>CM066034.1:828418769-829027777 GCA_033557465.1 Ichthyophis bannanicus
ATAGTGTCTTCAATGTGTTTCTTGGATGGCGTGGAGAAAATGGTCAGGGGGGTTAGATCGATTGGTTTGAGTGTAACGGCGGGTGCTGGAGATTTGTTGGACTGGCATAGCTTTGATTGCAGGTAATCTGAAATTCTTGAGGGTGGATCTCACTTGGTTGTTCGGGGGCTGGTTCCTTAGTTAGGTTCTTGACGAGACTGAACAGGTCGTGCAGTTTGTTCAGTGATCATTTTAGGGTGTCTGCGTGGAATCGCCTCATGTTCTCGGTTACTGCCTTGTGGTGCCGTGCAAGGTGAGAGTTGCATGCCCTTTATTTTATTTATTTAGACAGTTTTTGTATACCACCTTATACTTCAATCAAAGCGGTCATGATACAATTGAGGGAAACATTTAACATGTGGGGATATGAGACACATACACTAATACTTACAGGGAACATGGGCTATGGAGGGTTAAGTGGCTTGCCCAAGACCACAAGGAGCATCTGTGGGACTAGAAACCCTGGTCCTTCCGGCTCAAGGTTGCTGTCCTCTAGTGGGATTTGAACCCCAACCTTCCGGCCTGAAGTACCTTGCCCCAACCACTAGGCTACTCCTCCGCCCTTTGGTCTTCTGCGGAGTGTGATCGACACCAGGGTCTTTCCAACTTCCTTAGGAGGGTGAGTGAGGACCGTAGCTCAGTTGAGTACCAGGATGTGGTGGCCCGTTTCCCTGGAGGCTTGTTAGACGGTGGACATAGAGCAATAGTACTGAGGCTTTTATTCCAGTCGGAAACTAGATCCTCAGGATTGAGTGCTGAAGAGGCGAGGAGTAGGCGGGTTTTACTTAGAATCCAGTCTTTGTCAAAGGCCTGAAACCTTCATGGTGGAGCCTTGGTGGTGCTGCTCAGCCTTCCGGTTTCCTTCTGATTGTTTCTGGGTAGGGGTATTTGGAATACGATCAGCTTGTGGTCAGACCAGGGGACTGCAGTGATGGACAACCTAGGGGTGATGGTTGAATTGAGAGATGTCTGTGGCGCGAATACCAGGTCCAATAAGCCTCCTTTTGCATGGGTGGGTTCCTTTACCAGTTGGCTATATCCTAATTCCTTGAGAGCTTCGATGAAGGCTAACGTCTGACCCTCTTAACAGGGAAGGCAGGTTGAAGTCTCCCAGAACCCAGCTTGGTGTGAAAGGGCTCTGGGTATTGGAGGCAAGGTCGATTATTGATGAGAGGACGTTGGGGTCCATTGATGGGTCTCTGTATAGGAGGTTGATAGAGCAGTGTTTGTTGGCTATAGTGATTGACTCAAAGTGTTTTGTACTGTTTGCGCTGACCAGGTGGAAATGGAGGTCCGACTTGGTGATGGCGAGTACTCCTCCTCCTCCTTTGTTGTTTCTGTGGATCTTCTATGCTATAGAAGAATATGGATCTGTTCCTAGAGTAGCCTTTGGCTGCTGTGCAGGCAAATAACCTTTTTCACTGACGAAGCTCTATGGAGGTCCCACTCCATTTTCCTTTGGAAATCCTTCTACTTGCTTTAGTCTCAGTGAATCAGGGATTCCTTCTGTTGCTGTTAAGTCTCAACTTTCCACACCCTCTCCAAGGAGTGCCTCTGCTCTGTCTCTCTCACTAGCTGCATGAGAGGCACCCCATAGTTCTAACAGCATATAGAGGTTAACCCTGCCATTGTTGGCTGGCTGGCACTGACTGAGTCAAGCAGCTTCTGGTGAATTCCACTGTGATGCTCTAAATGAATCCATTCCTGTTTTTTTTAATAGCTACCTCTAGGATTTGCTTTAGTCTTACAGCAACAGGACTGCCTCTGTTTCTGATTTTAGTCCAACCAGGAAAAGAAAACACCAGTACTTGTAAAGTTAATATTCAGTTCCTTGTAAGTTCAGGGGACTGGAATGTTCTTTTACTGTGCCCCTCACATAAGCATTGCTTGCAGCTTAACACAGAATTGTCCTTCAATACGCATTAAAATAATAATGAACAATGTAACTTGCATTAAGCTGCTATAGAAGAATATGGCACCAGGTAGGGTTGTCTGTTACTATTTCTAGAAAAAAAAAACCAATGGTGAGTCAGAGCGATAGGGGATTGTCCACCCTGTAGAAGATGGCAATGGCAGATGGAATATGAAAAGGGTCTGGGGGGATGTGGGAGAAATACAAGCTGTCCACAGATAGGAAAAAAGAAAATTCTTTCAATGTATAATTGTTTGGAACTAATAAGTGGTAAAAGCTGGTAGTGTAGCTGGGTTTAAAAATGGTTTGGACAAATTCATGGAAGAAAAGTCCATAAACCATTATTTAGGTAGTCCAAGGGAAAACCACTGCTTATCCCTGGGGACAAGTAGCATAGAACTAGCTACCTTTGAGATATAGCAGATGAGTCACAGCAGGGAATCCTTAGTTTCCAGGTGGGATAATGCAACTCTAATTACAGTAGTCGCATTGGTTACCTATATAGGCTCACATTACTTTTATATTGTTATTGTTAATTTTGAAGAGTTTACATGGCTTAGCCCCTACTTTCATGATAATTCTGTACATTTTTATGTTACAGCTTGCACTCTGCATTCAGCACATGTGATCAAATTCTCTTGAACAATTTTGTTTGTTGGCTCCAGAAATTTGGAATTCACTTCTTTGCTTATTGTGACGGGCGACAAAGCCCTGGCTTTTCTGAAAGTATTTTAAGTAAAGGCATATTGCTGTAGATATTGATTTTATAGACGGTATTTATACTTTCTGTTGTGATGTGGCTACGTTTTATTGGAAACTATACTTAAGGATTTGCATTATAATCATTTTGAGCTCTAATCGGGTTAAAGTGGAATATAAATGCTAGAAATTAAATTAATTGCTACCATAGATTTCAAAATCAACCTTGCATTCAAATCTGAGGAGGGGGCCCAACGTGATCTCAAAAGTCTATTCTCTATATTTTCTGATTATTTTTATTTATTTATCTGTTTTTTAATACTGCTTAATCATTTCATTCAAAGCAGTTTACATGTAACTTGAACTTGGTAATGTACATTGAACAGGGACATTGATAACTTGGAGTTTTCTGAGGCAATGAAGGGTTAAATGACTTACCTAAGATAACAAGGAGTGCTAATATGACTCCAACACTGATTACTTGGTTCTTAAGCCAGTGCTCTAACCATGATGCTAGTCCTCCACTCTGTTTTTCATATTAGTCCTCTAAAAGGTATCACAAACTGCTTTAGTGTAAATGTGGAAGTACAATATTCATTTGTCAAACTCATTTTACAGAAAAATTCCCAAACAAGCTGAAACATGAAATATTATGTGCCTTTCTCTTTAAGTGTGCTGTGATGGTAAAACATGCTAGGATGATAAAATAAAGAATATGTGTTCTTCCTGAAGATACAGTACATATTGTCATTCACTGTAACAGGCAATGGTGATTTACCTCTAAAATAAATAATTTGAGTCACGGAATATTAACCATAGCAAATGGTAAATAAAATTAACTTTTCCCAAGGCATCATATTCTAAATCATTAAAGACCTGATTACTAAGTCTTTAAAGCCTTAGTCAATCAGGACGTAAGACTTTAATTTGCAAAGGACTGCTAAAATTCACTGAACTTGAAAAACTCATAAATGTATATCACTCTCTGGAGTGAAGGGACCTTAATAGTCTCTAAATCTTGCAGCTTAAATTATTTGTTAGCCTAATGTATGTATAACCTTTTTCCAGCTATTCTGGTTTTCCTCATTATTGTTATCATTAAAAAATAAGATGTACCCTCAGGCTCACGTTGAGGGTGCCTATAATGGCCAAGCTTCTCCAAGTGGACAGGGAGGCCAGGTTAGAGCCAGATAGGAAGGTGCAGAACGCTTCAGATAGGCCCTGATTGGAAGAAAAGTGGCCAGAGAAGCTCCCACGGCCAGTGGCAGCTAAAAGCATCTTCAGGCCCAGCAGGGTGCATGATGAGGCTGACAACTTCCTGTCGCTCCTGCCTCCTCCAACAGGAAGTTGCGTTGGAGGGGGCAGGAGTGGCAGGCCTTGAGTGCTCTAGCGTGGGCACTTCAAAACCTGATGCAGCGGAGGCATCTCTGTGCCATCCCCCCTTCCTCAGGTGAGAAGATGGATGCTGAGAGGGGGCAGCATGGTGATGCCATCACAGTCTTCGGGGGGCATTAAGGAGGGTCTGCCTAGGGCAGTAGAAACCTTGAGCCGGCCCTGGGACCACTGTACTTGGGCAGTGGAAGGGTGACAGCTAGTGCTGCTGGCAAGTGAATGCCATAGAAGCCAGCCTGCTTTGTTGAGCAGAAGGAGGGCAGTGAGGCAAGGGAAACTGCAGGGAGAGGTAGAGAGCTACGGGAGGGAAGAGAAAATAGAAGTGTCATGGTTCGAGCTCATCAGCTGCCTACCACTGCAAGGAGGACTGCTGGGCGATGCAGCAAGGTTCCAAGGCAATCTCAGTACTGAAACAAGCAAGGAGCTTGGCCTCTGAAAGCATGTCAGAAGAAGATAGCATGAAAGAGTTTATAGGATCTGTTGCTAGAGCCCGCTTTCAGAAAAATGGGCAAGGGTGAGAGTCCATGAGGTGGATATGTTTGGGGGGAGGGTGCTGAAAGTGTGGGAAAGGCAGGGCCGGCGCTATCCGGTAAGCAGGATAAGCGCGGCAGGAGGGTGCCAGCGGTGGGGGGGGGGGGGGGAGGTGCTGTCGCTAGCTGCCCGCCACCCACCGCTTCGAAAAAGAAAGCAGCCACAGGAACATTTCTCTGTTCCTGCAGCTCTGCTCTCTTTTAAACTGATGGGTCGTGGAATTTCTAATAACAAGAATAAGCATTTCCTGTTTCTCATAAGAAACAGGAAATACTTATTCTTGCCTTTAGAAACTTTGCAACCCAGCAGATTAAAAGAGAGCAGAGCCGTAGGAACAGAGAAATGTTCCCAGTGCTGCTTTCTTTTTCCAAGGATGAATAAGAGCAGACACAGGGGAGGAGAGAAGGGGGCTGAAATGGAGTAGACATGGGGGGGAGCTTGAAGGGAGCAGACACAGGAGGAGAGCTGAAAGGGAGCAGACACAGAGGGGGGAGCTGGAAGGGAGCAGACACGGTGGGGGAGGGGGAGCTAAAAGGGAGCCGATACTGGGGAGCTGGAAGGGAGCAGACAGTGTGAGGGGGGCTACAAGAGAGTAGACACAAGGGGGGAGCTGGAAGGCAGCAGACACGGGGGGAGCTGGAAGGGAGCAGACACGGGGAGAGCTGGAAGGTGGCTGGGTAATAGGAGGGGGGTTGGAAGAGAACTGGCGGGGGGAAGGTAGGGGCTAGAAGGGAGCTCACATGGGGGGTTGGAAGGGAGCAGAAAAGAGGGGAAGGAGAAGGCTTTAGGGAAGGTGGGGGCTTGAAGGCAACTGACACCCAGGGATGGCACTAGAAGGCAGATGGACAGAGGAGAGGGTGACTGAAAGGGCACTGACACGGGAGAGAGCACTGGGACTGGAAGTTCGCTGATACCTGGGATGGTATTTGGGCTAGAAGGGGCTGGATGATGGAGAAGGAGGGGGACTAAAAGGGAACAGACACCAGTGGCAATGCTGGGAATGCAAGGGGGCTGACACTGGAAGGTACTGGGAGGGGAGGCTGTAAAGAGGGCTAAAAATGGTGAGAGTTACTGGGACTAGAAAAAGGCTAATGGAAAAAAATGAAGAAAGCAAAAGGAGAGCCAAGAAATGGCAGATGGACTATAGACCATAGAAAAAGAGCTAAGAGAAGACAGAGGAAAACAGAAACCTCAGAAAGGACCAGCATGATCAAAAATCTTCAGACAACAAAGGTAGAAAAAATAATTTTATTTTCAATTTAGTGATTGGACTTTGTGCTATCTTTATATTTTAAACAGTATGGGAAACTGCCTCTCTTATCTAGTGTGGCACCGCATGCAGAGTCTGCCTTCTTAGGGTTTCATTTTAATTTTTGTCTACATATTTGTATTTTTACTTTAGGTTGTGGTCACTTATTCTTTACTTGGTGAGGATCTTTGTTCTGAGTGTGTGACTAAGGCCAGGTGTTCTGTTAAGATGGAGTGTGTACGTAGGGATCTGTACTGTAGTAATTTGACTGGTATAGCTTTTCAAATAGGTGTATGAAAGTTTTGGGGCTCATTGCAGTATTTGTAGTGCTGTTTTTTTCTGGGTAGGCCACATATTGTATGAGTTTTGGAAGTGTATGCTGGTATGGTATCCCAGTTAATATGTCCTGTTTGATGTAAGCACAAGGCACTTCCCCGCCTTGTGTAAAATTGTTGACTGTAAGCCGCACTGATGTCAAATAGCGCGGTATAGAAAAGCTATAAATAAATAAATAAATAAATAGATTTGACTTTGTAGATTTTCAGTGACTTTTGCAGTGTTTTATATTATTTCACAAAATGTCTGGCACTTGAGAATGTTTATGTTGTTGATAGTGAGATTGACCAGAATCAGATTTTTTTTTTTTTGGACTATCACAGCCTGTTTGCATGATGTTAAGTATTTACTACTAAATATTTTTATTTTGTTTATGCATTTGCTCTTTTGCTGCAATTTTCTTACAACACTGGATTTGAAGGAGAAATACTAATATTGCTTGAAAAGAGTTCACAAAGCGGTTTTGGGAATAAGGAGGGTAGGGTGCAGCCAACATTAATAATAATGAGGGAGGGGTGCTGATTTATAGGTTGCAGTGGGCGCTAGCAACCCTAGCACCAGCCCTGGGGAAAGAGTCTTATTTATAAGAGCAAGGAGCATCACCTTTGTGATGAGAAGTTCCTTTAATACTTATGATGCATAGTCAAGAGGCTAAATCAAGAAAAGCACAAGCTTCGGTCTCAGAGATCAGATCCCATGTGTGGAAGGTCTAGAAGTCCTCCGTCTCTTTGAACTCTTCTGATACCTCATCGTTTTTGGATACAGATCTGGAGGACCGTCCTGGGGGGGGGGGGCGAGTCAGTAGCGCTGGTTGGAGGCAGTGCAGTTGATTTACTTGGGACACAGTTGTCATGGCAAAGGCATATCTTGAGCATGATTGTGATCAGGTTCCTCAAAAGTTGAGCTAAAAAATTTTGAGGCGTAAATATCTGAACATTTACTTTTATTAGCGAGGAACAGGAAGGCTCACACATGGTGAGCAGGAGATGAAGCACAGTTGGCTGAAGGTTTCAAAAAACTATCTTCTCAAGTATCCTTTGGATTGTAAAATCTTGCATGTACATCAGATGTATGGAGGATGGGTCTGGCTGAATTATGATGAGAAGTTTAAAAAGAGCTAGTTAAGGAAAAGTTGGAGGTATGGAATGTTGACATTTGGTTGATGGAGATGAATCCTGGGTGCTCATGGCCCTTTTGGCTCAGGGCCCCTTCAGGTGTGCTCTGGTTTGCCTGGGAACTCTTCATCATTTATTTATTTATTTAGACAAATTTGTATGCCACCTTATCCTTCAATCAAGGTGGTCACGTCACATTCACAATTGGAGGGTTACGTTTAACATTAGGGTACGTGTAAACATTTAGACAGTACAGTTACTTATGGAACCTTCTGAGCGTGCTCAGAGAGTGGGAGAGCTGGCCCCCTTCAAGTTGCTGAGCAGTGCAGACATGCTGTGTGGCCCAAGAGTGAAAGGAGTCACTAATTTATTTTTTCATTTTAAATGCTGGAGAATGTAGGCACCCAGCATGTCTCTTCCATTATCAATGTACTGTGTGCATTGGCCTGCATCTGGTCTTCTGATCTCTCAGCCCTGGGAGTGGGGCATAACACAGGGATGTCAATTGGGATTTCCAGCTTCTATTGGAGTTGCTAACCAAAGCTCTATTCCCAATCAAGCTAGGGTTGTTGTGACAGTGGTTGCAGATTTATGCAGATAAAGATGGTGCACAGTTTTTGTATGATCGATTTTCAAGTGGTTTCATGATTCTGTTTGAGGGCTTGCTACTGTGGCACAAGAACTGTAATTCCCTGTTGGTAGTTCAGAACAAGGCCAATGTGCAAGAGAAGCCTGTTAAGGAGCTGCACTTGGAGCAGATTGCTTGTCCTTTCAAGAACCTCTTTTAAGAATATTGTAATTTTGCCTTTGGATCTTGTACCCAAGAAGGAACCATGCAAATTTTGTATAACTCACAACCTCTCCAGTGGGATGCAATTTTAACTTCTTCATTAATCCTACCCTTAATGCTTGGTGCAGGACACCTTGTTTGACCAGGTGGTCAATATGATGTGTCAGTGGGGTCTGGGCTCATTGACAATGAAGGCAGATACTAAGTCAGCTTTTCCCTTGCTGCAGTTTACCTGGTTCCTTTCACCTGCTGGGTTTCACATTTGATGGGAGTTTGTATTTTGACAAATATGTGCCTAAGGGTTGCTCAGTGCATGAACCTATTTTGGTACAGAGAGTTTCAGGTAGGGTTGCACCGGTTCATTACTTGGATAATATTTTGGGGGGTTGTTGGAGAGAGGCCTTCCAGAGGGTAGTGGACAAATTGGACTATGTACATGGTTCACCTTTCTGGGGATTGAGATGGACTCAGATGCATGCAGATCAGACTTCCCAGAGACAAAGTAGTGGAGCTGCTGGCAGAGGAGGCTAAGTGCTGTAAGAAACTCATACTGTGACAGATTCAAACCTTGGTTGAAAGGTTTAATTTTGCCTGCCAAGTGACTCCTATGAGCCAGGTATTCACATTTTACTTAATTCAGTTGATATGCAGGCTTGTGTGAAAGCATTACTTGATGCAGATGCCACATGGTGTGTGGGTTGACTTGAGCTTGTGGGCTTCACTCTTGGAGCATTTCAATGGTGTCTGCATTTGGCAGGTTCCTTCAGTGACCAACTGGGACCTGAAGTTGTTTTCTGATGCCTGTGGGAGACAAGGTTTCAGCTTCCTTTTTCATGGGGCATGGTTCGGCGGTATAGGTGTTGGTGCCGGAACATCTCCTTCTTGAGTTGTTCCCAATGTGGGTGTCATTGGCATTTATTTATTTGTTTAGCTGAGTTTATATACCACTGTATCTAAAAGTCAGAGTAGCTTACATAAAATACACAAACCCAAATGGGCTTAACATGAAACAAAATTAGAGATAATAAGGTGGAAGTAAGACAAAGCCAAAAAGTAGTATTAATACATTGTGCAATAGTTTACATGGAGGAATATAAACAAAAAGCAATAATTTAAGTAGATGTAGTGGCAGAGAAACACTCAGTGAAGAGTAGTGTCTTTAGCCCTTTTCTGAAAGTTATAAGATCATTAATGGCATGCAGGTGATCAGGAATAGCATTCCACAGTGCAGGGGCAAAGAGGGAGAAAGCCGTCTTTGAGGTGGTACGTGATGCTTTAGTGTTCAGTTGAAGCACTCATAAGATGTTGAGTGAGTGTGTTCCACAATTCCTATTGTTTGGGATTTCTTGAATCAGTGTATGAAGAGGACAAGTTGTGAGATGCTTTGTAGATGATATATAAGCATTTGTACTTTATTCTCTGAAATACCAGTAACCAATACAACTGTTTAAGGATGGGAGTGATATGTTCTGCTCTTCAAGTATTGGTAAGAATGTGTGCCACTGTGTTTATAGCCATTTGTAGAGGGTGAATGGCAATAATTGGGATGTCTTGAAGGATAACGCTGTAGTAGTCAATGTGAGGGAAAATAAGGGCTTGAAGAGCAGTGCAGAAGTTGTTGTATTCCAGTAATGGAGTGGAGGAGTAGCCTAATGGTTAAGAACACTGGCTTAGGAACCCAGAGACCAGAGTTTGATTTCCATTATCACTCCTTGTGGCCTTGGGCAAGTCACTTAACCCTCCATTGCCCCAGAAAACTCCAAGTAATCAATGTCACTGTTTAAAGTACATTACCAAGTTTAAGTTTCAATGTAAACCACTTTGATTGAAATGATAAAGCAGTATATAAAACCTGTTAAATAAAATAATGATTTGATCTGCTGGATTAATTTTAGTTTGTGGCATGTTTTTCTTGTAACTTTGCTAATGTGAGATGAGAGGAAGAGTTGTTGGTCAATGATGACAGCTGGGCATTTGTAGAGTGGAATGATGGATTGTTGCAACAATGGATGATCCTGCATTCAGACAGCACAGCATTTCTAAAATACCTGAGGATCCATGGTATGCAGAATGCAGTAACTCTAGAAAAACATTTAGTAGAGAGAAGCTGATGGGCCCTCTTACCAACAGTGTCATGCAGCATCATTTGCAGAAATGGCATATTTTCTAGCCCAGTTCCAGGAAGGATGCTGATCCTAGGCTGAGGAAATAATAGCAGCAAGAAATTTACAGAAAAATAGAAATCTATTTCCCAAGCAGAGTCACCAGCATCTTCTCCCAGTAAGGTGGCATATCAGCAGTTCGAGGCGCATCAATGCAAGCCATCATGGAGGAGATGAGATAGTATTCAGCAGCACTGTTAAGGGACAGGCAGCATCAAAATTGATGACATAGTGCACCAAGGATATTATTTTGCTCAATGACCAGCCACTGCAGATGGTTGAGAAGATGGGGTTTAAGAGACTACAGCATCTATTAGCATCCAATTACCAAGGGCCCTGCAGGATGACTTATAATAGTCAGATGATCACCAGCCTGTAAAATCAGTTGTGTGCCTAGCTGCAGGCAGAGTGCACAAGGCAGAGGGTAGTAGTGGAATTTCACCAGTAACATCTGGTCTAGTCAGAACACTACACATGCCTACTTCTCCCTGAAGGTACACTGGTTAGTATAGGGTACTGTACCAGATAGAGGGTATTGGTGAGCTGTGCTGCACACCCAGGTGAATGATAGCCATGCTTAGGCCTATATCTTAGCAGAAATCTAAGACCTGACAGCTAGCCCAGAACACTGCAGCCCGGATACTATACGGTGTTCCCAGACATGAGCGCATAACTCTACTTCTTAAGGGTCTACATTGCTGTCTACATTAAATACCGCTTTTAAAGTATACAATCATCTCTCATCTAGCTATCTGTAATCCCTCATATACAAAACTCCGAGAAATAGACCCAGATGGTAAAACATGCAATCTACCATCGCTGTCCTTCCTCCTCTCTGGAAAAGCACCCAGACAGCATCAAACAGGGCCTTTGTGCTCTATACCCTCAATATATGGAACGTATATTGAGGGTATAGAGCACGACATTTGGGTCACACAGGAACTCAATGAATTCTGCAAGAAAATAAAAACTCATCTCTTTTAGCAATATTTTGGGACCTAATACTAATCAAATAAACCTGATTCTGCTGTTACCTGTACCAAACTGCACTCCTCACACCATGACACTCTGCATTGATCTCTGATCATAATCTCTTGGTCCACCACCCTATACAATACTTCACACTTTACCTCATGTCTTCTACCACCTCCCCCCTACCAATCGTTCTCTCACATCCCCTTATGCAGTTCCCCAGACCAATCAACTTTCCCTACCCATCAAACTTGCCCTCCCCTACCCATTTGCTGTTCCCCATCCCCATCCCCACCTTCCCCACACTATAGCTCACCAGGCTTATAAAGTTGATTGTTATTTGCTTGATTGTTAAGCTAAGCTGAGATTCACACATTGTTTTGTTATGTTATGTTTTTTGCCTCATTTTATCTAACCTTATGTTTTACTGCCTCGTTCTATGTAAACCTTAGCATTATGTTCCAACTTTAAGGCCTCGTTATCATTAACATGTTTTTTGTAAACTACCTTGACTTTGAGAAAAGGCAGGATAGAAAAACAGTTAAATACATAAAATAAATAAATAAATTGTGTTTCCAAGTTTTATTGTAACAGATTGTGGGATGGTAGATGAAGAAATCAAGAGACACAGAAGATCCAAAGTCATAACAGTAAAAGCCATCAAAGTCTTTATTCATGAAATTCTTAATATAGTAAAAAGGACAATAAATGGCCATGTTTTGGCATACACCTGCATCAGGGGTACTGTAATATGTTGTTTAAAAACAAAAAATCAAAATAGCTAAGAAAACATATACATAAAAAGTACATGCATAAAAAAACTCAAATATAAAAGGTGTGAATAGACAGGTAGACAAAGGTGAGTCGGTTGATATCGTGTATCTGGACTTTCAGAAAGCCTATGACAAGGTCCCTCATCAGAGAGACTTTTGGCAAAATTAAAAAGTCATGGGATAGGAGGCAGTGTACTATTGTGCATCAGGAACTGGTTAAAAGATAGAAAGCAGAGGTTAAGGCTAAATGGCCAATTTTCCCAGTGGAGAAAGGTGAATAGTGGAGTACCCCAGGGATCTGTGCTGGGTCTGTTGCTTTTTAACATATTCATAAATGACATGGAAATGGGAATAACGAGATGACACAAAATTATTTAAAGTTATTAAAACCCATGAGGGTTGTGGAAAATTGCAAGAGGATCTTGATAAATTGGAAGACTGGGCATCCTAATGACAGATGAAATTTAATGTGGACAAGTGCAAAGTTAAGCACCTAGGAAAGAAAAACCCAAACTATTGTTACACGATGCAAGGTTCCATATTAGGAACCACCACCCAGGAAAAAGATTTAGGCGTCTTCATGGATAACATGTTAAAACCCTCCGCCCAGTGTGCAGCAGCAGCCATATTAGGAACCACCACCCAGGAAAAAGATTTAGGCATCTTCATGGATAACATGTTAAAACCCTCCGCCCAGTGTGCAGCAGCAGCCAAGAGAGCTGGGTATCATAAGGAAAGGAATGGAAACTAAAACAAAGGATATTATAATGCCTCTGTATCATTCCATGGCGCGACCGCACCTTGATTATGGTGTGCAATTCTGGTCGCCATATCTTAAAAAGGATATAGCGTTATTAGAAAAGGTACAGAGAAGAGCCACCAAAATGGTAAAGGGGATGGAAGAATACCCCTATTAAGAGAGGCTAAAAAGGTTAGGGCTCTTCAAACTGGAAAAGAGACGGCTGAGGGGATATATGAAAGAGGTCTATAAATTAATGGAATGGAGCAGGTAAACATAGATCGATTGTTTACGTCATTAGAATATAGAAAGACTAGGGGACATGCAATGAAGCTACAGGGTAACCCATTTAAGACTAATAAGAGAAAATATTTTTTTCACTCAATGTGTAATCAAACTCTGGAATTTGTTACCAGAGGATGTAGTAAAAGCTGTTAGGGTTTAAAAAAGGTTTGGACAAGTCCTTGGAGGAAAGGTCCATAAACCATTATTAAAAGGGACCCAGGATATCACTGCTTGACCCAATACAAGCATTGTGGAACCTGTGTCTTTTGGGAAACTGCTAGGTACTTATGACCTAGATTGGCCACTTTTGGAAATAGGATAGTGGGCCTGATGGACCTTGGTTTGACCCAGTATGGCATATGTTCTTTTCATAAATACTTTACTTACACAAATCCACAAAATAGTTTCCAACACCAAATTAATCACCTTTTGATTAACAAAAGACAATGGGCATATTAAAAACAATTTAACTTGTTAGCAGACCTGCTAACTGGTGAAATCACAATCAGTAGGATATTCAGCAGCATTGCACTGTTTAGTGCCACTGAATATCCCCTTCTACTAGATTTAAATACCCCAATACCAACTAGCTAGTGTCAGGTGCTTCAGTGGGTGGAGCAAGGGTGGAAACTAAGGTTAGCCAGTTAGCGGCAACATTCAGTTGCTAGCCAGTTGATCTAAACCAGCTAAAGTTAGTAAAAATAAAGGGCGTCCTAACTTTAATAGGTTTAGCTAACTGGGCACTGGCTGAAAATAACCACTACCCAGTTTGCTAGAACATTAACTGGGCACAACGGATGTTCAATGCTGGTGGCCAGATATGACCCTGGCATTGAATATCCAAGTCTAATGTCAAGTGGTGATGTCCAGCCACTTTACTCAGGTTGTCTGCTGCTGTTGCTGCTGAATATGCCCTCCCCCCTCAATATTCTTAATAGCCATCAAGATGTACTAATATAAAAGATCCCTAGGCATACAAGGCACATAAAGTCAACAGTCTGGCCAGACCTGATCCACGGTTGTACAGCATTTTCTCACCTGTCCACCAACCAGCATGTCCAGTGAACATATATTCTCCACACCAGGGGACATTGTGGAACCCCCATCATTCATGGCCAGTACCAGAGTTAGTGGAAAAGCTATTAGACAAGCTCCCTTGTTTGATTTCCTCTAATCCCATAGGTCTGGGGGAAGAATAAGTAGAAAGCACCAACTGCACATGCTTTATGATTTTCAAATCTTGCCATGTTTTTTTCCACTACAGTCTCTCCAGTCTGTGTCTAGTTTCTAGTGAGCACCTACACACCAAAACATGAAAGGGGAAAAATAAAAAACGTAATCTTCCCTAGTTTCTCTCTGCTGCTGCTGCCTGTGACAGTGCTGCCACCTCTATCATTGCCTGCCTTGTTGCTACCTGGCCTGCCGCCTAGGAAAAAGATTTAGGCGTCATCGTGGATAACATGTTGAAACCCTCCACCCAGTGTGCAGCGGTGGCCAAGACAGCAAACAGAATGCTAGGTATCATAAGGAAAGGAATGTAAAATAAAACAAAGGATATTATAATGCCTCTGTATCGTTCCATGGTGCAACCACACCTTGAATATTGTGTGCAATTCTGGTTGCCGTATCCTTTTTAATATTGCATTATTAGAAAAGGTACAGAGAAGAGCCACCAAAATGGTAAAAGGGATGGAAAGATACCCCTATGAAGAGAAGCTAAAAATGTTAGGGCTCTTCAACCTGGAAAAGAGACGACTGAGGAGAGATATGATAGAAGTGTGTAAATTAATGAATGGAGAGGAACGGGTAAACCTAGAATGACTGTTTACGTCATCACAATATAGAAAGACTAGGGGACATGCAATGAAGTTACAGGGTAACCTATTTAAGACTAATAAGAGAAAATATTTTTGCACTCAACGTGTGATCAAACTCTGGCATTTGCTACCGGAGGATGTAGTGTAGCTGGGTTTAAAAAAGGTTTGGACAAGTTCCTGGAGGAAAGGTCCATAAACCATTATTAAAGTGGACCCAGAATATTTACTGCTTGCCCCAATACAAGCATTGTGGAACCTGTGTCTTTTGGAGAAACTGCTAGGTACTTGTGACCTAGATTGGCCACTGTTGGAAACAGGGTACTGGGCTTGATGGATCTTGGTCTGACCCAGTATGGTATATCTTATGTTCTTACCTTTACTTAGGGGTCATGAGCCACCATGATGGTGGTTTGAAGAAAGAATTTCTATTGAATACCTCACTGAAGTAGGTAAGTATGGTTGGTCTGAGGTTTCGGTCCATCACTGGATGGTCTTTGGTTGCTGGCCTCTCATGTGTTGGATGGCCAGACTAGAAGTGCCCAGAACCAGTGTTCATGGGCCAGTAGTGTCCTGACCAGGGAGACCATATTGCTCCAAGGATGTCATAGAAACTCAGCTGTGGGGTTGGAAGGACACTGCAGAGGGGCAGGATATCCAGAGACCCATGTAAGTCCAGAGGGTTGCAGGAGTTTGGGGGTTGAGGGTTGCAAGAGTTATTACAGGAGTCCAGGGTAGGGATGCCAAAGGGCATTACAGGGGATGAGTTTTCCAAAGGGATATTGTGGAGTCTGGGGCTTGTTATGGGAGTGCAGAGGTGGGGGTCATGATGGTGTAACAAGGGTGCCGGGGGATGTTGCAAGCATCAAAGAGTGCAGGGATGTCATGGGGTTGTGTTGTCCAGAGGAGGTATCTTGGGAGTCTGGGAAAGGGTCATGGGAGTCCAGGAAGATTGGCAGTGCCCATGGGTATCAGGGTTCCACTTTGGCCACTAGGGTTCTTGGGCCATCTGTGGTGAAGTGCTGCATTTTACCTCAGGTAATCCTTTTGCTCACATGCTGCATCGTAATTGCAGCTCTGATCTAGTGTAAAGATTCAGTGCTAGGAGAAAACTAAAAAAACAAGCTTAATCTTAGCTCTGTTTTCTACATTGGAGCAATTAGTTATTAAGCTGTGTACATTTGTTTTGCATGTGCACTATGTTACCCTTTATTACTGTTCCTTACTGCTCATTTTCTGCCGCTATATGTTCTTGCTGTATCAGGAGTAATATTAGCATGGGAAATTTTTGAGTAAACCACTGCGCTAACTGATAGCACAGTATACTGCATCGGGGCTTCAATAGTTTATCAATAATTTTCCCTAGGCCACTTGTTCATAAAGGTAAACAAGTCCTGCACAGTTTAGTTAGAAAACGAGAGAGCTATTACCCAACCTTTTTTCCCTTTGACCCAAACAGGCCTAGAAATACTGTCAAGTACTGTCTTGAACTAGGCATTAGATTGAATTTCCTTTTGAGATGTCCTGGCAGACCTGGAAAAGCATGTCAAGGATAATAATGCTAGTGCCATTGAGATTTGCAAGGCTACTATGTGAAATTTGATCCATATATTTATTTCTGTATATTGTTATTCACTAACATTTGGACATAAAAGTAAGTTTGGTCAGTCCATCTTCCAGGGTTTCTCTGAGAGATAGAACCAAATGCCAAACTACCCTAGAATACATCGGGCCTGATATTGGACAAGGCGCTGAAGAAGCCGGTAACCAGCCAAAACGTCCTGCTCAGAAAAGGGGCACAAATTGTGATTCAGGTGGCGTACACGTGGACAAGGATGGACTATGGGTTGCTATGGTGAACGTCTTCTGTCGGCCAAATCTGACTATGTGGGCAGACTGCAAGAGGTGATATTCAGCATATCTGCACAATGCGGACTATACGGACATCACTCCATAAACCATGCAGGGTGCAGAGAGAAAGCCATAACTGCATAGGGATGCAAAACCTGGATAAGGGAGAATATTCCATGTCGTGCTGGTAGAGCTGGCTTGAAAGCGGCCAAGAATGCAATATCCTGCTTTATACAGGTAAGGTGTATGAAGTGAGATGTTACCTGTTTACGAGCGGTCACCCTCCCAGGCCTTGTATCACCCGCTCGTGTACTACATCTTCCCATGCCCAGTTATGCCCCCTTTCCCATGCCCGGTTATGACCGTTCCATTTTATATGGGTAAGGGGTATTAAGTAAGATGTTACCTGTTTACGAGTGATCACCGGTCCATATACTGTATTTTCCAATGCCATAGCCTTTCCGGTTATGGCTAAAGCAGCTGCCATGGTGGATTTCCCATTAAAATGTTTAGCATGGAACTGGGCACCGTAGCACATATTCCATGCTTTTTAACATCTTTGTTAGTGATATAGCGGAAGGGCTTTCAAGTAAGGTTTGCCTCTTTGCGGATGATACCAAAATCTGCAATAGAGTAGACACCCAGGAAGGGGTAGATAACATGAGGAGGGATCTAGCTAAGCTAGAAGAATGGTCTAGAATTTGGCAGCTGGGATTTAATGTTAAAAAATGTAAGGTCATGCATTTGGGCTGCAGCAATCCAAGGGAGCAATATAGTATAGGGGGTGAAGAGCGGGACCTAGGCGTGGTTGTGTCTGATGATCTTAAAGTAGCTAAACAGGTAGAAAAGGCAACGACAAAAGCTAGAAGGATGCTTGGGTGCATACGGAGAGGAATGGTTAGCAGAAAAAAGGAGGTGATAATGCCTCTGTATAAGTCTTTGGTGCGACCTCATATGGAGTATAGTGTGCAATTCTGGAGACCGCACCTTCAAAAGGATGTGAACAGGATGGAGTCGGTGCAGAGGGTGGCTACTAAAATGATTAGTGGTCTTCATTATAAAGCATATGAGGACAGACTGAAGGATCTTAATATGTACACCTTAGAGGAAAGGCGGGATAGAGGTGATATGATTGAGATGTTTAAATACCTCTGTGGCATAAATGTTCAGGGAGAGAGCCTCTTTCAATTGAAAGCAAGTTCTGCTACGAGGGGACATGGAATGAGGGTGAAGGGAGATAGATTCAGGAGTGATATGCAGAAATATTTCTTTACGGAAAGAGTAGTGGATCCGTGGAATAGTCTCCCAGTGGAGGTGGTAGAGATGAGGACAGTAACTGAATTCAAAAAAGCATGGGACAAACACAGAGGATCTCTAAAGGTAAAAAGGGGACTGTTGTAGTTGTTATGGAAGGACAGACTAGATAGGCCATGTGGTCTTTTTCTGTCATCATATTTCTATGTTTCTATGTTCCACTTACCTGCATATCATCACTAACCAGATAAACCATCGAATATCGATGTTTAGCATCTTGCACGGATATGGCGGCTTTCAGCACCATCCATTAGCGCCGATATTCGACCTTCCTGCGTGGAAATCTTACATGGGTTACTCTTGTCCTTTTGGGAGGTAATACCCCAGATAAGGAGTCATAATTATGAATTTTAAATTCCTTACATGGGTAGCCTTCCGTCTCTATTACGGTTACCCAGCGAGATGTCTCAGGCAGCGCAGAAGGCTATGAAGTGCACTTGGAAGGCAAACTTCACACCCTCTGAGACCTCCATAATTAAGGAGCACGCCACTTTGTTTGCCTCAGAGGATGCAAGCAGCCAACAATGTGGCTGGAAGGAGATTTCCAGGAAGGTGAATGTGGTGCACCACCACTACCACAATGTGGAAGACCTCAAAAAGAAGTGGTAGGTAGTATGGCAAAGTGCCAAAGAGAAGAGGGCATCCAACAATAAGCTGCCAGCCGAACATCAGCTGCCATTGAGCCTCCTTAAAGAGGAGGTCCTGAAGTTCATGGACGACATCATCATAACTGGAATTGCAGGCCATGATAGCTTCGCTCCTGTCACACAGGAGGGTGAGTAGCTCTTGCTCACTGGCTGATGTGTGACAGGCTAGAATTTTCTGACATGTGGCACTGGTTACCGATTTGTCATTCCTACTGCTGTTGAATGCGTGACATTCTTCTTCCATCACCACCTTCTCTCCAGGCCTCAGCATGCTGTCCTGTGTGCCCTCCCATGCCGCTTCCAGACTGGTATTGTGCTGCTACAGCCACCCCTGCCCATTCCCCTTCCTCACCTCTATTTCCATTGACAGAGACTCATATGTGCAGGCTGCTGTACAATTGTGGGGTGTGGGGTTGCTATATTATAGCATGCATCGTGACACTGTATATTCTAGAGACACCACTGCTGTCCCTTGCCCAATGATGGCATTTTCTCCTGCATTGTCTGTGACTCTGAATGTGAATGCGGAAGCATGTGTAGGGCACTTCACTCATTGGCAATGTGACTCATACCTGCAAAGTAGAGTTATACAGTATTAAGATGGAGGGTTACACCCCAACAGTAAATATAATAGCATATTTTTGTATGCAGAGGTGTAAGGGACAGCAGGGCTATTTACAGTGTCTGCTCACCGTGCCCTGGGTACCTGTCATGTACACAGAGTTGAGCATACAGTGTACTGTATCTCTTCTCACATGTGTCCTGCTCATAGGGGTGTACTTGGTTGATGAATGGCTGACACCATGGGCCTTTGCAGGGGGAATGTTGGCAGGCAGGGTCTCTGTTTGCTGATGCATACATCCATACTTTGTAGCTTTCTGCAGGCCGCATTCCAAACCTGCAGAAACCTGCGATGTGTGCAGACCTGATTGACATACTGGTGATGTGTCACCTCTCCATTGTTTGCAGCACACTGAGACTCTACTTCAGTCACCTATTTGGGGTTGGAAGACAGTTGAAGTGACAGTGAGCTCATTGGGTCCACCAGCCCCTCTCCTATCAGGAGAGCCGAACTAGCCTTCCCCATCCAGGAGGACCTTGGTGAAAGTAGTCCAGATGAGGTGGAACAGCAAATGCTCCGGGAGGGGGCACATGTGCTTGAGTGCATGGATGGCATCCACTCAGAGTTATGCACCATCCATCAGGAGTTGCAGGCAGGTAACCAACTGATTCTCGACCACCACGTGATGGAGCAACACTAAGGGAGGCACAGCTTAGGCTCCTCAGAGAGATGGCAGCCTACATGGCCACAATGTCCAGCACATGTCACCAGTTCTTGGCATCGCACCAGGCCCAGGATGTTGGTGTTGAGCAAGGGGTCTTCCTGCCGCACCACCAGAAGGCACAGAATCTCCAGAGATGGGCTACGTCACAGGGAAGAGGGAGGACATGGCAAGTAATGCCTCAGAGACTGCTCCATTGTGAGGCAGTACCCGGGTACTAAGTGTCCAGGGCCTGACCATGGCCTGGGGGGTGGGGGTGGGAAGAAGGCACCACTTCACTAATGTTTGTCTCACTGCTGTACAATAAATTTTCTCACTTGCACTAGGTTTCACGGAAGAGTCTGTTCCTGGTGACGAGTGCTAATACCATCTGCTGTTGGTTCCACCTCTGCAGCCCTTCCTCATCCACATCCTCTGCGGCATCTGTCCCCCCTGTCACTTTGGCCTCAGGATTAGTGATACCATGCTGCATGGCAAGGTTATGTAGGATGCAGAAGGCTGTGAATATCCAGCACATACATTCAGGACTATACAGCAGCTCACTGCGGTCTAGGCATCTGAAGCCACTTTTCAGGACTTCAGTTGCCTGTTCCACCACTGCCCTGGTCCTCTGGTGTACCTGGTTGTATCACTCCTCCTGTGGGGTCTGCAGGTGGTACACAGATATCAATAGCGATGGTCTGAGAGGGTATCCACAGTCACCTTTGGGAGCAAGGGGGCAGGCACACATCTGTAAAGCAAAAGTATGAAGTGTATTGGAGCTAGTGGGGTGGGTTGGTGGACGTATTGATTGTGCCTTTCACAGAACTGTGATGTGTGACTGGGCATTCAAGTGACAGTTCCTGGTGAGCCATGTGCAGTATGTAGGTGCTTTCTTGATACTCTGGGTCCTGGCATGTCTCCATGATGCCCTGCTCCTGCACATTCTTGGACTTTGACAGGTCTGTTCTGTTTATATGCATACCTGTCCCTTCAAAGCTCCCATCAGACTTTGCACCTGTGTTGGGGCATCTCAGATACCATATGCACACTCATATGGATCCCATTCTGAGATATCTCCCCACAGAGTTGCATGCATGACTCCCTTTCATCACATTGGCTCACACCCGTGTCCACTCACCAAGCAACCATGCATCTCCAGGGTGTCCAGTGTCTGCTGCTTCTCCAAAGCCTGACTGAGAAAGGATGAATGCATTGTGGCAGGAGCCCAAGAATCTAGCACATACATTAGTGATGAGCATGTGGGCATTGACTACCACTTGCATATTCAAGAAGTTGTAATTGTGGCGGTTACTGAATATTCTCTGGTCCTGAACTGGTGCCGTCAGTGTAATATGGGTACAGTCAATTATGCTGATGACAGATGGGAAGCCAGTTATATCGTACAATGCCTGAATTGTCTCCTATCTCTGCTCAGGCATGGTTGGGAAACTGATGTAGTTTTGCCTCATAAGAACATAGGAACATAAGATATGCCATACTGGGTCAGACCAAGGTCCATCAAGCCCAGCATCCTGTTTCCCAACAGTGACCAATCTAGGTCACGAGTACCTAGCAGTTTCCCCAAAAGACACAGGTTCCACAATGCTTGTATTCGGGCAAGCAATGGATATTCTGGATCCCTTTTAATAATGGTTTATAGACCTTTCCTCCAGGAACTTGTCCAAACCATTTTTAAACCCAGCTACACTAATAGCTTTTACTACATCCTCCGGTAGCAAATTCCAGAGTTTGATTACACGTTGAGTGAAAAAATATTTTCTCTTATAAGTCTTAAAGAGGTTACCCTGTAGCTTCATTGCATGCCCCCTAGTCTTTCTATATTTTGATGGCATAAGCAATTGATCTACGTTTACTCGTTCCACTCCATTCATTAATTTATAGACCTCTATCATATCTCCCCTTACCCGTCTCTTTTCAAGTCTGAAGAGCCCTTACCTTTTTAGCCTCTCTTCATAGGGGTATCCTTTCATCCCCTTTATCATATTGGTGGCTCTTCTCTGTACCTTTTCTAATAACGTGATATCCTTTTTAAGATACGGTGACCAGAATTGCACACAATATTCAAGGTGCGGTCGCACCATGGAACGATACAGAGGCATTATAATATCCTTTATTTTATTCTCCATTCCTTTCCTTATGATACCTAGCATTCTATTTGCTCTCTTGGCCACCACTGCACCCTGGGTGGAGGGTTTTAACATGTTATCCATGATGATGCCTAAATCTTTTTCCTGGGTGGTGGTTCCTAATGTGTAACCTTGCATCGTGTAACCATAGTTTGGGTTTTTCTTTCTTAGGTGCGTAACTTTGCACTTGTCCACATTCAATTTCATCTGCCATTTGAATGCCAGTCTTCCAATTTATCAAGATCTTCTTGCAATTTTCGACAATCCTCATGGGTTTTAACAACTTTGAATAGTTTTGTATCATCTGCAAATTTGATAACCTCACTCGTGTTCCCATTTCCAGGCCATTTAAGAATATGTTAAAAAGCAGCGGACCCAGCACAGATTCCTAGGTACTCCACTATTCACCTTTCTCCAATGGAAAAATTGGCCATTTAGCCCTACCCTTTGTTTTTTATCTTTTAACCAGTTCCTGATCCACAATAGTACACTGCCTCCTATCCCATGACTTTTTAATTTTGGCAAAAGTCTCTCATGCGGGACCTTGTCAAAGGCTTTCTGAAAGTCCAGATACACTATATCAACTGACTCACCTTTGTCTACCTGTTTATTCACACCTTCAAAAAAAATAGCAGATTAGTAAGACACGGGCGCTGGTGAAGGCACCAGTGCAATGGCATTTGGCTGACTGGTCTGTAGTGTACTGATAACATGCTGTTAGCTTCCTGTGGCCAAGAACCCTACTGCAGTGGTTACCTTCAGAGCCACTGGCAGTGCCTGGCTTCGGATGGTGGCTGGCTCCAAATCCCGGCACAGCATTCAACTCAACTCCGTTATGGTGTCACTGTCAGCTGATAGTGTTGGCACACTTCCTTCTCTAACAATTGCAGGTATGTCACCTTTGGTGCACATTGTGCTTCCTCCTCTGTGCCCTGGCACTTTGGCATCTCTACTTCCATTGCAGTCTGTGCAGACCCCACATTGCACGGGCAGTTCCTGTCCACAAATATTGCAGCTACCCAGGTTTGCCAATGGTCTGGCCGTTGAGTCAAGCATGCCCAAAACCCTGACCTAACTTTTAAGATTTATGGTTTGGAGCTACCACACTGTGCTGCTGAATGTCCCCACAAAGTGGGTAAGTCAAGGCCATGCCCCCGTCACGTCTCCATGGATATCCGATTACAGCTGTCTGCACTGCCCAGATATTCAATGCTAACCAGGTAGGTGAAGATCCCGTATATGCAGATATGTGCCACATACAAGGATAAGCCTGTTTTTTCATCATCTTACCAATGCCTAAGGCGTCCAGTATTGAGCCCATTGGGCCTGATTTTCTTCTGGGCGGGCTATGCGCTGCTACGACACATAGATGTTCCTGCTCACCCTTAACCCTGGATATTCAATGCCATGGTGGCATTGAATATCCAGGCTGTGCACTAAGGGGTCAGCACCGTGGAGCCTAACCATGTAGCAGCGATATTGGATCACTACACAGTTAGTGGACCGTGGCTAGTACTAGGCAAGCCAAATGTTGGCCTAGTTTTAGCTACAGACCACTAACCATGTAGAGGTCCAATATCACTGCTACATGGTTAGTGGCAGTCACCGCCTCCACTCTGCCCTGGAACGCCCCAACACACCCCAATGCTAACTGGATAGCATCAGGGTACGTAGGGGAAATAGTCAGGGATATTCAATGGCACTAACCATGTACGTGCCTTTGAATATCCCCATTTAAGGCATTTACACAGTTTACTTGACTGTAAACCATGTAAATGCCTTTCGGATATCAGGCCCGTTATCTTTAGTTTATGTTGCATTATAGTTGCTTTTCTTTGTTGGAAGGGAACCCTTATCTATGGTTTCCTATCCTGCTTGCCTTCATAGAAAGCGTAGTTGCTTACCTGAAATACATAAAAACATATCAGCAGAAAAAAAAACATATGGCCTATCTAGTCTGCCCTTACATATCAAATACTATAGGCCCTTTTTTCCTTTAGAGATCTTCTGTGTTTGTCGTATGCTTTCTTGAATTCAGATGCTGTCCTTGTCTCTGTTACCTCAATTGGGAGACAATTCCATACATCTACTGCTCTTTCCGTAAAGAAATATTTCTACATATTACTCCTGAGTCTATCCTTTTTCACCCTCATCCTATGCCTCCTTATTTCAGAGCTTACTTTCAATTGAAAGAGGCTCTCCTTTTGTGCATTTATGCCATGGAGGTATTTAAATGTCTCTATCATATCTCCTCTATCCTGTCTTTCCTCTAATGTATACATATTAAGATGTTTAGGTCTGTCCCTATATGGTTTATAACAAAGACCACTGTCCATTTTAGTAGCCACCCTCTGCACCAACTCCATCTTGTTGATATCTTTTTGAAGGTTTGGTCTCCAGAATTGCACACAATACTCCAGATGAGATCTCACCACAGACTCATACAGAGGCACTATCACCTCCTTTTTTCAGCTGGCCATTCTTCTTCCTATGCACCCAAGCATCCTTCTGGCTTTCGTTATTGCCTTTTCTAACTGTTTAGCCACTTTAAGATCATCACAGTCACCCCAGGTCCCGCTTTTCTTTTGTGGACAGAAGTACTTCACCCTCTACACTGTACTGCTCCCTTGGGTTTTTGCAGCCGAATTGCATGACCCTGCATTTTTTAGCACTCAGTCTCAGCTGCCAAATTCTTGACCATTCTTAAAGCTTAGCTAGATCCCTCCTCATGTTATCTACTCCATCCTGGGAGTCTTCTGTATTGCAGATTTTGGTATAATCTGCAAAGAGGCAAATCTTACCCGACAGCCTTTCCGCAATATCACTAGCAGAAATGTGAAAAAGAATTGGAGCAAGGATAGATCCCTATGGCATATCACTGGTAACATCTTTCTCCTAATATTTCACTTTGACAACCTATTAGTAGTCCACTAACAAATTTATGTTACAAATCTTAATCTAAAGTGCATAATACATGTTCTTGGAGGATGGCATTGTAAGTAGCCACTCAAACCTGTCCTCTTTCCCTTGGAGATGGTTTCTTAAAGCTATTACATAAGAATGAGAACTTCCCATCTAAACATTTCTTTGGCTTTTAAGAAGCACTCCATGCACTGGCACTACTGATGACATCACCCACTTGTGTGGCTACTTAGCATGTTGCCCTCAGTGAACAGATGTTTCAGGTTAACAGCTTTGCTTTTCCAGAGGAATCAATGGGAACTGCATGATTTTCATAGATTAATGCAACCTTAATCAGGTCTACTTATATTCAGGTGTGAGAGTTGCCAAAGGCAAATAAAGGGCACAGATACATTTGGGTGAATTGGTTCTTGTGGGCACCATGTTTATGATTAGACAATAGGGCAATAACAGAGAACATAAAAAGTTCACTATACTTTCCTTTAGCACATCTCCATTACTTTTCCAATCACAGAGGTGAGACTTACTTGCCTGTAGTTTGCCACCTCCCCTTTGTTGCCACTTTTGTGAAGAGGGACCACATCAGCCCTTCTCCAGTCCTGAGGAGCATCTCCAATCTCTAAAAATCTATTAAGCACATCCTTAAGAAGACCTACCAGAATCTCTGAGCTCCCTCAGTATCTTGTGATGTCTCGTATAGCTTGGCCCACTTTGTTTTTCAAGTTGTTCATAGATACTCATCCCGAATAGGCATATAAGTTAATGATATATGTGATGAGGAAGCCCCTCAAGAAGAGATGGAAATAGGAGAAAATCCTGATGAGGTAAACAATACTGCACTGACAGGATTTTCACCTCAGGAATAAAAACACAGCCAGTTGATGGTCTAAAGCCACACCTCATCTCAGGGGAGGAGACAGGTCTGTTCACTGATTGGGCACGCCCAAGGGAGAGTCAGGGAGTGCAAGGAAGTGAAGGCTTGTTAAATACTCAAGCAATGAGGAGAGAGAGGGAGAGGAGGAGGAGCGAGTGCAAGCACGAGGTCAGGAGCAGCAGAAGGGAAAACGTTGGAACAGCTGAGAGAACTGCTTGGAGGAGAAGTCAGCTAGAATCTGAGACCCGAGCAGAACCTGGGAGCACTGAACAGTGGGGCAAGGATTCACCCTGGAGGAAGTCTCACTGCAAGGTAGAGCCTTTGGTTAAGGGAGCCAGCAGGCCAAATACCTGGAATAAGGGCAGCCGGACTCACAGCTGTAAAAGCCAAGACAGTTTCAGAGAAAGCTACGAGGAAACTGTTCAGCCTGACCTTTACCTGCAAGGCACTGGAAGTAAGGATAAGAAAGCTGAAGTACAAAGCCTGAGAATTAACAGGAGAAAAGGTACCAATGCTTATCTAAAAGACCTTGGAAAAGGTAAAGCTGACATTTCTTGTTATAACCCCTTGTTTAAGAAGTCTCCTGCATGTGTTAACCTCCTGAGAACAAACCCAGCATATTCAGCTAATGATAAGTGGGGGAAGGGATTTACCCTTACTGAGAACTGTTCCTTTGACAAAGGCAGGATAGCTGATTATCCTGTGCTGGGAGTCCTAAGTAAACATTTGTTAGAGAAGAAGGAAGGCTATCACTCTGAAAATGTGCACAAGCAAGCTGAATTACTTCTAAGTCAGTTTAAGGAATTTCTGGAGAAAAGGGCAGAGAAGAATAGTAACCCTGACCAGAATTCCAGTAACTCTGAGGAAGCTATGCAACTGGACATTTGTCTGCCTTCAGTAGAGCTTGATTCACCTATGGATTGTTCTACTTGTGTAATTGAGAATAACCAGGTTAATGAACACTGAAAGCTATATGCAGTAATATAGTATAAGGTTTGCCATACCTGCAGCCACTGTGAGAAAACCTTATGCCTTGTTTAATAAGCTTAATCACATGGCAAATTGAGAAGCCGTGCCGTAAGGAAGAGCACCTGTTTCAATTTGCTGAAGGATCACATGATTGCCTAGCCTGAGACTAAAGGAACTGTGAAACAGCCAAGTAGAACTGAGCCGTTTTGTTGCGTCTTTTGTGTGTGTTTATTTTCAACCCTTATGTTGGAATTGGCATTCTTTTGCGTCTGAGATACTGAATCTTGATGCACTGGAATAAACCCTCTTAAAAATAAATATTCTTGCATGCCTTTTTCTACTCGAGCTACAACTACAACTCAGTCCCACAGGAGGCCAAGCAACTACATATCCCAGAACTCCTGGGACCAAGTATTGGAGCTTCACTCCTAAAGGACACTTAATAGGCCATCCCTACCTGTAAGCTCTTGGGCCCAGGTAGCAAGGACGTCGCATATAACATCAACTCAATACCCACTCACCCCAAACACTCACCCTAAACAAACATAATATAACGTTGTTATTTACCTCGTACTGTCTAAATGTTACCCCTGTGATAAATGTAACCCTCCAATTGTACTGTATAGATGTTGTTAAGAACCCCTCTGTTAAATGTAACCCTCCAATTGTGATGTGACCACTTTGATTGTAGGATAAGGTGGTATACAAATTGGTTTACATAAATAAATAAATAAACTTATGATGGTGTCACTGTCTCCTACATGCTTTGAAGAGTGGAGGATTAGCCTAGAGGTTAGACTTTGAATCCCACTCAGGACCGTACCGAGCTAGAAATGTGCCCTGTATGATTAACGAATCTGGTGACCCCTCTCCACTCAGCCACATTCAGTAGTTCACTCTTTTTGAGCTTTCTGGAAGCCTCCCTTGATATGGCCTTATCCTTGTTTTTTTCAGCAACCCACATTGCCCTTTAAGAACAGGGAAATACAACTTGCTTTGAACTACCACAGGAAAGGTGTGAGCTAAATACAAATCAGTTATGATGAATATTTTTGCTTTTTTAATGAATATTTTTCCAATAGCTGTTATTTAAATACTTACTATTCAGTTTTATTTATCCTCAAGCAGACAGAAATGAATTTGGGTGAATCAAGCCTTTTGAAAATAAACTCTGATAAAAAAGCATGTGGCACTTATAGTAATGATGATAGAAAGAAAGAAAGTTCCAGAAAACATCAATTTGTTTTATGTTAATGTATAGTCTTTGCAAATAAATGCATTTATATGCTATTCATGTAGTTTTCATCTGTGTGTCACAACCATTCTGTCTTTGTCCTCTCTTAGTCTTAGTAATATTTCACTTTGACAACCTATTAATAGTCCACTAACAAATCTCTGTTACAAATCTTAATCTAAAGTGCATAAGTAGAGGCTATTAAAACAAAATTTGCAGGAGCCCAGAATTTTCAATCAAGATAAAGTATTTGGTACTGAGTTCAAGACATGTTATACTCCTTGGTTAAAGAATGTAATGAGGCTGATATTCAAAGGATTTATATGCCTAACATTGAGGATTATGGGCCTGATATTCAGTGGCGGCGGCTAGCGTACGTACTGTAAAGCAAATAGCCGTCACCGCTGAATACTAACCCTGGCTATTCAATGCCGTGGTCATATCCAGCCACCAGCATTGAATATCTACAAGTGTCAATAGCTTTGTTGCCTGCCTGGACATGCCCCAGGCAGATCATGTGAATGGGAGGTGATCACGCGAGACGCTTGTAGATTAGAGACTTTCTAAATTGGCTCTAAAGATGTCCATGTGATTTTTACCTCTGAATGAGCATTTTCAGATGTGGAAACCACAAATAAACATGGCAGTCAGTGGTGTTTTTAAATGTTGGTCGCTGCAGTTAAATAAAATTCAGATATTCAAAGTTGCTATGTGGATCTAGAGTCATAGTTGGGCTACAGGCCAGGATCTATTGGGGATCCTGAGATGCGCCTGATCTCATGTATACATCAGATTGCTATAAACGAAGAAGGATCAATGGTATGCAGTCCAGCTATAGTAAGAATGAGTAATATAACAGTAAATAGGAACTGTTTTCCCTAAGATGAATGAATTTCCCATTTTGAGTGATGCCAAACCTTTCCCTCCTCCTATTCCCCTTGCCTGAAGAATGTGTGCGGGCAATGGATGAATGAAAGGGGATAATTTCCTCAGACCCTTGCCAATACATCTTCCATAAGAACATAAGATATGCCATACTGGGTCAGACCAAGGTCCATCAAACCCAGTATCCTGTTTCCAACAGTGGCCAATCTAGGTCATACGTACCTAGCAGTTTCCCCAAAAGACAGAGGATCCACAATGCTTGTATTGGGTCAAGCATTGATATCCTGGGTCACTTTTTAATAATGGTTTATGGACCTTTCCTCCAGGAACTTGTCCAAACCATTTTTAAACTCAGCTACACTAACAGCATTTACTATATCCTCCGGTAACAAATTCCAGAGTTTGATTACACGTTGAGTGAAAAAATATTTTCTCCTATTTGTCTTAAATAATTTACCCTGTAGCTTCATTGCATGTCCCCTAGTCTTTCTATATTCTGATAACGTAAACAATCGATCTACGTTTACCACTCCATTCATTAATTTATAGACTTCTATCATATCTCCCCTCAGCCGTCTCTTTTCCAGGTTGAAGAGCCATAACCTTTTTAGCCTCTCTTCATAGGAGTAACCTTCCATCCCCTTTACCATTTTGGTGGCTCTTCTCTGAACCTTTTCTAATAACGCTATATCCTTTTTAAGATACGGTGACCAGAATTTCACACAATATTCAAGGTGCGGTCTCACCATGGAACGATACAGAGGCATTATAATATCCTTTGTTTTATTTTCCATTCCTTTCCTTATGATACCTAGCATTCTATTTGCTCTCTTGGCTGCTGCTTCCACTCTTCAGGGCTCAGTTATTTTGTTCCTATTGCCTGCCAATGCATGATTTATATTTTTTTAGATGTGTTACTTGCTTTTTCCAAATCTGAACCCAAGGGGGCATGTTTACTAAACTACACTAACCGCTAGTGTAAAATTCAGTGTGTAGTGCACTGCACCAAACGTTAGTGTGGGTTCTCGCACCGAAAATCCCATGCTAGTAGGTTACTACACAATTGGGCAGAGACAGAGTGGGATCTGAGTGGAACGTGGACGTTGTCGGTGCACTGTGGCTAGCATGGCCTAAATGGCGTGCATTAACCATGATTGTTGCTAGTAGTGTGGGTGTATTTAACACCACCTCAATGGGTGGTGTAGGTGCACCTGCCTGCCAGTTTATTGTGATGCTGCACATTTGCAATGCATCACAGCAGGGGGATGGATGCACATGTCCCCTGAAGTAGGCATAGATGTCCACGCAGATTCTTAAGTAAATATGCCCCAAGGTGTGTTACATGAGTTATTTCTCTGCTCAACTGGGCTCACCATCAAAAGCAGCAATGGAAAGGTCAAGTGACTTGCCTAAGGGAGAAACGCGATTGAATGTTAGATTCTCTGGTTTGAAACCTACTTCTCTACCCATTGAGCTACTCCTCTACTACATAGGAGAATATATGGTCCTGAAGGAGCTTCTTATTTATTTAATCCACTAACACATTTGCACACTGTAAATGTCTTTTACCATGCAGTAAAATGCATTATAACATATTAATTGAAAATAACATGCAAAATTTGTGATTATTGCCAACTTTTGCACATTTTTTCCTGGACCCTAACTAAGGTATAACAAGGGCATGCTAATGAGATGTGCTGCATGAGTTCTGCAGTTCATAAAGCATGCAGAACAGTACCACAGCTAACACACATCTTTACACTTATCTTGTGTAAAGCACAACTAGGCTACACAGGTTGTTCTGATACACACAGGCTGACTCCAGGAGCTAAGGAGCCTGGCAATGCGCCCAGACCTACCACCTTAATGGCACTTCTAGGCTCTGCAACATGCCTCCCAACATTCTGGTAAAAATCCCTAGTGTCTGATAGGGGCAAAGCAAATATCCTCACGCTTTTGCAACTCTTCCCCGCTTCTCCCTACCCCACGCAACTATTAAAGGAATATATCCTTGTTTAAGTCCCAAAACTACACAGGGCAAGTAAGAAACTTGGGTTGGCTGGTCCTGTTTTGAAAGATGGTATTGGCAGGGCAAGAGTGAGTGTAGATTGTTCCTTTCCCTGTCAACTCCAAAACTGATAGACTAAGTTGGGGGAGAGGGGAATCATAGAGACCCCAGTAAGGCATACTTAAAATGAGGGTGTGGTTTGGAGGCCAGTTGTAGATCTAAATGATGCATTTGGATCTGGGTTTAACTGAAGTCTCATTTTTTTAAAGCGTATGTGCCAAATGAAAGGAGATAATTAGTCCGAGGAACATTTACTTTGCCTCCAAGGGTTGGGGACATCGGGGTGGAGGTGGCATGTTACAGGGCCTTGCAACTCCCTTAAGATGTTCAGCCAAAGTTGGGGTCCCAGTATCACATGTGCTTTTCCCATCTGTAGAAAGGTGAATTCCTGCAGGATTTACTGGACTGTGCTGCTCATGTACGTGCCATTTTATCACAGTTTAAAAAATGTGACTCTAAGAAAAATAACACAGGTTTGGACCTTGATTCCCCCGAGTCTACACCATGAATAGCAAATGTAAGAAATGATCAGTGATCTACAGTTCACTGGACTGATAAAAAAAATCCAAGTATGTTATTTCCAGGGGCCAGGAGTTTCATGGACTACCGGCAAGAAGGGTGCCTAATGGATTTGCAGTCCATTCTTTGTATATTTGTTTCTTTGCAGAACTAAATACATTTAGAAATACAATAAATCTGTATACCATCTATCATCAAAGCATGGTAATAAATTGTAAACTGGCACACAGCTATCCTTACAGTGGGCTGCTAACAGCTTATTTCTGCTATCCAAACAGCAGCAATGAGAGTACACAGATAGGTTTTCCAAAAAAGCTAAAGCAATTGGGTGTGAGTCTGTTGCGCTGCTCCATCGTCTCACCTCACTTTTGGAATTATGGTTACATCAAGCAGGAAGTTATTAACATGACGCCATGTAAATAAATGGGAATCAAGGCTCATACACCATAGAAAATATTTGTCTTGTGTATGTCTTACTTTTGCAGTTCATCAGATACGTATTGGATGCAGACAGAAACACTAACCAGTGATTCAGCAACAGATGCCTTCTGATATATGCAAATTATATATTATGTCTCACTCTCCAGTGTGACTAATAAATGTTTGCTAACATGTACTGTAGACATATGCTCATACTATGGAATCCTGCAGTGCAATTGAGAAGGTGCTAGCCCACTGAAGGGCCGTACAAGAGGGGCGGAAATTGAGGGGACAAAGGGGGGAAAAAAAGGGGCATAGGTGAATAATAATAACATAAAGTGAATAGGGAAAGTAATGATGACAGTTTGGGGGCCATTTTGAGCACTTTCCTTTTTGTAATTATATTTTTATTCATTTACAAATTTAACCACATACGGCTAATTTGAACCCCAAAATGTCCCGAGGCATTGCAGTCCAAACAACATCCAATGTTACTACTACATTCCCCTCATCAACTGCTTCACCCCTTATATCCCTTCTCCCTCCCCCTCCCCCCTTGCTCCCAATCTCTATCTTACTCCCAAACCCACGTTCTTGGAACTCCTCTAAGCCTACTAAGAAGAGTATACAGTACAGTATACAATACTGTATAATACAGTACAATATATAGTACAATACAGTATACAGTATATGGTACAATACTATACAATACAGTACAGTATACAAAGCAGAATGGGTCTGATATTCGAAGGTCTAGGCATGTGCTAGATGGGTAAGTGCCGGCCTTACCCGTGGAAAACCGCTATAACCGTGTAAATCACATATTCAACAAGGTGGCTTGAATCATTGAGGCCCAGCTACCCGCACAGTGCCAGGCGCAGGAGCCCGGGGCAGAACGGGGGTGTGTCATGGTGAATCCTGCTTAAAGTGGATTTATGAAACCCATGTGCGCACACATTGGACATCACTAACCGCGTAGTCTTAAGAGATGGAACTTGATGCATACAACCACTGACAGTGAGCTATGAACCTGTGTAGTGGCAGAACAGGGCACAATAGAGCGAGGGGTGTGTGAGTAGACCCACATGCAAACTGGGCAGACAAAGCGCTGCCGGAAAGGCAGAGACATCATGTGGGCCATGCACATGGTGATACAGAGATGAAGATGCGCACACCATGTCTGGGCACAGCGGAGGATCCGACAGACGGTGCATATCCAGCAGCAGGCAGTAGCCCAGCACCCGAGATGCAGGTACCGTGCCCCACATGTAAGTACATAAGAACGTAAGATATGCCATACTAGGTCAGACCAAGGTCCATCAAGCCCAGTATCCTGTTTTCAACAGTGGCCAATCTAGGTCATAAGTACCTAGGAGTTTCCCCAAAAGACACAGGTTTCCCCAAAAGACACAGGTTTCTCAATGCTTGTATTGGGTCAAGCAGTGATATCCCATGTCCCTTTTAATAATGGTTTATGGATCTTTCCTCCAGGAACTTATCCAAACCTTTTTTAAACCCAGCTACACTAACAGCTTTTACTACATTCTCCGGTAATAAATTCCAGAGTTTGATTACACATTGAGTGAAAAAATATTTTCTCTTATTAGTCTTAAATAGGTTACCCTGTAGCTTCATTGCATGTCCCCTAGTCTTTTTATATTCTGATGACGTAAACAATCGATCTATGTTTACCCGTTCCACTCCATTCATTAATTTATAGACCTCTATCATAATCTCCCTTCAGCCGTCTCTTTTCCAGGTTGAAGAGCCCTAACCTTTTTAGCCTCTCTTCATAGGAGTATCCTTTCATCCCCTTTACCATTTTGGCGACTCTTCTCTGTACCTTTTCTAATAATGCTATATCTTTTTTAAGATACGGGGAGAGCAAAGGTGGCAGAGGTTAGTGACATAGCATAGATGTACACAGGCCCATGGTGAGTTACCTGCAACTGACAGAGAAGGAGGTTTACCAGAGATACAGACTGGATGGGGCAACCATAATCAAGTTGTACAGCATACTCAGTGAGGACCTGGAGCCTACCACATCCAGAAGCCAGACCCTGCTGGTGGCTGTGATGGTGACCACTACCCTGGGATTCCTTGCAACTTGCAGCGTCCAGCATGTGATAGGGGCGACTGTTGGAATCATGCAGCCCACTGCCAGCCATTGCATTGGAACATTCACCAGGGCCCTGCTGTGGAGGATGTGCCACCTCATAGCCCTTCCTTGGACACAGCAGAGACATCAGGAGACCATGCAGGCATTCTACAGAGTTGCTGGTTTCCCATCGGTTCTTGGATCTATACACTGCACCCATATTGCACTGTGGGCACCATGGCTAGAGCAGAGGGCATAATGGAATAGGCATGGGTACACATCAAAGAACATGCAACTCATTGAGGATGCCAACATGGCCTTCACAGATGTGTGTGCTCGCTACCCAGGGTCCTGCCATGATGCATTCGTCCTTGCACAGTCCAGCCTGGGACAGGCAGCAGCCGGTGATCAGCTTGGAAATGCATGGCTGCTAGGTGAGTGTACAAGTGTGTGGGCCCCAGAACAGGCCCAGAATGGATGCATGCTGCAGTTTGATGCTATGGGTACTGCAAAGAGGCAATGATAGATGTATACTGTATGTCATGCACCACATAAGCACCACTGAATGCCATCCACAGCAGCCCATTGACCATATCCAATGCACGTCCTGATGCACATGCTCACAGCTCACATTGCCCCCACAGGTGACCATGGGTACCTCCTGATAAATCTGGCTGCTGACTCCAGTGCACCACCCCAGAAGTCAGCAGGAGGAGTGGTAAAACAGCGCTCACCAACAGACATGGGTGATTGTGGAGCATGCAATTGGTGTGCTGAAGAGTCGCTTCCGGTGCCTTGACAGGAGTGGTTGCCAACTCCTCTACAGTCAGGAATGGGTATGCCAGATATTTGCTGCATGCTGCATACTCCACAACCTGGCACTGATGCATGGAGTGCTGGACCCAGAGCCAGCAGATGTGGAGGAGTGGAAGGGGTAGATGGTGAGAGGGCTGAGTCCGGGAGACAGCCGCAGGCCAGAACACTGGCCCACCATTCACAGGTGATACGGGAAAGCTTCTGAGGTGACTGCCCTGCACCAACACCAGGGTTGTACATACACAAACATCAATTATGTGCCCAGTACATGTAATGTGCACTGAAGGACCCAATAAAGTGCCTAATTACCATCCATTGTGTCAGAGTATTCTCTATTTCCCCCCCTGCTGGCTATGGACACTTGTCCACACATGCACTGCAATGCAGTGGAGCATTGTCAGAGGACGTGCTAGCGGTGTCACCCTTCTTCCCAGCAGGATGGTTGGATGGACATGGCACCAGGCTAGCAGGTGACTGTGCAGCTGCGCTGGAGGCCCCAGCACCCACCCGCTATGCCTGCATGAGGCCCACCAAACTATGCAGGGAGCCAGCTATGGATGCATGGTACATTGCCATCTCCCGCATCAGCCATAAGTACCCCTCCATGTGACACTCCACGTGCTGTCTGTGGTCTTGCCGCTCCTTGCGCTCGGCTTCCCTGGCCTGTTCTGCAGTCTGCCAGTCCTGACGGATACCCTGCAGCTCGGACAGTATGCCCTCAGTGACTGCCTCCTGTTGTAGTTCCTGGTCCAGGTCATCACTCCCTGCACACACAGGCTCCTCCAGGATGGCAAACTATAGCTCAGCATGTAGTGCATCATTCACTGCTGGCCCCACAACACTGGCGGTCACACTGGCTGGCTCCTCCACCCTGGTGGGCGAACACAGCAGCCCCTCTGCACTAGCCATCACAGTGGGCTGCTCTGCATGGCTGGCTGGTGGACCGACATCAAGGGCCATGCTGAACTCTGGCTGGTCATTGCCATTCTCCCGGGTGGTCTGTGAGTCTTCCCCCAGTGCATCAGTCCTAGGCTGTGAAGGTGCTGTAGCTGGTGGGTCTATGGGAGAGCAAAGATGGCAGAGGTTAGTGACATAGCATGCTGTCATGGCCCGAGGGGTGGCACCCAGTGCACCACAGTACCGGCAGCTGGTAGACTGTACCCATCTCATGCAGCACCTGTGGTCTGACAGACAGGCATGGGTTGGGTGGATGGAGGCATGGTGGGGACACAGACATGACTGTCACAGACACACCTATGTGCCTCTGGTGGAGCTGTCAATGCCTGGAACCACTGTGACAGCAAACTCCTACACATACTGCAGCACCTGCTCTTCCAGTGGGGTGAGGTTACACTTCTGTTCAGGCAGTAGCCAGCTGTTGTTAGCCCTCTTCTCCTTTGCTGCCTGACGGACCACACGCCACTTTTTCTTGAGGTCCTCCAGATTATGGTTGTGGTGGTATACTGCATTGACCCTGTTTCTGATGTCCCGCCATGCTGCCTGCTGGGTGCTGGCATCCTCAGCTGCGAAGAGGGTGATGTGCTGCGATAAGGCAGCATTTGCTTACCTGTGTAGGTCCTCTTATGCATACGTGGGTAGAGCATGCAGCGGGGCCACTCCCCGTCCAAAGGCATATCTGGTACGGGCATAGGCCCCTGGATGCAGATGCTATGGATATCTGCGTTACAGCTCGCTGCTGCAGGATGCCATACCCACACAGGTGTGAGCGATGGCATGATAGACATGCAGGGTTGCCCAGACTGCGATAACCCAGGTAAGATGCATAGCACAGTAGGTGGGCATGGCGACTGCGGTGCGTGCTGCCTGATGATGTGCCTTTTCAGCCCAGGGGGCATCCTGCACTTGCTGTGCTGCTGTGTTGTGGCATCTGCCCAGGTAGGGGCCCTCTGCCATATCCTCACAAGATAGCCGTTCCAGTCCGACCTTCCACTTCATCTACTATAGTCCCTTTTTTCCCATGCCCATGGACCCCTGGTCCCCTCCCCTGGATCCCTTCCCCTGGACTCTCACACCACCCACATACACGCACTGCCCTGCCCCCACAAACTGGATGACACAGCACTTACAATCATGGAAACATTTATTTGACAACTGTGTCAACATATTTACAATCCTGCCAACAGTGACATTGGTGCACTTTGGACTCCTTGCAACCCACCCAGGCCCTTGGCATTCGGGACAGGGGGTTGCCCTATGGTGCAGCAGATCCCTGCCTGTGCCCTGACACAGTTGCTACGAGGGCCTCTAGGTGCCGGCTGATGGGCTGCGCTGCAGTACATACCTCCTCCCTGAGGAGGCACACCTCTACCATTAGAGCAGCCAGGGCCCAGTCACTCTGTTGACAAGGAGGTGGTGGCACTATGGGTCTGGCTGTAACATAGCCAAGGTGTTCAGCTGGGTGCTGGGGTGGCTGTGGAGGACCCCAGCTGCGGGGGGGGGGGGGGGTGGACTGCAGCACTGCTCTGGGTCTCTCATGGCCTTTGCTGCACCATGCGGTGGGCACATTTCCCCTTGGTTGGTTAGCTGGTGGGCGCATATGTGGGCTGTGGGGTTCTGCTGAGGGGTGTAGCTTTGCCTCTGGCCTCCCTGCCAGTTGCCTGCCGGTGGTGCCCTGTACCATGCCATCACACCTGGGGCACTTGGTGGGTAGTTCCTGTTTTTGCGCTGCCACCCCCTCTGCTGCCACCTCTGCCTCCTCACCCTGCCCCTGGTCCTCTCATCCCTCCTCCACCTCTGACACACCCTCCTCCCACCCTGCCCCTGGTCCTCTGATACCTCCTCCTCCACACACTGCCACTGGTCCTCTGATCCCTCCTCCTCTGACACCCCCTCCTCCCCACCCTGCCCCTGGTCCTCTGATCCCTCCTCCTCCTCTGACACCCCCTCCTTGCACTGTGCCATGGACACCTCACTGCCCCCTCCTCTATTGTGGTATCCTCAGATGCGGTGCCACTTGTCGCTGATGATGGTGATGTCTCCTCCTCCTCATCACTGCCACTAGTGGTAGTGCTGCTGCTGCTCCGCTCACCTGCTTCAGCCCCACCATTCCTGGATGGCTGGCATGGTATCCTGGCAGTGCCCCGGGCAGCCCTGGAGCCAGCTGTGGAAGAGGGGAGGGAGGGTTACTGGTACACACTGGCATGGCCCTGGGGTGAGACTGGCATACACCCCTGGGGAGGCCAACACATGCATCACTCACTCACCTTCATCCCACAGGGGCCCGGCCTCACCACATTGCACATTGCACCCCCCCTTCACATGCTGGGCTATGCCCTGCTGCTCTCCCCCCCTGTCACTGGGCACACACAGGTGGCAGTATGGGCAGGTGCACTATGTGCCCCTGCGGCCCTGGCTGGGGGTATGTGTCCCATTACTGCCCTTATGTGCCATGCCCCAGCCAGATTTGCACATACCTGCAAATTATGTGTGCTCGCTGGTGCACAGGCGGACTGGTGACACCGGGGGATGGCACAGCTGCCCCCCAGCCCCTCTCCCATCATTGAATATTGCGAGTGTCCACCACCAGGTAGTCTGCCTGAACCAGTCTTACAGCCCTGGCTGCTGCTCCCTGCATCTGCTGGGCACCACTATGTATCCTACTGACCTTCCTCAGCTACCAGCCGCTCCCTGATCCTCTGGAGCTGGTTGGAATGTCTCTGGCACAGCGTCCTGAAGTGACATTTCAGGGCCTCCAGTGTCTGGCGTACTCCATATTCGCTGCAGAAATGAGGGGAAGAGAGGGGCAGGGAGAGAGGGGCAGACATGTGCTCAATTTGCCACTACCATTTTGCCTGCTGCACATACCTGTATCCTGCAACGGTCTGGTGATTTGCCCTTTCTAGGGGCAGGGGTACAGCCATGGGTATGTGGCTGTGGTGGCAGAGCTGCTTGCAGGAACGCACATGCACCACATGTATGCTTTCTGCCTTCAGTCCCCCCACACCCCCGCATCAGGGCACAGGGGCTAGGGGGTAGAGTAGATGTTCAGGGCATCTAAACTGGCTTCCTGTATCCCCTGCAGTACCCAGCCCTGCCCAGTACCCCCTGCACTGGGCTTTTCCATTGCTGTACATGCCCTGTGGCATTGCTAACAACCACAATCAGGGGGTGCAGCGCCCTCACCACCTGCTATGTGTGGGTATGCCCCCTAGTGCATGCATTCAGGGCTGGCATCTGTACCAATGCATGGCTCGTCCCCCACCCCCACCTCCTGATAGGCACACAATGGGGTAGCCAGCAGTATCTGTCTTGACATCATGCCCAATCTCCCTGTGCAGACACACAGCTATGCCCTTCAGGGTGTAAATGCCTAGCATGGTGCTCTGCCCCCCCCCCTGCCTTTTTTAGCTTCCTTACCTGCACAGCCAGAGTTGGATCCCCCTCCATAGCGCTGTTGCTACAGCACAGAGTGGACGAGGCATTCGCTCTCATCTGGGGAAAAGTTCACACTTCTCCTTGCCACCATGCTGCTGGTGTCTGTCCCCCTAGCCACAGGACACTGCTGTACAGGCAGCCCGCAGGGCCTGCGTGATGGTGTCATCTATGCTCGGGTACACTGGATGGCCAGTATCCGGGTACAGCGGTCAGGTGGTATACCAGTCAGGTGATCACGGTCCATCATGCATCTCTAGCCACTATTGTGGCCACATACACGGGTATTGCCTCTGCCTTTGGTGCCATGCCTGGGTTATGCGCCTTGTGCTTATCTGTCATTGCTGATCTTGGTTAGGGGCGGTATAAAAAAACACTGAAATAAATAAAAATAAATAAATAAAATATGGCCCATAGAGATAAATAACTATGACATATTGGTATTGATCTGGTTCATCTGCTGTCTGGGGGATGATGATGATGATGCATTGGTAATGACCAGAATGCACAGGTGAGGGATGTTTGTAAGGTAAAGTAGCAATAAGAAACACCCTGAGAGAAATGTACAGCACTGCAATAGTATTATTCTGGAATGCGCTGGATGTGCCAAAGGGCCTATGCAAGGTCTCCCCAACAAAGTTCTTGGGCAAACGGGAACATAGCTATATGGATGGTATGTGTTTGCCTGGGAAATGCAGATCAGATGTGTAGTCCTGAGTTGCCATGCAAATATGCAGTAGCAGCAGTTGTGTATAGGTGCAGGGCATGGTCATGGTAGAGGTATGTTATCTGTGACTGCAAGAAAGAGAGTGTGTGTGTGTGTATGTGTGTGTATTGGATGTATGAGGGCTGCAGGAGAGGCTGTGGTGTGCTGCTCTGCAAATCTGGGGGGACATGTATGCCTGGACAGTACCTGGACCATAGGACTGACCGCAGCAAAGCCAGGTGCCATTGTGAATGGGCAGTATATCCTGACAAGCTGCTCTGCAGCAACATAGCAGGGCATGTCCCTGGCTACGGTGGGGACCCTCAACCCTCAGATTGGGGGCATGCTTCAGTGCACACAGCACGAATACATATCCAAATGCACCATCAGAGGTCTCTAACATTGTGCACATCTGGAAGGAAAGTTGATTGTGCATATGGGCTGTATGCTCATGTTTTCACTGTTGCATGTTCCCATCCTGATGGGTCCATTATTGACAGGGATATGTATTGACATGTAACTGTAGGGGCCCATTTTGGTCTTTTCTGGCCCATAGTTGGCATTGCAAATACTATTGGCAGCAATATCCACCACAGGAATACCTAAGGTGTTCTGCAAATGCCATGTATTTATTGCAGTCAGGACAAACATCTCACATACCACTTGCTGTTACAGTAACCTTGGTGCACTTGCATAAGCTTGTACTGTTCTGAGAATCCAACAGACAAGTGTACATAGTCTCCTTTGCATTCACATGCCTATTTCAACAGTATTCATGTCTCGTTTGCATGGATATAACACTGTCAGTATTAGCATCAGCTTAGGAGATGTACGTTTTCCCAGCAGAGGCATGGCTGCATGGAGACAGGCAGCATCGGACACATATAACATTTCAGAATATGGTGGGTGCGGGACCGCCCAGACCGTTTACTTGCGTCCGAGGCATGGGGCAGTCTGGATAGTACTTGCACATGCCCATCGAACACGTCTATCTCCCTGATTCCAGACCCACAGGCACGTCCAGACCTGCGGATGTGGAATTAGGTTCAAAGGGGGCACGTTTTTGGTTTAGACATGTCTGCGGCAAGGATGTGCATGTTATGGAATTGGGCTGCACGTCTCTGGGAGCATTGGTCTTGGAAGGCCCCAGCGCCCGGTGCACTCTATCAAACTGAATACATGGTGGTATCTCTTCTTCCCTGCCCCACCATAGAATCTCCCAACAAATTGCTTCTGTTGCCTTTTTACAGTCAAGGAACTCAGACTGCCCCAGCATGTCGCAAACAATTTTCCATATCTTTTAACTTGAGCAAGATAATTTCTTTCCACTCCTCATTCTTCTGCAGTTGGGCCTCCTGAGCTCCCTGCTCCTCAGTTAGTTTTTTCAGGTGCTCCTCGTGTTCTCCTACACTGCGGCCTTACTCTACCAGCTAATCCAGGCCCCCCAGTTCCAGCTTTACAGTGGTTATCTCTTTTCGAAGTTCTTTAAAGCATTCTTTTTACTTAGTCTGTGTCACCTGCGATACCATAACTGCTCCTCTCTTGCTGCTGTCCTCTCTCTCATCCTCCTCCGTGTCCATGCCCCAGTGCCCTCCGGCTGCTATCTTGCTGTTGCCGATGTACATCTGTTTTGCCCCTGTATATGCAAACGCCCTTATATCGGCGGTTTTCCACCTTGTTGTCATACACCTGCTTCTGTACCTCTTGGTGGTTCTGATGGTTCACTGGATTTCAAGCTGAGGGGACAGAATGTGCTGCTTTTTTTGGGGGTCACCGTTGGAGCTAACAGCTCAAGCTGCCATCGGGATGGCTGATTATCACTTCCTCCTGAGCCCTTTCTTAATGTGATTTTGCCTACTGCCAATTCTGCAGTGCAAATAATCCAAATGTAGTGGCTGATGGAAATGTGGAGGGCATTTTAGAAAGATGTTCAAGTGCAATCTGGGACCTCTAAGCCATAACATATGAAAAAAAATCAGGAATGTCCAGGTGTAGACACAATTTTAAAAATGTGGACATGCCCAATATGGGTGTCCATATACATCCCCAGAATAGTATTTCAGAATCTTAACATCTAGGAATAGCCTAATGGTTAGCAGTGTGGGCTAGAATTAGGGAATCCAGGGGTCAGATCCCACTGCTGCTATCATTATGATTGTGCTGAGTACTGGGGATGATGGAATGCCATCTTTTCTACACCCTCCTGATGTTTTATGGCCAAAAACAAGCACCTTCCCGATGCTTATTCATGCCTGGAGCAAATCTAAACTTAGGGATATGCTTACTAAGCTGAGCTAGCGGTTAACCCATGCTATTTGCATCTATGTCCCAAACCTAGTTACAAATAGCATGGGTTAACCATTAACCCAGCTTAGTTAACATACCCATTAGATGTGACTCCAGATGTCCAAGACATTTCTGACATCAGGTAGTGACATCCAGTTCCTGGAAATGCTCCAGCCGCCTCTCGCCCCCCGGTTCAGACTCGGATGTTCACAGACCTGGCTTCTAGAATGGATTTGGAGCTGTCTTGGTGCTTCAGATGTCTCTATGCCTGTTTCCAGACATCCAAAGCATGAATAGGGCTTCCAAATAACCCCTATAAAGGGTCATTCTAAAAGGTTTAGTTGTGGTTTGGACGTCTGCAGACAAACACGTGCAGGGCCATACCGAGCATGAAGCGCGCACTGTGTGACTTGCACATCGGGCACGCACCCCATCTAGCCACTTTCTGGAGGCTGACAGGAGAGAAGAAGCACGCCTGATGTGGAAGTCACCAGCGCGCTAAGCAGATCTGTCCCTCCCTGCTCTGATGCTGTGTCAGAGGAGGGAGGGACCAGACCTGCTTAGCGGGCCGCGAGAAGGCTTAAGGGGCGCATTTCAGCTGTCTGCCATTGCCTGCCGCTGCTGAGAAAAGAAAAAGTGGGGGCGGCAGGCAATGGCAGACAGCTGAAATGCACCCCTTAAGCCTTTGCGCCCTGTGCGGCCGCACCGCTCGCGGCATGGTCCTATACACATGGATGTCAGAATCACAGACACATCTCCGTAACCATTCCATAAATGTCCTTTGCACACGTCTACAGTACAGAGACATCCAGGTGTGGTGGAGGCATGTCTGGGGAGGGGCAATAGACTAACATGCCCCTGTTCGATTCCAGAAGCAGCAGAGCCGAGCTGCAGGCATGGGGATATTTTTTCCTGCTCCAGGCACAAATAGGCATCAGGAAAGTATTTGTTTTCACCTTAAAACATTCAGAGAGTGTAAAGAATTAAGTGACTAGCTTTAGATTACAAAGTCCTATACTGGGAGTTGAACTGTGGCCACCCAACTCTTAAACCACAACTCTAACCATCATGCTACCAAATGTCTTGGTTCTCAAATACTCTCCTGGGGATGTCTATATAAACATTTGATACACATGCATATCGGGCAAGTCCACGTTTCTGAAATTGTGCCTGAATTTGCACTTGTCTTCCTTTCTTTCAATTTAAAAAAATATTGGCAGGTTGTAATTAGGATGGAGATTATGTTTTAGGGACTGTTTCCCAATTATGCATTTTTTCTTCTGAATCTATGGTTAAGCTCAGGGGATTGGATTCTAAGGGGTATATTTACTAATTGGCGGTAGCATCTTTCGTGCGATATCAGAGCCACTGCCCCATTGGGCTGTGGCTCTGATATTTCACGGAAGTCACTACCGCCGATTAGTAAACATACCCCTAAATTTGCCCCTGCAGACAGGATTGGACTCTCAGCTGATGTCCCTTGGAAAGTCATTCCTTAACAATTAATGACTACCGCTATCTTCCTTTTAAGATGGAAAATCTGGAAAATCGTTTAAGAAGAAGTAATCTTTATTTTCTTAATTTTCCATTTATTCATTTACTTGCTGCTGAGTTTTTGCTTAGGAAGAATTTCAGAGAAGCACTTAATATTTCTTCTGTTGAATTTTTATCTTTTTCAAATTGTTATTATGTTCCTATTAAGATTAAAAAGGAAGCCTATATTAGTTGAAAAGGAATTACATTTAACTGCATTCTTAGAGAATTCTCAGAATAATAGATCAACCAGAACTGCCCTAGTAGTGACCTTCTTTAATAAGAAGGATAATATGCTGTCAATGAGAGAATATTTTAAGAAGAAAACTATTTCTTTTTGTGATGTTCCTATTCAAATATTTCCAGACATGTAGAAAAGCATTTCTGAATTTGGGAGCCACCTTTTCTTTTTAATTCCCATGCAAATGCTTAATTTCTTTTCGGGGTTAGAATTATGTGTTCTTTGATCCTTTGATGATGGAACAGTTTGTTTTAGAAGGAAAGAAGATCATTAGCATGGAACATATTAGGATGATTTGAATGAGGGAAGATTTAGTAGGCTGTTATTAGATAAGATGAGTTATTTCATCTCTTGATTTCTTCTTTTTATGTTTTCACTTTCTGTCCATATGCCTTCCTAGAAATGGGCTTTTTGGGGAGGCCGTTGTTTGTCTGTTTTGGTTTTCTTAAATTCTTGTATGGCAACTCATTTTCTTTGATATTCTGATTGTTAAATTCTGTTAAATTTAATAAATTCTAAATAAAAAAAAAGAATATAAACTCTTTGGACCGTTATTATAAACTAGGGAGGCAGTATAACATCAGTAAATGTAATGAAATAGAACTGAAGGACCATTTTACTACAAATCTGTTCCCATTTTCTCCGTATTGACCCAGGCTTGTCTAGGCATGTGCTGTTCATTATCATGATCTTGTCAATTCCCTTTACTATAGGGGTGTGTAGAGTTTTTTTCATTTGTATGTTTCATTGGTGGGAGATTTTTTATTTAGTTTTTGCTTCATAATGTTCTTTCATTGGCTGTGTTTTGCTTTTCCTCTGACATGATGTTTAATCATTGTGAAAAAAGCGAGGTTACTTACCTGTAACGGGGGATCTCCGTGGACAGCAGGATAAGTCAGCCACACATGTGATGTCATCTGATGGTGCCGAGACGGAAGTACTCTTCATAGCTCAGAAGGGCTTTTGACCTTTTGAGCATGAGCCAACTGGCCCTACCCCCTTGGCCCGCCCCTAGCTGGCCAGTTTCAGTTCTTCCACCTTGCCTACATGACGGACTTCTATCCTCTCCAACTGAAAATACCTTATCCTGAACATACCTTTTCCTGAGAAAAGAAAAGAACATTCACCTGCAGCTATGCCAAAGCCTGGCTTCAAGAAGTGTTCCATGTGCTCCAAGAAGATGAGCAATTTGGACACTTGTGACTGATGCCTTTGCTGCCTGGATAAGGACCATTCTGTGGAAGATTGCCTCTATTGTGCTCAGATATCTCCAAGAGCATGAAAGTCCTGTGGGCATGCTCTTCAAGAATTCCTCATTCTAGCTTCCCCTCCTCCAGCAGCAGAGTTGGAGCTCAGTAGAAAGCAGTCCTCTAACGTACTAACAAAGGACACTGCCACAGCCCAAGATGTACCTGACAAGGTCTCCATCCCCAGCTGACTCTCTCTGCACCATCTCCAGCCTTCCACAGCCAGCCCTGCTGCTCCAGAGCCCCTCGGCACATGTGCAGACAACCGTAGAGGCAGTCATCTTGCTCCCGGTCATGCTTCCTCCTTGCCCATGATCGTGATTAGAGAACCGCTGCTCAATGCCACCCCTCCAGTGCTGATTTGAACACACAATGAAACCAATTCCCATCAGCCTTCTTCTGCGCCGATGGACAGAACATGCTCCGCCCTGCAGTGCCAATGCTGAAGCAGCTCCAGCTCTGCCCCTCCTGCACTGACGCCGAAGCAACTCTAGCAACCCCGGTGCTACAACGTGGCACCACCACAAACGGCATCATGTCCCTGAGTGAAGGAGTGCAGAGTGGAGGACACACAAACACAGCAGGCATTGGAGCAGCTGATGGAGCCGGCACTCCGAATCTGGCAGATGTCGCCGAGGCAGCAGCTGCAGCAGCAGCAGCAACCAGCATGGACACAGAAGGAACAGGTATTTATACATACACCCTTCTCCCCGGGGTCCCATGCATTGGTCTCCAGCCCCACCTGTTGATGCCTTCAATTAGACAAAGGGCTTGTGAACTCTAGAGGACAGACCTACTGGCTTCTTTGTAGCCTGTCTCCAACCCCGGCACCTTCAGTGTTACCGACAGGATCCCAATGACCCCAGGAGCTGCTCCATTTGCTATCAGAGTTTTTCAAACAGTGGTCGTCCACCCGAGAGGCTAACCCTGTGGGCCTTCTCACCCAGGAGACCTCTCCTGAGGTCGTCCTCAACCCTACAGCCTCCACATACCCAACTGTCTGCTGCCAATAGGACCAGCCACTCTCCCCTGCATCAGAGGACATGCTCCCAGAGCACTCATCATGGAGCTCCACAGGAATGCATAGTGGGGATGAAGAAGAGGCCACCATCCAGGGATCTCTAGCCTCAGGAGAGACCCTCATGTCACAAGAGATGGCTGCTCCTGCTCCCACAGCCGACCCGCCTCCGGCCACCCCTGAAGACCTCACATATCCAAAATTCCTGTGGAAGGTCTACTCTGCCCTGGGAATTACTACAGTGGATCTTGCTGACCAATGCCCAGAATGACAGCGCTACTTCCAGTCCATCCACTGCTGCGAGAAAATTTAGTAAAACTCTGGCAAAGCCCCACCATTGGACTCACCTCCTCCCGTAAACTCAACACCAAGTATCAGATACAACCCACATCAGGGTTCAACAAACCACAACTCCCACACATCTCTATAGTGGTAGAATTGGCTCTCAAACTAATCAAATCCACTCAAACCCATGCAAATAACCCATTAGGATGGGACCTCAAACTCCTTGATGATGTTAGGAAAAGGACTTGCCAAGAGGCAATGCTGTCTGCAACAATAGCAGCCCTTCAGTTCCAGCACATCCTGTACCAAGATGTCATCATGGAGAACCTTAAATCCACCATCTCTTCCCTCAGCACTGAGGCACAGGCAACTGCAACAGCATCCCTCGCTGACCTTCAGGAATGCACAAAGCACCAAATCAGGGCATCTTTTGATGTGTTTGATGCTGCAGCCCGCACTGTAGGTACCACAATCTCAGCCCGCCAATTGGCATGGCTCGAGCTTCTAGTCTTCACAAGGACACACATGACCACATTTTGAATGCCCCCTTTGGTGACAAGGTAAAGGACACCATCAATAATATGAAAGATCTTTGTGCTATGTTATAGACCTTCACGGAGGAAGGACTGGAACGAACCTCTTCCTCCAACCATAAAGGAAATTAACATCAGAAGTCCTTCTCCTCCTCAAAATGTCGCAACAGCTACAATTGCTACTGTAAGTGGCAGTTCCTCACGAGAAGCAACAGTCATATCAGAGTTCCTAGCACAACAAACCACATCAACGGGATCGCAAACAGCAAAAGCCCATGCTGTCTGGTGCAGGGAAGGCCAATCCTCCATTTTGACGGGAACTCCCCAGCCAACCTTCCCACAAAAGTTCGGCTGACACCCTTCTTACTAGCATAGGAATCCATCATGACAGACAAATGGGTCCTGCGGATTATCAGGGAAGGGTACAGTATCAGATTCACCTCCCCCTCCTTGCAGTACAAACTGCCTCACAGTAACATACTATCATCATCTCTCCTCGTTATCACCACGGAGATACTTTCTCTACTAGCCACCATAGCCAGTGCCAAACGATGAAATCAACACCGGATTCTATTCCATGTGCTTTCTGATTCCCAAGAAATCAGGCAGTGTTCATCCCATCCTTGACCTCTGGAAACTCAACAAGTTCATCATGAAGGAGAAATTCCGGATGCACTTACTGGGTTCCATCCTTCCACTCATTCAACCCGGGGAGTGGTTGGCTTCCTTGAACTTGCACTATGCCTACACACATATACCCATATATATGTTGCATCAGAGGTATCTCTGTTTCCAAGTAATGGACAGTCACTATCATTACAGAGTTCTACCATTCGGTCTATCCCCTGCACTGCGGATATTCACCAAATGCATCACTGTGGTGGCCGCACATCTCCGTAAACAGGATATCTGTGTATTCTCATACCTGGGTGACTAGCTGATTTATTTATTTATTTTATTTATTTAACTGCATTTATATCCCGCTTTTCACCGGGTCAAAGCGGTGTTACATATAAGGGGGGGATAATCATATATAAGGATGGGGGCCGTCACCAGGTGGGCAACATTGATGATTTTGAGATAGGACGGACTGTAGACATGGACAAAATAGTAAGATTTCAATCATAGGCTCATGATGGTTCAGGGGTTGACGCTTTTTTGGTGGGAGTTGTCTTGAGATATTCTTGGAATAGGATGGTTTTTAGCTGATCTCTGAATGATAGGAGATCGCCATTGTTCCTGACGTGGGTCGGTAGAGAATTCCATAGTGACGGAGCGTAAAGTTCAAAGGCTCTATTGCATGTCCGTTGAGAGCATTGGGTTCTTTTGTGTGGGATGGTGAGGCAGTTGCTGGAGGCCTGTCTGGTTGTTTTGCCATGGGCTGGACGAGTCAGTAGGGCGCGAAGTTGGGTGTTCTGTGTTTGGTGGATGGCTTTGTGGGTGAGTAGGATGGATTTGTATTTAGTTCTTGCTTCAAAGGGAAGTATGTGTAGGAATCTCAAAATTGGGGTGATGTGGTCGCGTTTCTTTGCTCTCTGAATGATTCTTGCTGTGGTGTTCAAGGCGGTTCGGAGGGGGTTGGTCTGTGAGGCTGGTAGTCCATGGTAGATTATGTTGCAGTAATTCAGATGTGGGAGTGTCATAGCTTGCATTACGGTCCTGAAGTCTTGAGGTTCGAGGAGGGGTCTGAGATGTTGCACTGTTTTAGCTTTGTGGAATATATTTCCGGTGGTTTTAGTAATTTGTTGCTTGAGGGTTAGGGCTTGGTCAATGATAACGTCTAGGTATCTGATTTGTGGCTGTATTTGAATGTGTGTAGTTCCTATGTTGAGGTGTGAAGGTGGTGTGAAGTCTGGTCTTTTGTCACTATGAGAGCATCAGTTTTCTTTATGTTTATGGATAGGTTATTTTCTTGTAGCCAGTTGGATACTTCGGAGAAGCATGCTGATAGATGTTCATTTGTTGGGTTTGTGGTTGTGATTGGGGCGTAGAGCATGATGTCATCAGCATATATGTGGAAGTTGATGTTGTGGGCATGTATGACTGAGCAGAGTGGTTGTAGGTAGATGTTGAAGAGCATGACTGACAGAGTGGATCCTTGAGGTACTCCTTGGTGTTGCTGGAAGGGGGGTGAGGTTGAGGTGCTGGTACGGATCAGTTGTTGTCTGTTAGTTAGGTAGGATTGAAACCATTGAAGTACGGTGTCTTTGATCCCAATTGTTTGCAATCTGCATATGAGGATGTTGTGGGAGATGGTGTTGAAGGCTGCTGATATATCAAGGAAGATCAGAGCATATCCGGAGTGTTTTGCTTGGGTTCCTATGATGAGAGTGTTCATCAGTGTGGTCATGAGGGTCTCGACTCCATGTAGTGGGTGGAAGCCGTGTTGTTGTGGGTCCAGTATGTTGTTGATGTCTAGGTGTTCTTGAAGCTGCTGCTGGACTATCTTCTTGATTATCTTTGCGGTGAATGGTAGGCTTGCTATAGGTCTGTAGGATGCGGGGTCTAGGGGATCTAGGTTTTGCTTTTTTAGGGATGGTCGAATGATTGTGGTTTTGAGGATGTCTGGCATGCGCCCTTGGGAGAAGGATTCATTGACAATATGGGTTAATGATGTGCTTAGGTCCTCTTTGGATTTCTTTATCCAGTCAGCGGGACAGGGGTCCAGTGGGGAGGTGGTGGTATTTAGGCGGGAGATGGTGGATGATATCTCGTCTGCTGTGGTTTCTTTGAAGGTAGTCCAGTCTTTGTACATGTTTGGGTGGTGGTTTGTTGTGGTTGTCTCGGCGTTCAAATGGGTGTTTTGTGGTTGTTGAAGCTGTTTGTATTGTCGGGCTAGTAGCTCTGGTGGAATCTTCGGCAGCTGGTCAGAGTTATTGGGTGCCTTTGTCAGCTTTTTGACAATCTGAAAGAGTTCTCGAGGTTTATTTATGGGCGTGTTTATGATTTTTGAGTGGTAGGTTTTTTTTGCTTTGTCGGTTTCTGAGTGGTATGCGTTGAGTTCAGATAGGTATTTTGATTTGTCGTTGTCATTTTTGGTTTTTCTCCATTTTCTTTCTGTTCTTCTGAGTTTTGTTTTTAGCTTTCGGAGATTGGGAGTGATCCATCTGGCTTTTATGGAGGTTGGTCCGGTGGTGGCTTTGTTTGTGGGTGCGCTGGACGCTGTGGAGATTGTGCTGTTCCAGTTGTGAATTAGTTCATCGATGTTGCTGGAGTTTGTTTGTAGTTTAGGTAGCATTTGCGCTAAGAAGTTCTCTTTGTTAAATGTTTTAAATGTTCTAGCGTGGTGTTCGTTGCCCTTGTTAGTCATATGGTGGTAGGTGTGGGATATGGTGATGAGGTAGTGGTATGACCATGGTACAGGTGAGATCTCCGGGTTCTTGCATGAGGAGGCAGCTAGGGAGTTTAGGAATATGAGGTCCAATGTATTCCCTTTTTCGTGTGTGGGATTTTATACGATCTGTATCAGGTTCATTGCTGTCATGGCGGTGGTGAAGGTTTCTGTTTGTTCTTCTTGAAGTGATGGGAGGTTGAAGTCTCCTAGGATTATTTGCTCTTTTGAAGAGCTGGTGCTCTCCAATATGAATTGAAGCATCCTTGGTAGGTCGGTGTTTGAGGTAGGTGCACGGTAGTTTAGACATATTGAAAGGTGTTTATTGGTGAGGGTGAGTATGTCTGCTTCATTGGTAGTTTCTGTAGAATGGATCCTGAGGTGGAGGTCGGCTTTTGCTATGATGGCTACGCCTCCACCTTTGGCATGTGTTCGGGAGCAGTGGTGGAGGTTGTATCCTTTTGGGGTTAGCTGGTTCATTATCACTGTGTCGTTATCTGTTAACCAGGTTTCTGTTACACATAGGATGTCGATTTTCTTAGTTGTGATTAGGTCTTGGAGCATGTGGTATTTGTTTCTGACTGAGCGTGCGTTTATTAATGAGATGGAGAGGTGGTGGTAGTTTGGGGGGTTGGGGGTGTGGGTTGGTGTATGCTGTGTGTGCGAGTGGTTTTGTTTAGGGTTGTAAGTGTGTGTGGGTTGTGTTACCGTGATGTCTGGCCAGGGTAGATTATTGAGTGTGCCTGCAGGGGGGGGGGGTAGAGAGTCAGGAGCGGAGTGAGGAGGTAGATGGGGGCTAAGAAGGGTGGCATGGTCTGATCTCTGGTCGATCTCCACAGGAAGCACTATCTGCCATCGAGAGGACCATCAACCTTCTGTCTTCCCTGGGCTTTCGAGTGAACCTCCAGAAGTCCAATCTACACCCCTCCCAGTGCTTGGAGTTCATCAGTGCAGTGATAGACACAATTTTTGGCCAAAACATTTCTCCCACAACACCAGAGGGACACCATCATCAGTCTAAGTATGAGCATCTCCTCAGCCCAGAAGATGTCTGCATGGAACCTGCTTTGCCTTCTGGGCCACATGGTGGGAACTACACAAGTCCTACCCCTAGAAAGATTGCACATGCACCATCTACAATCGCATCTGTGCACCCATTGGAACCAACATGCGAAGCCACTGTCTTCTTTAATTCCCCTAGATGCAACGGTGATGAGCTCACTGGACTGGTGGACCCATGTAGAGAACCTGGCGAATGGTTGCCCACTCCAACAGCACCCCCACCAGCTGGTCATCACATCAGACGCGTCACTGGTGGGGTGGGAAGCACACTGTCTATAGCTTCACATGCAAGGGGCCTGGACAGTGAGGGAGCACACTTTCCACATCAACCTGATGGAACTCACAGCGCTCCGCTATGCCCTCAAGGCCTTCCAGAACCACTTCCAGGGAAAGACGATACTGCTCCAAATGGACAACCAAGTGGCCATGTTCTATGTCAGCAAGCAAAGGGGGGACGGGTTCCCGCTGCCTATGCAGGGAGGCCTTCGAACTTTGGGCCTTTGCCCTTTCCAGGCACTGTCTCCTACGGGCCTCCTACCATCCGGGCATGCAGAACGATCTGGCAGACTGGCTCAGCTGCCAGATGAACCCATACGAATGGTCCCTCGATCTCCGTATAGCTGCTTCGCTCTTCCGGAGGTGGGGACAACCACTGATCAATCTGTTCGCCACAGAGAGCAATGCAAAGTGCTCTTCTACTCCAAGTGCCCCTCCAACCGCAGTATCTCTATGGATGCCTTTGACATGTCGTGGAAGGCGTGGTCACTGGTGTATGCCTTTCGGGTCTCCAATCAGGTCTCCACTTATCTCAATGACCATCCAACGCATCTTGGACAAGGCACGGGCCATACTAATAGTACTCCACTGGCCACGCCAGGTATGGTTTCCCTACCTCCATTGCCTGGTGTTGGAACCTCTGGTGCGGCTTCCCCTGACACAAGATCTCATCACCATGAAAAGGGGGAGCACTCTCCACCCAAATCTACGGACCCTGGCACACACTGCGTAGAAACTGAAAGGTTAATGCTGTCCTCCCTCAACCTGCCTTCAGAAGTCCAGCAGGTGAAGCTCGCAGCATGATGACCCGCAACACATAAGTCATATGGTTTGAAATGGAGGTGCTTCAACACCTGGTGCTTGCAATGACAAATAGACTCCTTCTTATGCCCGGTGGCATTGGTCCTCCAATATCTCACCTCACTCTTCCATGGCGGCCTCAAAACACAGTCCATCCAAGTCCATCTCTCGGCGATCGTGGCCTTCCATGACCACGACGGAAACAACATCATCGCCAAACAGCCACTCGTCACGTGGTTCATGAAAGGATTGAATAACTTTCACCAACCAATCCGGGCCCCTGTGTCCCATTGGGATCTCAACATCCTCAATGAGTTAACACAGGTGCCCTTCAAACCCCTGCACTCAGCAGGGTTGAAGTACGTCACTTGGAAAACACTGTTCCTAATAGCTATCACTTTGGCTAAGAGAATCAGCGAGTTGCAAGCCCTACTGTCACACCCCCTATACACACTGCTCACCCAGGACTGCGCCTCCCTTCAGACACACCCCAAATTCATGCGTAAAGTAGCATCCGCCTTCCACATCAACCAGGCTATCAAGCTTCCCTGCTTACACCCTTGAGCCCCATGCCTCTTCCAAGGAGCAGAGACTACACCCCCTTGAATGTGTCAGGGCTCTATGCACATATCTGCACCGGACGGCCCCCCTGCGGCAGGGGACGCAACTATTTGTATCCTATGACCCCAACAAACCAGGCTGCCTTATCACTAAACAAACTCTCTCCCCTTGGATCTCTGCCTGTATTGCCTTCTGCCTGGAACAGGCAGGGATGCAAGACTCACCAAAGGTTAATGCACACCAGCTCGGAGCACTGGCTGCCGCCATCACCAACCTACATGCCATACCGGGATGGACATCTGCAAGTCACAACCTAGTCTTCACTACACACCTTTCAGAGACACTACTGCCTCGACCTTGCAGTGGGGGGTGACTCCGCCTTCGGACAGATGGTCCTAGCCACAGCAGAACATCGGGACATGGGCTGGTGATTGCTCTGAACTGCGACCTGTTACTGACCATTAGACTGATTACTATCATTTATTTTATTTACATTCTCTTATATACCGCGCTATTCTGCATCAGTGCGGTTCACATTGAACAAACTGAAATTACATTGAACAGGGCATTATAACTTGGAGATAACTATTTTACAGGGAACATGGGAACTATTTTACAGGGATCATGCCATTGCGATACTATCATGCCATATGGTTGAGGCCCTGCCTCCTTACTGCTGTACTAACTTTATTGTTTACACACTGTCTGCACTGTTTACACTGTTGCACTGTTTGCACTGTTTACGCTATTGAAACTGTTTGCATTGCTGGCACTGTTGTAGGTTTGTGCTGTTGAGTGACTGCATTACTGCACTGTTACCTCACACTGTTGCTATTGTGCCACTCTGGTTTACTCATTGAACTACGTTCAATAAAGTTCCTAGCTGCGAACCTGGCATCTGCCCTTCTTTGATCAGAAAACGCCCACGATGGCCTCCCCCTACTACAGCGCACCCCAGCTGGAGAGGCATCAGGTGTGGCTGACTCATCCTGCTTGTTCTAGGAGAAAGCAAGGTTACTTACCTGTAATGGGGGTTCTCCATGGACAGCAGGATAATTCAACCACACCATCCCACCTTCCTCCCCTAACAAGGGGTCGGCCCCTGAAGGATAATTTTACTAAAAATGTGTTCCCATTCTCTCCTTATTGGCCCAGGCTTGTCTAGGCATGTGCTGTTCATTATCATGATCTTGTTAATTACCATTACTATGGGGGTGTGTAAGGTTTTTTTCATTTGTATGTTTCATTGGTTGGAGACTTTTTTATTTATTGTTTGCTTCATGATGTTCTTTCATTGGCTGTCTTTTGCTTTTTCTCTGACATGATGTTTAATCATTTTGAAAAAGCCTCTTATGCTCTCTCTCCTATGTCCTAGCCCTGTATTCTCCCAGCCCTATCATCTGAGTCTTCACAGGGCAGAGGTTCTTTCATAAGCAGTGTATTCCAAATGGCACTGGCTATCTTTCTAACCATCGCAGTTTTCAAAGGGAACACATGAAAATTAGGTACAAAGCTGTGCCTACTAGGACTATGCATGTAGGCTGGCAATTTGCAGATTGCCCTCTTTAGGACACCTCCACTCACACACCCTCAGTTTCTCCCTTTCAATAAAAACAGACCTGTTTCATTTAGAGATGAAATGAATTGACAGAAATATATTATGACAGCAGATGTTAATGGCGTACATTGAGGGAAGTTTTAAACAATTCTGCAAGATTTTTCACAGATACATTGGTTTGCTGCTTTTTGATATCTCTAAAAACTGTATCAAACATTCAAACTCCTACTTTCTGAATCCAATTTAAGTAAACTATATAGAGAGATAAACAAAAGGATAACATGCTACTTCAGCACAGATGCAGAACAATATCGAGCACGTTTGCTAAGCCCCATGCGGTAACACAAATGTTTGCTGCATTACTAGAGCAGGGCTCATCGGTAACTGAAGAGGTGTATGTACATTTATCCTCCTGCAGTTAGTGCAGGAAAGCCACAAGGATTGGGCTGATGGTGCAAGTAATGCTACCAATTGATTGGCGTTTGTTGTACCCAAAGTACCGGCATCAAGCACGGCTAGCATGGGCCACTAACTAGCTATAATGCACTGGTTAGTGCAGATTAGTAAAGGGACGCTGTGCTACTTTTCAGTGTGGCACCCAAACCACAAGCTAACTCAGCACGGTTTAGTAAACATGCCCCAATATTCTTTGATGTGCAATATTTATTGTTATGTGTCTAATTGCTTTATAAGATAACACAGAGCATAATTACTAGTGCAAACGTTAGTAGGAAGGGTAGATCTCTTCTAAATATTCCTCCTTCCAAAATAAACCTTGAAAATATAATTAATTTTTTTTTTAGTGCCATCAAGTCAGTATTGACTCATATAATACCTTTGTTAAAGCCTGCATACCACTGGTCAGTAGCAGAGCTGTGCTGCGCTCAATGCACTGCACAATCCTGGTGCAGGCTTTTGCTTCACTCTGTGCCATCCACAGGACATGGTCATCTGCAGACATTATGTCACTGGCTAGGTCAACAACTGCCCCTCCAAGCTGTGGAAATAGAAACAATTTCCGCATAAATACACTTTGAATGATTTACAAAAACATACAGTACATGTAGATTTTACACAATGTGGAAGGCATTTTTGAAACTGCTGCACCGCTGCAAAATTCCTGGTGCTTACTTTTTTATCCATGATCTTTGCACCAATGTTCAAAGGAAAAGTCCACATGTACTTTCACTTTGAAAATTGCCTTAGGAAAAGGTGCCCACAGAGCCGTGCACCTGCTTTTTCTCTTGAGTATTTTTTCTAATTAAAATAACTGTAGTTTTGAAAATATAAAGATGCATGCATGGTTGCAGTATTTTGCCATAGCCCCCGTACTCTAGCAGCATCCCTCCTGAATGTAGTTAAAAGTACACATACTGTTTCATAAAACACATGCAATATTGAATCTATAAAACACATGCAGTACTGAATCCATACAATTTTCAAATAATACATTACCAGAGTAAAGCACTGTTTTACCTGTGCCAAAGACTTTGAAAATTGCCCTCCCCATATATTGCTAATTTAACTTAAAAAAGGGAACAGTTTACAGTTTAACCATAGGCTATCGCTGTGTTGTCGCAACAGTTATTGCCATGTTTCTTTACCACTAGTTAGCAGTACACATAGGAACCAGTAGCAACCTACACGGTTCAGTAACTAGGTTTCATAGGAGAGGTTACAACAAAGAACCACTGTAATAGAGCAGGCATAGAAGTGTGGCAGGAATGGACTGAGCAGTGAGGAAAGCATGAAGAGCATATACCTCATAGAATTATTCCCAATCCTCTGTGTGCACATGTGTTTGTGTCCTATGTGTGAATTTTGATTGTAGGTATGTGTGTGACTCTGTGTATGTATATATTTATGTATTTATATGTGTGTGTGTATGTGTGTTTGTGATTTGTGTGTCTGTGTTATGTGTGTGTGAGTGTTTGTATTTTCTTTGAACATTTGTTTTGTGTTTTGCTTGTGTGTGTACATTTGAATGCATTTGTATGTAGGAATCAACCCCAGCAGTACTCCCGCAGTAACAGTAGTACATTGAGACTACTGCTAGGGGATTGTGGAGGCCATTTTGAACCCGATATTGCCAGAGCAGGAGCAAGTTGGGGTTTTTCCTATCCAAGCCCCACTAGACTACCAGGCCTCTGTTAAGGTAGGCCTGGGGGGGTCCTTAGGGAGGAAGGGGGTTGCAGCAGGGGCTGGGGATGTTATGGGGAAGTCAGTCATTGATTGTGCCCTTGGAAGTAAGTGGAGGGAGCAAGGCATTGTGCAGGGAGGTTGGGTTTCTTTGGGTGGAGCTTGACCCTTCGTGCTACCAGGAGGTTGGAACACCCAGACCATCCCCTCTGCTTAGGACATGTCACCCCTTTAAAACTGCAGGCAGGAGCACCGGGCTGTGTGTTAGAGGCCTGATATACTTGGAAAGGGAAAAGTAACATCAACTTTGTGCTGGCATTATTTTTCTGTGATAATGAAGCTTCTGATAATTTACCACAAACTGCAGTATTCATTTGAATAATAATGAAGTGTTTTGCATGCCTTTGCATGCTTTGCATCTAATTATAATATAATGCATGGTGCAGTGGCAAATTGTAAATTAATGCAAATTAATATGCTTTAATGTGTGTTAAGGGCCAAATAATGTACATTATTACCATAACACACTTTATTAACTTCCCCTATGTGTTATAAAGTATCATCTATGTAGGAACCTACTTGCACTGTTATAAAATTACCCTAATAGAGGTTGCCTCGGGGCAGTTTCTCCAAATGGGTTAGTTTTGCACATACCATTACAGGCGTGAACCTCACTTCTAAGCCAGGGCATGGGGAGTATGATCTCAGTCTCTCAAATTTACTGCTAAGGCTTGGTGTGATACTTGCATCATGCCAAAGAGAGCCTCCTGCTGGAGTTCATAAGATGTAACATGTATGGGTAGTTTGTCAAGATGTGCTTGGAAATTTTTCTTTATCAAGCCGGTGGCATCTAACACAATGGGAAATATTTCTGTATCTTTCTGCCACCTTTTATTGGTGTCTGGTATTTTAGGATCTTCTGCATCTCCATGTGATTCACAGAGTAGTTGCTTGGAACTGATTCCTCTATTATAATTATAATTATCAATGTCATTCTGGTGCTTTTCTCCTTAAACACTATATCCGACTTCCTCACATCCAGATTTTTATCAGTCAGAATGGGAGTATCCCAGGTGATCATAACCTCCTCATTCTCAGTAATTCTCTTAGGGTCATGATCCCAGTGCTTTTTGGGCACAGTGATGTTGTAGTGTTTACAGAGATTCCAATGGATGAGGCACACTACTTTATTATGCCTTTCTGTGTAGAACGTTTCTGCCATCAGAACTTCACAGCCAGCTATGAGACGAGTCACCATTTCCAGGTCTTTCCTATGCAATTGACATATGTCTGTATTACCAGTTTTTTCAATACTTGCTGTAAACCATCTTGCCCTTAAGCCACTGTCCTGGGCTGCAACTATCAACCTCTCATCCTTCGGTTTCAGTTCACCCCTCCTTAACCATTTATGTGTTTATTCTTGATCGACAAAGGGTTCCTGGAGTAACACTCTGTATTTCCCACTCTATTTGTGCATATGCCACTTGTCCTTCCTTGTTTTGATCTAATTCCTTGAAGAGCTTTTTCTCTTGTTTTGCAAATTCTGTTATTTCCTTCCCTGTGCATGCTTGAGGATTTTTATTCATTCCTTCTATTTGTCAGAATGCTTGTCAAGCTTGATGATGGAGACAGATTCTGGACGTTTACTTTCATATTTCAGCACTTTTTGCGTATTTGGATCCAAAGATGCAGTTAAGTAGGCCTGGAGGCCTATGATAGTAGCTCTGTATGTGTAATCAATCTCTATGAGTTCTAGCCCTCCTTCAGCTCTAGGGATGTACAGTCTTAGCATACATTGATTCTTGTCAATCACTTCATGGACATGGAGGATGTTAAAGCACTTTTCAATAATGATTTTAATCTCCTATAGTATTCTTATCTTTTCTTATCTTTTCTTTTGCTTGAGTGTCATTCCTTCTTCTACTCTTAGATACTTATATACATCTTCCTGTTCAAGGTCCTTGATGGCATAGCCTTCAGCCAGGGAGATGTTTTCTGTTTTGCTCAATTTTCCTCTAAAAAAAAAGTTGCCTTAGCACATTTGTCAAGGCCAAACATCATCCTGATGTCATCAGAAAAGCTTTTCACTACATGAAGTTGCTCTGCTAATTGTTGGTCACTGGAACTATAGAGCTTCAAATCATCTACAAATAATAATTGAGATGTTGTTTCTAGGTTAATACCTTCTTTAGGATTCGTGCTAAATCCATATCCCAAAGAGTTGATGAGAGTACTCATTGGATTAAGTGACACACAAAACAGAAAGGGCGACAGAGAATCCCCCTGAAATATTCCTTGTTGGATCCTGATGTTAGAAATGATATACTCACCATCTTTATATTTCAAAAACAGTGTGGTTTGCCACATTGCCTTGGTGAACTTAATGTACTCAAACCAGGATTTATTTAATACATTTCAAGGCAGTTTATTATCCATGAGTGGGGGTCACTGTCAAAAGCTTCCTTATAATCAATCCATGCTATACTGAGATTTCTGTTTTTCTTAGCGATGGCCATGTAAAAGGGGAAATTTTTGTGTTCTTCAGCAAAGCTTTTTTCTGCTGCTAGAGTTCTTTTACTTCTCTAGCCTTCAAGTCAAAGAAATATGTAACCTCTTTGAAGTCACTGACCTTCTCAGGCATTAGATCCCTCCCTTCATACCCTTCATACCCTATCTACCCCCTTCCCAGAAGAATTCTTGCTATGTAGGGCAACTCTCCAATTAGCTTTTGTCTTAGACAACAGATTTTTATTGGTTGGCAGGGAAAATCTAAAAAGCAAATAGTTCCACATTTTGATATCTACTAAACATAAACAATTTGATATTCTTTTTTTTTAATTATAAAGAGTTTCATTACATAATAAAGAAGAAATAACAAAAATGAAATACACTAACACAAGATAGTATATATAATCAAAAGTCCACATCAAGGGGCAGCTCCTTAAATGCAATAAGTAAATGAACCGCAAAATATATATATAAAGCTCAATATACATAGTCAAGAGAACAATAATATATAATAAGTTATTATTCCCTGTCTTTAAGAACATTTAATAACACAGGTACACTAAAAAAAGTTTTTTTTAAACTGCCTCTAATGTTTCGATTGATTTTTACGTTTTTTGGTGCGCTGAATCCAAATCTGGTAACCAATTTGCTCCATCACATACAGATGGTGTGAAAATAAAATTCTAATAAATGAGATCCGACACTGTGGTAATAACTAGCAAATTTTTATTTCAAAGTTGGGTAAAAACACGATATTTGTCAACACAGTTTAGATTTTAAAGTCATTCTTGGGTCAATCAATCTCCTGGTGGGCCCGTTTCTTCTTTCCCCGAATGCTTCTCTTGGTGCGCTGCTTGACGTATTTTTCATCTGGGGTTTCCCGCAGCAGCAACCAGCAGAAATCAGCCATCATAGTGGTGTTCCATCTTCCTTGGTACCTTCTCTCTGCGTCCTTGATGTCCTGGTGAAACCTTTCACCTTGTTCTTCACTGTACGCCCCCAAGTTTTCGGGAAAGTAGTTCACATGGGAGTGCAAGAAATGGACTTTCAGGCTCATGTTACAGCCTTGTTCTTTGAAGGCATTGAGCATCCTGGCAACAATATCCTTATAGTTCTCATCCCGCCTGTTCCCCAAGAATTTGAGAACAACATCCTTGAAGGAATCCCAGGCTTCTTTTTCCTTCTCAGACATCGTTTCAGCGAAGGCTCCATCTGAAATGAGTTTCCTTATATCAGGGACAACAAACACTCCTTCCTTTAGCTTTGCTTCAGAAAGTCGGGGGAACTTTGAGCAAAGGTACCGAAAGCACTCACCATCTTTTGGAAGGGACTTGATGAATTGCTTAATGAGACCCAACTTAATGTGGAGAGGTGGTAATAAAATTTTATCACGAGGTACCAAGCTCTCATGAAGAACATTTTTCTCACCGGGTCTCAAATACTCCCAAATTGGCCAGTCTTTTTTCCCCCAGTGTAGGTCGCGGGCCCGGCTATCCCACAAGCAAAGGAAGCAGGGATATTTGGTGAAACCGGATTGCTGCCCTAATAGCATGGATAGAATTTTAAAGTCTCCACAAATCATCCACTTATGCTCATCATAACGAATCTTCTGAAGAATCAGGGCCAAATTCTCGTATTTTTCTTGGAGAATAACAGAGTGAGCAATAGGAACTGAAGCGAATGTGTTGCCATTATGAAGAAGAACACCTTTTATGCTGTCTTTTGACGAATCAATGAACAGCCGCCATTCAGCAGGATCATACTTGAGTTTAAACTTTTCCATCACTCCGTATATATCGTTGCAAAATACCAAATCTTCCTCTTTGCTGAAATACTTCAAAAATTGTGTCTCGCGGTTGCGGTACCAATAAAAAGTTGTTCCTGGTGACAATAGATTTTTCTGTTTAAGCGGAGAACCTAGCAGTTGGGCAGCATCTTTTGGGAGTCCTAAATCCCGGACTAAATCATTCAATTCAGCTTGAGAGAAAAGTTCAGGTTTCGGATCTGGTTCAGTTTCAAACTCGGAAGTACTGGACTCATCGGGAAAAGCCATCTGATGAGTCTCATCATGATCAGAACCGTCCACACAAATATGATCCAAAGATTTTGGTGGTTCAGGCACAGGTACTTCGTTGCTATGAGGTATAGGCCTAATTGCTGAGGGAAGGTTGGGGTAACTTATTACGTTCTTATTTTTTAAGTTGTATCCCTTCACAATGCAAGAGCAAAAATAGCAGTCACTGCTGTGGTCTCTTTGTTCACGCCACATCATAGGTATTCCAAAACGAAATGCTTGTTTTTTACCTTTCATCCATAAGCGTAGATCTTCCTCACATGTCTTGCACACTTTGTGAGGAGCCCACGGTTTGTCTTGATCGCCTAACTTCAAACCGAAATAGGCGAAATATACTTTTTTAACATTCGTACCGCACCATGATCACTGCAGCTAAGAAGGCCTATTTTTCTGACCTTATCACTGCTTCCTCAAACTCTTCTCGTTGCCTGTATCGGGTCTTTCACTCCCTGTCTTCCTCGTCAACCTGTTCCTCCTCATCAGCACTCTCTTCCACTGCCCCTAGCCCAACAGCTCTTGCCTCTTTCTTTGTTCATAAAATTCAGTCTCTTCGTTCCTCTTTTTCCCTGTGCCCTCCTCCCCTTTCCCCTCCTCTTTCACCTTCTCCTTCTTCCTCCATTCCTTCCCCCCCTCCCTCTCATGCTCTCTCTCATACTTGGTGTTCTTTTAGTCTTGTTTCCTCTGCCGAACTTTTTCAGGTGATCTCCTCTTCTCATAAAACTACTTGTCCCCTTGATCCCCTCCCATCCTCGTGGCTCCTTGATCCTTCACTCCACCTTCTTCCGTATATCCTTGGTATAATCAATACTAGTCTTTCCTCCGGTAGTTTTCCCCACTCTTGGAAACATGCCATAGTCCGCCCTCTTTTGAAAAAACCCTCTCTCGACCCCAGCTTACCTGCCAACTGGCGCCCAGTTTCAAATCTCCCTTTCCTTTCTAAAGTCCTAGAGAAATTAGTCTTCACACAACTTTCACAACATCTTGACTCTACTCTTTATCTTCACCCCCGTCAATCCGGCTTTAGATCTGGCCATAGCACTGAAACTGTTCTCCTTGCACTTCTTAGCGATCTTCACCGTTCTCACGATCGTGGTGACTTGTCTATCGCTGTTTCTTTAGATCTCTCCGCCGCTTTTGACGTTATCGATCATCGCACCCTTCTCACACGTCTGTCTGACTCTGGTATTCGTGGCACTGTTTTACACTGGTTTCATTCCTTTCTCTTCCATCGTTCTTTCTCTGTTCACTCTGGTACCTCCACTTCGGCTCCCTTTCCCTTGCACTGTGGTGTTCCACAGGGTTCTATTCTTGCTCCTCTACTTTTCAACATTTTTCTTGCTCCCCTAGCCCTCCTCATTCAGCAATCTGGTGTTTCTTCTATTTTTACGCAGACGATATCCTTCTTGTTCATCATACCAGCTCCCTTTCCCCTGATCTTTCCACCCTTAACGCCTGTCTATCCTCTGTTGCCTCCTGGTTTTCTGAAAATTTCCTCTGTGTTAACCCTTCTAAATCCTCTGCCATCTGGTTTTCTTTCTCCTCTTCCCCACCTAGTCTAGCCCCTGTGATGTCTTCCCTTCCCATTCCTGTTGTCTCTACCCTCCGCTATCTGGGTGTTACTTTGGATTCTTCTCTCTCTTTTCACCCTCACATTTCCTCCCTTGTTCGTACTTGCCATTTTCATCTGCGCCGTATTCGCTCCCTTCGTCCTTTTCTTTCCCCTCAATCCCTCACCACTTTGGTTCTCTCTTTTGTAACTTCCCGCTTAGACTACTGCAATTCTATCTTATCTGGTCTCCCTTCCTGTCAACTCCGTCGTCTTCAGCTTCTCCAGAATACTGCTGCCCGCCTTCTCACCTCTTCTTCCCCCTTTGATCATATTACCCCTTGCCTCTTCTCCCTTCACTGGCTTCCCATCAAATTCAGACTTATCTACAAGTATATCATTATCACTCATAGGGTTCTTCACACCAGCACTCCTCGGTATCTCTCTGACCTTATCTTCCACCAGCCCGCTCCCCGTCTTCTTCGCTCATCTCATACCAATCGTCTATTCCTTCCTCCTCCATCCCAGGCCCACCTCGAACTTACCCGCCACTCTGCCTTCTTTTTTCTGGCCCCTGCCCTCTGGAATTCCCTCCCTCACACCCTTCGTATTGAACCCTCCTTCCCCCATTTCAAAACTCTCCTCAAGACTCACCTTTTCTCTCAAGCGTACAACCTACAGGTCTCCCCCTGATATGTAGTCAACATACCAATTCATGCCCCTCACGTTACATCCAACTGCCACTCAACTCCTGACTCCCACATCACATTCAACTCCCACACCCTGTCTCCCTTCCCTCCCCATGTCCCTGTGTTTAGCTCTGTAGACTCTACTCTATTTTTCTCTCTTTCTCTCTCTTACTCTTTCCTATTATCCAATGGCATTCCTTTCTCTCTTTGCTTTTCCACAGCTGCCTTTTATTGTACACCGCCCTGATACCTCGGTCTTGGGCGGTATATCAAGCCTAAATAAATGAAAATGAAATGAAATGAAATGCAGAAATGTTCCTCTGCCGCTTTTTCATGGTATATTCCCCACAAATAAAACAAAAACTGTCCGGAGAGTTGACGCAACCTCTGGCTCTGTGAGCCATCACAAATACACAGCACTGCAAACTACAACTGTAGTGAACCACTTCGGAATAAAGCTGGATTACGACTGAGCAAACAAAAGTTAATAATGAACTTGCAAGAAACTGAAATTTGACAGGAACGTTCATGTCGCAACCACCGTGTTTGAGCGAGCGCGCGAACGAGGCGAGGCGAACAGGAAAGAACATGCGCCAGCGCGAGTACTGGATTTAGCCCCCCGCCTCCCAATTGTCCTGTTAATGTATAAAATGAATACAAAACACTCTAAAATATCATGAGGGAGTGTTTCTAGTTAGTTAACCATTACAACCTCTATTTTGGGCCAAGAAAATAAACTGCAGTCGGCTAAAAAGAAATTATGTGAACATTCCTTATATGGGTAAGAAATCTAATTTTGCAAGAAAACATGACGTGATGGAACATTTTGGCTATTTTTCCTGGATTCAGCACCCCAAAATCTATAGGAATCAGTTGCAAATCAGTTTTTTGGTAGTGTACCTGTGTAATTGATCCACTTCAAAAAAACAAATAACGTTTGCCTGAAAAACTATCTGACATTTACAAGGAAATTTAAGGCAAAATAAAGCACCAATAGCTAACACCCGTGGGTGGACCTCCTAAAAGGCCTTACGATGTTCTTGTGTAACTTTAGAAACATCTGGGAATATTTCCCTTTAGATAATAATAAAATCTGCAAAACTAAAATGTTTTCTATATCCTTAAATAACAAAACTTCCTTAAGGTATTTCTGTAACAGAAGCAAAGGAGAAAGATAGTACGTCCGGGGAAAATTTTAAAAACGTAAATTCTTAGAATGTAAAGAGTTCTCCAAAGGTTTATCTTGCCGATATAGTAAACCAAAATCTTTAGTAAATTTAACACAGGCAGACTGTTGAGAGGAAATCAAATTTTCATGAGATCCAGCAATTTTCTCCACAGAGGACAGTCGAACTTCATGATCAGCTAACTTCGTAACAGCTTCCCTCGAAAATGCCGTCACCTTCTGCAGAGAAACAGCTAAAACCGATTCCATTCGAGAAACAATAGACCAACTATCTTTCAAGGAAACTTCATCTGGAGGCACCATTCTTTCGTCAGAAGTGGGGAAAGAAATCACCGAGGGAAGGGGAGGCGGCAAAGTTTCTGGAACTGGATCAATTTTCAAAAACAAATCAGGAAGTAAATTAGGACCAGTGCGATCCACCCCTTCATCTTCCAGGGAGGAAAACACAACGGAATTACCAGAAACAATTATCTCTTGGCTGGGCTGAGCTAAGCCCATACCATTAGCAGAGGTAGACAGAGATGTCATACTCACAGTTGATATGTCCGCCAAGTCAGATGTTAAAGGTCCAGTCGAGGCCAGAGGGTTCCCAACATGAACATGGGCATCCATCGGGCCTATTACCTTGAACGCCTTTGACTGCGCAGATTGTGGGTAATGCTTCCTCCTCTTCCCCATAACATGGACACACCTCTGCACCGAGTGCACCGAAGGGGCACCAAAGGGGCGGGGCCTGCCCCTTTGGACGTGCCCGCTACCGCATCCTGCGGTGGAGCCGATGTTGTATGGCCCTCCTCCAGTCCAGCGACCCAATGAGGAGCTAGGCAGGCAGGCACAGAGCGGTTCAATCAGAAATCAAAGGTAAATGTAGAAATGAAGCTGCTCAGCGTCCCGCGGTGGAGCCAGTGTTATATGGCCCTCCTCCAGTCCAGCGACCCAATTAGGAGCTAGGCAGGCAGGCACAGAGCGGTTCAATCAGAAATCAAAGGTAAATGTAGAAATGAAGCTTCTCCAATTTGATATTCTTGATGGAGCTTTGATTACATAATTTTACAGAGGGAACACATTAGTTTATATACCTCAGACACATATCAGAATTTACTAGTGTAAAGTAATAACTATTTAGAAAGCAAGAAGGGCTACACACAGGGACATAGCACAGCACTATTAAAACACAAATAAAAGAGGCTATCTGCTTTTTCTCTTAAAGGAGAACTGAGAAAAAGTGACTTTGCTAGTTCTCTCTCATTTATTCAACTGGTACGAAAGCTACAACAACTGAACGATGGCTGGGAAAAATCATAATGCCAAAGCTGTTGCTCCCGTTACAGCTTCAGTCTCTATCCAGACAGACAGCCCTATGCCAGTTGAGGGACTGTTTCCATTTGCAAAATGCCTGGGAGCTGAAGCCCTCATGAAACAAGTGCAGAAGCTCAGAGAAGAGGTGGTGAGGCTGAGAAACATCCGAGACCGTGAGAAGTACATTGATAAGATGCTTCTTGAAGCATTCAAGCTCTTCGACACAGGTGAAGATGGTACGCTACAAAAAGAAGAGAGTTGGACACGAGTCACCAGAGCCTGCAGAATCAACAATCCAACTCTTCTAGCCCTCAAATTAAAGAACTAGTATGCAGCCCTAGAAGTGGAGGAGGTGAAAATATCCCAGAGAAGGGAAGAACCAGATCTAAAGCACCCCAAAGTTGCAGTGTTAATGACTGCAAGGAAGTGAAAGGTAGTGGTGGTGGTGACTCTCTTCTGAGGGATGCTAAGGCATCCATCTGCCAACCAGACTTGATGTCCAGAGAGGTGTGCTATCTGCCAGGTGTCAAAAACTGAGATGTTATGAAGAGTTTGCCGAGACTCGTAAGAACATAAGAAATGTCATACTGGGTCAGACCAAGATCCATCAAGCCCAGTATCCTGTTTCCAACAATGGTCAATCCAGGTCACAAATACCTAGTAGGTTCCAAAAATGGCTCATAGGTTCCCAAGGCAAGCAGTAGATTTCCCAGGTCCTCTTTAATAATGTTTTTTGGACCTTTCCTCCAGGAACTTGTCCAAACCTTTTTTAAACCCAGCTAAACTAATAACATTTACTACATCCTCAAGTAACTAATTCCAGAGTTTGATTATGTGTTGAGTGAAAAAAATATTCTCTTATTAGTCTTAAATGGGTTACATTGTAGCTTCATTGCCTGTCCCCTTGCCTGTCCCCTAGTCTTTCTACTTTTTGATGGAGTAAAGATCCAATCTATGTTTATCCCTTGCATTCCATTCATTAATTTATATATCTCTATCATATCTCCCCTCAGCCATCTCTTTTCCAAGATGAAGAGTACAAGTCCAGGGACTTCTCCCAACCTGGGCACCGACAGTCCCCCCTGTGAGGAGGGAGAGCCCCAATCAGGGGACCCCCTCCCCAAGCCTTGCTGCATTAAAAAGACCTGATGCAGCAATAATATAAACACCGAGGAAAAAGGGGACTTGCCACCAACTGCAAAAAAGGAGTTTCTCTGCGCTCCGTGGCAGAAAAGAAGTAGCAGACAAGATGGCGGTCATTTCCACCAAAACCACCAGTGTTCTTGCCTTCCCCGAAGGACACTAGTGGCCAGAAAGCACCCCCCCCCCCACCCACAGCTGCCTCCAATGCAGCCAGGCTGCTGACTAAGCTCTCTGTGGGTGCCATGCTCTCCTTAAATCCAAAAAGTGGCAGATCACTACCACAAAAAGCAAGCTCCTGCGGCTGCCAAATGCTGCACAACTGCCCCTCTATGGGTCAGCCATGTGGGAACCCCCCATGCCCTGACTATTATCTGATGATGTCAGCACAAATAATACTACTAGGTATTCCTCCATGAGTATGAAGAACAACTTCATGCTCTGGGACAGAGGGTGAAGCAGATAGGTTTGCAGGTGGTGTTCTCTTCAATCTTCCCTATTCATGGTAATGGCCAAGGCAGAGAAGCTCACATCCTGGGGATGAATGCATGGCTGCGTGAATGATATCATCAGGAGAGTTATGGTTTCCAGGACCATGGGATTATTTTCCAAGAGCTGTAGAGCAGAGATGACATCTACCTATCCAAGAAGGGTCAAAGTCTCTTTCACGGCTGATTGGCTAACCTACTGAAGAGGGCTTTTTAAATTTTATTTTATCATTATGCAATTATATCAACTACAGCAAGAATCATCTTGTACAGAAATTGAGTAGTACAGAGAGAATAAACAATAGGAACCCCCTCCCCAAGAAATCACAAAGGGCCCGATATTGAAGTAGGCAGGCTATGTGCTGCTACGACACATAGCCCAGCCTGCTCACCCCTAACCTCAGATATTTAATGCCATGGTGACAGCAATGAATATCTGGGTTCAGAGCCGAGTGGAATCCCCCGCAGAGCCTAACTGTTTAGCAGTGATATTGGACCACTACACGGTTAGCGATCTGTGGATAGAATTAGGCGAGGCAAAAGCTGGCCTAGTTTTAGCCTCGGATCACTAACCGTGTAGCGGTCCATTATTGCTGCTACACGGTTAGTGACAGTCACTGCCTCTGCTGCACCTTGATGTTAACTGGATAGCATTGGGGTGTGTAGGGGACTTAGTAGGGGATATTCAACGGTGTAGGTGCATTGAATGTCCCCATTGAAGTCATCTACTTGGTTTACTTGGCTGTAAACCATGTAAATGCCTTTCAAATATCAGGCCCAAATTGTCTACTCATCCCAGCCCACAAAACAAGGGCAAGAAACACTTAAGAAACATACCATATTGAAATACGCAAGAAACAGTGGTTAGACAGCAGCCAGCAATTAACAATATTCATGGAACAGCAGAGGTATCAATGGAGGCTTCCAAATATCTAACGTTTATAAAGGCCAGCAGTTGGGATGACTCGTAAAAAACATAAGAAACTAAACAAAACTTGACCAGGCATTTACATGGATGCTTCAAAAAGAAAAGCACTTCCAACTGCTGAACCCCTGGCCAGAGAAGTAAAAACTCCCTGCGATGCTGCTGCATTTCTTTGGCTAAATCAGGAAATACATGAACCGACAAGCCTTGAAATAACAAATTTCTCTTCCTAAAAAACAATTTTAATAACCACTCTTTATTAGATAGCAAAGCAAAAGTCACCACCAAAGTAGACGGCACAACTGGTTCTTCTTGAGATGACTTTAATAATGCAGATACATTAAGGACATCTGCATGCTGTGTCCTAACAATTTCTGAAGAAGACACCTTCCCCGAGGGGAGATAGTACATTTTAACTATAGAAGCATGCGAATCAACTGGAACAGTTAAAACTTCAGTTAAATACGCACAGAACATGTCCCGTGGATATACTATAGCCATTCTAGGAAAATTGATCAACCAAAGGTTCATAGCATGGGATACATTTCCAAGTGCTCCAATTTAACATTCACTGAAGCAAAATTCTTGATGAAGACTTAAGCTTTTCTTTCAAACACCGTTACACTAGTTTAAGACTCTAATGCCAAAGTTTGAGCTGCAGCTGCCTTAGCAGTGACCTTCTCAATTGCCTTAGAGTTTGATTGAACTTTAACAGCAAGAGAAAAAACTTGTGGAATCAAGGCTTCTCCCAAGGAGACAATAGTAGAGCATATAGTCTCTAAAGTAAAAGTTTAAGGAAGGACCATGGAGAAAGAAGCCAGAGTTGTGGAGAGACCAATCTCTCCTTCCAGCACAGTTGATGCTTCTCTGCCAGCCATGCAGGCCAGCCTCACTTGCTGCTGGATCACCTCTCAATGATGCCAAAAGTACAGCATGATGTGCTTGTACTAGGATCCGCGAATTTCTAACCTCTCTGGCTCCCGAGTCTGGCCTATGATCCAGAAGAACTCCAATCCCAGAAGGGGGAGTACTCTGCAACAGACCTGTAGCAGGAGCCCGAGACAGTCTTCAAGCTCATCGGCCCAATGAGACTGTAGCTGAACTTATCTTCCCTGAACACTAGTTCTGAGGCAGATGCACAAAATAGTTCTCCAAGGGTCTAGTGACCAATGATGGCAAGGGTGAGGAGGTAACAGGGGTATGATTGAATGATGGCAAGGGTGAGGAGGTAACAGGGGTATGATTAAATGTTTCAACGCAGTCTCCGAATGGCTTCGGTCCCAAAATCTTAGGATACAACACAAAAAGACTGAGGTGCTATTCATCACCAGAGACCAGAGTTTCTGCCCTCCACCTCATATAAAGGTCAATGAGGCTGAGCTTCAAACCAAATCAACAATTCGGTACTTAGGAGTCACCCTCGATCAACATTTAGATATGAAAACCCATATATCCAACATAGTCAGAGCCATATATTTCAAAATCCGGTCCCTTAGACACCTGCAATCCCTTCTAAACCCTGAAGACTTCCGGACAATATACCAATCCCTGATCTTACCACACTTTGACTTCGCCAACGCTATTCTTCAAGGTCTCCCTCAATCAACACTCAACCTGTTGCAACTTGCCATGAATGCCGCAGCCAGAGTCTTAGTGGGAGCAGCAAGATGCAACCATATAACGCCTATCCTAATACAGCTGCATTGGCTCCCCATTCAAGGACGGCTTATATTCAAATCTTTGTTACTCACTTTCAAATCCATCCATGGCATCACCTCCCCTTCATTAACCGATATCATCCAACCCATTCCTCCCAACAGAACAAGGAGATCCCTATCTACAAATGCACTATTAATCCCAAAGGCTTCAACAAAGTACACAATCGCAACATCTAACAGGGCATTCAGTATCTATGCCCCAAAATGTTGGAACGCACTACCACCAGGCATCCGTGCAATTACTGACCTAACACAATTCAGAAAGGCTCTCAAATTCCATTTATTTACACAGTACTACCAGATTAACCTAACCCCTACCTAATTGCCTCTCCTCTTACCTCCTCAAGATAACATCTCAACCCTACTGTACACATGTAACACCCTAAATTCTCAGCACTCAATCTCATTGTACATATGTAATTAGTTCAGTTTGCATCCCCCGTGTTATCCAAGGTGTTACTACTCCTGTTCTCTGTAAAGCAAAACATGTTATCCAAGTTGTTACTCCTGTTCTATGTGAAGCCAAGCAGTTTGTTATGGTCATTTTGTTGTATGTAAACCGCGCTGACAATAGTGCGGTATATAAGAAATTGTAATAAATAAATAATAAATAAATAAATAAATAAATGAGAGGGCTTCAAAACCTCTTTCACCTTCCGCTTTTTCCCCATAAGGTAAGCAACCGGCTTCACAACAGTCTAACCAATGCCATCTTGGTTCCACTCCCAAAGAGAGCTTTAAACTAGATTTGTTGGGGATGGGCAAAGAATGCCCCCAGGTAAGTAGAAAGTTAAACATTAAAACCATTAAATAGCTCTTTAAAAATGGGTAAAAGGGGTAATATCTGGAAAGCGGTGTGCATAAATGCTCATAGTATGGGAAATAAGATTCCAAATGTTGAGGCTTTAATGGAAGAAGCTGACTTGGATTTAGTGGCACTTACCAAAACATGGTTCACGGACAACCATGATTGGAATGTAATTATACTAGGCTATACTTTATTCAGGAAGGACAGGGTAGAAGGAGAAGTGGCACTACATGTGAAAAATAATATTAAAGCTACAGAAATTCAGGGCTTACAAGGGAGCGAGGAGGCACTGTGGGCTAAACTAGAAAGAAGGAATGGGAAATCCATTTGCATTGGCGTAATATAAAAGTCTCCTTCACAGGCAGAAAAAGTGGACAGAGACTTAATAGAAGACATATGCAGTATTGCCATGATAGGAGAAGTGTCACCGATCAGCGATTTCAATATGTTGGATATTGATTGGCACATCCCAGCTGTGGTATCATCTAGAAGTAAGGAGTTCCTGGATTCTCTACAGGGAGAAGTATTCTGGCATCTGGTTACAGAACCCTCACGTGAAGGGGCCATACTGGACCTGGTGCTTACCAATGGAGAAACCATTTCTGATGTTATAGTGGGAGATCATCCAGCGTCTGATCACCAGATAGTGTGGTTCAATATTAGGACTAAGGCTGATAAAGTCCATTCAAAAGCAAGGGTCTTAGGGCAGACATCTAAGTAGGAAGGGGCCATGGCCAAGGCATGTCTGGGGCAGTGCAGGGGACTTAGACATCCCTGTCCAAGTTTAGACCTGCTCCAGCCATGAATAGGCATTGAGAAAGTGCTTGTTTTGGCCGTAAAACATCCAGAGGGTGTAGAGAAGATGGAGGGTTAAGTGACTTGCCCAAGGTCATAAGGGCAGTAGTAGAATTCAAACTCTGGCTTCACGGGTCCTAGCCCACAACACGAAACATTAGGCATTCCCAGTCTTGAATACGATTCCGGTGATGCCTATGTAGACAGCCCTACAGATGTCTGTATTGGGCACATCCACATTGGTGAAATTGTGCCTGAACTCGGGCGTGCCTGCTTTTTTTCCAGACATTTTGACTTGGACATTATTTGTAAAATGTGTCTTCATGTGTCTAATTTGCCTAGGCACCCTCACAGTAGATATGGGAAGCTTTTAAAAAGTTTCTTCTTTATATCACTGTCTTCATTTTTTCTTTATTATTCTCGAGTGAGCAAGTGAGACCTGTTTGAATAATAGTAGATTGCTGTGAAGATTCACTAAAATATATTTTGGTGCTGCGACAATATTCACAAAGGAAGATGCTTTTGGAATGCAATTACTATTATTTAGAAAGAAATAAAATGTTTTTTGCTATCTAGACTACTGGAGCACTCTATTTTACAATTAATCACTCAAAATAAGTCAGTTTTCACATTATTCATGACTTCTACAGACATTCTTCTTAAAAACCTAAGGCAAATATGGTAAGAATGTTACCATCAGAATTTTATCAATCCTGTTGGGTCAAGGCACTAGATATTAATGGCCGAGAAATGCCAAGAGACCTTAAGAACTTAAAACTTCTCTTCTAAAATATCTCAATGATTATTGCTTTTCTTTTTTACTTATGGTTTCCTCATTTTATAGAGTTCCATGTTGTGCATTTCCTGTTTATGATAATTCATCAGTTTGACAGCCCTCAGATTGAATATGGATTTTCACTTCTTCAGAATTACAATGATTATTAATGGAATGACTCTTAAGGACTTTAAACACAGGAAAGCATTCAGATTCCTATTTGCTTATTTGCAGACGTTATCTCCTATATTCTTTCAAAACATGACAGCCTTAGAGTGATGCATAGAGGAAAGACACTTGTTGGGAAACTAATTAAATTGTTTTTAGTAATTTCATAAAACATAAACTAAATACAAGCGTTTAAATTTACAGTATGACAGCCATTCACCTGTCCTAACTTTAGCTGCTTAAGCTATTTGGTTAGTGGCTGAATATCGCTGCTAACCGGAGAGCAGCTGTCACCGCCCCTGCTCCGCCCAAATATCACCCTGGCTTTAACCGAGCATTTGTTTGGTGATCTGTGGGGATATTCAGCATCACTTACTGGTTAGTGCCACTGAATATTACGATGATCACATTTTAGTCGATCTGCTAACCGGCTAAAATGCTTGGATAATGTCCCCTCCCTATATCTTTAAGGTTCCAAGGACTTTTATGAATCTCATCTTCTTCCTGCCTACAAAGAAAGTCTGCTCCTGTAGAGACCACAAAGGTTCTGCTTTGCTTAGATAGTAAAGACCTTTAGTGATTCTATCAAAATAGTGTGTTTTGACCTTTTATTTCACCCAGTGATCCAGAACATAGCTTACATTGGTAGGAGAAGATCTCTTTTGAAGGGAAAACTGACTGGTATAAAGTCAGTTTTCCCTCCAACAGTTTAATCTCTTTGGCTAAGCCACTGTACCACAGCAACAGTTATATATTTTATTATTATTTTATTTATTTCTAGTGTTAGATACATCACTTTCAACAGGTATCAATGCAGTTTAGAATGCAGGTCTAAAATACAGAGTAAGAATTAGAGACCAAAATGCAGCAGAAAACAGCTAATGAGTGTAGAGGGGTTCTGCATAAAGGCAGGTATAGATAGAGCAAATATGGGTGTGCTAATTTAGGGAAGTGTTGCTGCACATCTGTTCCCCAAATGCAGTTTAAAAGTAGATTACAAGTGCAGTCTTGACCTTTTTATAATTGGACTGAGCGTGAAGGTAGGCTTCTACAGTATAGCCATTGCACTACAAGTAAGGAGTAAAGATCTCTGGTAAACTCAAGCCATTGAACCAGGAGAAGGGTATAATGACAAGCACACTTCATATTGCTTAAAGAGTTTTAAGAAGCTGCTTGATAAGAGGAAGTCTCTGAATATCCAGAAGGAAAGGGGTACCATTGATCTTGGAAAGTCGAAGAAGAGGATGCAGTAGATGACCTTATGATTAAGACAAGGAGGGCTAGGTTCTACAGCAGTGCATTGCCCACAATCACATCTGAGTCTGGTATCTAGCTCCAGAAAGTATTCCTGGGGTGAATGAGAGGGGTTCCGAGACTCAGGGAATTCCTAGCAGAAGAAAAGTGTTTGTACTATTCTGTTTTTATACTCTGCCAATCATTTTAATATTATTTTGACCCATACTTTCAGTAAATATTTGGTTCAGAACTAAAGCTGGTCTGAACTAAGTTATTTGAAGTGGTGGGGCATGGAATAGATCCAGAGTGCCAATGGTCTCCAGTTTTATTGGTCCCAACCTGTAATCCAGAAATCCCACAGAGCTGAACCTGAAAGTAAGTGTTATCTCCTAAAGTTGTACTCCCAGTTGCCACACAGGAAAACAAATGGCAGACAGAATCCCCAGACTGGTAGGGGCTCTCATACACTTTACTGGATATGACATACTACCCGCCTATTTCACTAATCTATGTTGTTCATTCCTCAACCGAATTCTTACCCAGTTTACCACAGTAAGATACACCCTAGGTTGCTCGGTTTGTGAGCTTTCTCTTTGAAATAGTGTCAAAGGTCTTATTGAAATCTATATACACAATGTCCATTGTCCTCCCTGGTCTAATTTTATGGTTACCCAAAGAAATTGACCAGATTTATTTGACTTATAACCAAATGGAAAAAAAAACACTTTGCTAGCAGATAAGAGCAGATAGTGACACAGATGTCAGGCCATGTCCAGTGAGGAGCACAAGCTGCTTCAGGGCTCAGCCTTTGGAAGTGCTAGCCTCACCTTCCCCAATCTCCTTTTCCTTCTTTATGTCCTCGGGGCCCTGGGCCTCCTGTCACACATCCGTTGGCCACTGACTAACATGTTGATGCCTGGTAAAAGCCAGGCCAAATCTCACTGCATTTAATAAAACCCTTACTTTCCTTGGCCTCTTCTCCGCACTCTGCCTCAAGAAGCTGAGGGGAGCCTGAAGAGAGATGGTGAGGAGAAGATGAACTTAAGGGGATGAGAGGTGGGAGGAGGGGGTATACAGAAGATAGAGGAGGGACAAGTAGAAAGGAACCTCAAAGGAATAAAAAAGGAGGGGGAGAATTAACAACAAAGTGGATGAGGTAGAGGGCATAAGGCATAAGAGAAGTATGGTTATACCATATGCAGCCCATTTTCAAATACATGACCACTGTGTGTCCAGTTGCTTAAGTCAGACATAGGGCAAGTTCTTCAACAGCAACAATAAGAAAATCCAGAACTGTCCTATATTAGGATACCTGGCTACCCTCCACACTGGTGCAAGGGTATTATGTGCCCTAGGAAACACTTTACCCTTGTGTCCTCTTGTCATTAGGTTTTAGACCTCTAGCACCTGCCCCCCTTGATTTTGATTATTAAACTCAGTCATAAACATCTCAGTACCATCTCTCCCAGAACAGTCCTATAAAAACACATAGTTGGACATCATGGGGGTCATTTTGAAAGTCCTATTCAGGTTTTGGTCATTTAAAAATGGGCATAGAGACATCCACAGCAGAAAGACATTGCCAGAGCCCTTTTAGAAGACATCCCTGAGCCTACCACCACCAGAGGGAGTGAGCTGGAGCTCCTCCTCACCTCCTCAGGCCTCCAATCAGTAGCCCTGTGGAACGGATAAAACCGCCGCCTCGGGGGCGCGCCCGGCATCGGGACTGAGCCTACCACCACCGGAGGGAGTGAGCTGGAGCTCCTCCTCACCTCCTCAGGCCACCAATCAGTAGCCCTGTGCAACGGATAAAACCGCCGCCTTGGGGGCATGCCCGCACCTTGTGGGCCTGTGCCTGAGGGCCTCGAAAGAGGGCCCTTGGGTGTGGCCCTTAGGCACGGCACGATGGCGAGGCTCACACAAAGGATGCCGTTGCGCTGGGCTACTGGTTAATCATCCGCAACTTGCCTGTATGTATGTATTGTAACCCCTGATTTGATGTAACATTTGTTATCCTCTGGGTATTTTTGTTGTCTTGATTAGATTGTAAGCTCTGATGAGCAGGGACCATCACATTTATTTGTCTGTACAGCGCTGCGTACGTTGTAGCGCTTAATAAATGTTAAATAATAATACTAAATAATAATCCCACAGTGAGGACATCCAAGTCTGAATGGGTGGGCGTGGTGCAGGCATGGACGGGCATTCCAGGAATATAAACACTCCCGCCTCATCTCAGAAACACCTGGTCATCCTACATCGCTTCTAAGTTTAGACCTGCTCCAGGCATGAACAAGCATCTGAAAAGTGCTTGTTTTGGCTGAAAAACATCCATAGCATGTAGAGGAGCTAGCACTCAATCATCCCCAGTACTCAACACCATGTCAGTAATAGCAGCAGTGGGACTGGGACCCTGGCTGCGCTGTTCCTAGTCCACTACTCTAACCATGAAGGTTATTCTAGATGTCCAGATTTTGAAATGCAGTTCTGGGGATGTTTATGTAGATGCCCTCGCAGACATCCATATTGGTCATGTCCACGTTTGTGAAATTATGTCTGCATCTGGATGTGCCTGCTTATTTTTCAGAAGTTCTGGCTTAGATGTCCCAGATTGCATTTGGATGTCCCTTCTAAAATTCCCCTTCATATTTTTAAATATTAAGGTTTGTGTTATAAATATCTGCATAATGAGGGAGATTTCAAAAAGCCACTTACAAGATTAAATAGAATATTTGCCTATTGCCCATTCTGCTTGCAGGTAAAAGCACACACTGATGACTCTTTTTGTTTGTGTGGCTGCTAGAATCTATTGCTTTGCTTTGACCATAGTTGTTTGCTGTCCTTCCAGAAGCTGCTGCCCTGGATAACTACCTAGTTTGTCTAGTGGTTGGGCTGGATCTGGCCACACTATCCTTTTTTACCTCTCTATCTCATGCCACTTCTGTCCTCAGCTGCTATCTCAAGACTGGTGAACAGGTTGTTGGGCAGACTCTTTTTTACCTTCCTGCAACTGCTTAAATTAAACATTGAAATTAAAGATTTTTGGCATAGGTTCCCATATCAGTTCAATATGATGTCTTACTTGAGGAATTCTATTTGAAGCAAAATAAGTCTTGAAGAGGTTCTAGGGAATTGGATCTAACTCATGCCTTTCGCAGAAGTTCAAAGTGTCTAGATTACTTTGCCACCTCATGAATGCATAAAGGACTGGTGTTCCTTATCTGCTGAAACATCAGTGCTGGTGAATCTCAGACTTGCTCATTGCAAGCTCTCTAGCCCCCCCCCCCCCCCATCAGGACCACATCAGCAAATGATGCCAATATGGCTCTTCAAAGGAAGCAAGCTCTTAGACTGAGAGTCAGCAGGGGATGCTAAACCAACAACGAATACATAAAGGATTGGTGTGTTTTTTTAACCTGTTAAAACATTGTGTGCTTGTGAATTCCAGACTTGCTTATTGTCAACCCTCTTGGCCTCACCCCCTCATCAGGATCATGTCATCAGAGGAGGCAAATGAAGACCTCCAAAGGGAACAATCCCTTGACTGGGAGACCAGAGGGGATGCTGAAACAATGATGTACATGTAAAGGACTAGTGTTTATTATCTGCTAAAATATCAGTGCTTGTGGACCACAGACTTAATCACTGCCAGTTCTCTTTGCCCTGCCCCCTAATTGGGAGTCTGTCATCAAAGGAGATTGTCACATACCTTCAAGGGAGCAAGCGCTTAAGTAGGCCACCTGCCAGTGGGCCGTTCACCAAAGGGCCACACCTAAGGGCCCTTTGTGTGGTCCTTATTGTGCCCATAGTGTGACTGGAGTGTTGCAGACATTTACTGCTCATAAAAGATTATTCTATAAATATAATGAGGTGGATTCATTTAATTTGTATCTGTTTATTGGGGAGGATATGTTATAATGCTGGGTCTCACTCTGATATATATTCTTTCCTGGTACTACATAGACAGCCTAGATGTCCATAATAGAAATGCATATCAACTGAGAGGGGCAGATGGTTAGTCCCTTGCACTACTGCACAGACTTGGAATATCGAGGTAGTGACCAGGAATGGTAACTGGTTACATCTGCGAATACTGAAGGAACTTGGAGACGTTCTAGCAGCTCCACTGACTGACCTTTTCAGTGCCTCTTTGGAATTGGGGGTGGTGTCAGAGGACTGGAGAGAGGCACATATGGTCCCTTTACACAAAAACGTCTTTTGGGGAAACTGCTAGGTACTTGTGACCTAGATTGGCCACTTTTGGAAATGGTATATTGGGCTTGATGGACCTTGGTCTGACCTAGTATGGCATATCTTATGTTTTTAGGTAAGGATATGGTTGAAAACTCCAAGCCGATTAGTTTAACCTTGGCGGTGTCTAAATTATTGGAAGCGTTACTGAAAAAGAAAGTAGTGAGGTTTCTGGAGTCCAACGGATTATCAAATCAGAAGCAGCATGGATTCACCAGGGACAGGTCTTGTCAGACAAATCTGATTGATTTCTTTGACTGGGTGACCAAGGAGATGGACCGAGGGAGAGCCCTAGATGTGGTGTATTTAGATTTCAGTAAAGCATTTGACACTGTTCCGCACAGGCAACTTATAAACACACTGAGCACCCTAGGAACGGACCCTAAAGTTACTGCTTGGTTAGAAATTGGTTGAGTGGGAGGCGACAAAGGGTATAGGTAAATTGAGTTCATTCTGAGGAGAAGGAGGCTACCAGTGGAGTACCGCAGGAATTTGTCCTTGGTCCAATTCTTTTTAACATCTTTGTTAGTGATATTGCGGAAGGGCTATTGGGTAAGATTTGCCTCTTTGCAAATGATACCAAAATCTGCAACAAAGTAGACACCCTGGAAGGTGTAGATAACATGAGGAGGGATGTAACAAAGCTTGAAGAATAGACTAGAATTTGGCAGCTGAGATTTAATGCTAAAAAATGCAGGATCATGCATTTGGGCTGCAACAATCTAAGGGAGCGGTACAGTATAGGGTGTGACATACTTCTGTCCATGAAAGAAAAACGGGACCTAGGCGTAATTATGTCTGACGATCTCAAAGTAGCTAAACAAGTAGAAAAGGTGACGGCGAAAGCTGGAAAGATGCTTGGGTGCATAGGGAGAGGAATGGCCAGCAGAAGAAAGGAGCTGATAGTGCCTCTATATAAGTCTTTGGTGAGACCTCATTTGGAGTATTGTGTGCAATTCTGGAGACCATACCTTCAAAAGGATATAAACGGGTTGGAGTCGGTGCAGAGGGTGGCTACAAAAATGGTTAATGGTCTTTGTTATAAAGCTTATGAGGACAGACTTAAGGACCTTAATATGAATACTTTAGAGGAAAGGCGGGATAGAGGTGACATGATTGAGATGTTTAAATACCTCTGTGGCATAAATGCACTGGAGGAGAGCCTCTTTCAATTGAAAGCAAGCTCTGCTATGAGGGGACATAGGATGAGGGTGCAAGGGGATAGACTCAGGAGTAATATGTGGAAAAATTTATTTACGGAAAGAGTGGAAGATGCGGGGAATAGTCTCCTAATGGAGTGGTAGAGATGAGGACACAGCAAGGTGAGTAGTGTATGGAGGTCACAGATGCTTTATTGAGTGGAAAGACCCCTATGTGTTTTGGCAAATGCCAAAATGTCAAATGGCACACTGCATATAATCTTAATGGGAAGTGAAGACACTCCAATATTGTATTAGTTTAAAACCACATCCAGCGAAGAGAAGTAACAACCTCGCAATGGTGCAGTAGTCTTCCAAAGGACTTTAAAAACACAGAGGTTCTCTAAAGGAAAAAAGGGGCTCTTGTAGTTGGTGATATGGAAGGGCAGACTGGATAAGCCATGTGGTCTTTTTCTGCCGTCATGTTTCTAATAGAAGGAAGGGTTCTAAAGCTAAGAGGGTAAGAAATCAGGATTGTATGTGTTTAGTTCCTCTTACAATTAGAACGAGCCCAGGCATGCTGTAGATCTACTTCTGGTTCCCTGTGCATATTTTTATGCTAGGTCAGTGAGAAACAAAGCACTTGTAATAAAAACATTAATAGGGTACTCACAAATAGGAATTGCCTTATTGTTGAAGCCTGGCTTATGACTAATGAGGGCACATTGTTAAACAATCTCTGCCGGGTTATAAAATATTGCATCAGCCCAAACTAGAGAAAAAAGGTGGCAGTCTTGTCATTATTTATAGGTCTTTCTTTAATATTTCATTAACAAAAACATTAATGCCAGGTTTAAAAGTTATATCATGTTGCAAAGGTGATAATGCAGACATCATTTATGCGATATTATGTCATAGACCTCCTGGAAGCTGATCTATAATACAAGAGGACTTAGTTTTGTTCATTATGCAGCATTTGATAAAATGTCAATTGGTGACTTCAGTATGTATTTAGAGAATGGAGAAGACCTTTAGTGGCAAATATTTTGGGGTTACATCAAAATCAGCTCACAAGTCACTCATGTTAAAGAATATCAGCTAGATATGGTAATGATGACTATAGATGATTTAGGAAGAACACATATTTCTGAATTTAGTACAAGTCCTCTAATTTGGTCCAATCATTAAGAGAATTTACCCTCCATCTGAAACTCAAAAGAAGATTAGGGACCCTTCAAAAGGGAAAACATTGGACTAGGGAGAAAATAAATGAGGAAATATTTTGAGAACTGGTGGTTCAGGATTCAGATGAGCCCATGTTGGATTACTATCACTATGCTTGCTAACTGGAATCAGATAGTATATGATGCATAAGTCTCAAAGGTTGGCGGCCACCTGATTCTCCACCCATTTAACTGATGAGAAAAGAATTTGTCACAGACTTGAAAGAAGCTGAAGAAAAACTAGTGATGCTTTTGTGAAACAGCAGTGGAAAGACATCTTGAAGAAAAGATAAAGAATTCATCACTAATGCAAGAAACATTACTGCTCAGCTTAATAATTTCAGAACAAATAGATAAGAGAAAAATACTCAAAATTGCTAAGGACTTAATGACCCCCCGCCCCCAAACAGGGGAGCAGCCTCAGCAGGAGCCTAGCATTTCTGCAGAGCTGCTAGCCAACTTTTTTTTAAAGAGGAATTCAATCATCTGTACCCTTTATGGTTAGGGTTTAGGAGTAATTTTAGCACCAAGATCCTAGTGGTGACTCTTGTTTATGACATTAGAAATTTTTTGGATAAGGGCAGACAGGCCATCTTAATGCAATTGGACCTGCTGGCCACATTCGATTTTTTAGATCATCATATTTTGTTAACTAGGTTGAGAGAAATAGGCCTATCGGATGTAGTGCTGAGTTGGTTCAAGGTATCTCTATTGAATTGAACAAATGGAGTCAAAATGGATAATATATTAGCTGGCTACTGTAAATCTGACTGTAGTGTAGCCACAGGGTTCGTCTCTATCTCTGGTGCTGTTCAATTTTTCACTGGGAGTAGGTTTATCTGCCCTTGGCATTACATCGTATTCATATGTAGATGATTTGCTAATGCTAGTCCCATGCTAAGGAACTGTAGATGAAACTTCTGCTTCAGTGGTGGAACAATGGATGCAGCAGCAGCCACCAAAAATGCCACCAAACCTAATCTTCTATGACTTAGTAATTCATCAGTGTATATACTGTAACAAAGGTAAATCCAATGACTGCAAGTAATGTTCCACCTTTCGTGGAATCTTTGAAGATTCTGGGAATTATTTTAGAATACATATTAAATTTGGAGGAGAAAGTATCCTATGTGGTGAAAAAGACATTTTTTAAACGTAGGCATCTCAGAGAGATTCGCTTATACTGTATCTCACAAAGAATCAATTTAGGCTTGTGGTGCAAGCCATTGTATGCTGTATTTAGACTACTGTAATTTTTTTTCTGGGTCTGCCAGCTAAACAAAGATCTAGAATGCAGATGTTGCAAAACACAATAGCAAGACTTATTTAGGAAATCTGCTATCAGCCATGTTACGCTACTGTTGTGTCAATTACATTGGCTCCCATTACAGACTAGAATCATTTTTAAGCTATTGTGTCTAACATGGCTTAACCTCAGAATACATGCTAAATCTGATCAAATTTATGGAAAGTAATCACAATCTACATTCTTATAAAAACCTTTTGTTGACTTACCTTTTGGTAAAGAGAGAATTCATTTTAATAGACCTCTGGAGAAACTATTTTCTTATATGGCAGAAGTGGAATGAAATAGACTGCCAAGTGACATTAGGCCATTACATTATAGGGAGTCAAGAGAGGATAAAAATCTCTCTTGCTCAGCAATTTCTAGGCTAGGTTGTTATTTATAAGCTTATTGCCTTTGGGGAATGTACTACTAGATGGTTAGACAGGATGCAGTCTGTTAGTTAGCCAAGTTACAATATGCAAGTCCTTTAACTTTTATACTCATTCTATGTAATCCATCATGGACCATTGGGAGCTGGTGGAATATAAAACATGGAATAAAATAAAATAAAATCTGCTTATGTGGCAAGTGGCAGTAATGGCTGCATAAGTATATATTTTTTATTATTTCCGCATATTACTCCTGAGTCTATTCCCTTTCACCCTCATCCTGTGTCCCCTCATAGCAGAGCTTGCTTTCAATCAAAAGAGACTCTCCTCTTGTGCATTTATGCTATGGAGGTATTTAAACATCTCTATCATATCTCCTCTAGCCTGCCTTTCCTCTAACGTACACATATTAAGATCTTTAAATCTGTCCTTTTATGCTTTATAAAGAAGACCACTAACCATTTTAGTAACCACCCTCTGCACCAACTCCATCATATTTATGTTCTTTTGAAGGTGTGGTCTCCAGAATTGCAAACAATACTCCAAATGAGACTTATATAGAGGCACTATCACCTCTTTTTTCTGCTGGCCATTCCTCTCCCTAAGCACCCATGCATCCTTCTAGCTTTCGTCGTCTACTTTTCTACCTGTTTAGCCACCTTAAGATCATCAGAAATAATCATACCCAGGTCCCACTCTTCTTTCGTGGACAGTAATACTTTGCCACCTACACTGTACTGCTCCCTTGGATTCTTGCAGCCCAAATGCATGACCCTGCATTTTTTAGCATTAAATTTCAGCTGCCAAATTCTTGACCATGCTTAAAGCTTTGCTAGATCCCTCCTCATGTTATCTACTCATTCCTCGGTGTCTACTCTTTTGCAGAGTGTTCATTTTTACCAGAAAGTTTCTGTTAAATTCATAACTAAATCATACAGTGCAAAGATGAAGTAAAGTTTTATCCAACTGAAAAGAGATATAGTTGTTTGTTTAATATAAATAAGACCTCTTTTTAAAGTAAGGTCCCACATTTTTCTTTCTGAAGTAACTTGAACCTCATATTTTTCTGAACCAGAAGGTTAAATTGCCATTCTAACTTTGAACACTTGGTATGAATTCTAGGTTTGGCATACAATGGTGAAATTATAATTGAAAGATTTCATAAAGTACCACTTTATTATTATTATGTATACATTTGTATACCGCTACTTCCAGTGATCAGCAGCGGTTTGATTACAGATTGGAAATTGTCAAATCATGACAGGAAATTTTTGAGGTATAAACACATTGATTAGACAGGAAAGCACGGCACACAGAGAACTATTTTACAGGGAACATGGGCTATGGAGGGTTAAGTGGCTTGCCCAAGACCACAAGGAGCACCTGTGGGACTAGAAACCCCAGTCCTTCCGGCCCAAGGTTGCTGTCCTCCAGTGGAATTTGAACCCCTGACCTTCCGGCCTGAAGTACCTTGCCCCAACCACTAGGCCACTCCTCCACTCCTTTATCTTTAACTATTAAAAACCCAGAAATAACAATGCCAACCAAAAGCAGATAAATGTGTTAATCAGCTGTATCATGTGTTCAAAATATGGGTTAGCAAAGTTGATTTCAAGCATCTGTGACTAAAATTAGCACTGGAACACTTTCAAGAATCCAACTACAAGTTGAAGTGTACAATTGCAGTGTGACACAATGACGCGCTTCCCCCATCTACAGAATTGGGCATATGGGCAGTAAATGGGAGTATGTTATGAGGAGTGTCCCAGGGGGTGAATGCACATGCATGCATGAGTGTATGTTGCATGGACAGTGTTGAGGTGCATGTGCACATGTTTGTGTTACATATGGGTTGGGAAGTGTTGGAGTGCATGTTCACGTGTGTGCATGTATCATGGAGTGTGTCAGGGGATGCATACATGCATCTGGGTGTGTGTCATGTGGAATGTTGGAGGTTCATACATGTGTGTATGTGTGTGTATTAAGGAGAGTGTTGGTGGTGCATGTCTGTGTGTGTCATGGGGAGTATCAGGGGGTGCTGATGTGTAAATGTATCATGGGGATTGTCAGGGGTGTGTGTGTGTGTTGGTGTGTCTGTGACATGCAGAGTGTCAGGGTGTGTGTGTGTGTGTGTGTATCAAGGGGAGTGTCAAGGGATGCATGCATGTGTGTGTGTCTTTCATGGGAGTGTCAGAGTATGTGTCTGTGTGTGCATGTGTCAGGGGGAATATCAGGAGGTGCGTGCATGCATGTGTGTCATGGGGAATGTCAGAGGAGCATGAATATGTGTGTTAGTGTCTGTCATGAGGAGTATTGGTGTGTCCATCATTAATAACTGTCTTTCTCAAATTGCTTGCTGGTTGAAGGTCAATCTTCTGAAACTCAATGTTCCCAAAACCTTTGCTATCTGGTTCACTAATTCCTCCACTATTCCCACTCTTGCACCTATTCTTAATGATACACGTTTGCCTCTAACTACATCAATCAAATACCTTGGGATTATATTATATTTTTTTCTTTCCATGACTACATTTGCTCTATAGTGAAGAAATTATTCCTTGTTATTTGTGAAATTTGATCTATCCCCTCCTTCGTCGATTCATCAGCTTCGTTGATCCTTACTGCTTTGATTCTGTCTATAATTATCTTGTGGTTGGATTATTGTAACACTGTTTTTGCTGGCCTTCCAGTGTGGCAGGTGCAGGCCTGTGACCCACGGTGTCTGACATAAGCAGGCCAGCATGGCTAGCTTGACCTGTAAATGAGGCCTGTGGAGAGGCATATAGGATTGCACATCCCCCAATATGCTGCTATTGTAAGATAGAACTCAGTAGAAGTATTGAATTAGCTTAGGTAGGCAGAACTGCAGAGCTGAAAGATGGAAAAATACAGAAAGACATGTTTAAAAGTTACTGATAAGAAAAAGTACATCTGCAAAGAAATAATTGGGAGTGCTGACAGATGAGTTGCAGAACCCTGCTCCTCTGCACGTACAAATTGGTTCTATGGCCTTGAGAGTGTGAAAGTAACAAGTTGATGAACTGACCATTGTAATTGGGACTAGAAGGGGGGCAGGCAGGTGTCATGCCCACTGAGGGGACATAATTGGATAAACTTATCAGTACCGGGACCAATGGAAGAGGTACGGGAGGTACGGGAGGTTACCGGGACCAATGAAATGTTTTTCTATACCTAGAATGGAACAAGAGTCTATAAAAGTTGTTGTAATGCTTGAAACATTTGCTCAGCCATTTTGAAATTGACTGGTTCGAGACTTGTGCACAAATAAATGATTTGGACCTTCTGAACAGACTCCTGGTATCATTGGTTTGTCTGCGCTTTGCTGCTACATATTCTTGGTGCGTTGGCCGGGAAGTTGTGGAATCAAAGTGTATATAGGGCAATATACCACGACTTTCCGCCTCTATAGGCTTGGTCCTGCCGGGATCGCGCCCTTCCGATGAGGGTTGCTCCCTGGCGCCACCGGTCCCTTGTATCGGAGGGAGCTGGTCGGACCTCGGCGGGTGCCGGGCCCGGTTGGAGCCAACGCCTCGAACCCGAGTGAGGGGAGTCCGAGGTCCAACTCATGCGCCTGCTTGGGAAGTTTGAGGACCGGATCCGGTGAGTATAGTTTTGATTTTGGTGTCTAGACAGAAATAGAAAGAGCAGTACTGCCATTGGAACTTGGAACTTGGAATTTGGAATTTGTAATCTCGAGATATTGGGAATTGGTAAGAGAGCATGATCAACTCTCAAGGAAGGGCCGAGTAACCCCGCATGGGAATTCGCCGGGTGAAACCCCCATCCTTATTGTAATTGGAAAAAGACTAGTCAGAATAGATAGAAACGAATGCATTCTGGGATACGTTGCTAGCATGATTGTGTGAACGAAGTGTGAATGAGAGATCTGGCAGCACGGACCAAGTGAAGGCGGACCCCTGAGTAGCGCATTTCCTGACCGGGCGACCGCGTTCAGGTCGCGAAAAAGGGGGGACGCGATTGTCGTCTTGTCTTGTTATTTGTACTCCTTATACGTTTCCAGGACCGTGCGGACCCCTTACCCACGGTCCGCCCTCCTTTTCCCTTCTGTCTGTTGTTGCGCGCACACATCGAAATGGGAGGGGCGGGGTCTACTAGAAACACTCCATTAGAATGTATGATCGCACATTTTAAAGAGGGATATTCAGGAGATTATGGTATTAAAATGACAGCAGCCCGTTTGCAGATTTTGTGTACTAGGGAGTGGCCCGATCTAGACCCCATCTGGCCCCGAGAGGGAACGTTCAATGTAGAGATTATTCAGTCAATACACCGTAGAGTGCGGATAGCGCACCCCGATCAGTACCCCTACATAGATTCCTGGTTAAGTATTTGTGAAGATCCGCCCCCCTGGGCGCAGCGCTGTTATGAGGAACAGTGCAGAATAATGTTAGCGAAAACAGATTCTAGACAGAAAACGGAACAGCCCAAATTGAGAGAGCAGGATAAGAAAGCCAGAAAGAAGCCCATCCTGGTAGATCCTGATTCCCCAGAAATAATTCTCAGGCAGCCCCGAACCCCAGGTCCAATAAGAGTAGCCCGGCGTCCTGCCCCAGAACCCCAGAGACGGCCGGAGCCGGAGCGGGACCCAACCCCAGATCCACCTCCCGGAGGGGAGGAAAAGGAGGAATTAATTGAAAGAGAAGAGGAGGACATAAAAAGTGAGCCAGAAGCGGAGATAGAAGAAGGAGAAAGAGAGAATCCCCCAGACGAGGAGGACAGTGTACAAGTAATTGAGAAAGCCAGCGCTAGCACTAGCACGCCAGTAAAAGCTAAACCCAAAGCAAAACCTGTTGAGAAAAAGAAAGTGACTCCTTCAAAGGCAATCACAACAATAACCCTTAGATCCCAAAAGACACCTACGACAGCCAAAATGTTTCCCTTACGGCAAGTCCCGGGAATGCCCGTAAAGAATGATAATGATGAAGTGGTAGCGGGACCCCTAACTTATGTGTATATCCCTTTCTCTACAACTGATTTATTAAATTGGAGGTCGCATTATGCCTCCTATACTAGCAAGCCCCAGGAGCTGACAGAATTAGTAACTAGTATTATGGAAACTCACCAACCCACTTGGCCAGATTGCCGTCAGCTCCTGACCACCCTATTCACTACAGAAGAACGAGCAAGAATTAGAAAAGCAGCTATTGAATGGATGGCAGAAAACCCTGTAGCTCCGGCACAGGGGCAGAATATAATAGACCGTCGGGAAGCAGCTCAGAGAGAATTCCCGAATGAAGACCCCCAATGGGATCCAAATACAGATGAAGGATCCACAGCCCTAGCCCGTTTTCGCCAAGGCTTTTTACAAGGCCTGAAAAGGGGGGGCCAAAAAGCTATGAACCTTTCCAAAGTTGCAGGAGTTATCCAAGGGATAGATGAGAGCCCAGCAGATTTTTATGAAAGATTAACTGAAGCATACAGAATGTATACTCCCTATGATCCCGAGGCACCAGGAAGTTTATGTATGGTGAATTCTGCTTTTGTAAACCAGTCTCAACCAGACATTAGACGTAAATTACAGAAATTAGAAGGGTTTGCGGGCATGAATGCAACACAGTTATTGGAAGTCGCTCATAAAGTGTATGTGAATCGTGATAATGAAAGACAGAGAGAATGTGATAGAAAGATGAAGAAGAAAGCTGATTTTTTGGCTGCGGCCATAGTTGAACAGAAAAGGGGAGGTGTCCCTAGTCGAAGAAGCAGAGGAAGAGGGCGGGGGTCAAGGCGGAGGCCGGACCCAGAGACTAGGTGTGAACCAATGCGCCTATTGCAGAGAGGAAGGACATTGGAGAGATACGTGCCCGCAACTCGAAGACGCCCAGCAAGATGACGACAGCAGTCATCAGTGGCGAGAAGAAAGACGAGGCTATCCCCGAAGCCGAGGAGGAGCCAATCGAGAACAATTCCAGCGAGAGAGGAGGAGCCATTCAAGCATTGGCCACACCAGCCCATGATGAGAATGACGTGGATTAGGACAGACCGGGCTCCAAGTTTGCTTTAGGTCTCCAGGAGCCTATGGTCGGAATACAAATAGGAGACCAAATTATGGACTTTATGGTTGATACTGGAGCACAACATTCAGTAATAGACAAAAAGATAGCCCCATTCACTACAAAAGCAGTCACCATTATAGGAGCAACTGGTGCCAAAGCCACAAAGTCTTTTCTTCAAAATCGAATATGCAGTCTAGGAGGACAGCAAATAACTCATCAATTCCTTTACATGCCCGAATGTCCAGTACCACTACTGGGACGAGATATGCTAGCCAAGCTTCAAGCACAGATATCTTTCTCTGAACAAGGAGAAATGCAAATGACAGTGAATTCCCAAGCCAAACCAGCAGGAGTAATGCTGCTGACAGTGCCCCGAGAAGAAGAATGGAGGTATTACGTTGATGACTCCATCCAAGATACCTATTTTGAACAAACTTTAAAGAACATCGATGCACCACCTGGAGTATGGGCAGAAGGCAGTCCCCCAGGCCTAGCCAAGCATATAGCTCCAGTGATTGTAACCCTCAAGCCTAGTGCTACACCAGTGCACGTCAGAAAGTACCCTCTCCCAAGAGCTGCAATTGAAGGCATTCATCGCCACCTACAAAGATTGCTCGAGTATGGCCTACTAAAAGTATGTCAATCCCCATGGAACACTCCACTTTTGCCAGTAAAGAAACCTGGGACAGATGATTATCGCCCAGTACAAGATTTGAGAAGAGTAAATGATGCAGTTGAAACCATACATCCAGTTGTACCCAATCCTTACACTCTTCTAGGACTGATACCCGCTGAAGCTACCCATTTCACTGTACTGGATTTGAAAGATGCATTCTTTTGCATAAGATTAGCCCCTGAAAGCCAAATATTGTTTGCATTCGAATGGCAGGACCCCGTCTCTGGAAGAGGGGGCCAACTCACCTGGACAAGATTACCCCAAGGATTCAAGAATTCGCCTACCATCTTTAGTGCTGCACTGAATCAAGACCTTTCAAGCTATCCAGTAGCCCCGGGGAAGAGAGTGCTTCTCCAATACGTGGATGATCTGTTGATAGCTGCCATATCAGAAAGTGAATGTATACTAGCCACCAAAGATCTCTTGCAGTTACTAGATGAAGCTGGATACAAAGTTTCCAGAGCAAAAGCACAGCTATGCCAAAAAGAAGTGAAATACTTGGGTTTTCGTATTACCCAAGGAAGCAGAAGATTAGGCAGAGAAAGAAAAGAAGCAGTATGTAGAATCCCAACTCCAACAACCAGAAAGCAAGTCAGAACCTTTCTGGGAGCGGCAGGATATTGCCGGATCTGGATACCTAACTTTGCCCAAATTGCCAAACCACTGTATGAAGCCACAAAAGGAGAAGAAAAGTCGCCACTGGAGTGGGGACTTGAGCAGGATACAGCCTTCAAGACGTTAAAGGAAGAATTGATGTCATCACCAGCACTTGGACTACCAGATGTCCACAAACCTTTCCACTTGTTTGTACATGAAGCACAGGGAAATGCCTTAGGCATGTTGACTCAGAAATTGGGAAATTGGGAGCGACCTGTAGCATACCTATCGAAACAATTGGACCCTGTGGCCAAAGGATGGCCACCTTGCTTGAGAGCAGTTGCAGCTACAGCGCTACTAGTGAGTGAAGCAGACAAACTCACATTAGGACAGAACATACGAGTCACTGTGCCACATGCAGTCCTTGCCCTTATGGAACAGAAAGCAAATTATTGGCTCACCAATTCCCGAATGTTGAAGTACCAAAGCATGTTATGTGAAAACCCACAGATACAACTTGAAGTGAGCCATGCCTTGAATCCAGCCACCTTGATACCCATCAGTGAAGAACTCCCAGAACATGACTGTATCGAAGTCATGGAAACTGTGTTCTCCAGTCGACCCGACTTGACAGATGTGCCCATAGACAATCCTGACCAAATCTATTATGTTGATGGGAGCAGTCTCATCCTTGATGGACGACGCTGTGCCGGATATGCAGTCGTCACTCAACATGAAGTAGTTGAATCATCAGCTCTAGCCTCAGGAACATCAGCCCAGAAAGCCGAATTGATAGCACTTACCAGAGCATTGTTGTTAGGAGAAAAACTTGTGCTAAATGTATATACAGATTCCAAATATGCCTTCACTACCTTGCATGCCCATGGAGCTCTCTATAAAGAAAGAGGACTCATCACATCCGGAGGAAAATCAGTCAAGTATGGTCCCGAGATATTGATGTTACTTGATGCAGTTTGGGCCCCAACACGTGTAGCTGTCATGCATTGTAGAGGACATCAAGCAGGAAAAGGAGAAGTGGCCCGAGGAAATAGATTTGCAGATGCCTCAGCACGACAAGCAGCTATGACAGGACAGATTGCCCCACAAGCTATGCCAATGCAAGCAGCATTGTTTCCAGTACCTTTGAATCTATGGACCCCACGATATACCACCAAAGAATTGGATTACTATTGTAACAGAGAAGATGGAATACTGAAAGATGGATGGATTGAGCTGCCACCAGAAGAGGGCAGTCAACCTCCTGGACAAATAGTAATTCCTGAATTGTTAGGACCATCTTTTGTCAAAGCTTTCCACGAAGCCACCCACTATGGGAAGAGTGCTATGGAAAAAGCACTCAGACCACATTTCTACATCCCTCTGATGACAACCATATCAGCCTCAGTAGCACGTCAATGTCTAACCTGTGCCAAAAATAATGCCAAGCAAGGCCTTATAACGGCACCCCGAGTTCAGTCAGGAGGTGTCACCCCCATGCACAACCTCCAAGTTGATTTTACTGAAATGCCAAAAGCCAATGGATACCATTACCTATTAGTATTAGTTTGTACTTTCTCTGGGTGGGTAGAAGCCTTCCCAACCAGAACTGAGAAAGCCCGAGAAGTTACCAAAGTCTTGATGAGAGAGATTGTCCCTAGATTCGGAATCCCAGCAGTAATAGGGTCAGACAATGGACCCTCATTTGTCTCCCAAGTTACTCAGCAGTTAGCAAAAGCTTTGCAGATACAATGGAAACTCCACACTGCATACAGACCCCAGAGTTCAGGGAAAGTTGAACGAATGAATCGTACCTTGAAAGCCCAAATGTCCAAGCTTTGTCAGGAGACACACTTGAAATGGCCCCAAGTGCTCCCCATAGCTTTACTCAGAATACGCTCAGCTCCTGTAAAGTCAACAGGATTTTCCCCTTTTGAAGTTCTGTATGGTAAACCCCCACCAATAGTGCAGGGAGTCAAAGGAAGTTTAGCCCAGATTGGTTCAGAAGTAACTAGACAAGAACTCCTAGCTCTTAGTTTTGTTCTGCAGACTCTCCATACGTGGATCCAAGACCAGTTGCCTATCAACTTGACGGAACCCTTGCATCCCTACCAGCCTGGTACTTCGGTGTGGATCAAAGATTGGAAGAAGACACCATTGGAACCCCATTGGAAGGGACCGTACACCGTCATCCTGTCTACCCCAACTGCAGTAAAGGTAGCCGAGATTGACGCCTGGATCCACCACAGCAGAGTCAAGCCCGCCACTGATCCTGAACCAGAGCAGTGGACAGCAGAACAGCATCTTGATGCACCCTTGCGAGTTACTCTGAGACGGCAACCAGCAGCTTAGACACTTCATCACAAGTGCTTTGCAGTAGCCAAGTCTTTCGAAGAGGATTGCTGTTTTCCATGCAGCAACAGCTTTGTTTCAACGAACCCAATTTGTGTGCGATTTGACACACTACTTTGAGACTACATTGACTAAGCCAGATTTCACAAGCCAACTGAAATTGCTAAAAAGTTGGTTAATGTGTACTGGACATCTTGAGGATCTTCAATCAACACTCAGCACCCGTTAAATTGCTTCATTAGCAAACGGGACGAAGAATAAAAGACCGTCGTGATCAAGATCAGCAAGCTGAGGATTCAGAAGAACTCCAATCAACATCAACATGTATCTTTGTTTTTGCTTTACCTTGGTTGCCTTCTTTGGAGGTTTTGAACTGACTTATGCTTTACCTCCATGCACTGCTTGCATTACTTCTACTAGAACTGGACTGAAAGTAACTCAGACTTTGCTTTATCATTCTTACTATACCTGCAAGGGAACAGTAACTCGGTGTATCTATAACACCACTGAACTAAATGTTTGCACTCATGGCAAAATCAAAGCATGCTATAATCCGCATCAGAATCCATCCTATTACACGTTGGAAATAAGATGGAAGGATGCAGATGGACCTATATTAGCTGCTACACCACCACTTAAGGACATTACTAAACCTGCTGTTTTGAATTTTGATGCATGTAATGCCATTAATAGAGATAGTCATTCCACCTGTGGTACATGGGAAAAAGCGTATCGAAATGACCATAAGTATATGTGTCCAGAAGGTGCCACAAATTGGTGGAAGTGTACAGGTAAAATGGGATCAGGCTATAGTACTGCAACAGCGGCAGATTACTATTGCCCGTATTGGGGATGTGTTTTTTATGCTACCTGGAACACTGGTATAACTGATGAGAAAATAGATAAACGGATGGCTACTCTAACCAAGCCAACCACAAATGATAAATGTCAGAAAGATGCTTGCAACCCCTTACACTTACGTATACACAATCCCCATGCATGGAAACAAGGATACAAGTTTGGTTTACGTATTGCTGGAGGGGCAATAGATCCAGGGACCATTGTGTATATCAGATTGAATACTCAAGCCCACAAGTCATCTAAATATCATATTCATAATACCTTTTATGAAGCCATGCATGAAAATAAGTTTGAGATCCCTCACCCCTCACAGAATTTATTTCTAGAATTAGCTGGAGCAGTAGTATCTAGTCTTAAGATCTCAGATTGCTATTTTTGTGGCGGAACCCAAATGGGAGACCAATGGCCATGGGAAGCCCAAGAATTGAATTATTCTATGACTTACAATCAGACTGAATTACACAAGGCTACCAGTGAATGGGTGTTAGCGCACTCAATCGTTGGACGTCTTTGCTATGCCAGAACTGGACCCCAGTTCACCCAGAAGGTAGGACAGCTGGTCTGTCTTAGCCAGAAGTACTATAATGCCACGACCAAGAAGACAGCATGGTGCTCAGGAATCAGACATCCTGAACCTCCTAACCCTTTAGCCAGATTTCCTGAACTCGCTGGTTTATGGACTAACCTTGCCAAAGTCCAAGCCTGGCAAGCCCCACCTGGCCTATATTGGATCTGTGGAAACCGAGCATATGCACAACTTCCGCCACACTGGGGAGGAGCATGTGTCTTAGGAACCATCAGACCTTCTTTCTTCCTGTTAAACACTGAACATGGAGAACAATTAGGATACCCTGTATACACTACCCACCGACACAAGAGAGCATTAAGACAGAAAAGAGAAGCCTTACAGATAGGCAAGTGGGAGAAGTGGCAAGGTGATGATTGGCCACCAGAAAGAATCATTGAGTATTATGGGCCTGCCACTTGGAATGATGATGGTATGTATGGTTATCGTACTCCAATTTATATGATTAATCGTATTATTCGCTTACAAGCAGTAGTTGAAATAATAACCAATGAAACTAGTCATGCTCTCACGCTCTTAGCTAGACAAAGTACTCAGATGCGCACTGCTATATACCAGAACCGCTTAGCACTTGATTATTTGTTAGCAGCTGAAGGAGGAGTATGTGGTAAGCTGAATCTAACTAATTGCTGTTTGAAAATAGATGATAAGGGTCAAGTAGTTGAAGAAATTGCTAAAGATATGCAAAGACATGTTTATGTGCCAGTACAGACTTGGCACTCATTGAAATTTCCTAACTGGTTTGCTAACCTCTTTTCATGGGTGGGAGGATTTAAGACTTTCATTGTTTTAGTACTAATCCTTGTTGCTGTTATCTTCTTATTACCATGTTTAATCCCATGTTGTATGCGTTCCATTCATAACACTATTGATAGTACAGTAGAGCGGAAGACCGCAACTAAAATAATGGCTTTATACAAAGCTAGTCCTAGTCGAAATCCTTCAATCATGATGTGATTCTAATAAAAGTGATTTAATTCTCACACCTTATTGAGTAATAGGGTGAGATTAATCAAAGGGGGGAATGTGGCAGGTGCAGGCCTGTGACCCACGGTGTCTGACATAAGCAGGCCAGCATGGCTAGCTTGACCTGTAAATGAGGCCTGTGGAGAGGCATATAGGATTGCACATCCCCCAATATGCTGCTATTGTAAGATAGAACTCAGTAGAAGTATTGAATTAGCTTAGGTAGGCAGAACTGCAGAGCTGAAAGATGGAAAAATACAGAAAGACATGTTTAAAAGTTACTGATAAGAAAAAGTACATCTGCAAAGAAATAATTGGGAGTGCTGACAGATGAGTTGCAGAACCCTGCTCCTCTGCACGTACAAATTGGTTCTATGGCCTTGAGAGTGTGAAAGTAACAAGTTGATGAACTGACCATTGTAATTGGGACTAGAAGGGGGGCAGGCAGGTGTCATGCCCACTGAGGGGACATAATTGGATAAACTTATCAGTACCGGGACCAATGGAAGAGGTACGGGAGGTACGGGAGGTTACCGGGACCAATGAAATGTTTTTCTATACCTAGAATGGAACAAGAGTCTATAAAAGTTGTTGTAATGCTTGAAAACTTTGCTCAGCCATTTTGAAATTGACTGGTTCGAGACTTGTGCACAAATAAATGATTTGGACCTTCTGAACAGACTCCTGGTATCATTGGTTTGTCTGCGCTTTGCTGCTACACCAGAGTATGAGCTAAAGCGACTACAATCCATTCAAAATACTGCTGTCAGGTTACTTGCCCGTGCCTCCAGGTTTGATCATACTACTCCACTCCTCATTTATTATCACTGGCTTTGTATCCATTATCATATCCAGTACAAGATTCTGACACTTTTTCATAAAGTTCTCCATACTGGCATTCCTTCTTATCTTTCATCGCTGATCATTCCTCATGCCCCTCCGCTTATCCTCCGATCCATTCATGCCAATTGCCTTTACCTCCTTTCTGTTAATCACACCTGTTATATCTCTACCAGATTTTCAGCTTTCTACTTTTATGCCCCCAGTCTTTAGAACTCGCTACTACCTATTCTCCGTAATGAACCCTCCTATAGATTATTTAAGACCACCTGTTCAATTAGCATTTGATGTCTCTTCTTAGTCCTACTGAGGACACACTGCAATCACAGCTGCATCTCTTTCTTACCTCTTCTCTCACCTCTTCCTCTCTCTGCCCTTCTCTCTCCCTACTGTATGATTGTGTTCTTTCCTGATAACAATGGAGTTCTTTTCAGTTATTTTATTTCCCTGTTTTTATGTAAATGATTTGGATAATGTAATGAAGAGTGATATATCAAATTTTAATATACCATAAACTTGTATCTCTACTTGCTTATCTGATATCGTTGCCTGGATGTCTCATCGCCGCCTAAAATTGAATATGGCTGAAACTGAACTTCTTATTATTCCCCCTAAAACCCTCCTCCTCCCTTCCTCCTTTCTCTATCACTGTTGACCATACGCGTCTTCTTCCTGTTTCCTTGGCCTTGGGGTCATCTTTGACTCCTCCCTTTCCTTCTCCACATATATTCAACATATAGCTAAAACCTGTCATTTTTTTCTGTACAAACTCGCCCTTTTCTCTCTGAACACACTATTAAGGCTCTTGTCTATTCTTTGGTCACCTCCCGTCTTTACTATTGCAACCTCCTCCTTGCTGATCTCCTCAATGTCATCTCTCTCCTCTTCAATCTATCCAGAACTCTGCTGCACAGCTAATCTTCCGCCAGCCCTGATACACTCATATAACCCCTCTTCTAAAATCACTTCACTGGCTTCCCTTCCATTTCCGTATCCAATTCAAACTTCTGCTTCTTACATATAAATGCATTCACTCTACTGCCCCTCATTACCTTTTCTCTCTTCTCTCTCCCTATACTCTTCCTCATGAACTCCACTCCTCTTCTTTTTTTTTCTCTCTATGCCCTTTTCTTCTGCAAACTCTAAACTTTGATCTTTTTACCTTGCTGCTCTTTAAGGAAGGAACAAACTTCCTCTATCCTTGCATCAAGACTCTTCTCTTCCCCTCTTCAAATCCATGATAAAGGCTTACGTCTGAGGTCGCATATGGATCCTAATCCCTTGTTCTCATTTTCTATTTGAACCCCCCCTTGTTTCTCTTGTATTGTTCGGTCTATCTTGATTAGACTGTAAGCTCTACAAGCAGGTACTGTCTTCTTTATATGTTTGTACAGAGCTGTGTATGCCTTGTAGCACTATATACATGATTAATTGTAGCAGTTCTATGTGGGTTGGCATGCGTTTGTGCTTGTGTGTCTTGGCAGCTCTGTGCGTGTACATGTATTAGGGGCAGGTTATGCATGTCTGTGTTAATCTATGTGGTGGTGAAGGTGTCTGTGTGTGTTGTGGTGGCGAGACTGTAGTAGAGCCTGAGAAAATGGTGAAAAAACAGTCAATTTCTTATGAGCAAGGAAATAGTTCAGGGAGTTTTAGGGTTAAAACTCCAGCTAAAGAAAAAAACTGCATTCACAGAGCTGTTGATAGTGAGCCACACCCCAGCTCCAAGGTAACCAGGGGAGGTGATGAGGATTACTCAGGGGTGGAGCTTGAGGCTATAGGGCATTCACACTCATATAAGCTCAGGGAAGCAGGGAAGAAGGAGAACCCGGAGCACAGGAAGGAGAACACGAGGGAAGGAGTGATCACCAGGGAAAGTGTATCCAAGAGAGGAGACTCTTGCAAGGAAGCAGGAAGTAAGGAAACCAGGACTAACCCTGTGAGAGGAAGGTGTTCCAGCAGCTGTCTCAGGAGGAATCCCTATTGCACGCAGCATTCAGGAAGCTCTAGTTCTGAAGGTAGTTCAGCTTGTAAGAGAATTACAGCTGGCACGGGAGAGTTTGCCCTGTGGAAAATGCTGGTTATGAGCAACGTATGGGAGTGTACTTAGGAGAGTCGGTAAGAAGTGTGTCCTCTTCAGCAAAGTCTGGGAAGAAACTGGGTGCTAGAAGAAAGGTGAGCGCATTGGAAACCTTACAAAGTTTGATAAAGGATAAGGATCTCCTCAAGCCTTCCAGTGTCCCTCAGCGTAGAGAGGAATCCCAGTGGGGAAAGGTTTTAAAGTTGTTACAGAAACTGAAACCTGCAGTTCCAGACGCTGAGTCCAGCCAGGTGCCAATTGACTTAGATGATGAGAGCATGCAGATAGATGAATGTGCTTCAGATAATGTTTCCTCAGTTTTGGAAATGGATTGCTCATTCTGTGTGTGCCAGAAGTGAGAAAGCTCTAAGGTTTTAAAGTTATAGAAAACCCAAGAAGCTTATCTAAGTGCTTAACCTACTGGAGAATTATGCCAATGAAGTGCTAACGTTCTTGTGCTAGCCAGGAATATTCAAAGGACTGATTTGAATGCTTGCAGCCTGGAAGCAAATGTTTAGCAGCTTGAAGGAAAGGAAGCAAATGTTTAGCAACTTGTAGAAAAGAAGTGAAGTGCTGTACAGAGCTCAGCTGGAGTAGAGGTTTGTGCTGAACCAAGCCAGGAACCTAAAGCTAAAATCTTTAATGAAGGAAAAGATTTACTGCTGTGTTAAACAAGCTGGGAAACAGTGCTGCTGTGTTTGCTATAACAGTTTGCTATGAAGTTTTTGTTTCCTTTTTCAACGGAGAAGTATCTAATTTAAGTTGTTGTAATTGTGAACTGCTGAAAAGAAAGGTTCATTGGCTAAGAAGAAAAAAATAATAAATGTCCTGTTTGCCTTGAAAACCCTGGCCGTTCTTTATTACACAACTACACTACCCAGCAGCCTTGGCTCTGGGAATCCAATTAACAGAAAGGGACATTAAGAGGTGATGCCCTCTACTCCTAGGCAACTGCCTAGCCAGAAGGGGGCAGGACAGTGTCTGTGTGGTGGGGGTGTCTCTACATGCATGTGAGTTTGGGCGGTGAGTGTGTATGCATGTGTCGAGAGGTGACTTTATGTCCATGTGTGTTGGAGTGGTGGGTATGTATCTGCACTTTCCCATGTCCTCCTGCACCTACTTATCCCTCCTAATACCCTGTTTCACTGCTCGTTCTTGCATTCTCCATTCCCTGCTACCCAAACCTACACACTCTCAGGCTTTTCACTCCCACCCTCCCTCCCCTTTTTCTTTAATGTACTCACCACCTCATCCCCTTCTCTCTTATAATCTTTCCTCTTAAGTTATGCTCTGCCCCTTCTTTGTCCCCATCCACTAGGCTAACTAGGCAGTCACCTAGGATGGAAGACCCTGGTGGGTGGCCTGCTGATCCTTTCTTTGAAGAGACAGCAGTTCAGCCGCTTCAGTGCCATAGCAGGCATTAAAACGCATGTGCGTGCATGCAGTCATGGCCTGCTGCTCCTGCCTAAATTGCATCAGAGAGGGCAGGAGCAGCAGGCCATGAGTGTCACTTCAAAGGAAGGATTGGCATGATGTCCCCCATCCCCCAGGTGGGTAGATGGATGCCAGGGCAGCACAGCAGGAGGTGGCAAGGAGGGAAGCCTAGGGCAAATAAACCCTTGAGCTGACCATGTATGGCCCACCCTTATTCACTGCCCTTTTATTGCTTTCACACTCCTTCCCTTAGAACCTACACCTCACTCACCACTTCTCATAGACTCTGCCCTTTCTAGTCAGGCTGCAGATCCACTCTTCCTGCTGGCAGGACTCTCATATGGAGCCCAGAACTATATACTTGGGATTTCTTTCCTTATATTAATCACTTGCATTTATCTATATTACATTTATTTAACCAATGTTCTATACTGCCTTATCCTTCAATCAAAGCAGTTTACATTATGTAATCACTACAAACAGGTACTGGATACATTCCCTTGTCCCCTAAGGGCTCACAGTCTATGTGTACTTGAGGCAACAGAGGGTTAAGTGGCTTGCCCAAGACCACAAAGAGTGCCTATAGGACTAGAAACCCCAGTCCCTCTGGCCTGAGATTGCTGTCCACAGGTGGGACTTGAATCCCTGGCCCTCTGGCCTGAAGTACTGTGTCCTAACCACTAGGCCACTCCTCCCTCATCTGCCATTTGGATGCCCAATCCCCCAGTCACACAGTGCCCTATCTCTGCAATATTATAATTTCACTCATAACAACTTTGAATGATTTTGTGTCATCTGCAGATCTGATCATCTCATTCATCGTTCCTTTTTCCAGAGACCAATCCCCATCACAGGGAAATGGCAAAGGGGCTATGTTATCAAGAAGAACGGGGTGTCTGCTGACAGGAAGTCCAGAGCTGCAGACACACTGTCATAATGAAGAACTTCCATCTCTCCCGGACGACTTAAGGGCAACATCAGACACCAAAGACTTTCAAAAAAAAACCTTAAAAACTCACCTCTTCTCAACTTACTACGGAGTTATAACCTAACCACATGATCCAAAGTTACTGACTGTTGACCCAAAGCAATGGAATAATAAACATAAAATATGATGCTTAAAATTGTAAATAGTTGTCATATCCCCATGACCATATACATAGTTCTCAGACTACCTTGCCCCTAGATAAGATCCAATTGTTCCTTGTTCTTTGTAGACTATAATATAATACTGTTTACTGTTCAACTGTTCTTTGTAGATTGTAATAATACTGTTTACTGTTCAACCGTTCTATGTAAAATGTTTGTTACAATGTAAACCGCTCTGATTGAAGGACAAAGCGGTATAGAAAAATGTTTAAATAAATAAATTAGTTGAGGTCACGAAGGGTAAAAAGGGTTAGAAGCTGTGGTGGGTGGGGATGGAGGTAGGAGACGGGTGAAAAGAAAAATGGGGGAGTGGTGATAGTGAAAGAGTAATAGAGGGGAAGGAAAAGAGGGAGAGAAAGCTCAAGGAGGGAAGAGGAGATGGAGAATAGATGAGAGAATGGAGGGCAGGGGTGAGAATGTGAGTGGTAGAAGGAGAGGACTAGGAAAGAGATTTCTATGAGAGGGTAGGGATGAAAGGATGGAGGACAATGTGGGGGAGAATGATGGAAGGAAGGGAAGAGTGCAAAGAGATAGGATATAGAGAAGGAAGGGGGCCAGAATGCCTATATGCCAGCCACAGACACCCCAACATTACATACATGCACACCCACCCCCCCCCACACACATATTCAAGACAGACACAAATATACACGTGATGCCACTCATAGAGATGCCTCATACAGCCCCATAGCCCACGACACCATAATGAGACACATTTTTATTTTAGGCCCGATTCCATCCCAGATGTAGAAGCCCCGGTCGGAACTGGACGCATCTAGCCCCGCAGGATCAGAAATGCGAACAGGCCTGTACGTGCAAGCCGGGACCGCGATTCAGCCCGAGCTGCACGTAAAGGCCTTGCCCAACTAACTCAGTCAGAGCTTTTAAATGAAGCCGTGGTGCCATGGCGTCCAGTTGCCATGGCACCACAGCTCCATTTAAAAGCTGCAATCCCCAGTCGCCGGCCTCCAAATTGCTTTCCCTGCAGCCCGACCCCCAATCTAACCTCCCAGGGCCAGGGTCAGGCTGCGGGGAATGCCCTCTGCCTCCTCTCAGCTCTTCCCAGCCCCAGCTCACCAATCCTGCCGCTGGCCTCGGACATACAGGGCTGACATTAGAATCCTAATGCCACCCCCAATATGCTCCTTTCCCATCCCTCCTACCTTCCCCGTATAACATGCTGGGAAAGTAGTCCATCCCCACTATTCATTGCTCAGAATGACCCCCTTTGTGTTTTTGTGATGTATTTTATGTATGTTTTTTTTGTATCCTGCCTAGAATAGTAGATAGTGTGAGTTATAAATGTTTTAATAATAATAATACTAATAAAAATTTACCATGTGTTTTCCTACCGAGATCCCTACAAAGACAAGCATGAATTTCCAAATGGCAAAGGGGAATTGTGCTATTTGGTCACTTTTCAATTTGTTAAAACTAGTTTATATAGTATCCTTCCTCTGTGATTATCTCACATTTGATTGCATTATGATAACTACTGCACAGTATTCCACCATTGTTACTCCTTGCACTAAATCCAATGTTTTTCTGAAAAAAATTCTAAAGTACCAACACTTAAGAATATAAGGTATGCCATACTGGGTCCGACCAAGGTCCATCAAGCCCAGTATCCTGTTTCCAACAGCGGACAATCTAGGTCATATGTACCTAGCAGTTTCCCCAAAAGACACAGGTCCCACAATGCTTGTATTGGGTCAAGCATTGATATCCTGGGTCCCTTTTTAATAATGGTTTATGGACCTTTCCTCCAGGAACTTGTCCAAACCTTTTTTAAACCCAGCTACACTAAGCCTTTACTACATCCTCCGGTAACAAATTCCAGAGTTTGATTACACGTTAAGTGAAAAAATATTTTCTCTTATTAGTCTTAAATAGTTTACCCTGTAGCTTCATTGCATGTCCCCTAGTCTTTCTATATTCTGATAACGTAAACAATCGATCTACGTTTACCCGTTCCACTCCGTTCATTAATTTATAGACTTCTCATTGTCTCCATGACCAGCTACTCCATGGAGCAGTCATTAATAACATTTAGAAATTTTACCTTTCTAATATGTCCTAATAAGATATTTACCTATTCAATATTTGGCAGGGATGTGTATTTGTCAGACTACATTCGGTTAGCACAGTTTAAAAAAATTAGTGAGTACAGAATTGATTGCCTCGGAAGAAAGGTCTGGCAATCAAATCAGGACTGTACCAAACTAGAAATGCGACCTCTGCAACTAACAAATCTAGTGACCCCCTCCACTCCAGCCATGTGAAGTAACTCAATCTTTTTGAGCTTCCTGGAAGCCCAGTACCTGCACCCTGTGTGGCTACACCGCTCGCACAGCAGTAGGTACGGCCCTGAATCTACTTCTGGTCCACACTGCCACGAAAACCCCGGAGCTGCTGGGTTGCCAGGAGTCAGCATTGACTCCAAGTCATATGTTGCCTTTGCAACCAACATATTAATATATTGTGGTAAGGAGAGTGCAGCACAGCCCTGGAAAAGAGAAAAAAATGAAACTTTTTCTTCTGTGTGGGGGAAGGGCTCACCAAAACACATGTTCCAGAAAGAAGGTAGTGGAAAAAAACACACTTCAAAAGCCAGGCTCAGACCACACCCGTGGGTGGGGCCTAGGGTTACCAACTTTTTCACCGAGAAAAACCCGACACCTGTGGCTCGCCATGCTCCACCCATTCTCCTCCCCCAGTCCCGCCCCTGCCCCGCCCCCAGCCCCACCCACAAAAATTACTGAGGATTCACTCACACACCCCCTCAGTGCTGGTTCACTCACTCGCCCCCCCTCCCTGCTGGTTCACTCACTCACTCGCCCCCCCCTCCCTGCTGGTTCACTCACTCGCCCCCCCCTCCCTGCTGGTTCACTCACTCACCCCCTCCCCTCCCCTCCCCTCCCTGCTGGTTCACTTACCCACCCCCGTGTCACTCACTCACCCCCCCCTTGCTGGTTCACTCACACCATCACCCCCCCTCCCCTGCTGGTTCACTCACACCAACCCCGCTCCCCTGCTGGTTCACACCAACCCCCCTCCCATGCTGATTCACTCACCCCCCCTCCACTGCTGGTTCACTCACACCACCCCCCCTTCCACTGCTGGTTCACTCACCCACCCCCCTGTCACTCAATCACTCCCCCCCTCCTGCTGGGTCACTCACACCAAAGCCCCCCCCCTCCCTCCCTCCTGCTGGTTTAATCATACCATCAACCCCCCCCCCCCTTGCTGGTTCACTCACACCCCTGCCCTGCCCTGCCCAAGCCGCTGCTTCTGCTTTGTACAGAGCAGCGGCTGCAATACACTTACTTTGAAAAGTAAAGAAACTGTATGAGGAGCCCTCCGGTCATGGCAGAGCCCGAGGAAGTGATGTCATGGGGGCGGGCTCCTCACGGGCTGTCTTTCCTTTTCAAATTAACTTTAGCTGCAATAAAGTTAATTTGAAAAGGAAAGACAGCCTGTGAGGAACCCGCCCCCATGACATCACTTCCTCAGGCTCTGCCATGACCGGAGGGCTCCTCATACAGTTTCTTTACTTTTCAAAGTAAGTGTAGTGCAGCCGCTGCTCTGTACAAAGCAGAAGCAGCGGCTGCACTATTATGGGGAATCACGTTCGTGTTCGCATTCGCGCCGCGCACTTCGGGAGGAAAGCCGTTTTTTTGCTCTGGCCGCTCCCGATCTTGCGGCCAGAGCAAAAAACCGGCTTTTCAACAGCTGGTTTGACATCTGTGCCGGCAGCCGGCCTGGCCATGGAAAAACCGGCCAGGCCGGCTGAAAACCGGCCGGTTGGCAACCCTAGTGGGGCCAGGAGAGGGACATCATTTTCAAACATTTAAGCTCACACGAACACAGAGCAAGGAAGGAAGTGAAAGCAGAACTCGAGGTGAAGACTTCAGAGAGAGTTCAAGCAGGAACAGAAACGGAAAGGGAACACAAGGCAGCAGGTGCAGTTCAGGCAACAGATCCAGTTGGAGACACGGGAACAGCTTCAGAGACAGCAGCTGTGAAGGAGCCAGAACCAGGGCTAATCACACTCCTTCCAGGAGAGAGGAAGTGAGAAGGCTGGCTGTAAGTAAGCTAGAGCAAGAAGTTTCAGACCAGACTGAAGAGGAACAAATCTTCAGTGCTGGAAAGCCTAGAGGGTCTGGAAACAGACACACTGCAGTGATTCCCAAGGCAGCTCTGATTCAGACGACGCTACTTCCTGAAAGAGCCCATGCTGTAGGAGGTTCACAGCCAAGCTCAGAGGTAGGAGGGAAAAGTCTGTGGGGGTTAAGGAATATAACCCAGACTCAGAGATAAGCTTACAAGATTCTGAGGAAGAAACTGTATCTTGTAGAAAGCCTGCCAGGAAGAATGTTCCTAAAGATAAGCTGAGAGAGACAAAGCCTTTAAAGGGTTTATTAAAGGGGAAGAAGTCTCATAGCTATACTACGAACCCAGAAGGGGGAAGGAAAGCTCAGTGGGAAAGACTGTTCAGACTTTTAAAAGAAGTTAAACTTGAAATTCCTGAGCCTGTTTTAAACCCAGTGACATGTAATGCAGAGGAGGAGGACATGGAAATAGACCCTGGTGGAGAGGAACGGGATTCCACAGACTCATTGATGGAATGTTCTTTCTGCCTGACTTTGCGGGGCGCTCATGTGCGATAGAGGCATGGAAAGGCAAAATGAGGGCGGAGGAAGGCCCCCGAGGGGCGGAGAGACGGGGTCAATGGGTGGAATGTGGGAGGGGAGAGACTCCCCGCACAGGAGCGTGCCCGAATTTATAAGGGAAGAGAAACCATTTCCGTCAGCAATGTACAGCAAAATCGGGGAAACCTAAAAAACGTGAGCAGTGTGATACATGTGCACAGAACAAAATAGCAAATATGATATGAAAATGACCACAACACATTCTAAGAAAATTATAATCCAGCAGGGCAACAGTGATATTAATGGGCAACCATACAAAACACTCCCAGGAAAGTTCCAAAAAAAAGAAATGATTTTTGGAAGGGTCTACGCTCCGTAGACTCATTCAAAAGCACTGCATTGTAATGGAGCATTCCTGGAGTGTTTTCCAGGTTGCCCGTTGATATCACTGTTGCGCAGCTTGGTTATGGTTTTCTTCCCCTTTTTTGGAGGGCATTTGTGAGGTTTATTTGCACCTTTGTCCCCATACAAGGTCAACGAGCCCACTGTGCCCTATGGAGTGCCGTATAGGGTGCCTTATACGGCACCTTCAATTACGGCACGTGAGGGCGTGTTTGCTGGCAGAAATTAATAAAATAAACATACGGTGCTGCAGGACAAAATATGTACATTGCAAACCTGCTGCCACAGCCAGCCTTCTGTATTAGGCACCATGGGGAGCAAACCCATGACCCCTGTATCAGCAGTCAGTGCCTTAACCATTGTGCTCCACTGCTGCTCTCCCTTGCATGTCAATGCACCTACCTATGCTTTTCATTCCTTAAACTGCACAGTGCTGCCATCGAAAACAGTACTCTGACCTTGCGGTACCTCATACGACACCCTCTACAGCGCCCTGTGAGCAACATTCTAGGGTGCCGTGGCAGACAGTGCACTTTACAATGTGCCTTATGGGGCGCATTATGTTCACACGCTTTAAGGGTGCGTTTGCTAGTACTGTAAATTAAAATAAACATAAATTGACTCCTAAAGCAACCTTCCCCATAATATGTAATGCTTCAGCTAGCCTTGTTCATTGGGCACTGTAAGGAATTGAACCCTTGCTCCCTGCACCATTGGTCAGTGTCATAACCATTGTGCTGTGGTTCTATTCCTGTTTTTGCACATCAGTGCGCTGCCTTATGCCTCCTATTATTTAATAGCCTCCTTAAGCAATAGCCTAATGCCCATCTGCACACCACCTTATGCTGCCCATTATTTGTATGCCTCCTAAAGTATCACCTCACCAAGCCCTGTTCATTGAGCACAGTGGGGGATAGAACTCCTGATCCCTGCACCATTGGTAAGTGCCTTAACCATTGTGCTGTGGCTCTGTGTTTCTGTTTGCACATCAGCGCCCCACTTATACCTTCCAGTATGCGATTGCCGCCGAAACCGGCACGCCGCTTTATGCCGCCCAGTATTAATATGCCGCCAGAAACATCAGCGCGCCGCTTTATGCCGCCCAGTATTAATATGCCGCATGAAAACATCAGCGCGCCGCCTTATGCCGTCCAGTATTGATGTGCCGCCAAAAAAAAACAGCGCGCTGCTTTATTCGGCCCAGTATTTCTCTGCCTCATAAACTAACACCTCAGCAAGCCATTGAGCATTGTGGGGGTTTGAACCCCTGATCCCTGCACCATTGGTCAGTGCTTTAACCATTGTGCTGTGGCTCTGTTCTTCTGTTTGCAGATCAGCGCGACACATATGCCTCCCGTTCAGCTCTCAGTTGCGGTAAGGTGCGGGGCGCACACGGGCGCCGTGCACCTTAGCGCATCTGTCAATCACGGGTTTTCTTCTTCAGGACGGAACGCCCACTCCTTATACGGCACACGCACTCTACCGTGGCACGCACTTTACCGGCTTTTAGTAAACATACCCCTTAGTGTCAGAGTTATTTGTGCGTATATCGGCCTTGTATGTTTTTCATATGCTGGGCTAATATGTTGTCGAAACTAATTGCTGTCAAGCATTCTGTTCTAGGTGTTTCAATGGTGCAATATCGACGCACTGCATCAGAAGTGCTTTCAAGTGCATCATATTCCGCCGTCAGAATGGACTCTTGACAAACTATATTATATCATAGTAAAGTGTTTTAAATGAAAATTGCAGTTTCAATAGTATCATACAGTATGTTTATGTCAATGAATATTGGAACTGAATCCTATCTTTTCTGAAGACGGACAATATACTATATTGGACCAGTGTATGAAAAACATACACTATGTGAAACTTCTATTTTCTGCAAAGTTTTAATAATTTTTATTATTGCCGCTATTTCATAGTTGTTTGAGTGTAACAAATCTAATAAATCATCCAGAACAGAGAAAGAATATGCGAGCTGTCCAAAACGGGTTAACAGGACCTAAATCCTGGCTAATTTCTAGGCACTCTAATTACTAAACTGCTCCTCCATAAAAGCTTTAAGTTATCACATTAAAAGCTAAAGTTGTCACGTTAGCCAATACTTAGAATTATTTTAGGCACTTATACTAGTGTTGGGCTTTTTACTCCTTTTAAATTCAGGACTGGATCTTGAGCCTAATCAAGCTGGGCTCGACACTCTACTATAAATTGCTATCTAATCAAGGCAGCCTTCAATCTAGTCTGAGTTATGAGTCAGATTTTTTTTAACTTCAGATTTATTTGGATTGGTTTTACTGTATGTGAATATTCAGAGATCTGAAGTACTGAATTATAGTGCAGATCTTCAAAGGGATGTATCATGTATGAACTGGCAAGTCTGCATCCACTTACAAAGATCTGAAGGGGGTAGATATGGGAACTATTCCATTCAAACTGAGGCTTCATTTAATCCAAAATAGTTTGCCAGCTTGAATGCAAACATTTTCCTTGATTATACTGTACATCTTAAACCAGATGTACTATATATATTCCACTAAACTATCTTGTTCACATTAACTATGACCTCTATTATGCTTATACGTAGCATCCATTTGCAAATGTGAAAATATTTTCAGAAATGTCAACATATATTCACATTAAAAGTTAGATCTTTACTAAATTAACATACATCTTTTACTTGGTCCACAAAAGTAATCATTTTTTCCATCATCCCAGCCACAAAAATAATATCCATCTTATCTGCAAAACTGGAAGCATCTCCTGTGTAGATGATGAGCTGACGAGCGAATTCGAGGACTGTAGAAGCATTGACAGACATCTGAAATATATATTATTGTTTTTTACTAAACAAAATGCATTGTTTAAACAATCGCAAATTACTTCTAAAGTCACCCCCCTGTCATTGAACCTACCCTGCCTGGCATCTGATCTCCTCCATCTCCCCAAGACATCAGATCCTCCACCAGCCCACCAAGGCATCTGATCCTACCTGCCTAATAATCTCCCCACTTAAAGACCCCCCCCCCACCTGCCTAGCAGACTCCCCCCACCCCCTCCACTACCTACTACCTGATCCCCTCCCTGGGTCTTACCAGGGGCTTGTACTGGCTCTGGCACTGGTTACTCTTCAGAACAAACACATTTTTTTTTGCCTTGCAATCATCATCTAGCCACAGGCATTTACATAAGCATTAGGGCTGTATAAACGTCTGTGCTGTAACTTAAGGCATAATTTCTATCACTTATGCTAGTAGTTTAGACACCTATTTTTCTTTATTAAATACCACCTATGTTTAAAGTAGGTGCTTCTGTATAAAGTCACATCTGAGACATTAATCATAAGTCAAATAGGGATTCTATAAAATACTACTATTAAAATCATTTTTTTCATCCTATTTCTTTCCCTCTTCTCCTTCCCAAAGAAATCACACAGACTATCTATTTCATTGAACATTAGATGCGGTAATTGTTATTATGCATTGGATGTTAATTCATGTATTAAGTGCATAGCATGTTATGGATGGGACTAGGTATGGACTGCACATTGCATGTTATGGATGGGGACAAGATATGGACTGCGCATTGCATGTTATGCAGGAGACTAGGTATAGACTGCATATAGCATGTTATGGATGGGGACTAGGTATAGACTGGGTTGCATGTTATGAATGGGACTAGGTATGGACTGCACATTGCATATTATGGATGGGGACAAGGTATGGACTGCACATTGCATGTTATGGATGGGGACTAGTTATAGACTGCACATTGCATGTTATGGATGGGGACTAGGTATGGACTGCACATTGCATATTATGGATGGGGACAAGGTATGGACTGCACATTGCATGTTATGGATGGGGACTAGTTATAGACTGCACATTGCATGTTATGGATGGGGACTAGGTATGGACTGCACATTGCATGTTATGGATGGGGACTAGGTATGGACTGTGTATTGCATGTTATGGAGGGGACTAGGTATGGACCGCGCATAGCATGTTATGGATGGGGACTAGATATGGACTGCGCATTGCATGTTATGGATGAGGACTAGGTATGGATTGCACAGTGCATGTTATGGACGGCAACTAAGTATGGACTGCGCGTTGTAATTAGTGCATTGTACTTTAGCATGTGCTGGCATCTGTGCAGTTAGCACAAGTGCATTCCCATCTCCTAAACAGGAAGTGGAAAGTGCAACCTGCTAACTGTAAAGACACTTAACTTGTGGTAAAGAACGTTTCTGTTTTGTAAGTGTATGAGGACATGCTGGAAACTCCCCCAATAACACAGGTACACTACCAAAAAAATGCCTCCAGTTTTGCAACTGATTCCTATAGATTTTGGGGTGCTGAATCCAGGAAAAATAGCCAAAATGTTCCATCACGTCACGTTTTCTTGCAAAATTAGATTTCTTACCCATATAAGGAATGTTCACATAATTTCTTTTTAGCCGACTGCAGTTTATTTTCTTGGCCCAAAATAGAGGTTGTAATGGTTAACTAACTAGAAGCACTCCCTCATGATATTTTAGAGTGTTTTGTATTCATTTTATACATTAACAGGACAATTGGGAGGCGGGGGGCTAAATCCAGTACTCGCGCTGGCGCATGTTCTTTCCTGTTCGCCTCGCCTCGTTCGCTCGCTCAAACACGGTGGTTGCGACATGAACATTCCTGTCAAATTTCAGTTTCTTGCAAGTTCATTATTACCTTTTGTTTGCTCAGTCGTAATCCAGCTTTATTCCGAAGTGGTTCACTACAGTTGTAGTTTGCAGTGCTGTGTATTTGTGATGGCTCACAGAGCCAGAGGTTGCGTCAACTCTCCGGACAGTTTTTGTTTTATTTGTGGGGAATATACCGTGAAAAAGCGGCAGAGGAACATTTCTGCATTTATTAAAAAAGTATATTTCGCCTATTTCGGTTTGAAGTTAGGCGATCAAGACAAACCATGGGCTCCTCACAAAGTGTGCAAGACATGTGAGGAAGATCTACGCTTATGGATGAAAGGTAAAAAACAAGCATTTCGTTTCGGAATACCTATGATGTGGCGTGAACAAAGAGACCACAGGAGTGACTGCTATTTTTGCTCTTAAAAAATAAGAACGTAATAAGTTACCCCAACCTTCCCTCAGCAATTAGGCCTATGACTCATAGCAACGAAGTACCTGTGCCTGAACCACCAAAATCTTTGGATCATATTTGTGTGGACGGTTCTGATCATGATGAGACTCATCAGATGGCTTTTCCCGATGAGTCCAGTACTTCCGAGTTTGAAACTGAACCAGATCCGAAACCTGAACTTTTCTCTCAAGCTGAATTGAATGATTTAGTCCGGGATTTAGGACTCCCAAAAGATGCTGCCCAACTGCTAGGTTCTCCGCTTAAACAGAAAAATCTATTGTCACCAGGAACAACTTTTTATTGGTACCGCAACCGCGAGACACAATTTTTGAAGTATTTCAGCAAAGAGGAAGATTTGGTATTTTGCAATGATATATACGGAGTGATGGAAAAGTTTAAACTCAAGTATGATCCTGCTGAATGGCGGCTGTTCATTGATTCGTCAAAAGACAGCATAAAAGGTGTTCTTCTTCATAATGGCAACACATTCGCTTCAGTTCCTATTGCTCACTCTGTTATTCTCCAAGAAAAATACGAGAATTTGGCCCTGATTCTTCAGAAGATTCGTTATGATGAGCATAAGTGGATGATTTGTGGAGACTTTAAAATTCTATCCATGCTATTAGGGCAGCAATCCGGTTTCACCAAATATCCCTGCTTCCTTTGCTTGTGGGATAGCCGGGCCCGCAACCTACACTGGGGGAAAAAAGACTGGCCAATTCTGGAGTATTTGAGACCCGGTGAGAAAAATGTTCTTCATGAGAGCTTGGTACCTCGTGATAAAATTCTATTACCACCTCTCCACATTAAGTTGGGTCTCATTAAGCAATTCATCAAGTCCCTTCCAAAAGATGGTGATTGCTTTCGGTACCTTTGCTCAAAGTTCCCCCGACTTTCTGAAGCAAAGCTAAAGGAAGGAGTGTTTGTTGGCCCTGATATAAGGAAACTCATTTCAGATGGAGCATTAGCTGAAACGATGTCTGAGAAGGAAAAAGAAGCCTGGGATTCCTTCAAGGATGTTGTTCTCAAATTCTTGGGGAACAGGCGGGATGAGAACTATAAGGATATTGTTGCCAGGATGCTCAATGCCTTCAAAGAACAAGGCTGTAACATGAGCCTGAAAGTCCATTTCTTGCACTCCCATGTGAACTACTTTCCCGAAAACTTGGGGGCGTACAGTGAAGAACAAGGTGAAAGGTTTCACCAGGACATCAAGGACGCAGAGAGAAGGTACCAAGGAAGATGGAACACCACTATGATGGCTGATTTCTGCTGCTTGCTGCTGCGGGAAACCCCAGATGAAAAATATGCCAAGCAGCGCACCAAGAGAAGCATTCGGTGGAAGAAGAAACGGGCCCACCAGGAGATTGATTGACCCAAGAATGACTTTAAAATCTAAACTGTGTTGACAAATATCGTGTTTTTACTAAACTTTGAAATAAAAATTTGCTAGTTATTACCACAGTGTCGGATCTCATTTATTAGAATTTTATTTTCACACCATCGGGTGTTTGTCTTCATGTATTGCAATGGTGCGGTTTGCGTTTTCTATTCTTACATACATACCTGTACAACATTTTTTGCACATTTCTTTGCTTTGCTTTGTGTCTAACCTCACTCTTATATGCTCAATGTTTGTGCACATGTATGTGGCTGTTTTAAGTGCAGACAATTTTGCTACCATCACAGTGTGTTTTGTTGACATTACTCTATTCTTATGTGCTGCCTTGTTACAATTTTCTTTATTCTTATTTGAATAACTACTAAACAATTAGTATAAAGAATTCATCCAAGAAACTTTTATCTCGATCGCACTCAATCTGAAACGTTCACCTCAAACTGCTAACCCAATGTAGCAAAAAATCTGTACGTGATGGAGCAAATTGGTTACAAGATTTGGATTCAGCGCACCAAAAAACGTAAAACTCAATCGAAACATTAGAGGCAGTTTAAAAAAATTTTTTTTTAGTGTACCTGTGTAATTAGCACACAGGCTTTGGACTTGCTGTGCTTTCCGTTTTGCATTTAACTTGCAATAAGTGCAAACCTTTACCACACTTAAGTAAACAGGTCCCTTAGCCCTTGGTGAGCATAATATGGCCTGGATCATCAGAGCAGGCAAACTGCAAACAATACTTAAGGATATAAAATGTAACAAGAGTTATGGTTTATACTAAAGAGTATGTTAATTTACCAGACTATAAGCATGAAGGATGCGAGTTATTTCATGTGAGTAAGGGCATTCAGAATAGTCTTCTTCGGTCCACTGCCCAGTCCGGTTGCACTTACGCCAAGCCTTTTGTTCTTCTAGTTCCCTTTTGTAAGATGTTGAACTAAACCTATACTGTGTACAGGCGTGGTATGCAGTAATCCCAGCCAGAGTTTTAGGCCACCTAGGATTAAAAAATATATACAATTTAAACTGTGTTTGCTGTATTTGCATTCAGTTCAAAAGATGACTGCAACATGATGGATAACTCTGTAGTTTGCTAAACATGAATAACAAATACATTTTTCTTCACCATATCAGAACCTGGCAAACAATAACCACCCAGGTCAAAGCTTTTAAGTGTTCTAACAACACTTAGGTGTTCATGTACCTTAGTGGATATTTCTGGGTGCCTATTTTATAAAGGCACATAGTCACTTATGTTGCCTTTATAAAATAGGTACCTTTATGGAATTTCACATAAGCACCTTATTATAAAGTTGCCCTTTAAATACATACAAGAACATATATACAGGACTAGAAATAATCACACTATTTGTTCTTTCAAACTACAGAAATAGGACAGGATATATGCTTAAAACCAGAGTCAGAAAGACGTCTATGCTAGCAAGGATTTCAAGAACAGATCACAAGAGGTACCTCTAGACACTTTGGCCTACTTCTATAGGGAGGGATTGTTAGGACATCAACTTGGGAACCAAAGGGTCATAGAGATGCAGTTTACATAAACCCATGCTCCATAAAACTACCATTGGTAAACCATACATTTTTCACCTTTCCTATATGCAGAATTCATTATTTGTTAAATAGACTTTAAGAACATCTAGCTTTTTATTTATTTATTTTTTAATTGAATTATAAATAGCCTCTCTCAAGAAATCCATGGTAATCTGCACACACAAAATTAATGCATAACAATGAAGCCCACAATAAATTCTCTCCACAGTCCACTCCTGAACCCTCAGTAATTGAATCCTTCCAAAAATGACAGAGGTAGAGAATACCCTAAACAATGAAATCCTGCAGCAATTTCATCACCAACCATCCCCCAACTCTCAAAATCTTGATAAGTCAATCTTTTTTTTTTCATTTTCTAGTACTTTAATAAAAACAATTGTTTTAACTAAAAGTTCATTTCTTGTTTCTTTTTCAAATGTAAACTTAAGATGACTTTGCTTCTTGTCGAGGTGCTTTAAGCCAGCTCATCTGCTTCATTTATGATTTTCTTTCAGAATATTCCCTGCAAGGAAAGCTGGTGATAAAAGAACACAGATATTCTGGAGAAAATTATATTAGAACCTTGAAGAGCAGAATCGAGAAGCAGAATGATTACTCAGAATATGGAAGAATTTGGAAAAACAAACATCAAGCTAATGAAATAGCCTGAAGTAATAGCTAAAGAGTTGAGAAGTGCGTTAAAAAGAACTCCAAACGGGAAGAACCTTGGCCCAGATGAAGTGTCCAATTTTTCGACTCAACATTACTCCACTGCTAGTGTTCTCAACCCAGTCCTTGGGACATATTTAGCCAGTCTAGTTGTTAGGATAACCACAATGAACATACATGAGAGGGATTTGCATGCACTATCCCTATTTATTTTGTGTATAAATTTTATTAGTCAAAGAAGTAGTTATACAACTCCTACCACAAAAATATTAACAGATCTGCAGAATACAACATCTTGAGTAGCAACTTAGTAAATCCATGTATATATGATCTAGAAATGCGTAAATACGATACAACTGACTCCCAGAGGAGTATACCCCAACCATATCCAAGGAAACAACAAACATCCACATAATGTCCCAATATACAGTGGTGTGCAAAAGTCTGGAATCACTTGTGAGTTTTGCATTTTTCGTACTTTCTAACTTTTTTTTTTTAATTTAGCGTTAGCCCAGCATATTCATCTTTCTACCACATTAAAAGGGATACATTTGGCCATTAGAGTTGACTTTTTTGCATGCCTTGCTTCCAATTTAAATACTTTACAGACACTGGGAGATAGCTACTGTGACTTTTTTGCATGCCTTGCTTCCAATTTAAATACTTTACAGACACTGGGAGATAGCTACTGTGATTTTTGTGGATCCTGCATCAAAACTGGATTGAAATTATCCAATATGCACACGTTATTTCTGACCAATCAGGAGGCTGGCTTCACTAACCAATCACAATGCAGATATCTAGCCAACAGTGAACCTATAAAAATGCGTGGAATTTTTGAATTTCATACGCTTTCTGGATCGACCATGAAGATGACTCGGACCCTGATGTTGGAGGAGCGTGTTCGTGTGTCCTTTATGAGCGAGGAAGGATTTTCAAGCCGTCAGATAGCCAGAAAAGTTGGCTGCAGTCAGAGCGCTCCTGTTAAGATTGTACAGAAGAAGAAAGAAACGGGTTCAGTGGTGGACAAGCCTCATTCAGGTCATCCATGTGCATCAACATCACACCAGGACCGCGCAGTATGACGCATTTCACTGACTAATTGCAAGTTGACCTCTCCTCAGCTACTTCGAGAGTGGTCAGACAAGAGTGAGGTCAGTGTCAGCTCATCAACAGTTCATCACCGGTGCCTGCAGTTTGGTCTCCGGGGCTGCAAAGCACGGAATAAGCCACTGATGACTGACATACAAAGGCGCAACCGGATCATGTGGGCGAGAAAGCACTCAACCTGGTTGACTGAAATGTGGAAAAAGGTGCTATTCAGCGGTGAAAGCACCTTCTGCCTGTTTGGTAACCAGGCCCACACCTATGTGAGGAGATTTCCTGGAGAGGAATTCAAGCCTGAGTGTCTCAACCTCACTGTGAATCATCCTTTGAAGGTCATGGTCTGGGACTGCATGGCTGCCAGTGGCATTGGACTTCTTCACATCATCGATGGAATGGTCAACGTGGCCAAGTACATCACTATACTGCAAAAGTGCATGGTGCCATCAGCACACCAGCTGTTTCCTGGCCAGTTCCTGTTCCAAGATGACAATGCATCCTGCTATCGCTCCAGACAGGTGATCAGATGGAAGCAGCGGAACAACATCAAGTCAATGGACTGGCCTGCCCAGTCTCCAGATCTGAATCCAGTCGAGAACCTGTGGCACAAGGTAGCCTTGGAAATATCCAAGAGGCATCCGACATCAAAGCGTGAGCTGATTGAGTCACTCATTGCAGCTTGGAAACGCATTGTCACCAACGATCACCTTGTCAGACTGGTTCATTCAATACCGACAAGGTGCAGTCAGGTGATCAAGAACAAAGGGTGGCCCATCAAATACTGAGCCATTACTGACACATAAAAATGGCCTTTTTCAAGGCCACATACATTAATTTGAAGGAAACCTGGCGTGCATCCATAATATTTTAAAGCATACTTACAATAATATATTGTTGGCCAACGATGTACATTACGCGATTTTCACAGAAAATCTATCAACAGGACAACTATGGGGAACAAACTCAGAAAATAAGGGCCAAACCAATACTAAAAGTTGGCCCTAATAGCCAAATTTATCACTTATCATGAGATACACAGAAAAAAGCCAATGGGAGGAAAAAGAAATTAAGATATAAGGTCACGAAGTTGAAAAAATGTCAAATTTACAAGTGATTCCAGACTTTTGCACACCACTGTACAGAACACCCCTGCCCATCCCTACTCCTCCCCCAAGCTTCCCTCAGTAACCCAGACTGGGGGGATGAAAGATCAAGAAGGAAAAGACACTTTCAGTAACATAGATCAAGAAGGATATTACCAATCAAAGCCTCCCATATTAGGAGAAGCAATGAGACTCAGAAGAGTGTGATATTAGCTAGGGGTGCCCGAGTGCTCCGGTCTCATCTATGGGATTGCATACTACTGTAAAAGTGTACCCACTCTCCCGCCCCTTGCCTCACCCATGTCCATCCCTCCATCCCTATCCCAGCTTCTCCCATCCCCTACCCCCATTTCCTCCTCCTGAACTTCCTCATCACAAACATGTCCTAAGCAATCCAATAGCACCCATAAGCAAACCATAAGTGTATCATGAATACAAAATGGGAGGACTAATGGCAGCGTAGATCTGGTGATGCAGTATGTTGAGAGTGAAAGTGGTCAAGGGGCCATAAAGATAGTAGTTCAGTATTTAGAACAAGTGAATGATCATTTTATCCCATAAGGATTAGGGATTCTGTTAAAAAAATCCCAGACCAAAGTGCTGAGACTGTCTCAGGCTTACCTTGAAGGTCCACCATGAGTTTCTCCATTCAGTAAATATCCCAGACCTCAACCATTCATTTGACTGGTTTGGTGGGGCACGATCCGCTTTCAATATTGAGCAATGATATTGTGGGCTGCTAGTAGGCAATTGGAGAGGTGTCATAGTCCCTCATCCAAGAGGTCCGGGGGAAGACACCCCATCACACATAATTCGAGTGAAAAAGGCTGCGTCAGTCCTATGGCTTTACAAATTTGGCCATGTATCTGGGACCAAAAACCCTGGATCTTGGGGTAGAGCCACCACATGTGTTCCAAGCCACATCATCCACAGTTTCTCCAACAGAGGGGTCATCCTCTCTCTCCCACTTGAAAAGATTGACAGGGGTCATTGAGATGCAAAGCTGTGTATTAATTAAGGATAGGGATATCAAACAAGAATAAGAGTACTGACATACCTCCTCCCAGAATTCCTCAGGTTTGTCCCCCAGTGTTGTGTTCCAGCCAACTCTATAGGAAAGATCTCGACTAGGAAGTGGGGAGTCAACAGCAAGAGCTCTATAGAACCGGGTCAAAAAGGACTTTGACTGTGTGGTTTCAAAAAGGACTCCCATTGTTTAAGTGGGAGTAACACTTCAGTTGCAGGGAGAAGAACCCTGAAGCAATGTTGCAGTTGAAAGTATTGGAAGAAATTCAGTGAAGTCCCCCACAACACTTCCAGCTGGCTTTTGGAGGCAAAGGAGGAACCATCAAACAGAGAAAATATTCTCAGGACCTGTCCAAGGTTCAAGACCTTCTCACCAAAGTCCCTAATGAAGGCAAAGGATGACCTAGGATGAAAGGGGGCAATCAGGGAGACAGTTTCTGTCTCTTGCAGAGCTCACACCAGACCTTCCACATGGGTCCCTAAAAAGGATGAGAAAGAGCTCGATTGACATCCAGTGTCTCTTTTAGGAAGAGCACCGCCTTAAGGGAAATGGGGGTCATCCATGCCCCTTCTAAATACACCCAGTCCGAGCCCGAGTCGGTCATCCATAATACTGCTCGCAAACATGAGCATCGATAATATTTATTTTATTTGGTATACATTTGTAAGCCGCCACTTCCAGCGATCAGCGGCGGACCAATGGTGTAAAATACAAGGGAGTAAAGTATAAAATCAGTTGAAGGTACAGAATGATTTGGGGGAGGGGTACACCACCAACACACAAAATTACCAATAGACATTACATTTTGCTCACCCAGGTTTGAGCCACAAATAAAAATATACATTTGATTGAACAGATTATAAATATACACTTGATTGGTCAGAATAAATATACATTTGGTTTACCGTATGAAAATTACAGTTTTATCAGCCAGTTTGAGCAACTAGTTAATTTACAGGTTTATCAAGAATATAGATAGTTGTAAGGTATATTGCCAGTTATGCAGTCTTATTAACATTGACATTGGAATCTATTTCCTGCCTCTTGTGCTTCAGGGGGTTAGGCAACTTGGGTACGGAGGGAATGATTGAATTTGTCTAGGTGATACCGTAATGTGTTTGGAACAGGTGGGTTTTAAGCTTTTTTCTGAAGTCCTGTAGATTGTTGATCAGTCGTAACTCATGAGGTGGTTTGTTCCAAAGCATGGGTGCAGTGTACGTGTATGCCCGGTTGCTCGTTCCCTCATTTACGTCTCTCAAACTACTGGGTATGCAGAGTGTGTTAAGATTAATAGTTCTTCGGCATCTGTTGGGGGGCTGTGTGGTTATCAGGTTATCGAGGAATGATGGGGATATCTTGTGAAAGACTTTGAAAGTTGTTACCAGTATTTTGTATACTGCTCGTGCAGAGATTGGGAGCTCTGGATCAGGGAACCCAAGGCCCCCATTTCCCTTAGGCATTATAAGGATGATCCAGCTGATACAGGGTTTCCTGCCCTGCCACACAAAGCTCAAAAGCATCCTCTGGACCATCTTAAAGAACTTTGTGGAGTCTGACTTGGTAGTTGCATGAACAGGAATAGGAGCTTCGGGAGGGTAAGCATCTTTATCCTGTTAATGTGCCTGAGCCATGTGATCGCAGAGGACTTCGGGACTCAAATTCCCTGCTGAGCTGATCTAGGAGCACCCAATAATTCAGTTGGTAAAGTCACGAGAGAGCGCTCAGGATAAAGATGTCGAGGTATTTAAAGTGATCAACCTTAAGAAAATCACCTGGGAAATCATCTGAGTGGGCCTCACTCCGGTTAAAAAAGGAAGTAGAGCGGATTTCTGTCTATTTACTGTAAAACCAGACACCCTAGAAAACTGCTCGATGATAGTCACTATTATGGGGATCATAGTGGCCGGTTTATGAAGATATATGAGGGTGTTATCGGCATATAAGGATACAGCGTGCACCCGCCCGCCAAGGTTCATGGCTGTCTACAGCACCCTTTTGCAAATGTGACAAGCAAATCATTAAATAGCAAGCACAAAGAGGAGGGATGAGAGTGGGCAGCCCTGCCGGGTTCCACGCTCTAGCTGGAAGCATTTTGAATGAAAGCCATTAACTAATACCATGGCCATTGGGCTAGCATGCTGCACATGGCCTCTACCCAGCCACACACATTCGTTCTGAACCAAAATTGTCAGAGTACATCTAAGGGGTATGGCCACTCAACCTTATCAAAAGTCTTTTTGGCTTCAAGTGACAAGATTGCACATCATTCTGCCCTGTCTCTGATCTCGTGTAGTACATCATCTGACATTCTCAAACCCACATCTGTGTTTCATAAATCCTGTCTGATCTGGATGAATAAGATCCTGTAGCTTCAGTTCCAGATGGGTGCAAAGTATTTGGTGAAGATTTTATAATCAATATTTAGGAGTGAGAAAGGTCTGTAACTGCTGCACATTAACGGGTCTTTTCCATCTTTGGGGAGTGCCATGATGGAAGCCTGGTAGAAAGAGGCTGGCAACACTTTCTGGACTCGGATATTATTAAAAACTTGCACCAGAATTGGGGCAAAGAGCTCAGGTATAGTTTTGTAAACTTCAGCCAGTAGCATGTCCGGTCCCGGAGCTTTCACAGCTTTTAAACTGTGAATAGCTAATCACACTTCCTCTAGTGAGAAAGGGCACTCCAGCACCTCTTGCACCTCCAGGGGGAGATGAGGAAGGTTTGTAGCCACCAGCCAATCCCAAATTTTCACCCACTCAGCCACTAACAGTGAAGAGTAAAAATCTTTGTAAAACGGGGCAAACATCACAGCCATCTCCGAGAGTCTATAAAGTGCACCTTCGCGTGCTGACTGTAGGGTATGGACTTTCATTTGATCCTCTGTTTCTTCAGCTGTCAAAGAAGAAGTTGGTTTGCCTTATTCCCATGCTTGTAAAAATGATGCCTAGTGCGCAGCATGGTTGAGGTCATGGACTCAGTTTCCAAGGCCAATAATTCTCCCCTTTTGCATACCAGTTGCTGCCATACCTTAGGTCCGCCACCTTTACAGTGTTGCCTTTCTAGCTACCCAATGGCCCAGAGATGTTCCTCCCATCTCTCTTTTTTGAATCCACTTGAGAGGGACATCAGTTGACTGCTTTACTTGCTTCCCAGAGAATGAAAGCAGAGATTTCATTTGTGTCATTAAAGGACATATACTCCCGCCACCCTTTTTGTGTCATGAGAAGAAATTCCTTATTTTTGAGAAGTCCCCTACTTAAGGCCCATGTGTGAGGAGTGACTCCAAATCTCCCTCTTGCAATTCGAAGAAGATAATCGCATGGTCTGACACCCCCATTGTTCCAATGGTTGAGGCTATGAGTATTGACAACAAGCTTCATGAGATAAGCTAAAAATCTATTCTGGAGAAGCTCTGATGGACCAAGAAGTAGGTATAGTCCTTCTCTCCCCCATGCATAATCCTCCAGGCTTCGTAAAGATACAGTTGAGTTAATATGCAATGAAGCTTATTCAAACTCATAGAGGTACTACTCCTCCTCCCCATTCTATCCATGCTGGACAGTTAACAGTTGAAATCCCCCTCCCATCAGCACTTCTCCCTGCTGGTGGGATTGCACCACATCCAGCATTGCCATCTCCTATTTGAGATGGAGGGATGTAAACATTGATGATGGTAAACAAAGTCCCGTTCAAGGTCCCAGTCAAGATAAGGAATCTATCCCCTGGGTCAGTGAACTGCAATATCAACAGGAAGGAACAGTTTTTGGAAAAAAGCATCACCACCCCCCTCCTATGAGAGGTGAACTTGGATGCAAAGACCTGCGGAAACATGTGTGACCTCAGCTGTAAGTGATCCTGTCTGGATAAATGTGATTCCTGAAGAAAGACAATGTCAGCCCTGTCCCTTCTCAATTGGTCTAATACACATTTGCACTTTACTGGGCTGTGAAGGCCCCTCACATTCCAAGAGATGAGCCTAACCATAATCCCCTTTAAGACCTCTCACTTCTATAACACACCGTTTGCAAGAACCTACCAGCGCCAAAGAATCAAGTCTGCCTTGTGCCCCCCTATGGTATGCTTTACACCAGAGCTACTAAAATCCAGTCCTGGAGGTCCGCAACCCTGCAGGTTTTTGGGATATCCCTAATGAATATGCATGATATATATATGCATTAGAGATATCCTGCCAACCTGACTGGTTTGTGGCCCTCCAGGGCTGGATTTGGAGACCCCTACCTTACACCTCTGTCATTTAAGATTGTGAGTGGGCAAGATGCAGATGTCCTAGACATCAAAAGGTTAGATAGAATTTGTCACATTCCTCCTCGCTTCTCACCACCACCAAAATACTGTCTACTAGAGGCACAGCCTTGGAACCGCTTTCAATATATATAGATTCATTCTTACGGCCTTTAATGTTAGAGATACCATCATATATCAGAGATACAACCCATTTTCTTCAAATTTTAACTAACTACCCAGAATGGGCAATAGAAACTGATATCGTTCTAGTCACGTTGGACGTCACAGCCCTCTACACTAGTATTCCTCAATCAGCAGCATACAAAAGTGTAGCATCATCTTTATGTAGTAGAGGAGATCTGTATCATTCATATTGGAGTTAACAAAATTGACAGTTTTTCAAAATTATTTTATGTTTGATAATACATTATATCATCAAATATCGGGGGTGGCCATGGGAGCCACTTGCGCCCCATCTATAGCAAATCTATTCATGAGGGCATATGAAGAGAAATGGCTAAAGACATCTCCATATAAAGAACATTTAAAACTATGGCGTCGCTACATAGATGACATTTTCATGTCATGGAAAGGGTCAACAAGTATTTTGGAAGAAGTTTTTGATTGGTTAAACAGAAGAGATCCCAATATACAATTTACACATTCCTACCATATTAACACCATGGTGTTTTTAGATGTCTCAGTTAAAAAAAGGGACAAGGGATGGATCATGTCAGTGCATAGAAAAAAAACAGACAGAAACACCTTCCTTCATTACAGCAGTGGCCAACCAAGACAACTCCGGGATAGCGTACCTTTTTCAAAGTTTATAAGATATCGCAGAAATTGCTCGGACTGTCAAGATTTTAGAAATCAATCCAAAATACTAATGAACAATTTCCGTCAAAGAGGATACCCAGAATATGTAGTAAGACACGCTTACAGGAGAGCTTTGTTTAATAATTGAGCGTTACTTTTGCATACTCAGGATAAAACAACGATTGATGATAATACCATCAATTTAGTCACAAAGTATTCCCCCTATAGTTCTCAGATAAAACGTATTATCAAAAGACACAAAAATGTTTTAAGCACTCTTCCAGGATTAAAAGACAAAAACATTTGATGTGTCTGGCAACGCCATAAAAATCTTAAAGAAAAACTAAGGGGCATGTTTACTAAGCTGCATTAGTGTGATTCGCGTTAGGATCCGCGGTACAGGCAGAAATCCCAAATAAGGACATGGGCGGTACATCGTTATCGATAAGGCGTGCTACCAGGCGCCATAGCCTAATGAGCGTTAGAAAACATTGTGTAGAGCGCCACGCAACGCGTGCCCATAAGGCGTCTGATAAGGTGTCTAGCAAGGCATCTAGAACTATAGCACAATGGTTAATACACTGACCAATGGTGCAAGGGAAGTGAGTTCAATCCCCCTGTGGGTCTAATGAGTAAAGCTGGCTGAGACATCACCTTTTACTCAAAATCAGTGCTGTATGAAGCAGTTTGTTTGTTAATTTTAATTAGTGCTGCCAGCAAACACACCCTCACAGGGCCGTAACCTAAGTTGCCGCATAAGGCACCTTATAAGGCACCCCAGAGGGCACATTATAAAGTGCACTGCCCGCTAAGGCACCCTAGAATGTCCCCTATGGGCCACCCCACAGGGCGCAGTATAGGGTCCCGCACTGGGCACTGTATAGGGCGCCTGATGAGGCACCGTAAGGAGACAGCACTGTGAGGGTGTATTGCTGGCAGCACCAATTTAAATTAAAAAAAGAAAATGCCTCAGACAGCGCTAACAAATAACCCCACTGTGGGATTAAACCCATGACCCCCAGCTCCACAGGGAGAAGTGGTCTAGTGGTTAGGACAAGGTACTTCAGGCCGGGGGTTCAAGTCCCACCTGGGACAGCAATCTCAGGCCGGAGGGACTGGGATTTCTAGTCCTATAGGCATTCCTTGTGGTCTTGGGCAAGCCACTTAACCCTCCATTGCCCATGTTCCCTGTAAGTATTAGCATATGTGTCTCATATCCCCTCATGTTAAATGTATCCCCCAATTGACCGCTTTGACCCGGTGAAAAGCGGGATATAAATACAGCTAAATAAATAAATAAAATAAATAAATAACAAGTGGGCCACATCGCTAGTGCTACTAACAAATCCCTGGCTGGCAGCTGAAGGATGTCAGGTCACCACACAAACTGTCTGCTGTGGTGGCCAGGATTTGGGTTAACCCACTCATACCCATGATGCACTGCACATGCAGATCAGCAGTCTACAGAGGGTCCCGTGTTGCGGGATGCACCCCCCCAGCACCTCGGCCTGGTTGTGTGTCCTGACCATGTGCAACCCCACAGCACCTCAGCCTGGTGGGGGTTCTGAACGTGTGTGTTACTGCCACAGAGTGGCTACCGTCCATCACAGTGGATGGGTCCTGTGGTCACCCTGAGGGTGAGGTGGGGTGCCCAGCACCATTTCCGCTGCACCTGGCATTTCTGTGATGGGCTATGCTACAGGTCCCCATCGGTGCCTCTGTGTGATAGGTGGCCCCTGCAGATACCCTTAGCATTTGCCTGGGTCCATCTGTACATCACGTCTTGCCCATGTGGACTATGATGCACCCTGAATAGTTTATACACTGTGTGGGTACCATGGTCACATGATTTCAGGTCCAAGGGGGGCAGGGGCCCATAGGCGGTTTACGTACCAGCACCCAACCCACCTTTTGTGGCTGAGGGTGGGAAACATGGTTTCCAACTAACGGGTCAACATTTTACTCCCCTACACTGGTGACAGTAGAGAATACCATTCACCCCAGTCCTGCCAGGGAATGGACACCCCACCAAGGCAGTCTATGCAGATCTGTACGCCTCGCTACATTGGGTAGTGACAGACAGACAGTAGACCTGGTACTGCACAGCTGCCCCACACCACTATATGACATCCTCCAGCCGCTGCACCCTGCAAGGTGCTCCAGCCACACACATACAAACCACAGACAGCCTGCCTGCTAGTCCATAGTGCATGTTCCTGGAGGTAATGTGTGCACCCACACCTGGGATGTGCACACATCCATCAAGCAGAGGGATCAGTGATAGGGCTTCAGAGGATGGAACCCATATATCTCACTTCAGGAGGGCACTATGGGGGAACCCAGCTATGCCGTGGTCACTGCACAGTCAGGGTGTGCATGACCACACAGCAGAACATGCCGTGGCCACCCTGTCCGTGTAGGTGGTAGGCAAGCCCTACAATGTCCCAGCCATTGCCCTGGGCCCTGTGCAGGTGCATCCTGCCCAGGCCGCCCTCTCCGGCTATACCCACAGTACCTTGCTCCTCATTATGCACATTGCCAGGCCAATACTAGCAGCAGTGCTAGCAGTGTGTGCTGCAGAGGGTGTTGGCAAACACAACACACTGGATAGACTGACGCACACCCCCACACCTATGCCAGTATAGTGCACCAATATAGGCTTTTGGCAGCCCAGGACACTGCACCAGTCCTGGGCACAGTGCAGGCATGGCTATGGTATGCTGTACTGTTGGGGTCTCTTCCCAAGGTGGTGGACACTGTCAGGTTCCAGACGTGACACACACTCCACAGACATCTCAGAGGTTAGTATGTTACAGCACACTGGGCGATTGTGCTAACATTAGGGATTGCTATGTGCCAGTTATCATGGCAAACGTTTGCTATCTGTGTACCGTATTCCCTGGTTTTGGGTGTCATTGCTAGGGTATGCATGTGCTAGTATTGGGGGATGCACACAAGGCCCAACATCCTGCCTCTCCAGATCGCAGTGGCTAATGGGGCCTGTGGCCGCGGGTGTTTCTGCCCCTGTGGATCAATGCTCTTGGACAGGGGTTCCCAACCCCAGTCCTGGTGGGCCGCACCATGTTCGGGTTTTCATGCTGTTCCTGATGAATATGCATGAGATATATCTGCATACCATGGGGGCGGCGCATCGACATACAGCACAGGCATCTTTATTGCAGACAGCATGGAACCTGAATGTTGTTTGGACCTCCATGACTGCCTTTGGGAGACTCTGCTCTCGGTAATGCGCCTGTTTGTGGTGTCTGTGCTCTGTGCGATAAAATGTAGGTGTTGGAAGCATGTTTATTCTATCAGCAATACAAGGTTCCATCTTACCAGTAAAAGGTATGGGGACAGAGTTGGCAGGGACCACAGCTTGGGATTGAAGCTGTGACCTTCAGCTCCTGAGCACACTGGCTGTGCTTACTGCGCCACAGGGGCAGATCATTCCCTGGGGGTACCATGACTGTTTGTCCTACTGAGCCTGTCTGTTGCAGTGCACAGCACCCACCTGGACCGGGCTAGGCCATGGTCTGCTGTGGTCAGATGTCACTGCCCCATCCGCCACCGGTACCCCTCCGCCACCATGCTGCCAAGCCCTTCTGCTGGTGGTGCCGGTGGTGGGCAGTCTCGGGCCATCCAGTGTGCATGTAGGCAGCTGCCTATGGTATGGGTGGTGGGGTAGGGGTGCCTAGATGGACGCCCACACTTCCCCCAGCACCGCCTGCCACTGTTCTGTGCCCTTAGGGGTGGCTGCTGGGTACTGTCCCCTGTGACACTGCGGGGGACACACTCATGCCCATGTTGGGCCCTCAACAGTTGCAGTCTGGCTCTACTGTTTATGCATTCCTATGAGCCAAACTGAGCATCACCCTAGTCCCCACTGTGGCCCAGCTGCACCACAGCATGTGCCGCCTGCAGCCCTCTGTATCCCCTTTTCCAGCATCTGCCCAGTTGCCCATTCCGACATGCCCACCCTGCTGTTGCAGGACATGTGCACACCATGGGGAACCTGTTCAGTAACAAGGGGATGCCATGATCTGCGCTATTTCACTGTGGCATCATTCACCTTCTATGGTGACAGGGCATACACCCTTCCACAGCTAATATCTTTTTCTGAGGCTTTTTCAGTGGTATTTTTGGCTGTTTCCCATTGATATCACTATTGGCTAGCTTGGTTATGTTATTTTCCTCGTTTCTTATGGTCATTTTCACTGCTTATTTGCCCTTTTGTTCCGTGCACATGTATCACACTTATCACGTTTTGTGGGTTTCCCTGCCTATGCTGTACATTGCTGACGCTGAAATTGTTTCACTCCCCTGCAAATATGCATCTACCGGCAGGTTTTCAATTGCGGTAGGATTCAGCCCTTGAGTTCACCGCGTTGGGGTGTCTGGAGCCTCTCCCCGCCCACACTCCGCCCATCGGCCCCTTCTCTCCGCCCTCTCTCCACCCTCTGCAATGTTTGACCGCGCAGCGGAACCTTACGATCGTTAACTTACGTTAACGCACGTTATGAGACGTTAACAATCGTTGACGCATCATAACGCGCGTTAACATTAGTTAACGATCGTTAACGTTACATTACGCGCGTTATGTACCGTTACCACAGTTTAGTAAACATGCCCCTAAGTCCTGCTGTTTTATGATCCGTACCAGACATGCAAGGAAGAAACATCCCATGACATAGTAAATGTGGGGAATGCAATATTTGCGAAATTTCTAGTGAAATAACAGATTTTGATTATCATGGAGTGACGTATAGATTAAAGAAGAAAACATCTTGTGACACTAGATTTGTGGTATATTGTATTAGATGCCCATGTGGACTAATATATATAGGCAAAACGACACGACCTTTCAGAGAACGGATGAATGAACACTGCAGTAGATTGCATTGTAAGACACAGGAAGCACCAATTGTTTAGAACTGAGTCATAAATTTGAAGAGCTATGATGTTTTTGCATTGACATGCTATGCACAGGAAGAGACGGAAAATCCAGAGAACAAGCTTTATTAATTTGAGGACATAGATGGATTTATAATCTACAATCAGTTACCCCGGGAGGCTTAAATGCCCAAATAGATTGGGGAGAAATATCAACCATATATTATGGCAAGGAGGCCTATCCAGAGTATGAGGGAGGACAAAGAGACAGGGAATTTACCCTAGTAAAGGGCCCCCTTTTACCGAGGCAGAATAGGAAAGACACAAACACAGCTAGGAATCAGAAAACTTACACATGGCCCACATTCCATGCTCCCCCTAGTGGAAGAGAGGGGAGAGGATACAGAGCCCAGAATCCCTTAGGCAGGGAGTGCTCCAAGTATGCAGGTGCACAAAGTCAGGCTGATTGCCATCACCTGGCTAGGGAGGGGTGGAAGAGAGAGCCCTGGCAGTATAAACTGAAGCCAGAATGTGAGAGCAGGGTCGTTGTCGTGAGGAGAAGCAGCAAGGACGGAGGTAGCAGCAAGAGGAGCAGCAGGGGAGAAGGAGAAGCAGGAAGCCAAACTGCCATGAGCCGAGGCACAGCTGCAAGCTGGCAAAGCTTGACCGGTGCAGAGCAGAGCAGAGCCCTTGAGCTTCCAAGAGAGGAGAGTGCTAAGTGGAAGATAGCACATCTGCCAGAGGGTTTGAAGCCAGGAACAGGAGAGACTCCAGGATTCCCCGGGAGGCTGGTGGCTGAGGACTGTGAGCTGGGAGAGTCTGAGCCTATGCAGCTGGGAGAGCCTGAGGTAAAGCTAATTGGGGAAGAGATTCCTATGGACTGTTCTGTGTGCAAGGCTTTAAACCTGAGGAACAGGGAGAAAACAAGCCAATCCTGAGAGAGAGTTTACCAGGGAAGGGAACCCATAGTCCACAAGCCGGTGGCCCTGATTCCCTCATGTTGGTAAAGGGAAAGGTCACAAGGACTAAGATTAACCCTGGAAGCTGTGGAAGCTCTTTAAGCACCTGCTGCAGGAACAAGGACACCGGGGTAAGAAAGTAGCTTTTGTAACAGAGCTTTCTTGTGCCCTGAATTGTAATTGTTGTTTGAAGGTTTATGCAGCTGAAGAGAAGCTATATTATCACGGACAGTGAATGTGATTTTTGTTTGTGCTTTTGGCCAGCAAGGCTACAAAGGAAGTGAATTATCCATTCTGTTAAAAGACTGTGTATCCTGCATTATGGAAAACCTTTAAACAGACATATTTAGTTTGTGTTTGTTTTTGGGAGAATACTCTGTTTCACAGAGACCTGAACCCATATCCTGTACGTGGTGAGAACGAACCATTGTGTAAAATAAATTCTGTCATTTGCCTTAACCCTTGGAGCCTAACTACAGCTTTTTGTCTGATGCACACATACAGCCAAGCAAAGACTACCTTTCCCAGAAGGCACTACGGGGAAATAGTTGAAAAGGGCTTAAAAAAAGCAGACAGCAAAACGTTCCTATAAAATAACCACGCCCCTCTTAGCTTGAGGCGAGTTGTGGCGGTGTGACATTATATAGAGATTTCGAACTTCTGACAAATAATTTATGGTAGAATTACAAAATTGTAAAAAGTGGCATAATGATTGATTGCCAGTAAGTTAATGAAATAACCTACATAATGGCTTATTCAGATTTCACAATGAAAAAACTTTTCATAAGAGAGGTTCTGTTGAAAACTGATAGGTTTAGCGTGAGAGAGAACAACGGCACAATGACGTAATGCTAGCAAGTGAATGAAATAACTTTATTAGTGGTTCATTCAAATTTCACAACTTGGTACCATCCCGCATGCGCGGCGTTATTGGAAGCCGGCAGGCTCAGAAAAACATGAAGGAAGCAGACGTTAACAGGATCAAATAAAATCACAATCGAGGTACGTTTTGAACATACATTATAGATAGCTTGATTTTTATACAACAAATGTAATAAATTTAGCAAAGATGTGATTCGATAGTTCGATGTTTATCAGCTTTGTCACCAGTGCTTTAAAAAGAATCCCCCCTGAAGAAACTCACGGATCTGAAACGCAGACAAGGCGCTAGGACATGGCGTTGGGGAAAGATACAAAACAAAAAAGTTAAAGCACTTTCCTCAATTCAGAAAAACTTTCTAGTGACGTAAACGGTACACTGAGAATCACAGAACAGGAAGGTCATTGATGCGAAATGGCACATTATATCAAGACGAAAGTCTGGAGTTTAATGAGTCCGAGACATCCTGTCCTCTTAATCTTAAATGATTAGAAGATTAATGCATAATTCACATAGAAATAATTTCAGGACTGAATCCTTGTAAAGTATGATAATATGAATAGGAGAGAAATCAAAATCCAAATTGTATCAAATGTTAACAGAGACTCCTCAGTCATGATGAAGAGAGACTTGTGCAACATGATCAGTTGAGGAGAAAGCAAAAACAGAAGAAAAGGGCAGAGGGAGAGAGCAGAGCTAACAGTCCCAGATTAAATCAAGGAGGTTTGTAGTGTCCATTGTTCAAAAATGTGGGTCCTTGGTTACATTGTTAGGATGCCATCGGGCTCCAGGGATCTTGTGCCTCTTCAGGGTTGAGACCTGCCTGTCGCGCTGCTCCTTGGACTGACCTGGTGAGCATCGTTCACTTTTCTGCAGAAAGTCCACCATATCTAGGCAGTCCTCTTCCACAATCTTGTGCTGGGTATTGTCCCATTCAAAAAATAAGGCAAAAGGGAACCCACATCGATACTTGATAGATTTCTCTTGTAGTAGCTGAATCAGGGGTTTGAAGCTTTTACTGCATTCTAGTGTGTATTGAAAGTGATGCTGGTAGATCTGCACCTCCTGACCTTGAAACACAATGGAACATTTCCCCCTTAGGCTTCTTAGTAGTCACATTTTGTCTTCAAAGGAATGGAAACAAACTATAATGGGCCTGTGGTTGGAGCCACATCCCACCCTAGATCCAATACTCCAATGTGCTCTCTCCATATTGATTGGCACTGTAGTCCCAGGGATACAAAAGGAATAGAGATGTTGGATTAATTCCCCTGTGTTCTCTTTTTCTCCACCAGTTTCAGAGATACACAAAACTCTGATGTCACTGCGCCTCTGTCAGTATTCAAGATCATCATGCTGTTCTTTTAATTCTTTAGTAAGCATCCCCAGATTGTGAACTTTGGATTGGAAGACAGCAGTCATATCTATTTGCTCACCTATGTTAATCTCATTTTGGGTGACCCAATCATCCAACAATTTGATTTCAGCTTTTATATTGTTCACTGGCTGGGAGAAATCCAATCAGAAAAGTTTAAGTTCTTGTAAGATCTCTATAAGGTCTCTTTTAATGGTTGGCGAGGATAATGTAGATGCATCCTCGGGGTTAGAGGCAGTTCCATGTATTGGGTCAGGGGATGGTGTTGCTGCAGAGACCTGTTCTGCTATGCAGAAGAACCAGGCTATAACAGCTGCATAGGATCTTTTGTCAGACAAGTTGATCCCTAGCTTGCTGCAGACTGGATAGGGTGATCATAAGAACATGGGATATGCCATACTGGGTCAGACCAAGGTCCATCAAGCCCAGTATCCTGTTTCCAACAGTGGCCAAACTAGGTCATAAGTACCTAGTAGTCTCCCAAAAAGACACAGGTTCCTCAATGCTTGTATTGGGTCAAGCAGTGATATCCTGGGTCCCTTTTAATAATGGTTTATGAACCTTTCCTCCAGGAACTTGTCCAAACCTTTTTAAACCAAGCTACACGAACAGCTTTTACTACATCTCTAGTCCTTTTATATTGTGATGATGTAAACAATCTATCTACGTTTACCCATTCCACTCCATTCATTAATTTATAGACCTCTATCATATCCCCCTCAGCCGTCTCTTTTCCAGATTGAAGAGTGCTAAACTTTATAGCCTCTCTTCATAGGAGTATCCCTCCATCCCCTTTACCATTTTGGTGGCTCTTCTCTATACCTAGAGTCATTGGATGACAGAATTCACTATGGTAGTTTGCAGTGTGGCATTGGCTTTCTACACAATCAGGATTTTAAAAGGTTTATCTCCCATATCCCCCTGAAGAAGGCCTTTGGGGTCAAAGGAAGAACCTGAAATCCACCAGTCTTGGTACCTGTAAATCTCTTTTGTGCATATTCATTGCGGTTATCCTGAAGACCTGACTAGTGTCATGCAGCGAGGGCTGATGAGAGCCCAGTTGAGAGAAAAGAAGGTGTTTTTCACAGAGAAAAAGACTTGCAATATTCCCAGGAACCAGCTAGAGGGAGCAAGAGCGTCTTCAGGGAGACTGAAGAGCCACGCCCAGCTGGTCACGAGGAAATGCCAACCAGCTTCCAATCCTCGAAGGCAGGAGGCCTTAATAAGGGGAGTGTGGAAGACTGGAAGGGGGGAAGGAGAAGAGGCAGAAGGAGTACCGGCAACCTCGGAGATAGAAGCACCAGCAGAAGCAGCAGCCCAAGCAGAAGCAAGGGGAGAATCACTGGCAGCACCGAGAGAGAGAGGTGGAAGTGGAAACCTGACTACTCTAGTGCTAGAGGATTCCCAGGAGGGAGAAGTGATTTCTCAGGAGCTGAGGAAGGACCTAAGGAGGTGTCCGCTCAAGCGAAACCGAGAGCTGTTTGCCCTCAGAGGCAAAAGCCCTGCTGTAACTGCAACCTTAAGCCAAACAAGAATCAGCTGGAGAAGCCAAGCCACACTGAGTCAGAAAGCCAGAAGCTGGGCTTGTACAGAGGCAGGTCTTCACCAGGAGAAGGAAGTCAAAGGCTACAGGGTAAGCCTAACCGTCATAGAAAAGGATTTCACCAAGCTGCTGCCTGGGAAAGGCAGGCAGTGGAAGAAAGCCGGTTACTTGAGGATTGCTGCCATACAAGGTATGAAAAATGCATGCCTAATAAGAAAGTTGTGAATGGTAAAAGCTATGATAAAGCTTCTATAAAGCCTCTAAGGAAAGAGGGTACTTTAAAGCCTAACACAGCACCTGGCCGACGCCTTAGGCTAGGCCAAGGACATTGAGAACTGCTACAGAAAATATACAAAACCCCTGAATGTGTTTTACAAGAAACCAGGGATATAGAATCAGAGCTTTCTGATAGCGTGCCAATGTAAGTGGAATTGGCAGGAGATTTGTCTGACCAAGAGATGGACTGTACACTTTGCATTTCTGCCAGACTTGTGATTGGGTGAATTGCCAGCAGAGCATTCTTTATTTGTTTGAGCACCTCCATTCCTGTGACGTATAACAGTTTTTGCTTTAAAACCCTGAGTTTGTTTTCTACCTGAATTAAGGACATTTGCTTTAAAGTTGTAACCCACTATTTAGAACCACTGTGAAAAAAAGGGAAATAAAAGCCTTATTAATTCCCACCACTCAGCTTGATTGTTTTATTGAAGATTGGAGCTAAAGCAACTACAAGGACCAAGAGCCATTTGGGCCTTTAGAAGACTCTCCAATCTTAACCTTATATTTTTGTGTCCCACCTGCCCTGGCGTCCACTGGCCACCAGGGAAGTGTTGCTGACACTAGTTAGGTGTACTCCAAGGACTGATTTGAGAACCCCTGCTCCATTAAAACTGGAAAACAGCAAAAATCAATTGGTCAAACAACCAACCTTAACACCGCAATGGCTAATAACAGGAAAAACCCTTCTTCCAAAGGGAGATCCAAATAATATCCCTCAAAATTACAAACCAATAACTTGTCTACCTTCAATTTATAAGCTATTTATTGCAATAGATGTTGACAGAATATACATTCATATTGATTCCAATAACATCATGGCAAGAGAGGAGAAGAACAATAAAAGGAGAGTATATGGAACCAAAGGACTGGAGAGAGGCACATGTGGTCCTTTTACACAAAAGTGGATGTAAGGATGTGGTTGAAAACTACAGGCTGGTTAGTTTAAATTCGGTGGTGAGTAACTTATTGGAAGCGCTGCTGAAAGAGAAAATAGTGAGGTTTCTGGAGTCCAGCGGATTACAGGATCCGAGGCAGCATGGATTCACCCGAGGCAGGTCTTGTCAGACAAATCTGATTGATTTCTTTGACTGGGTGACCAGGGAGTTGGACCAAGGGAAAGCCCTAGATGTGGTGTATTTAGATTTCAGTAAAGCCTTTGACATCGTTCCTCACAGGCGACTTCTGAACAAACCGAGCACCCTAGGGATGGACCCTAAAGTTACTGCTTGGGTTAGAAATTACTTGAGTGGGAGGCAACAGAAGGTACAGGTAAATGAGCTCACTCTGAGGAGAAGGAGATTACCAGTGATGTGCCCCAGAGATCTGTTCTTGGTCTGATTCTTTTTAACATCTTTGTTAGTGTTATAGTGGAAGGGCTGTTGGGTTAAGATTTGCCTCTTTATGGATGAATCGAAAATCTGCAATAAACACCCGGGAAGGTGTAGATAACATGAGTAGGGATCTAGATAAACTTGAAGAATAGTCTAGAATTTGGCAGCTGAGATTTAATGTTAAAAAAATGCAAGGTCATGCATTTGGGCTGCAGCAATCCAAGGGAGCAATATAGTATAGGGGGTGAAGTACTTTTGTCCACTAAAGAAGAGCGGGACCTAGGCGTGATTGTGTCTGATGATCTTAAAGTATCTAAACAGGTAGAAAAGGCAACGGCAAAAGCTAGAAGGATGTTTGGATGCATAGGGAGAGAAATGGCCAGCAGAAGAAAGGAGGTGATAGTGCCTCTGTATAAATCTCTGGTCTGACCTCATTCAGAATATTGTGTGCAGTTCTGGAGACCACACCTTCAAAAGGATATAAACAGACTGGAGTCGGTACAGAAGGTGGCTAATAATTTGGTTAGTGGTCTTCATTATAAAGCTTAAGAGAACAGACTTATGCTAATCTCCCCGCGTACCAACTCAAACGTCTTCAACTCCTGCAAAATACAGCCGCTCGTCTTGTCACTTTTGCTCGGAAATCAGATCATGTTACTCCCCTTCTGCTTCACCTTCATTGGCTTCCTCTGCACTTTCGGTTTAAATACAAAGTTCTTATTTTAGTGCATAAAGTCATTCACACTTCCAATCCGCAGTATTTAGCAAACCTGGTCTCTCTTCACACCCCTTATCGGCAACTACGGTCACTGCATGCTAACCGTATGTTTCTCCCCCCACCTTCACGAGCTCACCTTGAACAAACCCGTCACGCTGCTTTCTTTTTCTTGGGCCCTCGCTTTGGAACTCTCTTCCTGCCCCTCTTCGCCTAGAGCCTTCCTATCAACTCTTTAAAAGCTCACTGAAAACTCACTTGTTCAAACAGGCATTTGATCTCCCCTCCTAGTAGTCCTGTCTATTTGTTTGGTTTTGTTTGGTTTTGTTTACCCATGGTCTGTCTGATTGTTTATTGTTTGCTTTGTCCTGTGACCTCTTTGGTCTATCTTCTCTCTATTTTAATGGATTTCTTTTCCTTTTAACGTTTTTATTGTATTTTTTTTATTGTAAACCTCCCTCACATTTCGACAAGGGCGGTATATTAAATGTAAATAAAGATAAAGATAAAGATAAGATAAAGATAAAAGATAAAGATCTTAATATGTACACCTTAGAGGAAGGCAGGATAGAGGTGAAATGATTGAGACGTTTAAATACCTCCATGGCATAAATACACAGGGGGAGAGCCTCTTTCAATTGAAAGCAAGCTCTGCTATGAGAGGACATGGGATGAGGGTGAAAGGGGAATAGATTCAGGAGTGATATGCGGAAATATTTCTTTATGGAAAGGGTGGTGGATCCGTGGAATAGTCTCCCAGTGGAGGTGGTAGAGATGAGGACAGTAACTAAATTTTAAAAAAGCATGGGACAAACACAGAGGATCTCTAAAGGAAAAAAGGGGACTGTTGTAGAGGTTGATATGGAAGGACAGACTAGATAGGCCACGTGGTCTCTTTCTGTCGTTATGTTTCTAATACTGAATAAGCCCATTATGCCTAGTACTAAGAAAAGCACAAATCTCGGTATCACATAGACTGATTATAAGAAAGTATTTGATATTATCCCACACTTTGGTACATTTCAAGACAATTTTATTATTCAAAACAAAACCTGGGATGATTGAGTACATCAAGTTTACAATGAAAACATGGCAAACCGTACTCCATCTAAAGTGGGCAGTTTGTCATTCCAAACATCAGGATCAGTAAGGAATACTGTTGCCACTATTGTTTTATATACATTATTTTATTTAGTTCACATTTTTCCGGTAATAGCCCAAGGTGAGTTGTATTCAGTTAAAGGGGGTATCTCCCTGCCCCCAGAGGGCTTACAATCTAAGTTTGTTCCTGAGGCAATGGATGGTTAGCTAACTTGCTCAAAGCCAAACAAAATATTAGTGGGATTTGAACCCTGGATTTTCTTGTTCCCAAGTCCTTGCAGAAATCACCAGAGTGCTCCACCACTCCCTCCATAAATGGCTACTAATGCATGGAAATTTAAGGTGTGGCCACTTACACCATCTTTAGAGCTGCTATAAATGACCACATGAACAGATATTTAGGGGCATGTTTACTAAACCTTCTTAATGTGCACTCTGTGACATTATCGCGCGCTAAGGTACCTTAGCACGCGATAATGGCGCCTTAGCAGGCGCTCAGGTATCTTAGCATGCGTTAACACGCGCAGCGGCGCAAATGAGCGCTGAAGGCGGGGAAAGGCTCCCGGAGGGTGGAGGAAGGCTCCCTAGGGGCGGAGAGATGGGGTCAATGGGTGGAGAGTGGAAGGGGAGAGGCTCCCCGCACACTAACGCTGTGAAATCCGAGGCTCAAAACTAATGCCAGTGAAACCCTAGCGTTAGAGCTGATTTAAAGGGAAGAGAAGCCATTTCTGTCAGCAATGTACAGCAAAACCAGGGAAACCTACAAAAAAGTGATGTGTGCACAGAACAAAAGGGCAAATAAACATTGAAAATGACCCCAACAAAATATAAAAAAAACATAACCAAGCTGGGCAATAGTGATAGTAATGGGAAACATCAAAAAGCACTCCAGAGAAAGCTCCAAAAAAAAAGATATGAATCTTGGAAGGGTCTACGCTCCGTCCCCATACAAGGTGAATGATCCCACAGTGCAATTGCGCTCATCAGGATTTCCCTCTCCATTGGACAGGTTTCCTATAGCGTGCACATGTTCCACAACAGCAGGGCGGGCATGTCGGAATGGGCAACTGGACAGATGCTGGGAAAGGGGGCACAGAGGGCTGCAGACAGCACATGCTGTACTGAAGCTGGGCCACAGTGCCGACTAGGGTGATGCCTAGGTGGCCCACAGAAATGCTGAAACAGTAGAGCAGCCAGAGAGCAACAGATGAGGGCCCAGCATGGGCACGAGTGCACTTCCCACAGTGTCACAGGGGACAGTACCCAGTAGGGACCCCCAAGGGCACAGAACAGTGGCAGGCGGTGCTGGGGGGAAGCGTGGACATCTATGCAGGCACCCCTACCCCAGAACCCACACCATAGGCAGCCGCCTACCCGCACACTGGATGGCCTGAGACTGCGCTCCACTAGCACCACCAGCAGAAGGGCATGTCAGCAGGGTGGCAGAGGGGCACTGGTGGTAGAGGGGGCAGTGGCAGCTGCCCAGAGCAGACCGTGGCCTAGCCCTGTGTAGGGGGGTGCCATGCACTGCAACAGACAGGCCCTGTGCACACAGCCTGTGTGTTCAGGAGCAGAAAGTTACAGGTTCAAGTCTCAGCTGTGGTTCCTGCCAACCCAGTCCCCACATTTTACCCACTACTAAAACATGCTAATACAGACCGAAACTTTATTGCAGATGACGTAAACATGCCCAAAACACCTACATTTTACCCTACAGAGCACAGACACCATAAACAGGCTCATTACCTAGAGCAGAGTCTCCCAAATGCAGTCCTGGAGGGCCAAACACCATTCAAGTTCCATGCTGCCTCTAATAAAGATGCCTGTGCTGCATTTCTATGCGCCTCCCCCATGGTATGCAGATGTATCTCATGCATATTCATGAGGGACAGCATGAAAACCCGAACAGGGTTTGGCACACCAGGACTGGAGTTGGGAACCTCTGCCGTAAAGCAGCAGCCAACAGGGGCAGGCACACCTGCATCCACAGGCTCCATTGGCCAATGCCTCCTGGAGAGGCAGGACATTGGGCCCTGCGTGCAACTCCCAATACTAGCACTTGCATACCTAAGCAATGCAACCCTAAACCTGGGAATACGGTACACAGCTATCAAAAGGTTGCTATGATTACTGGCAGATAGCAATTCCTAAGTGAAGCACAATTTGCTGATTGAGCTGCATCATGGCAACCTTTCTGATGTATGTGGAGTGTGCTTCAGGTCTGGTGTCTGACAGTGTTTACCACCCTGGGGAGTGACCCCAACAGTATTGCATACCATATCCATGCCTGCACTGTGCCCAGGACTGGTGTGGTGGCCAGGGCTGCCAAACACCTCTATAGTAGCACAATGCTGGCATAGGTGTAGGAGTGTGTGTCTGTCTATCCAGTGTGTGGTGGCTGCAAACACCCTCCACAGCCCAAACTGCCAACACTGTTGCCAGTATTGGCCTGCCAATGTGCATAATGAGGAGCAAGGTACCATGGGTATAGCCTGGACAGGGTGGCCTGGCCAGGATGCATCTGCACAGGGCATAGGGCAATGGCTGGGACATTGTAGTGCCCGGCCACCACCTGCACAGACAGGGTGGCCACAGCATGTCCTGCTGGGAGATCACTCTCACCCTGAGTGAGCAGTGACCATGGCATGGCTAGGTTCCCCCATAGTGCTTTTCTCATGTGATATTTATGGGGTCCAGTCACTGTCTATGTTTTTATGTTATAGTGTTTTGCCTCATCAACCCCTGACGAAGTTTTACGAAACACGGCCTGTGTCAGGTTGACAATAGGCTTTGATTGAAATAAAGTTGTTTTTCCACTATCTCACGTCTTTAGACTGTGTCCCTAGCCCCCCATAAGCCCATTTCTAGTCCTATCCTAGCCCCACCATCAGCCCGTTTCCAGTCCTAGCTCCCCCATCCGAGTCCCTCCATCAGCTCATTTCCAATCCCAGCCCCCCATCAGCCCATTTCTACTCCTTTCCTAGCCCCACCATCAGCCCATGTCAAATCCTAGCTCCACTCCATTCAGCCCATTTCCAATCCAAGCCCCCCATGAGCCTACTTCCAGTTCTAACCCCTCCATGAGTCCATTTCAATCCAAGCCCCCCCAACAGCCCATTTCCAGTCCTATCCTAGCCCTCCATCAGCCCATTTCCTGTCTTAGTCCCCCTCACTCAGCCCATTACCATTCCTAGCCCCCCCCATAGCCCATTACCAGTCCTAAGCCCCCCATAGCCCATTACCAGTCCTAAGCCCCTCATCACCCCATTTTGTCTTAGCCCCCCCTTAGCCCATTACCAGTCCTAACCCCCATCAGCCCATTTCCAGTCGTATCCTCCCCACAGCCCATTCTAGTCCTAACCCACCCATTAGCCCGTTTCTAGTCCTAGCCCCCCCCCCATAGCCCATTACCAGTCCTAACCCCCCTATCAGCCCATTTCCAGTCTTAGCAAGCCCATAGCCCATTACCAATCCTAACCCCCCATCAGCACATTTCCAGTCCTAGCCCCCCCTATAGCCCATTACCAGTCCTACCCCCCATCAGCCCATTTCCAGTCTTAGCCCCCCATAGCCCATTACCAGTCCTAACCCCCCTCCCAACATCAGCCCACTTCCAGTATTATTCCTCCCCGAAGCCCATTAGTAGTCCTAACCCCCATAGCCCATTACCAGTCCTAACCCCTCCCCCATCAGCCCACTTCCAGTATTATTCCCCCCCCGTAGCCCATTAGTAGTCCTAACCCCCCATAGCCCATTACCAGTCCTAACCCCCCTCCCCCAATCAGCCCACTTCCAGTCTTAGTCCCCCCATAGCTCATTAGTAGTCCTAACCCCCCCCCATAGCCATTACCAGTCCTAACCCCCTCCCCCATTAGCCCACTTCCAGTCTTAGTCCCCCCCCCGTAGCCCAATAGTAGTCCTAACTCCCATAGCCCATTACCAGTCCTAACCCCCCTCCCCCATCAGCCCACTTCCAGTCTTAGTCCCCCCATAGCTCAGGAGTAGTCCTAACCCCCCCCCATAGCCCATTACCAGTCCTAACCCCCTCCCCCATTAGCCCACTTCCAGTCTTAGTCCCCCATACCTCATTAGTAGTCCTAACCCCCCATAGCCCCTTACCAGTCCTAACACCCGCCCCCATCAGCCCACTTCCAGTCTTAGTCCCCCCCCATAGCCCAATAGTAGTCCTAACTCCCCATAGCCCATTACCTGTCCTAACCCCCTCCCCATCAGCCCACTTCCAGTATTATTCCCCCCATAGCACATTAGTAGTCCTAACCCCCATAGCCCATTACCAGTCCTAACCCCCTCCCCCCATCAGCCCACTTCCAGTCTTAGTCCCCCCATAGCTCATTAGTAGTCCTAACCCCCCCATAGCCCATTACCAGTCCTAACCCCCTCCCCCCATCAGCCCACTTCCAGTCTTAGTCCCCCCCATAGCTCATTTGTAGTCCTAACCCCCCCCATAGCCCATTACCAGTTCCAACCCCCTCCCCCATTAGCCCACTTCCAGTCTTAGTCCCCCCATACCTCATTAGTAGTCCTAACCCCCCATAGCCCATTACCAGTCCTAATCCCCTCCCCCATCAGCCCACTTCCAGTCTTAGTCCCCCCCCGTAGCCCAATAGTAGTCCTAACTCCCCATAGCCCATTACCAGTACTAACCCCCTCCCCCCCCTCCGCCCACTTCCATTCTTAGTCCCCCCCCCCCCGTAGCTCATTAGTAGTCCTAACCCTCCCCCCTCCCGCCCAGATAGATTAAAAAAAAATACCGGCTGCTGCTGCTGCTGCCGCCGTGGCAGCGGCAGAATCAAACGTCAACGCCGTGGGGCCCCGACTGCCCGGCAGAACCTCCCTCGAGCATCAGCTCCCGAGTCCCTCCCAAAGCGCGGGCTTTCAGAGTCGCGAGAGTTTCCCTTCTTCTTGCGGCTCTGTTAATCTCACCGGGGCTGATGGGATTTCCCATCAGCCCCGGCGGGATTAACAGAGCCGCAAGAGGTCAGAGAAGCTCTCGCGGCTCTGAAAGCCCGCGCTTTGGGAAAATTCGGGAGCTGATGCTCGAGGGAGGTTCTGCTGGGCAGTCGGGGCCCCGCGGCATTGACGTTTGATTCTGCCGCTGCCACGGTGGCAGCAGCAGCAGCAGCCGGTATTTTTTTAAAATGTACTTGGGCTAATGAATGTTTTTTGCGCGGGGTCCCCTGAAACGCGGGGCCCTGTGCAAAAAACATTCTTGCTCAATGGACGGGCCGGCCCTGCCCCTACTCCTAACTCCCACCTAGTCTCTATTAACCCACAAGATCTAGCAAACTTAAACTATCTCTAATACCAATACCTGACTCCTTCCCCAATGCAACAAATAATAGCAATGTATGGAAATCCTTCCAGCTTATTGATAAGAAACAATTGCTCAATATAATATCTAAACTTAACACAACCACATCCATTCTTGATCCTTGTCCAATATCTTGGATTATGACAACAAAACAAGAACTTGCCCCCTTTATTTTAGATACAGTAAACAAATCCCTTCTGCAAGGTGTATTACCTAAGGAACTTAAATTCTCTGCAATCCGCCCGGTTTTGAAAAATAAGACCCTAAATGAAAATGACCCATCATCATATCGACCGATTGCAAGTTTTCCTTTCCTGACCAAAGTCATCGAAAAAGTTGTCCAACTTCAGCTCCAAGATTATATAGATACATCCGCTCCACTTGATGATCACCAATATGGGTTTCGCCCTTTCCATGGCGTTGAAACCTTACTACTCGCCCTTCTCGATACTCTCATTAAGGGATTAGACAACACAAAACAAGCCTTCATCCTTGTATTCCTTGATATATCCACTGCATTTGACAGTGTAAATCATAATATACTCATTTCAAGACTCATCCAAATAGGTTCACAGAAAATGACTCTTGAATGGTTTAAATCATATATATCTGACCGTTCACAATATGTACAAGTTAACCAAACTTCATCACGTCCATTTCCTCAAGAACAAGGAATACCGCAAGGCTCCACACTATCTGCCCTTTTATTTAACCTTTACCTGCAGCCAATATGCACCATTTTTCAAAAATATAAGATAAATTACCACATATTTGCGGACGACATTATGTTGTTCTCCTCAATCAACATACTTGATCCCAACTACGACAAATTAGCAACCTGCCTCACGGAAGCTGAAAAATGGCTTTGATCAAACAATATGAACATTAACTTCAAAAAAACTGAAGTATTATTTACATCAGGGGTCTCAAACTCAAATTGCTTTGAGGGCCAAAGGAGGACTTGTAAAATAACCCGGGGGCCGCATGAGACGTGGGACCTCATTTGCATAGGGGACCTCATTTGTATAAATATTTGCATAATGTTACCATACCCTAACTTTTAGTAAACATGCCTCTTAATGAGTGCATGAATAAAGAAAGACTAAAAGATTTCTACATTACCTATAATCCCAGTGCCAACCGCCAGGCACATTAGGAACTACTACCAAACAAACACTGCCCATTTAGAACCCATAGCAAACCCGCCATATCCTAACAGCACTACCAGGACTCACAAAGCACCAACCCTACCTATCAAAAGGCAACACTGCAAAATTATTAATCAATACATTTCAGAGAATAACAATACATGACCTACTGGGGACAGAGAACAAGTAGCAATGTCAAATAGGAATTACATAAACAGAATACCTCAGCTCAGTTACACAAGGAATCAAAATTTAGAAACACAGACAATTTAAACTGGGACCCCCAAAAGCCAAACTTGGAATGTACAACAGCACTGTAGAAATAAAACTATAAATAATTTTCCTCTTGTACTAAACAAAGCGCAGACGTTATTGATGCACACATTTCCCAGAACTGACATATTCCAGTTAATAAATTCAAAATAAAGATAATTTTCTATCTTTTGTGCATTTTTTTTTTTTTCAGTTTCCAGCCACTTTCTTCTGGTTTCTTCGTGCCTTTCTGCTAAACTCTCCATCGTCTGCTGTCCATTTGTCCTTTCTTCTCTCTTCTAGCTTTTTTCCATTCTCCCCTCTACAATCTGATTTAACCTATTAATCTTTCTCCTTTTGGCTCTTTCCTCATTCCTATTTTCATCCACTCAAATTTTACCCCTCCATCCTCAATCCCCACTTACCTGGCCAATTGTAGATTTGTCTTCCCTCCCACACAAAATATTTTCCCCTCTCCATTTCACTCTCCCAGCTCCATCCCATTCTAATCCTCCCCCAACATCAGCTCCCTTCTAGTTCCAGTCCCACACAGCGCCCCCTCCCTTCGAGTCACTGCATCAGCCCATTGTCAGTCATAGCCCCCCATCAGCACATTTCCAATCGTAGCTCCCCCCCATCAGCCCATTTCCAGTGCTAGCTCCCTCCCCTCACAGCCCATTTCCATTCCAAGCCCCCCTCCCCATCAGCCATTTGCAGTTCAAGCCCCCCTTCCACTCAGCCATTTCCAGTCCTAGCAGACCCCCCAGCCCATTATCAGTCCTAGCCCCCCCATAGCCCATTACCAGTCCTAAACCCCCCCATAGCCCATTAGCAGTCCTAACCCCCCCATAGCCCACTTTCCAGTCTTACCCCTCATAGCCCATTACCAGTCCTAAGCCCCCCCATCACCATTTTCAGTGTACCCCCATCACCCCCATTTTCAGTTACCACCCTCATAGGCCATTAACCAGTCCTAACCCCCCATACCCCCATTTTCAGTTACCCCCTCATAGGCCATTACCAGTCCTAACCCCCCCATCACCCCATTTTCCGTGTTACCCCCATCACCCCATTTTCCGTTACCCCCCTCATTACAGCCATTACCAGTCCTAGCCCCCCCCATAGCCATTACCAGTCCTAGCCCCCCCCCCCATAGCCCATTACCAGTCCTAACCCCCCTCCCACCATCAGCCAAGGTAGATTTTAAAAAAATTTAACAGTTAATAAATAAAATAAAATGTTTCTCAGTTTTTAAAAAAAGTGCCTAGAGACTTCATGAGTTGGTGAGCAGATTTATGAAGAGTGGCATATACAGCTTTGAGGTCAGGACACAGAAACTGCTGCCGCAGTATTAAGCGTCCCGCGGGCCCCTCTGCCTGGCAGAGTACTCCTCCTCCCTGCAGCATCAGCTTCAAAAGCGGCGGCTTTCAGAGCCGCGAGGAGAGAGAGTTTCTCTCGCGCGATTCTGAAGACTGCTCTCGCTGCTCTTCAGAACCGCGCGAGAGAAACTCTCTCTCTTCGCGGCTCTGAAAGCCGCCGCTTTTGCAGCTGATACTGCAGGGAGGAGAGGACTCTGCCAGACAGCGGGACCCGCGGGACGCTTAATACTGCGGCGGCGGCGGCAAGTTTGGAATTTTTTTTTTTTACTCGCCGGTGCTTCGCGGGCCGCACAAGATGCTCTTGCGGGCCGCATGCGGCCCGCGGGCCGCGTGTTTGAGACCCCTGATTTACATCAAGAAACACAAATTTTAAACCACCAACAGACATCAAACTCCTGAATTTTACCCTCCCAGTTAAAGAAGAGATTATATACCTAGGTGTCACACTTGACAAGACTCTTAGGGGTATGTTTACTAAACTGCGTTAGTTTGATTCGCGTTAGGAGCCGCGGTAGAGCCAGAAAACCCAAATAAGGACATGGGAGGTACATCGTTACCGATAACGCGCGTTACAGAAATTAACGAGCGTTAGAGGGCGCCGTGGTGTGTTACTGCGCGTTAAACTTAAGAAGGCACACAGACACAAAACACTGACCCAGAGCTGTAGCACAATGGCTACTGCACTGACTGATGATATAGGTGTCATGGGTTTGATTCCCCAGTGTACCTAATGCATAAGGCTGGTTGAGGCATCACCCTGTACATTTAAGTAGTGAATGAGGAGGCATTTTACGTTTATTTTCAGTAGTGTTGCCAGCAAACACACCCTCACAGTGGCGTAACCTAAGGTGCCGCATAAGGCACCCCATAACGCACTCCATAGGCTACATTATAAAGTGCACTGTCCGCTGAGGCACCCCATAATGTCCCCTATAGAACACCCTATAAGGCACCTTATAGGGCGCCATATAAGGTGCCGCATGGGGTGCCTTATGAGGCACTGTAAGGTTACAGTACACTGAGGGGTTGTCGCTGGCAGCACTAATGTACATTAAAAATAGACAATGCTGCAGACAGCCCTATAAAATAACCCCACGGTGGGTTTGAACCCATGATCACTGGCCCCACAGGTAGTGAAGAAACCACTGGGCTACAGCCCCATAGCTGCTAACAACCCCCTGGCTGCCTACTGAAGGGCATCAGGCCACCACCCAAACTGCCCGCTGTGTTGGCCAGGATCTGGGTCAACGCACCCATACCCTTGGTGCACTGCACATGCAGATCAGCCGTGTACAGATGGTCATATGTTGAGGTGTGCCCCCCCCATCACCTAGGACTGGTGGGGGGTCCTGACCATGTGCAGCCCCACAGCACCTCAGCATGGTAGGGGGAACAGACCGTGTGTGGCACTGCCACAGAGTAGCCACAGACAGTCACATTGTGCAGGTACTGTGCCCACCCTGAGGTTGAGGTGGGGCGCCCAGCACCCGGTCCACAGCACCTTTCATGGCTGAAATACGCCATGCTGCAGGTCCCCATCAGTGTGTGATAGGTAGTTCCGTTAGACACACCTAGGATACATCTGTGTCCTGCTGTATGTCTTGGTCATGTCTAGTCCCTATGGGCGATGATGCACCCAGAATAGTGCATATCCTGTGTTGGTGCCATGGTTACCTGCTGTAGGTGAAGGGGGGTTGTATGGACCCATAGGAAGATTATGTACCACCACACAACCCACCCTCTGGGGCTCAGGGTGGGAAACAGGAGCACCCACCAATAGATCCAGAGTCTACCTCCCTGCAATGGTAGCAGTAGAGGGGACCATCAACCCCAATCCTGCTGGGGAACAGACAGAGTGCTACACATCCATAACGCAATGGCAGACAGATGGCAGGCCTGGAAATGCTCAGCTGCCCCCCACCATTATCTGACATTTTCCAGCAGCAAGCCTCCAGCCGCTGCACGGTGTTCCAGCAAGACACATACTAGCTGCAGACAGTCCACCAGCTAGTCCATAGTGCATGGTCCTGGGGGAGATGCATGCACCCAGAACAGGGATGTCAGCATACACACCAAGCAGATAAGTCAGCGATTGGGGCCCAAAAGAGAACCCATAAAAATCACATGAGAGAAATACCATACAGCACTATGGGGGAACCTAGCCATGCAATGGTCACTGCTCAGTCAGGGTGAGAGTGACCTCCCAGCAGGACATGCTATGGCCACCCTGTCCATGCAGGTGGTGGCCAGGCACTACAATGTCCGAGCCATTGTCCTATGCCGTGTGCAGATGCATCCAGGTCAGGCCACCCTATCCAGGCTATTCCCACAGTACCTTGCTCCTCATTATGCACATTGGCAGGTCAATACTGGCAACAGTGCTAGCAGTGAGGGCTGTGGAGGGTGTTGGCAGCCACCACACACTGGATAGACAGACACACACTCCACACACCTATGCCAGCATTGTGCAACTATAGAGGTGTTGGGCAGTCCAGGCCACCACACCAGTCCTGGGTACAGTGCAGGCATGGCTATGGTACGCAATACTGTAGGAGTCACTCCCCAGATTGGTAAACACTGTCAGACACAAGACCTGTAGCACACTCCACAGACATCAGAAAGGTTGCTATGATGCAGCTCACTCAGAAAATTGTACTTAACCTAGGAATTGCTATCTGCCAGTAATCATAGCAACCTTTTGATAGATGTGTACCATATTCCCCGGTTTAGGGTGGCATTACTAAGGTATGCAAGTGCTAGTATTGGGAGATGCACGCAGAGCCCAAAGTCCTGCCTCTCCAGGAGGCTTTGGATAATGGGACTTGTGGGTGCAGGTGTGTCTGCCCCTGTTGGCTGCTGCTTTACGGCAGAGGTTCCCAACTCTAGTCCGGTGGTGCCAAACACTGTTCGGGTTTTCATGCTGTCCCTCATGAATATGCATGAGATACATCTGCATACCATGGGGGTGGCACATAGAAATTTATTTATTTATTTTATTTATTTAACAGTTCTTCTATACCGCTCTATTTTAGATCAGAGCGGTTTACATTTAACATCAACTATACAACACAGGCACTCTGAGTTGTATTTACAATAAACAGGGAGATCAACTTGGAAGTAACTGGGGGAACTATATACATTGTATTGCAGCACAGGCAGCACAGGCATGTTTATCAGAGGCAGCATGGATCCGGAATGGTGTTTGGCCCTCCAGGACTGCATTTGGGAGACTCTGCTCTAGGTAATGTGCATGTTTATGGTGTCTGTCCTCTGTAGGGTAGAATGTAGGTGTTTTGGGCATGTTTACATCATCTGCAATAAAGGTGCTGTCTGTATTAGCAAGTTGTAGTAGTGGGTAAAATATGGGGACTGGGATGGCAGGAACCACAGCTGGGACTTGAACCTGTGACCCTCGGCTTCTGAATACACTGGTTTTGTGCACTGCACCACCTTGTTGTGACAGAATCAATACATTCCTTGGTGATACCATGACTGTTCGTCAGACAAGGCCCGTCTGTTGCAGTACACGGCACCCACCTACACAGGGCTAGGCCACGGTCTGCTCTGGGCAGCTGCCACTGCCCCCTCCACCACCAGTATCCCTCAGCCACCATGCTGACATGCCCTTCTGCTGGTGGTGCTGGTGGTGCGCAGTCTCAGGCCATCCAGTGTGCAGGTAGGCGGCTGCCTATGGTGCAGGTTCTGGGGTAGGGGTGCCTGCATAGATGTCGACGCTTCCCACAGCCCCGCCTGCCAATGTTATGTGCCCTTCGGGGTGGCTGTTGGGTACTATCCCCTGTGACACTGTGGGAAACACACTTGTGCCCATGTTGGTCCCCTTCTCCGGCATCTGTCCAGTTGCCGTTCCGACATGCCCGCCCTGATGTTTCGGGACATGTGCATGCCATAGGAGCCCTGTCCGATGGTGGGGAAAACCCTGAGCAGCGCTATTTCACTGTGGGCTCATTCACCTTGTATGGGGACAGAGTATAGACCCTTCCACGATTTATATCTTTTCTATGGAGCTTACTCGGGGGGGGGGAGGGGTTGATGTTTCTCATTGATACCACTATTGGCCAGCTTGGTTATGGTTTTTTCCAGTTTGTTGGGGTCATTTTCAGTGTTTATGTGCCCTTTTGTTCTGTGCACATGTATCACACTTATTACTTTTTTTTGGTTTCCCTGCTTGGGCTGTACATTGCTGACACTTAAATGGTTTCTCTCCCCTGTAATGTGCATTTAACGGCAGGTTTTCATTCGCGTTGGAATTCAGCTCTGAAAATCAGCGCGTTAGTGTGAAGGGAGCCTCTCCCCGCCCACTCTCCGCCCACTGAAATGGTTTCTCTCCCCTGTAATGTGCATTTAACAGCAGGTTTTCATTCGCGTTGGAATTGAGCTCTTCAGATCAGCGCGTTAGTGTGAAGGGAGCCTCTCCCCGCCCACTCTCCGCCCATTGACCCCTTCTCTCCGCCCTCTCTCCACCTTCTGCGGTGTTTTACCGTGCCGCGGGAGTTTACGATCGTTAACTACGGTTAACACGCGTTAAATTGACAAACCAGACTTCTCCCCAATATTGAAATGTTTTGAAGCAGTTTCAGATTGGCTTCTAACTCAAAATCTCAGGATCAACAATAGCAAAACAGACGTCCTATTCGTCACAAGGAACCGGACTTTCACGCCCCCCCCCCTCTCGCTCCAGATCAATAATATAGAATTGAAGACAAAATCCACAATCTGATACCTAGGCATCACCCTCGACCAACACCTAGATATGTCAGCCCATGTTGCAAACACCACAAAAGCAATTTATCACAAGATCCGGACACTAAGACACCTTCGCCCATTACTCGACTTCTCTGACTATAGATCAATATTCCAAGCTCTAATCATCCCACATCTCGACATTGCAAATGTCATCCTACATGGACTTCCACAGTCAACCTTAAACCCACTCAGACTTGCCATGAACTCAGCTGCAAGGGCTCTAGTTGGTGCATCAAGGTCGGATCATATAACGCCTATCTTGATAAACCTACACTGGCTGCCACTACCTGCCAGAACCACCTACAAAATTCTAATACTAACCTTCAAAGCCCTCAAGAATCAGTCCGCTACACCCATCAACGCACTTCTCCACCGTACCACAATCAACAGAATAAGAAGATCTCCGCAGATGAACACAATTGAAGTCCCCAAGTTTCTAACAAAATGTACAAAGTCAACAGCCAACAGAGCATTTTCCATTTTTGCACCGATTGCCTGGAATGCCCTCCCAGCAGAACTCCGAGCCATCTAAAACCTGGTGGTGTTCCGGAAAGCCCTAAAACACCATCTGTTCATGCAGCACTACCCGGCCTCCCAGTTTGAAAAGCACACACCCACCCCTCGGACCCCCCACCTAACACCACCCACTGAACACCCCCCCACTGATAATGGCTAACCAGCCTCCCCCTCCCCCACCCCGTCACATGTGTACTAGAACTCGTACAGTCTCCTTACATACCCACTGAGATTAATCGTTACTGTAACATGTACATAAGCTGTATATAGTTCCCCCCTAGTTCCTCCAAGTTCTTGAATATCCTGTGCTATGTAAGCTCAATGTGCCATTTACATTGTAATTTGTTTGTTTTTACTGTAAACCGCACTGATTATAATAGCGCGGTATATAAGAAGTACAAATAAATAAATACATAAATAAATGTAACGTTAACGATCGTTCGCACGCCATAACGTGCGTTATGACGTGAGAACGATCGTTAACGTTACATTACGAGCGTTATGTACCATTATCGCAGTTTAGTAAACATACCCCCTAGTTTCACCACACACATTACGAAAATTACCAAAACAATCTATTTCAAGCTTCGCTCCATTCAACAACTGAGGCCACTTTTAGAAAATGATGCTTTTAGAACCATTACACAAGCCTTAATAACCTCCCAGTTTGACTATTGTAATGGCATTCTACAAGGCGTAACAAAGAAGAATTTAAAAATCCTTCAAATGGCCCAAAACATCACCACAAGAATAATTTCCAAAGCCAAGCTAACTGACCACATTACTCCAATACTATTCTCACTACATTGGCTACCCGTTTCTCGCAGGATTCAATATAAAATTATATTGACCACCTTCAAATTAATTAATAAGATTGCCCCATCATACCTATCCACACTGATTCATAGCGCTCTATATAACAGAATTAGAAGAAGAAGGAACCTTAATACCATTTTAGTGCCTGACGTAATAAGAAAGCCAAAACACACAAGCAATAGCGCCTTCTCATTTATAGCACCAACCTTATGGAACAAACTCCCAGATCAATTAAGAGAGATAAAGGATCTACAAAAGTTCTGTAGAGACCTAAAAACGTATCTGTTCACGCAACACTACTTCAATATAGATAGTGACTTGGACATGGCCTCCCTTCCTCAATAACACAGACTGAATTTCACCCTTTCAAATTTGACCAGCATAACACAGACTGAATACACCTTTTCAAACAGGTTTCACTTATAATTTCTATAATTGAACCTAAGCTGCCTCTTTAAATTTGTATAAATGTAAAATATGTAGTAAGTTGTAAATACTTCCAAATTTGATATCCTACCTGTATATAGTTATTTATAGTTCTATGTATCTGTTATAATTCTATAGTTGCACATTGTTCCATGTACATTTTGACATTGTTTGATGTAAACCGCCACTGATCTTGGGAAGTAGCGGTATATAAAAGTTTTGCAAATAAATAAATGTATAGTACAAGAAACATAGGGCTCGATATTCGAAGGCCTTTATTTATTTATTTTATTTATTTAACGTCTTTTCTATACCGCGCTTTTTAAATTCAGCTCGGTTTACAAGAAACAACAACTTTGTCCAGTCACGGAGGCCCGCATTGGACTTATAGAGAACAGGGTTGGTAAACTTGGGTTGAACTGGGTAAACCATATACAGGTTCTAGGGTAGGTATTTACATTCTCGGTTACTTTATATGGTAGTTACCCATGTAAAAGCTTTATCCATGATTTTCAAAGGGCACCTACATGGGTAGTGCCCTTTGAAAATCCTGGACAAGTCCCTATCACGCCCAGATGCTGGACCTCTTGGGTGCAGTTACTTCCGAGTCGCTTTTACTCCTATCTGCCGCTTGCTTTCTGTCGTGGCCTAACGCCGAAGGGCCCGTCACCGCCCTTTGTTGACACAGACAAAAGGCCTTATGCAGCAGCAATACAAACTGTGGTGAGAAGTCCCCCAGAAGCCCTCTGATCCCTTGGTCCTGAGAAGTAGAGGGGCTAGCTAGGGCCAAGGGGCAGGAAACTGACTCCCCTGCTGACATCTGGGAGCCCTCTGCCTCCTGAAGCTCCTGAGCTGGAGAGGGAGACCTGGCCTGCTAGGACTTACCCTACAGATTTTTCTCCAGAGACATGGCCTCCTGTGCGCAGCCCAAACAGATGCTCGCCTCAGAGACTACCCCTCTGCGATTTCTGCAGACTAGGCACTGGGGCCTGGCGGGTATTGCAACCCTCTGGAACTGCCCTGCAGGGAAACTGGGCCAGAAGAATCTCTTAGGGAAACACCAAATCAAGAATGAAGAAGAAAATGACCAAAGGAAACTGCCCCTTATAGGGAGCCAAACTACGCTAACAAAATAAAAGTAAATGAAAGTAAATTAATACACTCTTCAAACGCCTAAAACTCTGCAGTGAATGAGGGAAACTCCCCTACCACACTCCTTCCCGCCACCCAAGAGGAGCCGAGAGAGACGCTGTGCAGGGCCCAAGGACAGGAAACTCCTCCCTTGCTTGCAACGTTTCTAAACTTCCCAGCCAAAAAAAACCCCCAGCACACTAGCTTCCCATGCTGCTGCCGAACACAGGCCATGAGGTTCGCGCTGCTTAAGAAAGTCAACTCACTGTCCGATGCTCTCCTCTCTCCTTCAGCACAGCTGGGCCAGCCTGACTCATCTCCCCACAGTTGTGCAGCCTGGAAAAAACTGTACTCTGTGCACTGCTTCTCCCTCATGCTCAGCCGCTTTTCTCCAGCATCGGCGCGGGGGGGGGGGGGGGAGGGGGGTGACAGGTCAGAGGCTGTCAGTCTTCTGCTCAGCGCTCTAATGGTGGCTCCTCACCCGATGATGGGTTCGGGAGCTGCCTTCAGGCTCAAAGACTACAAGTTCATCCACCAGACTCATTCCCTGCTGCTGGGGGGGGGGGGGGGCGCGGGCAACTCCAACCCAGGGTCTTAGCGTCCCTCTGTTCCTTTCTTTATTTTTTTTTTTTGTCTCTTGTATTTTCTATTCCTCTACAAGTTAGGAACCTAGACCTATCTTCCTTAGTTGTCCCTCAGTGAGTCCAGCACCCTCCTCCAGCTGCTTGGAGACTGAGCATACTGGAGCTCGTGGGTGGTGCCAGCAGTATAAGTAGAGGGGTGTCATCAAAAGATGACATGCTCAGTCTCCAAGCTTCTGGAAGAGGTACACTACCCAGAGGTGCAGGACTGGATTGGAGGACGATAAGGAATCATGCATTTTTAATTATGCACATGGATGGGCCTTATGCACATATTTTAGCTAGTCACAATTGCTAATATTAATCATTTGTATAATGCTACAAGGTGTACACAGCACAGTACTTCTATGGAAGTCATTTTAAAAGGCTTAGTTGTGATGTAGGATGTCTGAAGACATGCACCTGGATGCCAAAATCAAGGATACATCTCCACAGTCATTCCACAAATGGTGTTTACAGACGTCTTTGGTGCAAGGACGTCCAAGAAGGTGAGGGGGATGTGCTATGGACTTACATGTCTCTGTTTGATTTCAGAAATGACAGGAACATTTGTGGGCACATCAACGTTTATACCTGCTGCAGGTACGAATAGGCATCAAGAAATAACTTGTTTTGGCCTTAAAACATCCAGAGAGTTTAGCTGGGTTTAAAAAAGGTTTAGACAAGTTCCAGGAGGAAAGATCCATAAACCATTATTAAAAGGGACCCAGGATATCACTGCTTGACACAGTACAAGCATTGTGGAACCTGTGTCTTTTGGAGAAACTGCTAGGTACGTATGACCTAGATTGGCCACCGTTGGAAACAGGATACTGGGCTTGATGGACCTTGGTCTGACCCAGTATGGCATATCTTATGTTCTTATGAGAAGAGGGAATGTTAAGTGACTAATTTAAGATCACAAAGACCCACATTGGGAATTGAACCCTAGACACCCTGCTCCCAACCCACTAATTTTAGCATTATGCTGTCAGATATTCATGTCCCAAAATGCTATTCTGTGGACATCTACATAGGCGTCTCTATAAACTTCCATATTGGGCATGTCCATGTTTCTGAAATCATGCCCGAACTTGTACATGACTGCATTTTTTTCAGACGTTCTGGCTTTAATGTCCCAGATTGCACTTGGACATCCCATTGTAAAATGTGCCTTCACAAGTTCACGCATAAGGCCAATGGTACATATTTTCTCTGTGGGTATGTACATAGGCTGAGCTTGGGTGGAGCATGGGAAGAGCATGCAAGAACTGATGTCTTTCAAACAATATGGGTGAATCTGCATTAGATACGGCTGGACATTTAACACTAGCCAAAGAGCTGGTATGAGGATTCCAAGATGGCCACATGCAGCATTTGTGTGCTCCCACATGATTTCCTTATGGGGAAGTGAAAGGCTAACGCGGGTAAGCTGCCCTTGCCTACTGCTGTGTCTTATGTGGACTTACCTAAAGGTCCACTTGATGCCTTTCTTTTGCCTTGGGCAATGCAGCAACCGGCAGTTATAGGAGCGGTGTCGAGCCTGGCTGATAGGATGCCAGAGCAGGAGGGCTTAGCTTCCTCTTTGGGCATAGGTCTCACCACTCCAAAAGTGCAGTGTCCTCTGAGGATAGCAGATGCAGCTGCGATTCTGAGGAGCCTGGGTCTTGCTGACAGCTCTGTTGGCGTGTTGGCAGATTCTCGGGGGAAGACTCTAGGAAGTGACACAGGGAGCATAGAGACCTCACTGGACCAGCTTGTCAGCTGCACCTCCTCAGACCACGTAGAGCTTCACAGGACCGAAGAATCGGTTGTGCAGTGAGCTGGAATGGCAGAGCAACAGAGTATGACTGGGGCTACCATTGATTCTTTCCTTACAAGACCGGACCAGATCACCCTCAAATCCATCTGGAACACTATTAGCTTGCGGAAGCGATACTTCCTCAAGTTCAATCTTTGAATACCTGACTTCAAGCAACTCAGGCAGACTGTGTTAGGAACATGAGTGAAGTCTCCAAATTGCAAGTATCTTGTAATGAAGTTACAGTTCAGGTAGAGCACATGGAAAAATTGTGTGCAAGGTGTGATGAAAGATTCAACCTATTTAAAGACATGATTGGAACACCTGAAGAATGTTTCTAGACTGGCAAATCTATGGTTGATTAACTTTGCTAAATCTCAATTTACTTCTCTTAAGAATACGTTCAGGGGTTATCTAATGGAGGTGCTAGGTGTTCTGCCCAAGACACCCGGGCAGAAGGGACAGATATGTTACAGTTTGATGAACTGAATGTTTCTGCTATATTAGAGAGTTCAATTTCTGATAATGTTGTTTCAGCTACGTGTTTAGTACAATTTGTTTTGTCTTCTGATAGGGAACGGTTCTTGAAAATGTTTTTTAGGAAGAGAAATGTGAGTTTTTGAGGGCTTCTGGTCAGGGCCTTTCTGAACCTGGCTCATGAAATCCAGCACCGTAGAAAGGAATTTCTCCTTCTCAGGCCCAGGGTATCCCAGCTGGGGGCATTATTTTTTCTAAAATACTCCTGCAAGTGTTTGATTAAATATATTTTTCATTCTTATGTTTTTCTATACCCTTCGCAGCTACTGTCCTTTCTGAATGCTCACCCAGTTCCTAGCTCCTGAGGAGTAGAACCTACACTGCCGTAAAATATATGTTGGCTGTATGATACTGCTTTCCTGCATATTTGGTTTATTGTTTATTTCCTTTGGAATTCCTCTCTCTATTGTGGGCTAGGGTTGGAAGCTGGAAGATGTTTTTATTGATATCATCTTTTTTTTAAATTTGTCTCTTGTGTTTTTTGATTTCACTCAATACTCTTTTTTTTCCTACACGTGATTTGTTTACACCGATTTTCATTGTAAAATGCATAAATATTAAATTAAGCATGGAGCGGGAAGGTAAGCTCCTCCCTACTCCCCATCAGCACAGCCAATCAGCCTGGCTTCAGCCACCTTTAAAAAAATCTGTGATCAGCCAAACAGCCTTTCCTCCAGCACTGGACCGATTGGGAGCACCAGCAGGGAGTGGGAAGGTAATCTCCTCCCTACTCCCCACTGGCACAGTCAATCAGCCCAGCTTCAACCACCTTTAAAAAAAAAGCTGCGATCAGGTGTGCCCGCGCCTGGCGGGCCTGTGCCTGAGGGCCTTGCCAGAGGGCCCTTTGGCGTGGCCATTAGGTGGGGACTAGCGCATTAGTGCACAGAAGATAAGACCTTGCTGCTGCACTAAAGATCCATGTAGCACACAAACTACCTCAATAAGGACTGCACCATCCATCTACTACAATACAAACAACAAATAACCCGGCTACTTTAAAAACCACAACATAGCAGAACGTACCAGCAAGAGCTCAAAACTTTGAGGACCATCCCAATTCAACAGCCATACCATGTTATTCCCTGCTTCTCACATTATCATCCTGCTCCTTGCCTGTCAGACATTCATACAAGCTTCAGGACTTATTACAACATCTTACATTCCAGTCATTCATCATTCATTCAAAAACAGGATCGAACTCTTTCTCATCAAGCCTTGAACAATGAGAATCCACCACCTACTCAAGATACAGCCCTCCCACATACCTCCCAGTACTACTAATATACCTCTCATCACCCAACTGCTCAAATGTTTCCTCATAAACAGCAGATCCACCCGTAAAAAATCCCCATCCTAACCGACTACATAAAGGATAATCATATTGACATACTCTATATGACTGAATCCTGGCTTGATGAGAGTGACACAGTCTTACTAAACCAACTCAGCATCTATTCTTACCATCTTTTCCACCAACCAAGAGCACATAAAAGAGGAAGAGGGGAACTCATAATAGCCAAGGAGGACTTTAACTTCAAAACCACAAGCTCCAGCTCTAATACCACCCTAGATATCATAACCATAAGCAACCCCCCATTTATCACTCTGCCTAACATACAGAACACCAACTGCAGGACCCAGTGACCTTTCTTCACTCATTGAAGAAGCATGCTCAGAACACCACAAAATCAAGTGGTTCATTCTCCTAGGGGATCTCAACTTCCTTACCTTACTCAAAAAACAAGTCATCACGACATCAAAGCACAACAAAGCATTTTCACACCAGCAACTTGGCCACACCAAAATCTTACTACCGTGACTCAAATCATGACAGCATCTCCCAAACTCCTCTAAAATAGGCACCCTTAAATCATCCTCGACCAATCCACGACATTGTAAAGCATTTGACAACGACTCATTCATCAGCAGTATACCGCCCATACCGCAAGACAACCCAAACAATCTTGATACCTTCATATCCGAATGGAACACAAGCATATCTTCACATGCCATTATACATGTCAACACCCCCATGTCAAAGAGTCCACATCATGCACCCTGGTTCAATCCTCAACTTAAAGCACTAAAAAACAAGCTCAGGCAAAACAAAAAATCAATCTAATCACGCAGCTTACTCAAGTGCTCTAGCAAACTATTGTGCCCTCACCATACAGAAGATAAAGGAGTATCATTCCAACTACTTAATGTATCTCTTAATCGCCCCAGGGAACTATTCAACATAGCCCTGAATTTGCTCAAAAGCCCAAACAGCACAAACATCAAGTGCACCCTCTCACCAAATGACATGACATCAGGGGCGGCCCAAGGGGGGTGCGGGGCCATGTGCGGAGACTCGGTGCGGGGCCTCATTTGCATAAGGGGCCTCATTTGCATACATATTTGCATAATGTTACCATACACTAACTTTTAGTATACATGCCTCTTCATGAGTGTATGGATTAAAAAAGACAAAGATTTCTACATTACTATAATCCAGTGCCAACCGCCAGGCACATTAGGAACTACTACACACTGCCATTTAGAACCCATAGCAAACCACCGTATCCCAAACAGCACTACCAGGACTCATAAAGCACCATACATACCTATCAAAAGGCAACACTGCAAATATTAAACCAATACATTTCAGAGAATAACAATACATGACCTACTGGGGAAAGAGAACAAGTGACAATGTCAAATAGGAATTACATAAACAGAATACCTCAGCTCAGTACACATGCAGAACATAGACTATCACCAAACAAGGAATCACAATTTAAAAACAGGAAGACAATAATTAACTGGGAACCCTAAAAGCCAAACTTGGAATGTACAACACAATGTAGAAATAAAACTATAAATTAATTTCCTCTTGTACTAAACAAAGCACAGACATTAATGATGCACATTTCCCAGAGCTGACATATTCCAGTTAATAAATTCAAAATAAAGAGATATCTTTGTACCTTTTGTGCATTTTTTTTTCAGTTGCAATTGTTCCAGCCACTTTCTTCTGGTTTATTTGTGTCTTCTGCTATCTCTCCATCGTCTGCTGTCCATTTGTCCTTTCTTCTCTTCTAGTTTTTTTCCATTCTCTCTCTACATCTGCTTTAACATAATAATCTTTCTCCTTTTGCTCTTTCCTCATTCCTATTTCATCCACTCAAATTTTACCCCTCCATCCTCAATCCCCACTTAGTCTCCCAATACCCGGCCATTGTACATTTTTCTTCCCTCCCACACAAAATATTTTCCCCTCTCCATTTCATCTCCCAGGCCCATCCCCTTCTAATCTCCCCCAACATCAGCTCCCTTTTAGTTCCAGCCCCACCCAGTATCCGCTCCCTTCTAGTCCCCACATCAGCCCATTTCCAGTCCTAGCTCCCCCATCCATTTCCAGTCCTATCCGAGTCCCTTCATCAGCTCATTTCCAATACCAGCCTCCCATCAGCCCATTTCTAGTCCTTTCCTAGCCCCACCATCAGCCCATGTTAAATCCTAGCTCCCCTCCACTCAGCCCATTTCTAAACCAAGCCCCCCATGAGCCTACGTCCAGTGCTAGCCCCTCCATGAGTCCAAGTCAATCCAAGCCCCCACCCCAGCCCATTTCAATCTTAGCTCCCCCCAACACCCAATTTCCTCAGTTCTATCCTAGCCCATCCATCAGCCCAGTTCCTGTCCTAGCTCCCTCCCCTAAGAGCCCATTCCAAGCCCCCCTTCCCATCAGCTATTTGCAGTTCAAGCCCCCTTCCACTCAGCCCATTTCCATTCCAAGTCCCCCTCCCCATCAGCTATTTGCAGTTCAAGCCCCCACTTCCCCTCAGCCCATTTCCATTCCAAGCCCCGTCCCCATCAGCATTTTGCAGTTCAAGCCCCCCACTTCCCCTCAGCCCATTTTCCATTCCAAGCCCCATCCCAACAGCTATTTGCAGTTCAAGCCCCCTTCCACTCAGCCCATTTCCAGTCATAGCAACCCCCCCCAACCCCTTACCAGTCCTAGCCCCCCCATAGCCCACTCCCAGTCCTAATCCCACCAGCCCATTTCCAGTCCTAATCCCCCATCACCCAATTTTCAGTTTAAGCCCCCCCATAGCCCATACCAGTCCTAACCTCCCCATCAGCCCATCCCAGTCCTAATCCCCCATCACTCAATTTTTAGTTTAAGCCCTCCCATAGCCCATTACCAGTCCTAACCCCCCATCAACCCACTTCCAGTCCTAATCCCACCCGCCCATTTCCAGTCCTAATGCCCCCTCACCCACGTTTTAGGTTTAAGCCCCCCCCAGCGCCCATCACCACTCCTAACCCCTCCCCAGCGCCCATCACAACTCCTAACCCCCCCGCGCCCATCACCACTCCTAACCCCCCAGCCCAGCACCCAGCACCACTCCTAACCCCCCCAGCCAGCCAGTGCCCATCACCACTCCTACCCCCCAGCCAGCCCAGTGCCCATCACCACTCCTACCCCCCCCCCCACCAGCCAAGTGTCAATCACCACTCCTAACCCCCCCCAGCCATCACAGCCCATCCCATCACTACTCCTAACACCTACCACCCCAGCCCAGCCCAGCCCAGCCCAGCCCATCACAACTCCTAACCCCCCCCCAGGCCCAGCCCAGCCCATCACTACTCCTAACACCCCCCCCCCGCCCAGCCCAGCCCAGCCCATCACTACTCCTAACACCACCCCCCCAGCCCAGCCCAGCAGCACTTCTAACCCCCAGCCCAGCCCAGCCCAGCACCACTCCTAACGCCCAGCCCAGCCCAGCCCAGGGAAATTTTTTAAAAAAAGAAAACCTGTGTCCTGCCGCTGTCGGGGCCGCCGCGGCAGACTCGAGCGTGCCGCGGGGCCCCCTGTTCCCGGCACCGCCTCTCCTCCCTGGAGCAGTCTCTAGTTGGAGCTGAAGTCAGACGCGCCGGCTTGCAGAGCGCGAGGGAAGAAGTTTTTCCCTCGCTGCTCTGTTAAGCCCGGGGGGCTGATGGGAAGTTCCCATCAGCCCCCGCGGGCCTAACAGAGTCGCGAAAGGGAAACTCTTCCCTTCGCGCTCTGCAAGCCGGGCGTCTGACTGCAGCTCAGAAGAGAGAGCTGCTACAGGGAGGAGAGGCTGGCCGGGTACAGGGGCCCCGCGGCACGCTCGATTCTGCCGCGGCGGCCCCGACAGCGGCAGGAGACAGGTTTTCTTTTTTTTTTTCAATTTTACTTTTACAAAAGAATGTTTTTTGCGCGGGGCCCCCTGAAACGCGGGGCCCTGTGCAAAAAACATTCTCGCTCAATGGACGGGCCGGCCCTGCATGACATTATATCTCCAAACAAAGCAATCTTCGACCACAGCCCCAACCCAAACTACCATCAACCTCCTCAATACCAGAGATGCAACATCCTGGTCATCATTCAGACAACTGTCTGCTCGGGATGTTGTAAACATTATTGCAAACCTCAACAGCACCTCGTCATCACTTGACCCTTGCCCATTCTTTTGGATTAAGATGACCAAGCAAAATCTTGCCCCAACCATCCTGCATATCATCCAAACATCACTATCACTGGGATTTATGCCAGCTGTCCTTAAACAAGCCTCAATCAAGCCCCTACTAAAAAGTCCCTCAACAAACCCTGCAGCACCATCATCCTAACGACCTATTTCCAGCATTCCCATCCCTAGCAAAAACCGTTGAAAACGCATACGGACTCAAACCTTATCACAGCACAGAAATGCTCCTTATATCCTTCTTGAACGAGTTGGTTAAAGGCACACACAAAGTCACCCAAGGAGTCATTCTCATCTTTCTCGATGTCTCTGCAGCCTTTGACTCAGTTCCTACCCCCATCTAATTGCACAAATCCACTCAATTAGTCTCAGAGGTTGTGATAAGGAAGCTTATCATAGCTCAGGAAGGAGCTATAGTAAAGGTGAAGTGACTCTGAACAAGCAACCTGTCAGTTCTGGTAGAAATAAGAAAACAGAATTTCCCCATAAAAGACTACCAGTCCCAGAATGCACCAGGTTTCCAACAGCCATTAGAGGAGCTGAAGAGGGGAAACGTGTGTTCAATCAAGAGGGCTATGAGGTAATCCCCAAGCACTCATCTCAAAGGGCAGGGCCTGATTCAGCACAGCTGCGCTGTGCTAGGGTGGAGCACTCATCTAAGCAGAATAAAGGTAGAGTTTATTCTACAGAGAATCATCCTCATCATCTTGGAGATCCTCAGTGTCTTGATCAGCTTGTATATCCTCATCTTGGACAGCTTCATCATCTGGAGGATCATCAGAAGCAGAAGACAGAGCAGATGGACAGAGAGGGCAAGAAACCCTTTGGAAGAAAGAAGAGAAAAGCTTTTGGGAGGTCTAAAGGAGTCCAGAGCAGTACGTATACTGGAAGGCATTCCAAAGGCAAGCTTACACCATTGGACTGGGGAAAGCCAGAGGAATGGTGCTGCAGAGCTAGGAATCTCCAGACGGTACCTGTGAGGGAGACGGCTGCACGTGGAAGGGACCCTAAGACCCGTGCCAGAAGGTATGTGAAGAGAGATCCAGTGTCCAGGGATCTGGATTGGAAGGCTGGACATAAGAACTGGACTACATACTGGCCAGGCTATTTAGAGAGGAACTCTAACAGCAATGGAAGCTCAGGTATGAACACTGATCTATGCCCTAGCTATACCCTTGAAAGACAGCAGGGAAACAAGTATTCTCCTGAAAGTGCTCCATTGAGAAATTCCTCTGTGCCAATCCATGATTTTGAACCCATGATTGTTGAAGAAGGGGGAGAGGTGGTAGATACAGGCTGTGAATACATGGATTGCTCTCTGTCTAAACTCCTTTGGTAATTTACTGTTACAAAGTACAACAACCATCACAAAGAAATACAAACTTGTTCTTTAATCTACTCAGAAAAGCTCCTGAGTAGGATTTGAGCCACGCAGTAGAAAGCAAGCCAGCTAAGGGGTTTCAGCTGGGTAACTGCTAGCAATTGAGCCTTACCTAATTGCTTGTGAGCTCTGAGGAAATCACTTCTGAGTCTATGTGTGAAGATATAAGAAGTTAACCTGAAAAGAACAGTTTTTCCCTACTTTGTGGGTTTGTTTGTTGTTTGATGCACTGCTAAAAAAATATTAGCTAGAGCCTACAGAAAAGACCAGTTTGTTACCAACCAGGTCTTTATTCTTTTGATTTGATTGCCTGACAAGTTCAACTGTTGTTTTCCTGATTTTGTTTTTCTAAGTTTAACACTGAAAGCAAGTATCCTGTTTTATGTGCTACCAAGCATATCTGTGTTGGGAGAAATAACCCCATAAATAAATATCTTATTGGCTTTACACTCAAGCACAACTAATTATTGTGAGCGGCTGTGTCTGGTGTGAATGGACTGCATTTCCCACAATCCCTTGCAAATCATATTGATATATGCCTTTGCCAAGACTGTGAACATTCTCACCCAGGCACCCGTCTGACAAATGGCGTAGTTTTTCGGATTGCTTTTTCGCAAAGGGATTTACTTGTTAAGGATTACAACTCAAGTCTGAAGGAAAAGACAGTTCAAGCTTAAAAGCTGAAAGAAAAGATTTTCCCTCAACTGCACTTTGGAGGAGAGGTGGCTGTTCCAAGTAGCTGTTCCAGGAAGAAAAGACCCTGTGCAGAGCTGGATTCATCACTGGCATAAGGTAACAAGTACCTGGGCATGTCTAGTGGTGGATGGGAGTAAGGCACAGGGGTAATTGAAAAAAAAAAGTAGAAAAAACACCTGTTTGGAAGGTGGTGCACTGTGGGGGTTTTTTTGTGTGTTTTCTTGTAAGGATCAAGATGGATCCAAGGGAACTACCTCAATGGATGGCAGCCCAGTTTAGCAGGCAACAGGAGCTAGCACAGCAGGCTCAGGGCACTGCTATGAAAGCCTTAATGGACCAGCAGAAGCCAGTGCTTGATCTGGTGCAAGCCCTAGTTAAGCTGCAGAACCAAAGTGGACCAGATGCAAGACCAGCAGTAAATACTGGTACACCACATGTGGACAGTGTGGGACTCAATCAGGGAATTGGGGCATTTAGTTTTGGGAAGCTAACTCCAGATGATAATGTTGATGATTTTCTAGAGTCTTTTGAGAGAGTGGCACAAGCATTAGCATGGCCAGAGACCCAGTGGGCAGTAAGGCTGGCAGCCTCATTAACTGGAGAGGCGCTTGCAGCTTATAGAGCAATGCCAGCAGCCCAGGCTTTGAATTATAAGGATGTACAGGCTGCTATTAGAGATCGCCTAGGGTTGTCTATTTCAGAGTATAGGCGAATGTTTAGAGCTACTACATTGAGAGTGGGTGAAACACCCAGGGCTCTGAGTCAGAGAATCAGAGGATTAGCTGTAAAATGGTTGGAGCCTGAGCAAAAGACGGTAGAAATGTTATTAGACATTATTATGCTTGAACAATTTATGTCTGCTGTGCCTAAAGATTTGCACACTTTCCTTATACAGCAAAATTGCCAAAATCTTGGAGAGGCAACCATGCTAGCAGAGAGATTCTTGGAAGCCACGCAGGCTTGCCATAGAATGGGTGGCCCTCTGAAGATTGGTGCTGAGGCAAGCTGTGCTGTATCAGAAAAGAAAATAGTTAAAAATGTTTCTGAAAATAAATGTACTGTGCCAAACCAGATGACACAGTGGAGAAGAAAGAAATGTTTCAAGTGTGGAAAATGGGGACATTTAGAAAAGGGATGCCAGACACACACTAGCTTAATGGGTGTGGATTTAAAACAGCCCAAAGAAGGATTTCTTTTAATGGTTGATGTGCAAGGAATTACCACAAATGCTTTGTTAGACTCTGGGGCAGACCAGAGTATGATGTCAAAAAGGCTTTGGAAGAGAATAGAGGCCCAAGAAGGATTTGTGCCTAGAACCCCTGAAAGCCAAGTTCACATCAGATGCATTCATGGTGCTGCAACATCATATCCCACCTATAGGCTAAAGGTTAAGTGCCTGGGGGAACAAGAGGAAGTCCTGTTAGCAGTGGTGCCTAGGCTACCCTTTGATTTGGTTCTAGGAAAGGACTGGCCAAGATTTAAGCAGGGACTAGTGGAAGGGCTAGGAAAGAAGGAGGGAGAAGGAATAATGGAAATAGCTCCCGGGCCTTTCTTTGGAAGTCCTCAGTCCCTAGCTAAAAATATGGTTAAGCTTCCAGAAGGCCAAACTATAGGGAATAAGAGGGGCCTTGTATCCACCCGCTCGCAGGCTAAGGTAGAGAGCCAGCAGAAGGAGGAGGGGGAGCAGGCAGAGTTATTAGGAGACTTACCCTCTCATGATGATTTAATAACTCCATCATCTGGTAAAATAAGAAAGTTGAAAGCACAAAAGCGGCGTGAGAGACTTTGCAGAGCACAGGGTAGGGCTGAGATGGTAGCTGGTCAAAGTTTACCCTGGGTGCCAGCTGAGTTAGTGGCAAAGTTTCCTAACTTTCCACAAGAGCAGCGAGCTGATCAAGCTCTCACCCAAGCTTTTAAGTATGCTCATGAGGTCAGGGAGGAGTTGCCCAGATTCAGACTAGATAATGAAATATTATATAGAGAGAGTCAGGACCCCAGAAATGGGACCATACGTAAACAATTGGTGGTACCCACAACTTTCAAAGGGCTAGTACTTAGATTAGCACATGATCATCCAGTTGGAGGTCATAAAGGGATGCAAGGAACGCTGGATCAAATACTTATGCGTTTTTATTGGCCAGGTATTTTCAAAGAAACTGCCCAGTTTTGTGCTGCATGTCTAGCGTGTCAGCGAGTTACAGCGGCTCACCCACCGGTGGTGCCTTTGATTCCCATGCCAATTATCACAGACCCAATTGGTCACATTGCCATGGATATTGTAGGCCCATTAGTCAAAACGCCCCGAGGTTTCCAATACATCCTAGTTATGGTAGATCAGGCAACAAGGTTTCCCTGGGCCATACCATTGAGGAATGTTTCTGCAAAAACAATAGCTTTAGAGCTAGTAAAATTGTTTTGTGAAGTGGGATTCCCAAGAGAGGTGTTGACTGACCGAGGGTCCAATTTTGTATCCAAATATTTGGCCCAGGTCTGGGATGCCTTTGGCATTCATCACGTGAAAACCTCAGCCTACCATCCACAATCAAACGGTTTGGTGGAGAGATTCAACCAAACTCTCAAACAAATGTTGAGAAGGGGTTAGCAGGAGAGGTAAAAGAATGGGATATGTTATTGCCCTTTGCCTTATATGCCTGCAGGGAAAGAATTCAGGTATCCCTAGGTGTAACTCCATATGAATTGATGTATGGTAGGGCTCCACGGGGTTTGTTAGATATTTTGAGGGAACAATGGATTGATCCTGAACCAGGAAGTCAGGAGGTGCCACAGTTTCTACGTGACCTGAGGGCACGTTTAAAAAGGACCTCGCAGGTTTCTGAGAGGAACCTGCAGGACAGCCAAGTGCGCCAGAAAGGGTGGTATGATAGGAAGGCCAAAAGCCGCCAATTAAGCATTGGTGAAAAGGTTTTGGTTCAAGTAGCAGGTACAGCCCCAAAATTTGAAGTACAGTGGAAAGGGCCATGGAAGGTAGTTAAACAAGTGAGCCCAGTGTCTTATATGGTAGAAAATGCAAGAGGGCGTAGGCAGACCTACCATATTAATGTACTTAAGTCTTGGAAGGAGAGGCCTGTAAATAATAATGACCCTGAAGCCAGTCAGGAAGTAAGTGAGCTTCAAAAAGATAACACTCTCGTAGGTATTACGGACTGTAGGAAAGAAGTTTCACCAGTTAAACCAGTCCGTAATAACTTAAGCAGGGGGGTATGTGATAAGGAAGCTTATCATAGCTCAGGAAGGAACTATAGTAAAGGTGAAGTGACTCTGAACAAGCAACCTGTCAGTTCTGGTAGAAATAAGAAAACAGAATTTTCCCATAAAAGACTACCAGTCCCAGAATGCACCAGGTTTCCAGCAGCCATTAGAGGAGCTGAAGTGGGGAAACGTGTGTTCAATCAAGAGGGCTATGAGGTAATCCCCAAGCACTCATCTCAAAGGGCAGGGCCTGATTCAGCACAGCTGCGCTGTGCTAGGGTGGAGCACTCATCTAAGCAGAATAAAGGTAGAGTTTATTCTACAGAGAATCATCCTCATCATCTTGGAGATCCTCAGTGTCTTGATCAGCTTGTATATCCTCATCTTGGACAGCTTCATCATCTGGAGGATCATCAGAAGCAGAAGACAGAGCAGATGGACAGAGAGGGCAAGAAACCCTTTGGAAGAAAGAAGAGAAAAGCTTTTAGGAGGTCTAAAGGAGTCCAGAGCAGTACGTATACTGGAAGGCATTCCAAAGGCAAGCTTACACCATTGGACTGGGGAAAGCCAGAGGAATGGTGCTGCAGAGCTAGGAATCTCCAGACGGTACCTGTGAGGGAGACGGCTGCACGTGGAAGGGACCCTAAGACCCGTGCCAGAAGGTATGTGAAGAGAGATCCAGTGTCCAGGGATCTGGATTGGAAGGCTGGACATAAGAAACTGGACTACATACTGGCCAGGCTATTTAGAGAGGAACTCTAACAGCAATGGAAGCTCAGGTATGAACACTGATCTATGCCCTAGCTATACCCTTGAAAGACAGCAGGGAAACAAGTATTCTCCTGAAAGTGCTCCATTGAGAAATTCCTCTGTGCCAATCCATGATTTTGAACCCATGATTGTTGAAGAAGGGGGAGAGGTGGTAGATACAGGCTGTGAATACATGGATTGCTCTCTGTCTAAACTCCTTTGGTAATTTACTGTTACAAAGTACAACAACCATCACAAAGAAATACAAACTTGTTCTTTAATCTACTCAGAAAAGCTCCTGAGTAGGATTTGAGCCACGCAGTAGAAAGCAAGCCAGCTAAGGGGTTTCAGCTGGGTAACTGCTAGCAATTGAGCCTTACCTAATTGCTTGTGAGCTCTGAGGAAATCACTTCTGAGTCTATGTGTGAAGATATAAGAAGTTAACCTGAAAAGAACAGTTTTTCCCTACTTTGTGGGTTTGTTTGTTGTTTGATGCACTGCTAAAAAAATATTAGCTAGAGCCTACAGAAAAGACCAGTTTGTTACCAACCAGGTCTTTATTCTTTTGATTTGATTGCCTGACAAGTTCAACTGTTGTTTTCCTGATTTTGTTTTTCTAAGTTTAACACTGAAAGCAAGTATCCTGTTTTATGTGCTACCAAGCATATCTGTGTTGGGAGAAATAACCCCATAAATAAATATCTTATTGGCTTTACACTCAAGCACAACTAATTATTGTGAGCGGCTGTGTCTGGTGTGAATGGACTGCATTTCCCACAATCCCTTGCAAATCATATTGATATATGCCTTTGCCAAGACTGTGAACATTCTCACCCAGGCACCCGTTTGACAAGGTACAACCCTATAGTGGTCCATACCTTTCCGACTGATCCCAATAGGTCAGAATTCAAAACAAATCCTCTAAACCTTTTAAGCTACAACAAGGATTACCTCAAGGCTCTTATTGTCACTGCTTTTTAACATCTTCATCCAGCCCCTATGTAAAATAATACAAGATCACAAAATTCCCTATCAAATATATGCAGACACCATCCTAATCTACACCCCATTCTCCACCGTCAACCCTAACTACTCCTCCATTAGCCAATGCCTAGAATCCATTATCCAATGGCTCAACAACCATGGCTTGCACATCAACCCAAATAAAACAGAAGTTCTTCACATAACAAGACTTCCTTCCTTCACCCCACCAGCCACACTTAACCAGGCCAATCTAACCTTACAGGGCTATCTTGGCATAATCCTGGATCAACTCTGTTTCCACCAACACATCAAACAGATGAGAAAACTTGTGCCCCCAACTGGATCACAATGATTTCGAACAACAGAATAAAATCAAAATAAACTGAACCATCTAACTTCTCAACAAATAAGGGTGTCCTGCAAGTTCATAAAAATAAAGACCAGTGTGGTCCATCTAGTCTGCCCAGTAAGATGGCCGGAGTAAGATGGCACAAGTAGGTGCCACTCTGTGCAGGCCACTCCTAAACAAAGACATGGGGAGTGGTGGCCTGCACAGAGTGGCACCTACTCGTGCCATCTTACTCCGGCCATCTTACTGGGCAGACTAGATGGATCATACTGGTCTTTATCTTCCATCATTTACTATGTTACTATATTACTATGTTATTAGAACTATCTGCCAGGCACTTATATCCCCTATACTTGACTACGCAAACATAATTTAGAAGGGTCTCCCAAAATTGCTCAAAATACAACATCCAGAGTAACCACAGGCACCAGTCCATGAGATCACATCACCCCATTCTAAGATAGCTTCACGGGCTCCCCATCCACATGAGGATCAAATACAAAGTCTTCCTGACCATTTTAAGACCATTCACCACCTTTTGGCAAACATCCTTTACTCTCTCTTGCAATATCCTCCCAACAAAAGAGTGACAAGATCAACTAATAACATCCTTCTATCTATTCCAAGTGCATTCACCCACTCCAACTCCTCTACAGCCAACAGAGCTTTCTTCTTCTATGCCCTACCAATTGGAATGCCCTCACACTGGATCTACGCCAACTCACGGACTTAGAAGAGTTGCGCCGCAAACTGAAAACCCTCCTTTTCCTCAAGCACTTTGGACGAAGCTCTTTAACTACCTGCTCACAATAACTGGACTACGTACTCTGAACCCCACTCCCATGTGTAAATAGTTCTATGTACACTATTTAGTTTTGTTTACTATTACCTTTGTTCTCTCTATGTAATGTTCTTGTTTGAAGCGTTCCATGTACACCGTTGTGACATGTAGATACAGTGGTATAAAAAAGTTGCAAAATAAATAAATATATAAATAAAAAAGAGCTGGCATAAATGCTTATACCTAGGTTTAACTCATGCTTTTAACAACTTACACTCCTATTTTATAAAGTATGCATATATTTGATTGTTGACTACATGGGAGTATATAAAATTATCCTTGTAATGTACCTTAACTTTTCTAGTTAGCGTGCATTAGGTGCATAACTTTAGCACAGTTCAGTAAAAAAGAGCCTTAGAAGCATTTTATTAAAGTGTGCTACTTAGGTAGCATGGGGTTTTGGAGCCATGCTAAGAAGTAGCATGGGGCCTCCCTGCCAAAAACCATGGGCTACCCTGGTAGTGCATGTCAGGGCAGGGACTGGGTGGTACAGGGCTGCTCTTGGCAGAGGCAATGAGCACAGGTATTAGTGGCCCGCGCTACCTGAGCTTGGCACTGATAGTGCAGGTGCAAATAATGCCAACTCAATGGGTGGTGTTAGTTGTACCTACAGTAGGTTCAGTATGTTAAAGCATGGTGTTCCTGTGCTAAGTGTAAGGGGACAGATGCACATGCTCTACTTTAGTACTATGTGGCCTATATATGTGAAAATGCCCCTTAATGAATATGCACAGCAAATACACAGATACTTCACAATAGAGCATGTTCAGCTGAAAAGTAACCAGAAAGATGTTTAAAACATGTCATGTAACTCAATTGCACCTGTTGATGTGTATCCCCTGTCGGCCTGGAAAATTTGGGAAGGTTTGCCTTGTTATCTTATTTATCTATAGTATCATTTAGAGAAGCATTTACCTGAAATCTCCTTTATTGCTGGTAACTCTTTCTGCAGGGCAGTAGGGTGCTGCTATTTCCAGTACCACAATCTCTACTTTCTTAGTGCTGCTTCCAGAAGAAGTATTCACTAAACATTCCCACTCTCCTGTTGCTGTAATTTCAATGTTAGACAAAATGAGCTCCCTGCAAAATAATAGCCCAATTATATAAGTTAAAAAAACTATAAAATCAATATTTGTTCTGCAAAAGTCGTAACTGTCCAATTATTAGAAAATACAGGTTAATATTATCATGAAAACTCCTATTGACCCCATAAGCAAACATAATGATTGATAGAATAATACAGTCCATACATAGTTCATGCAATGGATAACTGATTTCGATAACACGCCGTCTCAGAATTTCTTTTTCTGAATTTCTCTGCATGATTTCATAAATAGATTACTGACTATCGTATTTATCATATACAAAGAAACTTCTGGTCCCTCAAGGGGAAAAGGTAGTTTCTAGAAGTGATAACAGTTTTATGACAGGTTGCAGCCTATTTGAGCCTATTTTATAAAAACACATAGGCGCATTTGTGTCTTTATAAAATACTAACACAAATCCTAGAGAAATCATGCGCAAAATAAAGTCACTTACATTTACACCTGCTCAGGGTTAGGGGCAGATGTATGCATGTGAAGTATTCATGGATGTGTATATTTTATATGTTTTGAATATTTTATAAATAATGCATGTAAATCAAAACTATCTTGAGCTTTATCCAAACTACACTTCTAAATATATCTACACCCGAGTCACCTAGCATGTTGCAGTGCCATGCTTTTACACAAGAGATGATTTCATAAGAGGCTTTTTATGCACCAATACTGTCATATATGTGTGAAAAAGACTATAAAATTACCCCCAAAGTCCAGAATTTTAAGTTGTATGCACAGTGTATCCAAAGCAATTGCAATGAATTTAAAATAGGGCTAGGGGGCCCTTTACAAAAACCTGTTAAGGTTTTGCATGTAAAAATAAGTGCCAATTCTCCATGTTAGCTGATGGGGGCATGACCAACATGTTCCCAGCAGCTAATGCATGACCGAGTACCATAATGTGCAATGCATAGTGGTGTTAGGTGTACCTGCGTTAATTTCCATGTTACTTGATTCATGCTCTAATGTACTCTCTGCGCCCCCACACTGCTCCTCTAACATGTCTACTCTCTACATTAGCATACGAATGCCAATTAACATGCATTTTGGTGGTCAATAGATAACATGCCTGCAAGTTGTTAGCGGTGCTTAGTAAAAAGGCTTCAAAGTTATTTCAGGAAAAATATTTTATTTGAGGGCATTCACTACATTTGAAACTGTTGTACCTATCTTTAATGTTTATGTTTTTAAATTTGATTAACTAGCTTTTGAACACTGGCTATGGAAAACAGAATTGCATTAGCCATTGGTAAATATAAGAATTTGAAATATGGAAATTCATTCTTTCATTGAGTAATCTTGTGGCTAACAATCTAACTACATTGTTTTACCTCCTGAGTTACACTTTTATAAAATTACCCCAGGGGTTACGCCTATATAAGTAAGTGCGGGGAAAGAAGGTATGTACTTTTATGGAACATGAGTGTAAGCATGTTCTGGTTGGTGCATGGATGGTATGAAAAACTATACATGTTCTTTATAAAATATTCATGGTCACACAGATTGTACCCAAGATGGTGTAAATGTCCATAGCTTCAATCTAGCTGTGATTTCTGCTGGTTTATTCCTGGTATAATATAAAGACACATAGGTGTTTATGCGTCTTTAGAAGATATTCTAAAAACAGTTGCCTTCTTGTCCTCTCAAGCTAGGCAACCTATTGTAAAATTATCCCCAATGTGTGGCCACTGGTTTCTTGGTGAGAAAACAGAACTTACCCTTGTTTGCATTGCATACCACTAGACACTTTCTGTATCAAAAAACAAACCAAGAAACAGTGCTGGCTCAACTATTAGGCAATACTAGATGGCTAACTAGGGCAGCATTTCTTGGGGGTGGCAAAGAGTAGCTGAAATCAATGCAATACAATAGGCTCTGATAGTCACATCAGCACATACTTTTACTGATAGCTCCTTGTGGCAAGGTTTTCTGAATTTGACTTCATTTCCCATGTGAAAGCAGGGACAATCATCATAGCTCTTGAGAACAGGGAAGGGTAAGGAATAAGAAACTCAGAACAAATGAAACATGAGGAGCATTCACTTGTTCAAGAGACACTGAAGGGCAGGTTTTCAGAATTGGGGGAAAGGGACATATTTCGGTCTTAGTACAAACTGACATACATTATTCATATCAGGAGAAAGAATTTTAACAATGACCGGCTGTCCCCGGCGTATGGTGCTGCGCATAATACAGTCTTTCATGGAGGATGAAAGGCCAGCTTATGGAAAATGGAAAAAAGGATGCAAAAATTCAGGCATTTTAACGAACAAATTGACTAGTCTATTCTCTGAATTAATCAGTTGCTACAGCCATTGTGCCAGTTTGTTCCAGATGTGGCAATGAAGGGTGGTTGATCAGAGGATCTCTATATAATATCACAGATGTCCAGTAAATCCTTTCCAGCTTAAAAAAAATGGACACAGGCCTACATTGGACATACAACAGTATGCAGATAAAAATAACAGTTCAGTTAGAATAAGTCTGAAATGCACGAGCAGTAAAGTGTGACCCTTACGATTACATCACACGCCTTTCATTAAAATGTATGGATTTATCTTTCTGAAGGATTTACGATATCTACTGCTTACCTTACTTTATACACTTACTTCAAATTAATTTCAAGCCTCATTATTAAAAAATCTGGATTCACAATGGATCTCACTGTCACGTGGACCCCACATGCACTGTGTCTCGAATGTATGCAAATTTACTTCGAATGGCAGTGGGGTATCCAGGACAGGTTTGAAAAGCCCTGCATAAGAGATATGTGAATTCTTTTCAAAATAGGTTGAATGAATAACTTGACAAACTTTAAATGATTTCAAAGTTTTGTTTGCCAAATCTTTATCAGTGAAAAATCAGAAATCATCAGTCACTGGATCTAAAATCTGATTCAGATTTTCAGAAATTTCAAAGCAAATTGCATCACAAGTGGTTTCAGATATTCTGAAATTCCATTATGAATTTTCACAGCAGATCTGCCTGGTTTGAGGTCAAGAGCGTTGTACTTGTATCTCTCTACATCTCTCACCTTGCGATATGAATGTTTGACTGGCATGGAAACCGAGAAGGCCGCGGGGCCACGTACCTGCTGGCCGCTGATAACCGGGTGGGCGGCGTGGTGCGTGGCCCCGGCCTCGTTCAGAGGAGGGGGGTCCAGGGAGGCGGGGGGAAGGCATCTTTTAAATTCATTGGTTCCCACAGTTTTTTGGAGCACAGGAGCTAATGAGGGAGGGCAGGAGGAGAGAGAGCTGAAGTCAGACGGGAGCTTGCCGGCGAGGCGTCAGTCCGTTGGAGCAGTGCGAGAGGACTGGCGTCTTCATGGAGCTCCGGGCTGTTGCGGCGGCGATTTGGGGCCTTTGGACCAGCGCTCTTCTTTGGCTTGTCGGAGGAGCGGCTGCCGGGTCGTGGGCACGGTGCAGAGTGCAGCACGTGGAGTTCTTTTCGGCTGCGGGGACCAGGCGAGTGGGCAGCAGGGCTGGGAGTGCATCTTTTGCTGGCGGTGTGGGGGCGGCTCATCAAAAATAAATAAATAAATAATAAAGCAAGGCCGGATTACGTTTCAGGAGGAAAGAGGAAGGGGGGGGGTTAAAAAAAAAAAAAGTAAAGTAAAGTAAATCGATGCTCTGGAGGGGGGAGGGTTTGGAGCTTGAGCTGAGTTTTGTTTGTTGTTTTGGTTGTCAGGGGGTGGAGGGCATGCCAGCGCAGGGGGGTAGGGAGGCAAGGGGGGGTAAGGGGCTAGGTGGATGGGCGGCTGTCGCTAGGGGCAGGCAATCCGGGGGGGGGGGGAATTTGGGGTAAGGCAAAAGGGGCCCAGGGTGGGGGGTTGGCCAGGCCTAGGAGGCTCAGGAGGGGGGGACCCGGAGCCGGTGCGGATCCTGACCCGGGGCAGGGGGGGGCCTCCAGGGGTGAAGTGTTGAGTCAGGGTGCAGGTGGGTTGCATGGGGCGACTGGGTGTGGGGGGGCTGGTAGAGGGTGGAGGGTGGCTGGGGGACTGGTTGGGGCAGGACCGACCCCGCTTGGGTCGGAGGGGTGTGCGGTCAGGCAGGAAGCAGTGGTTGGGGGGCCCTTGGGGCTGGCAGATGGGACCTGGGGTTTTTTATCCCGTGGCTCAGGAGCATTGGCGGGGAGGGGGGCAGGGATCCTCCAGGGCCGAGTGGCTGGGGGCCTGGCAGCCACCGTGGGCCATGGCAGGTTCCCCCTCCGTCTTTTCCTCTTTGTCTTTGCAGGTGCCTGCTGGAGAGGTGAGGAGGGTGGAGCAGTGTGGAGTGGAGATGGTTCGAGATGACGGGATGGATGCCGAGGCGGCGTGAGGTGTTCAGGCTGCGGAGACAAGGGAGGAGCAGGAAGAGATACAGCGTGCGGATGGCGGGCTGCCTGCTCCGGATGGCCCCACAGAGGTTGCGCAGCTCAGAACAATGCCTGCTGGTGAGTTGCAAATGGGACAAGGGGACCGGGGTCCTGGGGGAGAGGCCTCGGAAGGGGCAGGGGGTAAGGCGAGGAAAAAGCATTGGCATTCCCGTAAGCGTCGTCGTCAGTCGGGATCCTCTACGTCGTCATCTGATGATGTTTCGTCATCTTCTTCGAGTTTGGGGGCCAGGGATTGAGCAGCTGGTGTCGAGGGCGGGGCAGAGGCTGTGTCGGGTGAGGTGGCTGCTTCGCTCGCGTCTTTTTCGGAGTTATGGGAGGGAGTGCCGCGAAAGCTGCGGCGGAAGATTCGGAAGAGGTAATATATTGATATTTTTAGGCTGGTTGAGGGTAGGAAGCGGTCTGGTGATAGTAAACAGAAAAGGCGGGAGGATGAGAAGGCTGGGAGGGTCCGGAAGGCATCGCGCAAAGTCATTAATTGGACGAGAGCTTTCTTGCGGCTGGCTAGTGTATGGGGGCATTGTAACCTGGGGCAATATGGGATGTTGCTGGCTTATACAGACTCGATTTTGGAAATGGCGCAGACTCATGATGGTTGGGCATGGCTCAACCACGATGAGAAGTTTCGGGATAAAATGGAGGAGAATAGGTTTTTGTCTTGGGGAACCCAGGACATCAACTTATGGTTGACACAGATGTTGGCTAGAGGGGGTGCAGGGAGGGAGGTGGCCAAAAAGGGGGTGGTGGGTCGACAGCAGGTGCGGGGCGGCCTTTTCAGGGGGGAGGCGCTCCTGCGACGCAGAGAGCAAGCGGCGGAGGGGCCGGGGGTGTTTGTTGGCGCTTCAATAAGTCCTCGTGCCCCTTTCCAGATTGCAAGTTCTGACATAGTTGTTCGGTCTGCGGTGGGGGGCATTCAGCGGTCAAATGTGCCAAAAAAGGGGCCCCGGGGGCCCCCTTGCCTGCTTCCAAGCAGTAGCGACTTGATGGGCCTGGCTTCAACGCCGATTCGGCTTGAGGCACTCAGGCCTTGGTTGAGGCGTTACAAAAGGCGGGGAGATGGGCGGCTGTTAGAAGAGGGGTTTTGGGACGGGTTTCTCATTCCAGTGGTGGAAAAAGGGGGGTTCGGCGATGGCACGTAACGCCGCGTCTGTGAGGCGTTTTGTTCACATGGTTAGGGACAAGATAGCCACTGAGCTGAAATTGGGCAGGGTGGCCGGCCCCTTTCCAGTTCAGCCATTTGCGCACTTTGTGGTTTCCCCGCTGGGCATTGTTCCGAAGAAAGAACCTGGTAAGTTCCGGCTGATTCATAACCTGTCCTTTCCAATAGGGACGTCGGTTAACGATCGCATACCGTGGGATTTGTGCGCGGTGCAGTATGTGTCTTTTGACGAAGCGGTTGAGTTAGTGCGGGGATGTGGGACAGGGTGTTTGATGGCAAAGGTGGATATTGAATCAGTTTTGAGGGACATTATTATTTCGATAAGTGCATGCCGATGGGTTGCTCGGTATCCTGTTCATACTTTGAGAAGTTCAGTTCGTTCATGCACTGGGTCCTCGGGGAGATGGTGGGTTGTGCGAATGTGGTCCATTATTTGGATGATTTTTTGTTCGTCGGTAGGGCGCAGTCAGTGCAATGTCAGGAGCTACTGGATGGCTTCGTGGGCTTGGCTCAGGATTGGGGCGTCCCATTAGCAATGGGTAAGATGGAGGGTCACGCAACGCGCCTCACATTTTTGGGGGTGGAGCTCGATTCAGTGGACATGGTAGCATGCTTGCCATCTGAGAAAGTGGCGCGGCTGCGAGTTTTGGTGGCGAATGTGATGGGGGCATCTAAAGTAACACTGAGGGAGATGCAGGCTCTGATAGGCTCCTTGAAGTTTGCGTGTCGGGTCATTCCAATGGGGCGAGTGTTTCTGCGCAGGTTGACGGCGGCTACAACAGGCGTACTTAAACCGCATCATCGCATCAGGGTCTCCAGGTGTATGCGGGCTGACCTGGGGGTTTGGGATGAGTTCCTGAAGGGTTTTAATGGCATAGCGGGTTTGCGGGAGCAGGAAAGGTCTACCTTTGATCTGAAGCTCTTTACCAACGCGGCGGGCAGTGTAGGGCTGGGCGTGTATCTCGGGGGTTCTTGGTGTGCGGAGACATGGCCGCCGGCATGGCGCGAGGCAGGGCTAACCAATAGCATAACCTTTTTAGAGTTGTTTCCGGTATTGGTGGTATTGGAGTTGTGGCCGGACAGGCTGCGTAATCGCCAGGTGCTGTGGTAGTGTGACAACGAAGCGGTGGTTAGCGTAATTAATAGGTATGCACCGTGCTGCTTGTGGGTGGCGGCTTTAATGAGGGAGGTGGTGCTAGCCTGTTTGAAGTTTAATGTGGTGGTGAGGGCTCGTCATGTACTGGGGTGTGCTAAGCAGGTTGCTGATGCTCTTTCACGTTTTAAGTGGGACCTGTCTGGAGATTGGCACCAGAGGCGGACGCCGTGGGACTGCGGGTCCAGGAGCACTTTTGGCTGCTTGGCCTGCAGACATGCTGAATCTCTTGCGGAGTTACGTTGCACTGGCGACCTGGCGGGCTTATCGCAGAGGCTGTGACAGCGTCGTGGAAGTTTTGGCAGCCCGGGGGGCTGGCGGCAAGGTCCTGTCGCGGATTACCTCATGGGCTCATACATCGTGGCAGTGAGGGCTGTGGGAACAGCGCGTTCCACAGTGCGGGCACACTTGGCAGGCTTTGCCTTTTTCTCTAGAGCAGTGGGGTGGGATGTGTCCAGCTGGGGGTTCCTGGCCCGCCGCTTGATGCTGGGTTGGGAAAGGGGTAACCCTCAGCAGGGTGATTGGCGGCGGCCGATTACGCATGAGCTGCTCAGACAGCTGTGCGACGCGTTGCCTATAGTGGCAGCGTCGGCTTATGAGGCCTCGCTGTTTAAAGCAGTGTTTTGCGTGGCCTTTTTCGGGGCTTTCCGGGTGGGGGAGCTGGTGGCGATGTCCAGCTCTGCAGCGGGGGGTGGGGCATTACGAGTGCATCATGTGCATGTGTAGACGGAGGAGTTGTGTTTATGGTTGACACGGTCCAAGACGGATCAAAAGAGCAGGGGTACGTGGGTGATATTGCAAGCTGTTGGTGGTTCCCCAACTTGTCCGGTGGCTGCCATGGCGGCTTACCTGCGGGTGAGGCCGCGGGTGCGGACTTCTTTTCCTGCATAAGGATTCGCACTGTCTGACACGGTTTCAGTTTACAGCGGTCCTGCGGATGACGCTGTGCCAGTTGGGCTTAGAGCCGGGCGACTTTGCGCCCCATTCATTTAGGATTGGTGCAGCTACTAGTGCTGCGGAGGTGGGCCTGAATGCGCAGGAGATTCATCGGATAGGCAGATGGCGCTCTCAGGCATTCCAGGGGTACGTGCATTTATGAGGGGCTGCTTGGGGAATGGGTTTAACTGTGTATTTTCTTTTAGATGGGCGCCGGATGTCGTGTCACTGCTGGATGATTGGCCATTCATTTGTGCACTGGGCGGGTCAGCGGGCAGCGTCGAGGCCTATCAGGGCAAACATCGGCCTGGACACTGCTGAGGTGACTATATCATGGCTGGGCGAGTGAGGTCTTCGATGGATGCAGCTCTTGCCTTTGCTTCGGCACCATCAGCGCGTAAGGGGATCCCCGGAGTTGCCGTTGATACATCTCGGAGGCAACGATTTGGGGGCTTGGACTGTTAAGCCGCTGATCAGAGCAGCAAAAAGAGACTTGGACCAAGTGTTGTTAATGTTTGACGATGTTGTCTTGTTATGGTCAGATATAATTCCGAAAGCCTGTTTGCTGGGGTCACCGGAGGTGGTCTCGGGGGTTGATTAAAATCAATCAGCAAGTTGGCCGATGGGTTTGTGAAAAAGGTGGGTGGCAGATTTTGCATCCTTGGGTGGACGTGGATTGTGCTGGCTTATATCGGCCAGACGGAGTACATTTATCCCCGGTAGGGGTGGATCTACTCCTGAACAATTGGCAAGAGGCTTTGGAGTATGTGTTGTAGTGCAGGGTGGCTGGTCACAGCTTTGCTTTTGGGGGGGCTCAGGAACGGGCGTACCTGAGCCTGTGGCGGGATCCCAGAGGTGTCCGGGGTCCGGAGTTTTGGCAATACGCAGGGCGGGGGTGGGGTACCCCCGACCCGGAGAACCCCTTGGGGCTTTTGCTAATAATATGGCGAAGCCGGATGAGGGGAGGATGGATATTGCCTGGGGGACGGTTCCCGGCGGAGACGGGAGGGAACTCCCTTTGCTACTCACATGGCTGGTGAGGGTTCGTCCCACTGCCGGAACCTGTATGATGACGGTTTGGTTGTTGACAGATTGTTTGGATAATGTTTATGGTTAATAAAGCTGTGACCAGTTGAATGCCAATAAGTGTCGGAGTGTGGTTCTTGGGGGGGGGGTTGTCCTGGCCGGGGCTGGAGCGCCGAGTCCACCTTACCTGGTTACGAGAAGGCTGCGGGGCCACGTACCTGCTGGCCGCTGATAACTGGGTGGGCGGCGTGGTGCGTGGCCCCGGCCTCGTTCAGAGGAGAGGGGGTCCAGGGAGGCAGGGGGAAGGCATCTTTTAAATTCATTGGCTCCCGCAGATTTTGGAGCGCGGGAGCCAATGAGGGAGGGCAGGAGGAGAGAGAGCTGAAGTCAGTCGGGAGCTTGCCAGTGAGGCATCAGTCCATTGGAGCAGTGCGAGAGGACTGGCGTCCCACACGCCCAGCCCTATGGTGGCTGGATTTGGGGGGTTGCAGCTGGAAGGGGGGACGGGATCCCGGAGGTGTCTGCGGTCCGGAGTTTTGGCAATACGCAGGGCGGGGGTGGGGTACCCACGACCCGGAGAACCCCTCGGGGCTTTTGCTAATAATATGGCGAAGCCGGATGAGGGGGGATGGATATTGCCTGGAGGACAGTTCCCGGTGGAGGCGGGAGGGAACTCCCTTTGCTACTCACACGGCTGGTGAGGGTTCATCCCGCTGCCGGAACCTGTATGATGACGGTTTGGTTGTTGACAGATTGTTTGGATAATGTTTATGGTTAATAAAGCTGCGACCAGTTGAATGCCAATAAGTGTCGGAGTGTGGTTCTTGGGGGGGGGGGGGGTTGTCCTGGCTGGGGCTGGAGCGCCGAGTCCGCCTTACCCAGTTAACGGGTGCATTGTGATGGAGGGGTAATTACTGTGCAGGAGTATGGGTTATATTTGAGAGCATGCGTGTGTGTTACAGGTATAGAAGGGGTTCTTAATGTAGACAGCTATAGTATGCAGGGAGTGGGGTGCTTGGGAGTATGCTGTTCAACTGAGGTGGCTGCTTTGCGAAAAGAGGGTGAATCTATTGGGATCCCTGTAGGTATTTCAGGAGCAAGTATGCCAATGCGTTGTAGGCTTGGTAGAACTCCACACTTAGGGAAGAGGCTATGGGGCTTTTAAAGGTCTTAGTCATTCCAGAGTTCAACAAGATGGTGGTCTTTTGGTAGCTCGAACAATTGTTTGATTCACAGTTTGAATCCTTTGCTGAACTACAGAGGGAATTTGATTTACCGGGTACTCAGTTTTATTTTTGGCTTCAATTGAATCATTCTGTTTATAATCAGTTCTTTTGAGTTTTCTTTGTTCCATGTAGAAAGCTCTTGCATATTGTTCAGTTCTCTGTAAACCACTTTGATTTATTGATAAGGTGGTATAAAACACAACCAAATAAATAAGTAAAGTGAAGCACAGACTGAGGGCCCATTTTCAGATAATTGGGGAATGGAAGATTTCATGGTAAGGACAGGAGTGTTGTCTAAAATGACTTCTCGAATATCAAGCTTTTACTGTCTGAAGCTGGTTGGATTAACAAGAGGACCAAGAAAGTTTGAGAAGTGGACCTAGGTCAAACTCTACAGCAGGGGTTCTCAACCCAGCCCTCGAGACATACCTAGCCAGTCAGAGATTTAGGATAACCACAATGAATATGCATAAGAGAGATCTGAATGCATGCAAATTTCTCTTGTGCATATTCATTCTACTGGCTTAGAGGATAACCAATGGGAGATAGACCAATTGCCCGCATTCCTTTTGTAGCAAAAGTCATAGAGAAAGTGGTTTGACATCTGCTCCAGGATTTCATAGATTCGACTGGCCCAGTAGATGAACAACAGTATGGATTTTGACCATTCCATGGAGTTGAAACGCTCCTTCTAGTACTACTTGACACACTCATCCAGAGAATGGAGAATGCTAAAAAGGCATTCATCCTCATATTTCTGGACATCACCCCTGCTTTTGACAACATGAACCACAACACCCTCATCTCTAGACTTGACTCCATAGGCATAAAAGGACACACCCTCAAGTGGTTCACATCTTACATAACTGACTGCTCTCAATACGTGCAAATAGAGCAAAAAAGTCCTCAACCTTCCCCCATAACCAGGGAATACCCAAAGGCTCTGCATTCTCTGGTCCTTTTGTTTAACTTACATATACAGCCGATCTGCACCATATTTATAAAACATAAAACAAAATACCACATATATGCTGACGACATTATGTTGTGATCCCGCTGGACATACTCAATCCCAAATATGATAAATTAGCAACATGCCTAAAAGAAACAGAAAACTGGCTCCAAACAAATAACATGAACATTAATTTCATGAAAACAGAAGTCTTGTTCATATCAAAAAAACCTGATTTCAGCCCTCCGCCAACAATATGTTTAAACAACACTCAACTCCCAATAAAGCAGGAAGTAAAATACCTGGGCATTATCCTTGATAAAACCCTCAGCATGGAACTCCACCTAAAACAACTAAACAGAACCATATTCTTCAAATTAAGGATTATACAACTGCTCAGAAATCTCATTGAGCTGAATGACTTTAGAACAGTAGTCCAAGCCCTCATAACACCGCATTTTGACTACTGCAATAGTCTACTACAGCAAATACCCAAACAGACAATAAACATATTACAAATGGCCAAAAATGTCACAGCCAGAGTCATAATGAAAGCACAACTTGCAGACCACATCACACCCATCCTATATGAATTCTACTGGCTCCCAATTTCCTCAGAGTAAAATACAAAATAATAATGATCACATTTAAACTGATATATAACATAGCCCCCTCTCACCTCTCATCCATCTACAATCAACCTCCAGAACCAGAAGAACTCCCAACCAAAATACTCTCATAGTACCTCCTTCAATTGGTTTGCAGCTTGTCGTGCTGTGAGGGCTTGCGTGCATCAGTGATGCTGAGAGCTAAACTATCGGTAGTTTAACTACTGGCAGGGTCTCCCAAGATGGACAGGTCTCAGCTGAGGTGCCAGACGAAGACAAACCACCCATCTGGGCAGCAGCAGAATGGGATAGTGTTGACGGCGGAGGATCACATTTCTGTGACAACGGCAACAACACCAAACTCAAACTGCGCAGAAGGAAGGCCCGGCAATATACTTCTGTATCTTGCCATGAAAACCCAATGGATAGTTACAACAAAACAAATTGTGCTATGGTGCTGGAAGATGAGACTCCCAGGTCGGAAGGCACTCAACTAGCTACTGGGGAAGAGCTGAAGACTTTTCAGAGTAAAGCCAGCATTTATGATGTGGTTGGATCAAAGCCCTCGGGAAGTCTGACTGCTGATGTAGCTGCGCATGAAATGAGAGTCAGAAGCTGTAAAGATGTCTTACACATTGGAACATGGAACGTACGAAGCATGAACCAAGGGAAGTTGGAGGTGGTCAAGAATGAAATGGAATGTGTACAAATTGATGTGTTGGGTGTCAGCGAACTGAAATGGACTGGCATCGGGCACTTTGCATCAGATGATCACATGGTCTACTATGCTGGAAATGAAAGACAAAGAAGAAATGGTGTTGCATTTATAATAAAGAAGAAACTTGCAAGAACTGTAATGAAATACAATGCAGTCAGCGAACGCTTAATCTCTATTCGTCTACGAGGATTGCCTATCAACACAACTATAATTCAAGTATATGCCCAACAACAGCTGCAGAAGAGAATGAAATTGAAGAGTTCTATGAACAAGTACAAGCTGAAATTGACAGAACATGCAAACAGGATATCCTGATAGTCATGGGTGACTGGAACGCAAAAGTTGGCAACAAAGAAGAAGGCAAAGTAGTTGGAAAATATGGACTTGGCAACAGAAATGAAGCTGGAGAAAGACTGATAGAATTCTGCAAGACCAATGATCTATTCATCTCAAACACCTTCTTCCAGCAACACAAGCGGCAACTGTACACATGGACTTCACCCAATGGATTGTATAAAAATCAAATTGACTACATCTGTGGAAGTCAACGATGGAAAAGCTCTGTAACATCAACAAAGACAAAACCTGGAGCTGACTGTGGTACAGATCATCAACTACTAGTATGCAAACTCAAGCTAAAGTTGAAAAAGAGCAAACCACTCATGAATGCAGCAAAATATGACCTTGAGAATATACCACTGGAATTTAAAGACTGCCTGCAAAATCGATTTGCTGCTTTAGATACAAATGACAGAACTCCAGAAGAGTTATGGAATGACATCAAGAAGGTTGTGCTGGAAGAAAGCAAGAAGTCTCTACAAAAGGTGAAAAAGCAAAAACGGCCAAAATGGATGACGGAAGAAACTCTGAAAATTGCCCAGAAACGCAGAGAAGCTAAAGCCAAAGGAGAAAGAAAGACAATCGCAGAACTCAACAGAGATTTCCAACGTGCAGCAAGACAGGACAAGGAAAAGTACTACAATGACACTTGCAAGGAAATAGAAGCAGAAACTATTAGAGGAAGAACAAGATCGGCTTTCCTAAAGCTGCGAGAGTTAAAGAAAAAGTTCCAGCCTCGAATTGGAATGTTACAAGATGCTCAAGGTTCTATGTTGAATGATGCTGAGAAGATCAAGAAAAGGTGGAAGGAATATACAGAGTTTTTATATGATAAAGATCAAGTGGACCAACAGCCGTTTCAACCTATACCTTATGATCAGGAACCATTGGTGATGAAAGAAGAAGTTGAAGCAGCATTGAAAGCCTTATCAAAGAACAAAGCACCAGGCATTGATAGCATTCCCATAGAAGTATTGCAGCAATCTGATGCAGCTGTTACTGTACTTACAAGGCTCTGCCAAGAAATATGGACGACAACATCATGGCCAACTGACTGGAAAAGATCTGTGTTTATACCAATACTAAAGAAAGGTGATCCAACTGACTGTGGAAATTATCGCACAATCGCTCTGATCCCACATGCCAGCAAGATTCTACTGAAGATTATTCAAAAGAGACTACAGCCATACCTAGAACAAGAACTACCTGAAGTGCAAGCAGGGTTCAGGAAAGGGCGAGGAACGAGAGACATCATTGCGGATGTGAGATGGATCCTTGAAAAGACTAAAGAATACCAAAAGGATATCTATTTGTGCTTTATCGACTATAGCAAGGCTTTTGACTGTGTAAACCATGAGAAACTCTGGGCCACATTAAGAAGCATGGGTATACCAGAACACCTGATCGTTCTCTTGCGCAATCTGTACTTTGATCAAGAAGCAATAGTTCGAACGGAACAAGGAGAAACAGAATGGTTTAAAATAAGCAAAGGTGTAAGACAAGGCTGCATACTTTCCCCCTACCTGTTTAATTTATATGCAGAACAAATCATCAGAGAAGCAGGATTGTATGAAGACAACAGAGGTGTGAAGATTGGTGGAAGACTCATCAACAACCTTCGCTATGCTGATGATACCACATTACTGGCAGAAAGTGAAGATGATCTGAAACATTTGCTTCTCACAATCAAAGAACATAGTCTCAAAATGGGCCTGCACCTTAATGTAAAGAAGACAAAGATCATGACAACTGGCATAATCAACAGGTTCATCGTTGAAGGAGAAGAAATTGAAATCGTGAACAACTTTAACCTACTTGGATCAACTATCAATAAAGAAGCAACAAGCAGTCAAGAAATCAGACGACGCATTGCTCTTGGCAGAATGGCTATGAAAGACCTAGATAAGATTCTCAAGAGCAGAGATGTCTCTCTCCATACAAAGATTCGACTTGTTCAAGCCATGGTATTTTCCATAACATCATATGGATGTGAAAGCTGGACAGTGAAAAAGACAGACAGGAAGAAAATTGATGCCTTTGAATTATGGTGCTGGCGGTGAATACTGTGTATACCATGGACTGCCCGAAGAACAAACCAGTCGGTACTAGAGGAGATCAAACCTAAGCTTTCTTTAGAAGCTCAGATGACAAGACTTCGACTTTCATACTTCGGACACATCATGCGAAGAGAGAGATCATTAGAGAAAGACATCATGCTTGGAAAGATAGAAGGTCAACGCAAAAGAGGAAGGCCAGCAATGAGATGGATCGCTACAATAACAGCAGCTACGGGTACCAGTCTGTCAACAATGAGCCGCCTGACTGAAGACCGAACACAATTTAGGATAGCTATCCAGAGGGTCGTCATGAGTCGACTCCGACTCGACGGCACTTAACAACAACAAACTCCTTCAATATGCAAAACCAAACAATTCACTAGCAATAGGGCCTGTACATACATAGCCCCCTCAAAATGGAACTCCCTCCCTGAAACACTAAAAGCAATTAAAGACTTACAATCATTCCGCAAAGAATTAAAAACCCACCTATTCAAAGAACATTACAGCAGCCCCAACACCAACAGTCCATAAAGTTCCCTCCCCTTTTCCCTCCCCTCTTCTCCCCCCATCCCTCCCCTTCTGCCCCCCAGTAACCATTCCAGATCCCTCAACATTGCTACATTCAAATCATTGTTTATGCATTGCAGACATCATTTGCTGGGTATACTGATAAGAATGCCTACATTGTATCTCAAAATGAGATAAATGTACATAGTTCAATGTAAATAGTTACCTGTTATACCACATTAATACTGTTCTATGTAAAGATTTTGTTATAATGTAAACCACCCCTGATCTCTGGAAGGGGTGGTATAGAAAAACGTCTAAATAAATAAAATAAGTTCTGAAATAGGACTGTCCATGTTTTCCTGTCTGTATCACTGTCACAATTAATGAATTTTGTAGTTCATAGGGTGGTTCTTACTCCCCTATAATATATAAATTTGTTTCAGCTTAAGACAACCATTGGTCTTGTCAAAGTCATGTGGGTATAATTCTCATATGGTTTATTTTTGTTTAAACTTGCATCCCTTTTGGGGTGCAGTTTATTTATTTAGCTGTATTTATATACCGCCTTTCATCGGGCCAAGGCGGTGTACATGAAAGAAGAATGATACATTGAAGCAAATTAAAATGTATACATGCATTGGAGAATTACGTGAGTATGACAATATACATATATCAGCCCCCCACTCCTCTCACCAAGCTCATCCAACCTATACCATCCAACAGAAATAGACGCTCATCATGTTTGAACAAACTTCAGGTGCCAAAAACACTCACGAAATGTTCAAGGACAACATCCAGTAGAGCCTTCTCACTTTTTGTTCCAGGAGCTTGGAATGCTCTCCCCCCAGAAATTCATGCCATTACAAATATCATTGCGTTCAGAAAGGCTATCAAACATCATTTGTTCCTAAAATACTACCCCAATTCCATTCCCACCAGTCAATCTCAACATACTAGGCATCATCACCAAAACCCACATCCACACAACCCCTTCTAGAAAATGGTTAGCTCGACACCCCTTTTACTTATCCGCTCTACACATTACAATGCCAACCTTGTCCCTTGTATGATCTTTAAATTTAATTACATAGCTCTGTACATAGTTCATCCCCTTGTTCTTCCAGGTTGTACTCCCTGTTGATTGTAAACTCAATGTATCCTGTTACATTGTTGTATATTTTGTTTAAATGTAAACCGCACTGATTATAATAGCGCGGTATATAAGAAATGCAAATAAATAAATAAATAAAAAAATATATATACAAATTATATACAATGACTTCGTATGGTGTGTCTCAACTGGAGGGGGAGGTTATGCAGAAGTTCTAAGAATAGGTGTGTCTTCAGGTGTTCTCTGAAGGTGGAGAGGTCTGAGATATTCCTAAGCGTGTCTGGTAAGGTGTTGCAAATTAAGGGTGCATATAGTTGGAAGGTTCATTTACAGGCTTGCATTCAGACCCTGACTTCCATCCTCATCCTACCCTAACCCCCATCAACGTTTTGACCAAACTATAGATCAAGCAGTACCAAACTGTACTACACCGTATCTTCCGCAGAACTGACTAATGCTCTGTACTGTTCTAACTAGATTGTAAGCTCTGATAAGCATGACTCTGATGGGCAGGGACTGTCCCTTGTTTGTTAGCCAACTCTTGTAGGTTAACTGTGCAGTGCTGCATGCGTGGCGCTCTATAAGTGCTAAATAGTAGTAGTAGTAGTAGTAGTAGCTTGCTGGTTGGATTTGGTTCTAGCATGGGGAATGATCAGTGTGATCATCATGGAGATACATCATGATCTGCTTGGTTGGGGGGTCTGTAGAAGAGTGTGGAGGTGTGTGTGGGTGGGGGTCGGTATGGATGGCATAGTGAGTGAGGAATATTGTTTTGTACTTTATCTGACTCGGTAGCAGTAGCCAATGGAGCTGCTTGAGTAGGTGCGTAATATGATTTTGCCTAGCTGCTGCTTGGAATATTCACACTGTTGTATTGAGGGCGGTTTGAAGGGGAGAAATGTGGATTGTGGGAGGACCTGGTAGACAGAATTGCAATAGTTGAGGTGTGGTAGTACTGATGCTTGAAGAGTAGAGTGGAAATCTGTCAGTTCGAGCAGCGGTCAGAGGCACTAGAGAATCTTTGCTTTGTAATACATTGTTCTTGTAGTTTTGTTGATGTGAGCTTTGAAGGTGAACTGTTGATCGAGGGTGATTCCAAGGTATGTGACTTCAGATTGTGTCTTGACTGGAGTGTTGTTCAGGGTTATGGTTGGTGGGGGAGTGAAGGTGTCATCTCTGGATATAAAGAGGGCTTCCGTTTTCTTGTAGTTGATTTCAGTTGGATATATCTGTGAAGCATTTCTGGTGAGTAGAGAACGAGGATTGCTTTGTGTCAAATGTGCCATAGATCCTGATACCACTGGCGTAGATGTGGAAATTGAGGTCACGAGCGTACAGAGAGGTTGATGTTTGTTGCAGAATTTGCCAGATTTTATCACTTGAGCAGTTTTCATATCAGATCATGATATGGAAAATCACCTACAATGAAATTCAGCCTTTGCAAGAGTGGGGAATGCCTGTTGGAATTTTTGCTGTCTCTTACAATTTGAATGGTACGGAGTTCTTGGAAGAATAGCCCCTCATTGAATGTTAACTACTAGTGGAATATTATCTGTATTACATATAAATATAGTCATGTTAGACAAAAACAAACACTCTGGAAAAAAGCACAATGATGGAACATTCCGGATTAATATAGGTTGATAAGGGGAACTTATGATCTGATTTAAGTAGATTTTGTAGGCGAGCATGGTTTAATTTGTTGATTATTGATTGGCTTTTGATTCTGTATGGTTGTTGAAAAAACAATAAAGAAATTTGAACTAAAAAAAATAGATATTAAGTTAACAATTAATATTTTTCTGGAAAAATGTCTACATATGGCAGGAACAAAGGAATGATACCTTTATGGCTGTCATTAGTGTTCATGAATTTCAAACTGGTGCTAATCTAACAGGATCAATTAAAAACACCACACACAGAGGTCCTTTTACGAAAGTGTGTTTATTTATTTATTTAACATTTTTATACCACGTTTTTCCAGGTGATCAAAACGGGTTTACATATAACAACAATTTGGAAAGTACAAAACATCTGCATATTCTATTACATAGAACGTTTTTAACTATATACATTAACATTGGTGAAACAGAGTTTTATTAATATGGAAATATATACATTATAAAGGCATTGTAGATAAAGGGAGGGAAAGTAGTGTTTTTACTGGGTGGGAAGGGTAGGTCTTGAGCTGTTGTAGTCTGGTAGGGTGCTATAATGAAGGGTGAATAGATGGGTTTCAAGCTTTTTTTTTGAAAGCGATGAGATTGTTAATTTCTCGTATGTTGGCGGGGAGGACGTTCCATAGTATGTGGGCAGTGTGGGAAAACGCTTTGTTGTTGGCCACCTTTTTTGATTTTCTGAAATCATTAGGTATTTCGAGTTTATTTTTGTTTTGATTGTGTTGTGATAGGCTGTGCTCTTTTGTGATAAGGGTGGATAGGAAAGATGGGGCAATATCATTGATTAATTTAAATGTTGTGACAATTATTTTATAGTTTATGTGGCTCTGTATGGAGAGCCAATGTAGGTTGTTCAGTATAGGGGTAATGTGTTCTGTTGGGTTGATTCGCATTGAGATCTCTGCAGTAACATTTTGTGCAAGATGAAGTTGTTTTAAGACCTGTTTTGTGGTACCATGGAGGATTGTGTTGACATAGTCAAAGTGTGTGTGGGGGGGAGTTATGATTTAGTGGATGATGGATTTGAAATCATTGTGGTGAAGTAGTGGATAGAGTTGAGCTTATAATATATTTTTTTGGTTGTTCGGTTGATGTGTGATGCCATGTTGAGGGTGCGGTCAATGATTGTGCCGAGGTATTTTATCTTGTTTTTGACTGTTATGCATATATTTTGTAATCTGGTGGTTGTTGGGAGAGAGATGCTCTGATTTCTAGTTACAAACATAGCTTCAGTTTTGGCAAAGTTGATCTTTAGGTTGTGTTTTTTTAGCCATTCGATTATTTCAAGAAAACAGTCAGTAAGTTATTGATTTGGAAGATTTGATGTGTTAATGGGGAGGTATAACATTATGTCGTCTGCATAAATATGAAAGTTTATTTGGAATTTTTTGAATATGGAGCTGATGGGCTGGAGGTAAATGTTAAACAGTAATGCAGATAATGCTAAGCCTGTGGGAGTCTTTGTTCCTGTTTATAGTGTTTGGATGTATGTTGTTGCATTTTTACTTGTTGTGTTTTTTTAGTTAAGTATGAGGTGAACCAGTTTAGGACCGTTTCCTTGATCCCTATCTGCTGGAGCCTGTTAAGCATAATGTGATGGTTTGTGCTGTCAAAGGCAGTGGCAATGTCCAGGAATAATAAGAGAAAGACCTGTTTTGTGTCATCTATGCCTCGTGTGTTGTGTGTTGTGGTTTTGCACCTAATAACCCAATAGCACATCAAATTGCAGAACATTAAGTGCAAAGCCACCATGCTACCTGCTAGAAGAAGTCATAAGGCAAAGCAACAAGGCAATGTAGCCCACACAACCATTGGGACAAAACAATGGACACATGAAATGAATAGAAAAATCTTTTAAAAAATCTTCTTTTACAGAAAGACAAGCAAACAGCACCATACATGGCCATGTTTCAACAACATACAAACATCTGAATATTTCATATATATTGTTTGACAGAGTTCAGTGGACATTAGGGCTCTGCATTAGGAGTTAAAATCTGGTTTAGATAGAAAGTCTCATGCCATCCCTGGACTTGTCAACTCTTGAACGTGCTTCCTTGCCTCTGGGTATTTTACAAACACAATGGCAGCAGTTAATGGAATGGAGCAAATGACATTCTTGAAATATTAGAGGGATCCAAGATGGCGCTGTGAGGGTGCAGCTCTGAGGACGCGTCTGCTCTCACTCTATTTTGCTGGCATTGGGGGACTTTTGCTTGTTGAGGTTTGGGCAAGAAGAAGGGGAAGGAGCAGGCTAACCTCCCCGAGAGCTCTCTCCCTGTTTCTTTGCGCCAGCTGACGTTGGAAATGTTTGGCATTGCCTCAGGTGCCTCGACTCTGGTAGCTCTCAACCCGCCCAGAGGAGGTGTGACAGGCAGCAGTGAAGGAGCTTTGTTGAACCCCATTCAGCGTACGCCAGCATTTATGTGCATTCTTAGCATCTAAAAATAGGTGCCTTCTTAGAGGGTAATTTTATAAGAAGGCACTTAGTTAAAGCATGTTTTAAGGTGCATATGTTAAGCCTATTTTATAAAGATAAATAGGTGCCTACTTGTTTTTTATAAAATACTAGCTTCGCTCATGTGAGCTTATATTGCAGATGCAGACATTTACACAAGCCTTGGAGCTGGTGTAAAAGCTTGTGCCTGAATTTTTCAAGTATACCTGTAAATTATTGTATTATATAATCTACCTGCATTCTTGTGCGCTCTGCCCCTGCTTGGCCCAAACTCCACCCAGATGCATGTCCACCCGCAAAGTACACTCCTTGAAGCCACAGCAGTGACTTTTACACTGATCAGGATTTATAAGAAGTTATTTAGGCACATATGTGGCCACGTGCACATGGGAAAGACTTTATAAAAGAGGGTATTTTATAACAGGTCGCTTAGCTGAGGAAGGTAAGTGGGTGCCTATAGAGACACAATTACATATGTTCCTGTGTGTCCCTATAAACTTGTCCCACAAAAGCTGCAGCATTCGCTGTCATGATGAAGCCGTGCCGATTAGGCCAGCTCAGTTGCTGACGTAAATGTATGTATGCATAGTAATGTTAATGTGCATATTTATAAAGAACGGGTGTAAATTAAAACTCTTCCCAAGCGCTGCCCCAAATCCTCCAAGTCCCTGAACATGCCTAGGTGGGGGGAGGGGGCAATTTTATAAGCGACATTTTATGCACTCACACTGGTATACACATGTGAAAAAGGCTTTATAAAATTGCCCCCTACGAGTACAAAAGTATCCACATATTGTGCATCTTCTTTGTAGCAAGTGCAAACTGTGCATTAGAAAATACTGTGAGGATTTCAAAACAATGTCACCACATGTACATTTCCTCTCCCAACTTGACTCTTCCCCTTTTCCCTGCAGGGTAAGGTTTGCATACTGGAAACAGCACCATCAGGGGAAACTTTCAGAAGCTATATTTACCTGGGTAAACACACAGTCGCTTGCCTAAAGGTCTTTAAAAATTGTCCCCTTATTTTTTGTAATTTAGCTGTTTTGTAACTTGTTCTTTGCAATGCCCTTGTGATGCGTGTTCCAGGAATTCTGACCAGGTTGTGTTTGCACTTCCTGCTTGTTCATTTTGTTTCTGCACCACCTTACTTCCAAGTCCCAGAGTTTAGCAGGTTCCCTACAAGCAGATTCAGAAAGCAGGAAGCAACTATCATGTCAAGATGTTCTATTGCATGTTTAAAAAAAATCTTCTTAATTTTGTATTAAGCCTCTAAAGCACACAGGGACATTACACTCTCCCTTTTCCAGGTGTGCTGTGAGGCTTGCCAATCTCTTGCTTAGCATTTGAGAATATTACGAACTGTTGCTCAGCAGCCTTTATGCAGCTGGTTTGGAACAAAACGCCATCCAGACCACAATGTCAGCTCTATTAGAAGATTAATTCTTTTTACATAGCTGCTGTGGATTATAGCCCAAGAGAATCTCTCAATTCAAATAGTGCCACAACAAGCAGTTTGGCTGAGTCCAAACCGAGGATTTGGGCAACAATATCTCCCAGATGCCTCCGGAGGAGCATTAATCTCTTCTTGATTATTCCCTTGATTATTTGATTGCATGCCATTGGGACTGGCCAAAAACAGTAATGCTTTGAGGTTACATACATCATTTTCCTTTGTTTTAAATCAGTTAGTAGGTCTATAACTCAGAACACAGTCAAGGTCATGCATAATGACATGCCAAGTGTCCTGGAGCTCTCATACAAATTGTTTACTTCAGTACACACAAAGGCAGAGATTACAACTGTCCTGCCTTGCACTAAGAACTATTAAATATTGTTATGGATAAATAATGAAATTTCTGATCCCATGGAATTCAGCTTTCAAATAAAAATGAACCATCTGTTTCCCAGCTTAGTAGGCCATTAGCTTAGTGTTTAAAGTAGCACCATTTAATGATGATGCTTCAGACCCAGAAATATTTTCATAACAGTTCAGACACATAATCATATTTATTTTTTCTTAAATAACTATGGGAAAGGGATTTTTTGCCAGGGATACAGTGTTTGAAATCATTCAAGCATTCAGATTAAATGAACTTTCTTAAGATTCACAGATGATGAGCTAAAGGGCTTCCCTTGTGCACCCATCTTCCAAAAACACTTTCTTTACAGAAAAACTCTTGTTACCCACTTCTACCATTAACCTACTCATCCCCTACCAACCAAACTTAACAATGTAATGCTTAGGAATCCAGAGACCAAGAGGTGGAGAAGTTAGAAGGGGAGAATGCTGATGGAATCTCAACCACTAAGGATGTGCAAAGGACATTTTTTTCATTTCATTTTAGTGTTTGATTTGTGGGCTTTTTCCATTTGTTATTTTCTTTATTTCATATTGCTTTTCTATCTTGAGCAGAAAATTGTAGTTGACGAGTTAGTCCACTTGGATATGTGCAAATAAAGGACAACAAACAACAGCATTATTTCTTTATAGATCTGATGAAGAGAATATAACTCTTGAAAGCTTGTCAAAAATATATTAAGTATTTCAATAAAAAAGTATCACCTACAACTTGTTTGTAGACCTTTATTTGCACATATTGTTTGCCTAAAATTAGAAAAAATCAAACAGTCACTGGTGGTGTAAAAGAGGGAAGTAGTGCCATTTAGGAGTGCTGACCTGGATGTCTCATTAAGCCCCAAGTAGATGACTCCCAAGGATCAGGTGGTGAGGTTCCTTGTGGCCGATGACATCATGGAGGTGCCTGGAGCAGGCTCCCCTTTCTTTCCAGAATAAGGGTTGGTGTAGGGCAATGTGACTTATGTTGAAGCAGCAAGGCACTCAGTGAAAGCTCCTAATCCATCAGAGCCTACCTTCATGCAGATTTTGCAGCCATCAGGAGGAACAAGTATTGGAGGACCTGAATCTACAGTTTCAGGAGTTAGTCAAGCTGTTTCTGAAGCTCTTTGCCTTGAATTTTGCATGCCTTTTGTAAAGACAGCCCTCAGCTTTCGGCTGAATGTGATATAATAGGCTAAGTCACTGCTGAGGGCACAGTGGCCAGTATTAGAAGGAGTGGGGACAGAAGGTAGTTGATTGGTAACCCAGGAAATGAAACTGGGGGAGGGTGAATAGGAGGGCAAGGGAATAGCTGTAATTTTGTCAGGTTAAGTCGTTTATTTGGGCAGGTTCATGGGAAGGTGATAGCCCAGATTGCATATACGTGTCAGGCCTCACTGTCTCTGGCCTAGTCTTTGGAAGTTCTGCAGGTTTATCTGGGGTCTGGATAAAAGCCAAATCTCCAGATTCTTGATATCTGGGTAATACATTAAATTAGATCTGTGGAGGATATGGCTTTTACCTACTTGGAAGCAAAATTTAAACATGCCCCAGTGCTAATGTGTAGCACCAGCCCTGTTTCTTTGCCAGCAGTGAAAGACTCACTAGATCTAGTGGATCTATATATACATCTGGCAGATCTAGATCTGGATCCCCAGGATCTAACTTGATTTTTTTACTTCTGAAATAAAAATCTGGCTGGCACTGCACACTAGCACCGCTGGAGAGTTTTCTAGCTGCAGAGCATAGAATCTGTTTTCTTCCTCTCTCTACTACAGCAATCCATGGATCTGGACTTGGTAGACAAGAATCTGGATCTGGATTTAGGTCTCAGTAGTGGAGGGAGGAAGAAAACAGAGTTAATGCTCTGCAGCTGAAAAAACCTTCAAGGGTGCTATGTGCAGCACTGGTCAGATTTCTGTTCCAGCAGTAAAAGACTCATGTTAGATCTGGGGAATCCAGTTTCGGATCTGCTGGATCCAGGGGATCTGGCTCCAGATTTGCTAAATCAGGTCTGGATCTACCAGATCTAACTTGTCTCTTTCACTGTGCTGGGATGCACATTAGCACCAGGCATGTTTAAATCCCCGATGCCAAGTAGGTAAATGTTGGATCCTCCATGGATCCGATTTAAGGTGGTATTACCGCCGGCAGCCTACAGCACACCAAAGCTCCCCCGATTGGGGTAGAGCACCTGAGCGGGAAATCCTCCCGCTCAGAAGCTCCTGCCCAATCGGGGCAGTGGGAGCACCGAGCAACAGTGACAGGACACGCTAAAAGCGGCCCCCCTACACAAAGGGAGCCGCTTTTACTGCCGGCAGCCCACAGCACACCAAAGCTCCCCCCGATCGGGGTAGAGCGCCTGAGCGGGAAATCCTCCCGCTCAAAAGCTCCTGCCCAATTGGGGCAGTGGGAGCACCGAGCAGCAGTGACAGGACATGCTAAAAGCAGCCCCCCTACACAAAGGGAGCCGCTTTTACCGCCGGCAGCCCACAGCACACCAAAGCTCCCCCGATCGGGGTAGAGCGCCTGAGCGGGAAATCCTCCCGCTAGAAGCTCCTGCCCAATCGGGGCAGTGGGAGCACCGAGCAGCAGTGACAGGACACGCTAAAAGCGGCCCCCTACACAAAGGGAGCTGCTTTTACCGCCGGCAGCCCACAGCACACCAAAGCTCCCCCGATCGGGGTAGAGTGCCTGAGTGGGAAATCCTCCCGCTCAGAAGCTCCTGCCCAATCGGGGCAGTGGGAGCACCGAGCAGCAGCGACAGGACATGCTAAAAGCAGCCCCCCTACACAAAGGGAGCCGCTTTTACTGCCGGCAGCCCACAGCACACCAAAGTTCCCCCCAATCGGGGTAGAGCGCCTGAGCATGAAATCCTCCTGCTCAGAAGCTCCTGCCCAATCGGGGCAGTGGGAGCACCGAGCAGCAGCGACAGGACATGCTAAAAGCGGCCCCCCTATGGGGCAGGCATGCACCTGAGGGCCTCGCCAGAGGGCCCTTCGGCATGGCCCTTAGGCGTGGCACGAAGGCGAAAGAAGGAACAGCCCACAAATCCATGCAGAAACAGCAGAGCAGCCAGAGGAAGACACGGCAACACGCATGACCACAAAGAGTCTACAAACAGGAACAATAAGAGCCAGGCAACCACCCCACACACAGAAGACCCGGCCAGGTAGGCTCATCCAGAGACCCAACTTCAACAAACTCATAGCAAAATACACAATCCATCATGGACACAATCACCTACCTACCAGTATTCCTCCTCATAACACAACTCATCCCCCAACAAACAGTCACAGGATACACACACCCAATAAACCTATGGATACGAACAACCATGCCAGCATACCCCCCTCCCCAACACACCACCCGGAGCCCACTCAAGAAAGACAAACACAACAGACACACAATCCACATGCACAACCCACAAACGAACACTAAAGCAAACCCTAAGGAGCCAGACACCCCAAACACCACCACAATAGAACACATGAACACCAGGTCAGTAAGAAACAAAATAAACACAATCAGAGACCACATAGAGGACCAACAACCTGACATCCTCTGCATCACAGAATCTTGGCTGACCCACACCGACATTGTACTCCTCAACCAACTAGTCCCCCCCACCTACATAGCCTTCAACAATCCACGCACACAGAAGAGAGGAGGCGGAGTTCTGATCATTGCAAAAGACACACTAAAACTAAAGACACTCACCTCACAAGACTCAGACCAATGCAATAAATTGCTGTAGGTAACAAGCACATGGCCATATGCCTCATCTACAGAGCCCCTCATGCTCCAGCAGAGGAACTCGCCGCCACCCTAGAGACCGTCTGTGCAATCAACAAGAACCACAAACCTCTAATACTACTGGGCGACTTCAACCTCAGCTCCACCAGCAGCAGGGACAAGGAAACCTTCCTTCAAGCAATGAACTCCCTACAGTACACACAAATAATCAACACCCCGACACACAGGCACGGATCAACACCGGACCTCATATTCGCCCCCAACCACATAATAAACAGAGGTGACATGTCATCACCCACAGTCACACCAGTACCATGGTCGGACTACCACAGGATCAAAATAGAAATCACAAATCAAAGGGAAGGACACAACAAGACTCAAAACACACCACAAGGCCAAAGAAGATTCAAAGCCTTCAACAAAGACCAATTCCTAAAAGACACGCTACCTTACCTCAACCCAGAAACGCACGACCTGAACGAACAAATAAGTGAATGGAACAGCATCATCAATGCCGCAGCCCAAGCCAAACAGAGACAAGAACAAACACCAAAAGACAGCACACCCCATGGTACTCCCGGAAAATACGAAATGCAAAAAGAAAGCTGAGGAAGATAGAACGCCGCTGGAGACGCTCCAAATCCCCCTCCACACAGGCATTATACATAACTCAACAAAGAAACTACAACGAGCTCATTAACCAAACAAAAAGAGAACACCACACAAACACTATCCTAAAGGCTTACTACAAACCAAGAGAGCTTTTCGAGATAGTAAAAATGCTAACCAATGAACCAAACTCAGAAAAAGACATACAAATTGACCCACAAACCTTTGCAGATCACCTACAAGTGAAGCTAGGCGACTCATCACAACAAACAACTGAAGGAACCAACAACCCAACCATACCCACCATAACCTGGGACAAGTTCAGCACTCCGTCCACAAGGCAACTCTCTGACATCATCTCCGCCCTCAACACAAGCACCGCACCAACAGACCCATGCCCGGTCCCATGGATCAAGGCAACCAAGGAAAGTTTCCTCAGCCTCATACACAACATGGTAAGCAACTCCCTAGTGCAAGGCACAATGCTGGACCAGCTGAAGCTAGCCACAATAAGGCCAATCCCAAAGAAAACCACTTTAGACAAAAGCAATCCAGCAGCCTACAGACCAATCTCCAGCATACCACTTATGGCTAAAATCATTGAAAAAGCGGTGCAACAACAGCTCCAGGACCACATCGATGCACATGCTCCACTGGACTTACATCAGCATGGCTTCCGCCCCAACCACGGAGTCGAAACACTACTGCTATACCTATTCAACGACATAATCCAAACCATAGACAACCACAAACAAGGAACACTAATGATCTTCCTGGACATATCAGCTGCGTTCGATACAGTTGACCACAGAATCCTCCTAACCAGACTACAAAACATGGGAATAGAGGGCACCATATTAAAATGGTTCAATTCATACCTAACAGACAGACAGTTCCAAGTCAAGATCGGATCTAACATCTCAAGACCCACAAAGATCAAGCAAGGGGTGCCACAAGGATCCGCACTATCCTCACTGCTATTCAACATATATATCCAACCAATCTGCAACGTCATAAAAGCACACAAAATAAACTACACAATCTACGCAGACGACATCATGATATACACCCCAATCAACCTCGACAGCCCCGACTACTCCGAAATAACAAACTGTCTCAACAGCATGTCCAAATGGCTCCAGCACAATAACCTAGCCATAAACCTCAGCAAGACAGAAGCACTCATCATCACACGAAACAACACCTTCAGCCCCCTCCCTTCATTAAAACCAACAACACAGCAATACCACTGAAGAACGAAGTGAAATACCTCAGAATAACACTCGACAGAGAGCTAAACCTACAATCACACATAAGAAGAACCACCAAGAATGCATACTACAAGATGAGAGTAATCAGACACCTCAAACCTCTACTCACACAAGACCACTTCCGCACAGTCTGCCAAGCGCTTATAACTCCCATCCTCGACTTCTGCAACCCGATCTATAGCGGCATGCCAAAACACTCACTCAGACCACTTCAGATGGCTCAAAACACAGCAGCCAGAATAATCACCGGCTCTCCAATACAAGCCCACATCACACCCAAACTAAAAGACCTCCACTGGCTCCCAATCAGCCACCGCATCAAATACAAAATGATACTAAACATTTTCAGAATCAAACACAAAAACTCCGCACTCAGCTACAACCCCTCATACTCCCCAACGCAAGCACCAGACCTAGAAGAAAGACCACAGCTGATATACTCAACACCCCAAACAACTACACAAAAGCATGCAAATCCACCACACAAAGAGCCCTATCACTGGCGGCTCCAACAATATGGAACACACTCCCAGATGAGCTGCGGTCAACTGAAGATCCAAAGGACTTCCGAAAACACCTAAAGACATTGCTCTTCACCGAATACTATGGCCCAAGCAAGTAACCAGACCATACAGACTCAGACCAACCACAGATCAGAACCTCAGACTCGATTGAAGATCAAGCACAGCAAGCTGCAGAAACAGCAAACCCTTGTATATAACTGTAAAAAGCACATGTTGTAAATAGCTCACGCTAATCAACACACTTGCACCCATGCACCCTCACTGTACATAAACTAACTCACACACACTCCATTACCACTGATTGTTTGATGTGCACACCGCCTTGATTGAAGGATAAAGCGGGATAGAAATACCCTTTAAATAAATAAAATAAATAAATAAATTACCTAGGTCCAAAGGATCCAGTTTTTACCTATTTCTCTTACCTATTTCAGGCAGATGGGCTGCCCTGAGGGAGCCAGTGGCAGTTACTGGGCTGCTGTGGCTCTCGGCGATACTGAGGCTATCCTGGCATGCAGCCATGTTTGGGAGGGCTGCAAAACGAGCCATTGGTATTAGGATATGTGTCTGACCTTCTTGGAGCCTAATGGCATGGCACCAGAAGCTGGGGGGTATTGCCGAGTAAGATGAGCACAGTGAGCACTGGGGGCTCTGTAGGATGTTGGCCTGGCCTGGGGTCATGGAAGAGGTCTTCCCTAGCTTGATAAGGCAGCAGTGGCTGTACCTACAGGCAACACAGCAGCATTCTTCTAGCTGTGGGGGAATTATGGGCATCTGGTCTCATGCTGCAAGGTGGTCAATGGGGTGTGCCGACTGGAGAGAGGGTATGTTGGGGTGGGGTGTAGCTGGGAGGGTTTGTTCGAGGGCTGGTTATGGACGAGTGGTTGGGACAAATGAAAGAGAGGAAAGCAGGATAGGGTGGCCTGAGTTTGAAGAAATGAATGGATCCATGGTGGACTTGTGGGGTTGGGCAGCAGAGGAGTCATGAAATCAGATGGTTGGGATGTGGACACCATTTAAAGACAGCCAGTCTGGTAAATCAGTCAGAGAAGGTGTGGTAAAGAGGTAAAGGTTTCATGATCTGTGATGGATAGACTGACTCCAAGGAGGGGTCATGAGAGTGGGCAGTGCTGAAGCCATAGACTTGGGTGGCTGTGAAGCAGGTACTATGGAAGCTTGCCTGCCTTACTGGAGCAGGGAAGGGGTGAGATGGTACAGGGGCAGACCTCAGTGTGGCCAGGTACAGCCAACTGTCCTCTCAGCACTGAAACATGCATGAAAGTATCCACTGATGGGCAGTGGGAGAAGATTGGGGAGCAGGAAGAAGGAGGGGGTATTAGGGGCAGGGGCATAGAAACATAGAAACATAGAAATATGACGACAGAAAAAGACCACATGGCCTATCTAGTCTGTCCCTCCTCATGTTATCTACCCCTTTCTGGGTGTCTACTGTATTGCAGATTTTGGTATCATCCGCAAAGAGGCAAACCTTACCTGAAAGCCCTTCCGCTATATCACTAACAAAGATGTTAAAAAGAATGAGTTTGGGGGGTCTGGGAATTTGGCAGAGAGCTAGTTGTCCCTGGGCATGCAGGTACCACAGAAGCTTCAGGGGGAGTCTTGGTGGGAGGGGGGGATATAAAGGCATATCTCCCTATTGAGTGCAGGGGACTGGAAAGGGGAAAAGACAGGAAGGCTCATAGCAGGTAAGGAAGATGGGAAGAGAAAGAGATTTGAGGTGTCTAACCCTGTCTTTAACAGGTTGTTGGAAATTTGTATTTGTTCAAGCATTCTAGAGACAGTCAAGCTTGCATTATATGTTTGGCTGATGAGATAGAGCAGTTTGTAGGGGTCCTCGATCAATATAATTCAGAGACATGGGGTGTCAATGCATAGCTATTGGAGATAACTCGTGCCCAGCCACGGTCCTTTTTAGTCCAGGGTCCAAGCTAAGCAGATTATATGCAGAGGTTCACACCCAACATTTCACAGTCTCAGCACAAAGAGATTGCGTGGAGGCTTGGGGGTGCCTGGTTATCCTTACTGGATTGATGTCCTAGCCTGGTCTCCCTTCTCCAATTATGCTGGCAGTTTTAGGGCTATGTTTATAAGCTTATTCGGCTAGTGTTTGAGCGTGGTGAAAGTGATGGTGGGTGTTTGGCTCGGTTCCTTCTTCTGTTCAGGTGTCCGCATTGCTGATGATGACAAAAAAGTCCTTCGTGTTTGTCATGGGGTCTGGTCAAGAGCCTTCTTAAGAGGACCTGGGTCTTTTGCCATTGGGTCTGGTAGCCAAGACAGAGCTATGTTTCACCTGACACATGACCTGTTGTACTTAGCAGGGAACAGTTCATCTTCTTCATTGACCTTAGCTTTACAGGATCCTTTGTTCAACCAGGCCGTGGGCCTGCAGGGGAGATTTAGTCTTGGAGTGCTGTTGGTGAAGGCTTATCTCAAGGCAGCATTGGCTGCCTGGGCGATGGTGCTTTGTTTCACCTGTTGTAGTATTTTATAACTTTGAGGAACATAACTACTTTACAAGTCGTCAGCCTATTTCAGGGAGTGATATTCTAGATCAGTATTTTGCCAATTTCTTGTTGTGGTGTTGGCTGGGGTTAGTGAACATCAATAGGGGAGAATTGTCAGGGGGGGTGGGGAGGGGGAGGATGGAAATCCATTGGTTGAGGGAACATCGGAGGGACTGTGTACAAAGCTCACCTTCTTAGATTTTGAGCTAGATCTGGTTCACATAGAATCAAGACTGTCCTGGGACAAGAAGGATGCTAGCAGAAATCTCAAGGGGTGCACAGGCAGAGAAGTACACATTATTGCAGGTCCTAGATGGAATATTTCAAGTCATGCTAGGTGATCCCAATGGGTCAGGGGTTTAATGATGCCGAGCTCACAAGAGATGCCGAGCTCACAAGCAGACCCACTATCCGATACCTTGGTGTCACATTGGACCAGCAACTTGAGTTCAAAACTCACATCAGCAACATCATCAGACAGATCCACCATAAAATTAGAACACTGAGACATCTCAGACCACTATTACAACCAGGCGATTTCAGAACAGTCTTTCAGACCCTTGTGACCCCCCCACTTTGACTACGCCAATGCGATTCTTCATGGCCTACCCAAGAGCACAATAAGCCCATTACAACTTGCAATGAATACCGCAGCACGCTTCCTACATGGAGCTTCCAGAGGAGACCATATTACACCGATTCTAAAGGACTTGCACTGGCTGCCTATCTACTGTCGTACTACATACAAGATAATCTTGATGACATTTAAGGCCATCAACAACATGTCCTCCTCCTCCCTAACAGAGCTGCTCCACCCTACCCCAGCAACCAGAGTGAGGAGATCTTTTGCCATCAATACCCTACAAATCCCCTGCGAAATAACTAAATGCAACCAGACAACAAGAAGAAGGGCTTTCAAGTTCTATGCCCCCACATGCTGGAACGCACTTCCATCTCCCATGCGAGCAATTACTGATATCGCTCAATTCAGAAAAGCCCTAAAACATCACCTCTTTCTATTACACTATTCACAACCTAATTTAGCAGCATCACATCCAGCTAAGCAAGGATAAGCCACAAGACAACTCTTGGTATTAATGTACAGAATTGTAGATACTGTAAATAGTTACCCTAGTTGAAATCCAAGTTTTCGCTCCTGTTCGATGTAAAGGCATAACAGATATCTGAGATGCTTGAATGTTACCTGTAAACCGCACTGATTTTAAAGAGCGCGGTATATAAGAACAATAAATAAATAAATAATGAGTTGCTTATGCAATGGATGTGGGATGTTGGTGTGGGGATATCACTTGAGATTCATATTTACTTATTGTATTTGTTTGTTTTATACACCACTTTATCCATATAATCAAGGCGTTTTACAGAGAACATAACTCACACTGTTCTAGGCAGTTTACAAGGAACAAGGAACTTACTGAACAAGAACAATAAACATCATTATAACAGTAATTACATTGTACATAGGCCTTTAGGATGCAATGATGTTAGGCCAACTATTTACAGTTAATTATTTACATCAAGACGGTATGTGTTGTGTTACAGTTCATTCTTTGCATGAAGGTGGTATTGCTGTGTGATGAGGTGAGCCTGAGTTATAAGAGTGGTTGTTTTCTTATTTATTTGGGGTTTGGGTTTTTCATTCTGGATTGGAAGTATTCAGCAAATAGGAAAGTCTTGAGGTTTTTTTTAACATAGTTAGATCTTTTAGTTCTCATTGGTTATTGGGTAGTGCATTCCATAGTACTGGGGAGTATAACGATAAAGCCCTATTAGTTGATTGGTTTGCGTTTCTGAAAACCATAGGGATAGTTAGTAGGTTCTTCATACTTTCTCTTTGATGTCTTGTTTCTTGTGTCTGTATTAGTGAATTAAGGCAGATTGGTGCGATATTGTTTATTGTTTTGAATGTGGTCATTAGCACCTTGTATCTGATTCTCTGTATCACTGGCAGCCAATGTAGGTGGTACAGGATTGGAGTTATGTGTTCCAATCTGACTACTTTCATTATTGTGCATGCAATCGTGTTCTGTGACATTTGTAGGGTTTTCAAAGTATATAGCACTATACATGTGGAACCTGATTCAGCAAGGAGCACATCCAGGCCATCAGGACATCCCTGAGCAGGACAGACCCATTAGAACCCGATTCTGCACCACGGGTGCAGGATCGGGACCGTAGAGATGGTCCAGCATGCCCCTGCTTCACTGCAAGGATTTCCTCCCTGTGGCTCAATCTTCCCGTTGCCTCGGACCCCCTGTTTCCAGACCATCTGACCCCAATGGGGGCAGTCAGGACCTGAATTGGGTAGCGGGGACTCCACTCGCTCTCCGCTCCACCTCTGAGATGGAATAAGCTGGCCATCCCCCCAGCGATCCATGGACATACAGGGCTGTCACCAGAATCAGTCCTGAAAGTCTAGGGGTCAGCCCTGCCCATGCTCCACCTACTCTCCGCCCATGCCACCACATCCCCCTCAGCATGCACAGTGACTCTGTATGTGCAGCGGGCCGGGAGGCAGAATCAGCTGAAGGCGGATAGCGGGGCTGGACATCCCATCGGGACATCCAGCCCCGCTATTTGCCTTACAGAATCGGGGCCATAGTGGAATATTCATATTCTGCTCTATGTATAATACTGCCATTTAAAAAACAGACATTTAGCACAACGCCAAACATCTAAGTGCTTTTTGCATATTCATCTCAGCATTTTATCTTCAAATTCTTGAAACATCTGGCTTCTGAGTACTTCTCCTCAGTGCCACTCATTAAGAATGTCTATTTGTTAGTGTACATTCAGGTCATTTGAATTACCTTCAGGGGCCCAGAATGAACTTTATTCCCACATGGTGTTCACTTTGAAATGCCGACTTCAGAGGGAGCCAGGGAGGCCCATCCAAGGCCCCGGCTCACCTCTAGAAAGCCGCCAGCTTGAAGAGCGGTGTTTTACCTCACACTGGCAGCTGTGTTCTTGTGAACTGCGGAGTGCCAGGAAACAGGAAATAGCCTTTAACCTTTCCCAGCACTCAGCGTGCTTCAAGAAAACACAGCTGCCAGTGTGAGGGAACATGCCGCTCTTCACACTTGCAGCTATGCAGAGGTGAGCCGGGGCTTTGGGCCTCCCTGGCTCCCTCTGAAGACGACAGACAGGCATGGGGGTCTTCAGGGGAGGGGGTGCTAGGATAGATTGGAAATGGCTGATGGGGGATCTAGGACTGGAAATGCGCTGATGAGGGGTCTAGGATTGGAAATGGACTGATTTGGGGGGGGGGGCTTGGACTGGAAATGAGCTGATGGGGGAGTAAGATAGGACTAGAAATGGCTGATAGGGGGGCTAGGATTGGAAATGGTCTGATGGGGGGCTTGGACTAGAAATGGACTAATTGGGGGGGAGGTGTGGACTGGAAATGGGCTGATCAGGTGGCTGGGACTTGAAATGGGCTGATAGGGGACCTAGGACTGGAAATGGACTGATTGGACTGATTTCTGAGGGCTTGGACTGGACATGGGCTGATGGGGGAAGAGTGGCCTAGTGGTTGAGACAAGGTACCTTGGGCCAGAGATTCAATTCCCACCTGGGGACAGTAATCTCAGGCTGGAGGGACTGGGGTTTCTAGTTCTATAGGCACACCTTGGGCAAACCACTTAACCCTCTGTTGCCTCAGGTACACACAGATTGTGAGCCCTTTGGGGACGAGGGAATGTATCCAGTACCTGCTTATAGTGATTGTAAACTGCTCTGATGCCCTTCAGCGTGGACAGTATATCAAGAAATTGCATAAACATAAACTTGAAATGGACTGATGGGAGGGCTAGGACTTGAAATGAGCTAATGGGGGCAAGGATAGGACTAGAAATGACTGATGGGGAGCTAGGATTAGAAATGAAGAGAGGGGAGAATGGAACTAGAAGGGAGCTGATGTTGGGGGAGGACTAGAAGGGGATGTGGCTGGGGGAGTGAGGATGGAGAAGGAAAAAGATATTTTGTGTGGGGGGGATTAAAATCTATGATTGGCTGGGCATTGGGAGAGTAAGTGGGGATTGAGGATAGAAGGGTGAAATCTGAGTGGATGAATAAGGAATAAAGAAAGAAATGGAGGAAAGCCCAAAGGGGAAAAATCAGTATGTTAAAACTGATCTAGAGAGAGAATGGGAAAAAAAAACTAGGAGAGAAGAAAGGACAAATGGATTGCAGACAAAGGAGATTTAGCAGAAGCCACGAAGAAACCAGAAGAAAGTGGCTTGAGCAATTGCAACTGAAAAATAAAATGCACAAACAACAAAAGGTAGAAAAAACCTTTTTTTATTCTGAATTTAACTAGACTATGTCAGCTCTGGTAAATGTGCATCACTAACGTCTTTGCGTTTTGTTTAGTACAAGAGGAAATTCATTTATAGTTTTATTTCTCCAGTGTTGCTGTACATTCCAAGTTTGGCTTTTGGGGCTCCCAATTTAATTATTGTCTTCCTATTTCTAAATTGTGATTCCTTCTTCTTTGTTTGGTGACGGTCTATGTTTTGAATGTGTAACCGAGCTGAAGTATTCTGTTCATGCAGTTTCTGTTTGACAGTGTCACTTGTTCTCTTTCCCCAGTAGGAGATGTATGTATTGGTATTCTCTGAGATGTATTGGCTTAATATTTGCAGCGTTGCCTTTTGATAGGCAGGATTTGGTGCTTCGTGTGTCCTGGTAATGCTGATATGATACGGTGGGTTTGCTATGGGTTCTAAATGGGCAGTATTTATAGTATTTCCTAATGTGCCTGGTGGTTGGCACTGGAGTATACAATGTAGAAATATGGCAAACTTTCTTTATCCAGACACTCATTAAGAGGCATGTTTACCAAAAATTAGCGCACATTGACATTATGCAAATATTCATGCAAATGAGGGTTCTTATGCAAATAAGGCCCCACAATGAGTCTTTGAACATGGCCCCGCACCCCCCTTGGGCTGCCACTGTATGCAGCGCTGCACAGACACATGTAAAAGACAGCCCTTGCTCATCAGAACTTACAATCCAGTTAAGACAGTCAACATAGTAGCTGTAGAAAATGGGATGGACAACTCCAGGCCTGGTGCACCCCAATCCAGCCTGGTTTTCAGGATGTACCTAATGAATATTCATGAGGTATATTTGCATCCACTGCCTCCCAGAAAAGGGCTAGAGAAGGCGCCTGACATACAGACTCAGGTAGTTTTTTCCAGGCTTAAGGAGCAGCAAGGTGAAAGGAGTGAGGTCTGGAGTTAGCAATAGAAGAGAAGGGCACAGATATAAGCAATTTGCCAGAAGAGTGGAGTTCCTGAGGAGGGGTGTAGGGAGAGATGAGAGAAGAAATGTAGTAAGGAGCTGTAGAGTGAATGCACTTACAGGTCAGCAAGAGGAGTTTGAAATGGATGTGGAAATGGATAGAGAGCCAATGAAGTGACTCGAGAAGAGGGGTAATATGAGCATGATGAGGCTGGTGGAAAATTAGCCACTCAGCAGAGTTGAACAGATTGAAGGGGAGAGGGATGATTCAGAGGGAGACCACCAAGGACTAGGTTACAATAGTCAAGATGGGAGGTGACTAAAGACTTGATATGTGTCTTAGTAGTGTGTTCAGAAATGAATGGGCAGCTTTTGTTGATGTTATAGAGAAAGAAAGGCAGGTTTTAGCTTTCAGTTGGATGTTTGTGGAGAAGAAGAGAAAGGAGTCAAAGACAACCCCAAGTCTGCGAGCCAAGGAAACAGGGAGGAGTAGAGAGTTATCCACAGAGACTGAGAAAGGAGAAATGGGAGAGGAGGTTTTAGGGGGGAAAATAAGAAGCTCAGTTTTGACTATGTTCAATTTCAAGCAGCGGTGAGACATCCAAGCAGCAATGTCAGAAAGGCGTTGTCTACCACCGCGGCACTGCACTTCTCCACTTGCAAAATGGCAGGCTGGAATGTGCAAGCATGATCACATCCACCTCCACACATTGAAATGCTATTGCAGACATGCATATGTCACACTAACCATCACTGTCTACATCCAGCGCATGCAAGTTTCTGAAATCACATGGAAACTTGCATGTGTCTGGAGCCTTTGTCAGCATGTCCCCATCTGCATTTCTGTTTGCGGAGACATTTATCTGTTGGGGTAAGGATGGCCCTATTTTAGAAGGCACCTTCTTATGCCCACTTTCACTGCTCCCCTCCCATGGAAGTGCAGAGGTTTTGAAATGGGTGTCCCAATTTGCAGCCAAAAATCCTTTCTAAAATGTGCCTCATTGTATGTGCCAAAAAGTTCAAATGTCTATATATATTTTTTATTAAATGAATGTGTGAAATGAACTGAAAAACACCCCCAAAATTCAGGAAAACCCCAAAATGAGCTGAAAATCTTTTGACTGGACACTTCTCTGCTGCTTAACTACTCTCCCACAAGGGAAAAACGATCCTCAGAACAGGCCCTTCTATCTTTTCCATAACTGGCTTCAGCCAGACTGACACAAAAGAGGCGCTATGCATTCAGCGGCTTTACTCCAAAAATATGAAAAAATGGATACTTCTTACTTTATCTTCTGCAAAAACAAAATCCAGACTGGGCTATTCAGCCAGGTCTTTCCTTAAACTCCTTACCAAACACTCTATCCTGCTTGACTATGGAACTATAGAGATTTAATGTTGAAAAATACAGGGTCATGCATTTAGTCTATGAGAAAACAAGGGAGCAGTACAGTAAAGTTGGTGAAGTACTTCTGTGCATGAAAGAGGAGTGAAACTCAGGAATGATTTGATGATCTTAAGTTGGCAAAACAAGTTGAAACGGTGATAGCAAAAGCCAGAAGAATGCTTGGGTGCATAAGGAGAGGAATGGCTCTGGTGAGATCTCATTTGGAGTAATGTGGGCAATTCTGGAAACCATCCCTTCAAAAATATATAATAGAATGGATTCAGTACAGAGGCCAGTTACCAAAATGGTCTTCATTATAAAGCATATGGGGACAAAGATATATGTATCTGGGGTGGCCAAATGCATTTTTTTGGGGGGCGGCCCAAGCTCTGCCTTAACTCTGCCCCAAGCTCCATCCTAACTCTGCCTTAACTCCACCCCTAGGCCAGACAACTTGCCTAAGGCTGTGATCGCCAACCTTCCCCTCCTGGCATGCCCGCGGGGATCTGATCTCCTGCGGGCGAACACGAAGGGTCTTTGCTTCGATCGTGACAGAAAGGTTTTGGTAAGGCCAGGGTCCGTGTGGCCCACCCTTTTCTGATGCTTATGATATATATATACTTTGGTAGAAAGGTGGGAGAGGGGAGATATGATAGACACATTTAAATACCTCAATGGCATAAATGCACAAGAAGTTGGCCTCTTAAACTGAAAGGAGGGGACACAGAATGAAGGTGAAATGGGAAAGCCTCAAGAGTAATTTAATGAAATATTTCTTTAAGGAAGGGTGATGGATGTGTGGAGGTGGAAGAGATAAGGGCTATATCCAAATTCAAAAAGCATGGGAAAAACAGAGGATCTTAACTGCCTTAGAGGAAGACATTGTAGAGCTTAGTAGTTTGTATGGATGGGCAGATTGTCATCTGAGTCTGTGGATGGGGCAGTATCCTCCTATAAAAGTATCCTATGCTCTGGATGCATTTAATCCTCCCATTCCACACCTTGTGAGGTGTACCGTACCTCATCTCTGGCTGTCCTCAACAACCCCCTACCTACGTTCGTGTGCCCGCTCAGCTGAGCACCTTTATCTTAAATCACGTACCTTTGCTGACTACTTACATTTCAAATTCATGCTAACTTCTTTCCAGTCAGCCATAGCACTCACCACGCAAGAGTACTACATCCATCTGACTATCTTGCCTCTGACCTTCACAGACTCTTTGCTACACTGAACTCTCTCCTCAAAGTCCCTCCTCTCCCAATCCCTCCTTCACTGTCTGCCCAAACCTTGGCTGTGCCTGAGCCTTCCAACTCTATGCACCCTCAACCTGGAATACTTTGCTGGACCCCCTAAGATGCATCACTGACTTCCACACCTTTCAGAAGCACCTAAAGATCCACTTCTTCACAGAACACTTCATCCCCACCACCTCACTCCTCGGATCCACTCTGGCTGATGTATATTACCCGACACTCTCTGTATAAAACCCCCACACCCACGAACTCATATACAATGTACATAGTTGATCAACTGTATATTTAACAAATGCATGCTGTACATAGTTAACTGTTCACTGTAACTGTAAATATCCTTGTTTCATGTAAACTGCTTTGACCCAGTATATAAATCCAGCTAAATGAAAAAAAAATGGCATGGAGGAGTAGCCTAGTGGTTGGAGCAACTGCCTAGTACCCAGAAGATCAAGGGTTCAATTCCCACTGGCACTCCTTGTGACTTTGGGCAAGTCACTTTACCCTCCATTGCCTCAGAAGAAAAGGCTGGCAATCTACTTCCAGTAATACATTGCCAAGGTAGCTGGCTTGCTATGAGTCAACACTGACTTGATGGCACAATAAAAAATAAATATTTACATGAGAAAGTCCAGAAGATTAGCCTTGAATTCTCTGCAAGGTCACTTCCCCTTCTTGAATCAGTTACCCTTTCTTCCTTTTCTGAAATCACTGAGGAGGAAACTGCAAATCATCTCTCTTCCTCCAAACTCCTCTGATCCCATTCCCACCTCTACTAAGCTCTTCTGCCAACATCCCTTCCATCTGTCATATCCTTAACCTTTTGATTTCCACTGCAGCTGTTTCAGTGGTCTTCAAACATGCTGTGGTTATGCCTCTCCTCAAAAAGATTTCACTGGATCCTTCTGTCCTTCCAGGTATTGGCCCATCTCTTTCCTCTGCTTTGTTTCAAAACTATTTGAATGTGCAGTCCACCACCGTGTCTTGACTTTCTTTTCTCTCAAGACCTTCTGGATCCACTGCAATCTGACTTTTATTCTCTACATCCCACAGAAATGTCTCTTGCCAGAGTCTCCAGCAACTTGTTCCTCACCAAATCCAAAGGCCTCTTCTCAATACTCATCCTTCTTGACATTTCTGCTGCCTTTAGCACTGTTGATCACCACCTTCTCTTCAACACCCTGTCCTCATTTGGATTAAGGGGCTCTGTTCTGTCCTGGTTTTTTTCTTATCTCTCCCATTGCATTTTTAGTGTTTGGTTTGGTGGCTCCTCCTTTACTGCCATCCCGCTTTCAGTTGGTGTACCTCAGGGCTGTGTCTTGGGACCTCTCCTTTTCTCTCTCTACATAGTCCCTTGTGCACTTATTTCCTCCCATGGTTTTCAGTATCATCTTTGGCTTTTGCTGCCATAATTTGAGATATAAGGCATAACAATATCTGAATGGAGACTGAACCCTGGGCCTGTGCAGTTTACATACATCTGTTCCTCCCAAACCACTGTTGCAGAGAGAAGGTCTCCACCAATGCCACCATGTTCTTCAGGAGTATTCACTCCCAGCAGTCCTTGTTGTCCAGCTTTCTCCCAGACTTCTCGGCTTACTTGCCCTTCTTTCTCCCACTGTGCATGATGTGGAGCCACTTCCTCCTGGAAGAACCTTCTCACACTCTGTCTGAATATGTCATTATCAGTGGAGTCTTTCTGCTGACGACTCTCAGATCTACCTTTCTGCCCCTGAAAGCTCTCCAGGAATCCAGGCCCAGATCTTTGCCTGCTTATATAACATTACTGCCTGGATGTCTCACCGCTGTCTGAAACTGAACATGGCCAAAACTGAGCTCCTTATCTTTCCCCCTAAAACCACCTCCCCTTGTCCTCTGTTCTCTATTTCTGTGGATAACACTACACTCTTCCCTGTTTCCTCAGCTTGCAACCTTGGGGTCATCTTTGACTCTTCTCTCTCTTTCTCAGCACACATCTAACAGATAGCTAAAACCTGTCACTTCTTTCTCTATAGCATTGGCAAAATCCATCCCTTCATTTTTACACACACTGCTAAGACAATCATCCACTCACTAGTCACCTCCCATCTTGATTATTGTAACCTGCTCCTCACTGATCTCTCTCTAAATCATCTTTACCCCCTTCAATCTGTTCAAAACTCAGCTGTACGGCTTATCTTCTGCCAGTGTCACTATGCTCATGTAACCCCTCTTCTCAAGTCACTTCACTGGCTCCCTATCCATTTCCACATCCAGTTCAAACTTCTCTTACCTATCTATAAGTGCATTCATTCTGTGGCTCCTCACTACCTTTCCTCTCATAATTCACTCTGCACTCCTCTTCGGGAACTCCACTCCTCTGGCAGATCCCTTTCATCTATGCCCTTTGGTGTTTCAGGCTCCTTCTCTGGCCCTATTTAAGTTCAGGCTGAAGACCCACTTCTTTGAGGCTGCTTTTGGATTCTGATACTCCTCATTCTCTTGTCCACTACTTATCTGTATCTTGCGATATTCTAGATATCCCCGGTTTTGCAATGTTTTTTCACCATTCTAACAAAAATGTTGGTTGCCCTTAAAATATCTATCTTCTTTCAGCTTTGCCCACTGTTTTTCTATGTCCACCCAGCTGTTCCCATCCCATTAACCACTCCTTGAGGTATTTGCCCATCTTGGCAAAGTTAGCTTTCCAAGAGTCTAAGATCCTCACTTTTGAATGGATTTTATCAGCTCTAGCCTAATACTGAACCATACCATCTGGTAATCACTGGATGTGAGATGATCTCCAGAAATACCAGAAACACTTTCACCATTGGTAAGCACCAAGTCCAGTATGGCCCCTTCACTTGTGGGTTCTGTTACCAGTTGCCTGAATAGTTCTCCCTGTAAAGAATTCAGGATTTCCTTACTTCTAGATGACACTGCAGCAGGAATGTGCCAGTCAACATCCGGCACATTGAAATCCCCTATCAGTAGCACTTCCCCTTTCCTAGCAATGCTGCGTATGTCTTCTATTAAATCTCCATCCACTTCTCCCTGTGAGGGAGGTCTGTATATCACACTGATGCAAATGGATTTCTCTTTCGCTCTTTTTAGTTTAAACCACAATGCCTCCTCTCTCCCTTTTAAGACCTGTAATTCTATAGCTTTAATATTATTTTTTACATATAGCGCCACTCCTCCTCCCCTTCTTCCTACTCTGTCCTTTCTGAATAAAGTAAAGTCCAGTATAATTAAGATCCCAGTCATGATTGTCCATGAACCATGTCTCCATAACCACCGCTAAATCCAAGTCAGACTCTTCCATTAAAGCCTCAACATCTGGGATCTTATTTCCCATGCTATGGGCATTTATACACACCACTTTCCAGATGTTGCCCATTTTACCCATTCCTATAGAGGTATTTAATGTTTCACTTACCTGGAGTATTTTATTTATTTTATTTATTTATTTATTTTATTTGAAAACTTTTATATACCGCCCCTTCCCAAGATCAGTGGCGGTTTACATAGAACATTGGTGAACAAATACATGGAACATTATGCAACATTGCAACTATGTACAAGGAACATTATGAACAAAAGCAAACATATATAGCTCATAACAAGAACCTTTGATTATTTAGACAGTTAATTATTTACAGAATTATAACAAAAAATCTTGATTATTTGCAGAACTATGGTATTTACAACCTGTGACATAACATCAGCTTTGGGAATGATAATATTATTAAGTGAATGAGTATTTGTTTGGCAGCTTAGCAGAGAGAGCTATGGGGGGTGGGAGGCTAGATCTGAGAATTGGCAGTAATGTTGGGTGAATAAGTGTGTTTTTAGTTCCTTTCTAAACTTTTGGAGATCTTTTGTCTCTCTTAGTTGATCAGGGAGGTTGTTCCATAGTGTAGGTGCTACGTATGTGAAAGCGCTGTTGCTTGTTATTTGCTTTGTTTTTCTTATTGTATCTGGTACTTGCACTGTATTGAGATTCCTCCTTCTTCTTAGTCTACTATCTGAGGGGCTATGGATAAGGGTAGATAGGTAAGATGGGGCGATATTGTTAATTAACTTGAATGTAGTCAGTATAATTTTGTAATGTATCCTGCATGCAACGGGAAGCCAATGTAATGAGTATAAAATGGGAGAAATGTGGTCGGATAATTTAGCCTTGGAAATTATTCTTGCGGCAACATTCTGAGCCATTTGGAGAATATTTTGATTTTTCTTTGTTATGCCTTTAAGTATACCATTGCAATAGTCAAGGTGAGGTGTTATTAAAATTTGAGTAATGGTCCGGAAGTCATCACTTTCTATAAGTGGTCTAAGCTGCTGGATAGTTCTAAGCTTACCTGGGGGTTTTCTTTACCCATCCCCAATTAATCTAGTTTAAAGCCCTCTTCAGTAGGTTAGCCAGTCTGCTACTGAAGACACGTCGACACTTCTTGGACAGATGTTACCATCTCTGCTCTGCAGGCCTTGGAACATCATCCCATGGTCCAGGAAACCAAAATGCTCTTGATGACACCATCCACGCAGCCATGCATTTATCTCCAGGATGCGAGCTTCTCTGCCTCTGCCTTTACCCATAACAGAGAGGAAACCACTCTGCTTCACCCTCTGTCCTAGAGCCATGATGTCACTTTTGATATGCTCAGAGGGATACCTGGCAGTATTATTTGTGCCGACATGGATGAGCAACATCGGGTAATAGTCCTTAGGCTTGATGAGTCTTGGCAAACTCTCCGTACCATTTCGGATATGTTCTGTTGCTGAATATCCGGTCTTAGGTAAAGCAGTGTTGCCTGGGATTTTATTTTCCATGAATATGCCAACTTCGTTTATGTGGCCAATGTTTTTCATATCCCCTTCTCTCCATTTCTCTATGCTGTGGTACACAGATGTAAGTTCTTCAGTTTCACTTCACAGAACTATTTTGGACGCAAATCTCTCTCAAAACAGCAGCAAGTAATGTAGTGGTAAAGGTAGAAGAGACTATGCTAAGGTTAACTATTCTTTAAAAATGTGTTAACTATAGCAGCTGATAAAATAACCTAAGTAGAGATTGCATGAACTGGCAGCTGGTGGAGTGAGTAGTGCCCCCTCAGAAACAAAGGGGGGGGGGGATATTCAGCGGTGAACAGTTAATGCTGTTTCAACAGCTAGCCATCACCACTGAAACATGAACCTTGATATTCAATGTCGGGGTCGTATCTGGCTAGCAGCATTGAATATCCAGGTTGACCGGATAGCAAACAAGCTAACTGGGCAGTAACGATATTCACTTGCTGCCTGGTTAACTTCGGCAGCAAAATTTAGGTCAGCCTTTAATGTGCCTAATGTTCACCAGTTTGTGATAACTGGGCAGCTGCTTAATATCATCACTGCATGGTTATCACCAGGTGCCACTCCGCTCTGCCCCCAGAATGCCCCAGTGCTTGCCAGCTATCCCAGTCATGATTAACATGGTTAGCAAGTCTGCTAATTATGTTGGTATATATCAATGCTAAACTGATACTCAAAGGACATTAAAAAAGGCATGCCCTGGTTGTCTATCCTGTTTAATATTTATGTTTGCTCCTAGGTTAGGCAGAATTTGACACACATCGCTGAGCTGGTATTATAAAGAAATATTCCCTTGAGGCAAGCATTTCTAGTGAAAAAATTGATGAAGGAGATGGAAGTTATAATTTTAGCAATCCTTTCAAATTCTGTTGCTGCCAGATTCTTTGATCATTTTTAGGCATTTTGCTTCAGGCAAAACTGCCTATTGTCATGGGTCTGTCCATCTGTGCATCTGTCTGTTTATCCATATGCATCTGTTTTTCGCACATACACTTACTGTATTAAGTCAATCCCCAACCAATCTCTGAGTCTGTGTCCATCTGCTATCCAACCTAATCCCTGAATCCCCCACCCTCATCCCCATATTCCTCAATATCTGTCCTCCTTCCTCCGTGTCCCTTATCCCACTATCCTTCCTTCTGCCTTTCTCCCCTTTCCCTAATATCCATTCTGCCTGCCTCTCTCTCTCTCTTTTTCCTCTCTCTGTCCATCTTCCTTCCCCATCTACCCTGTCTCTGTATCCAGCATCTACAGCATTTCCTCTTTATCTCCACTTTTGCCGGCATCCATTCTCTCTACATATCTTTCTTCCATGTCCTAGCAAATGCTCTCTGCTGTCATATCAAAGCACCTGCACCCTGCTTGTCTCCTTTCCAAACATCTGCTTCCTGTTTCTCTCTCCCAACCATGGTCTTCCCCACCAGGATCTACACCCATCTCTCCAATACCGTAATAAACATCTGCCCATTTCTTTCTGCTTTTCCACCCTCCCTTATTTAACTAACTAGGAGAAGAAGTTCCTTTTGCTCCCTACCATTCCATCTATGCGCTTACAAGTAGGGCTGGATTTCAGATTTAGGAAAGCCATAGGCAAGACCCCAAAACAAATCCCATAGATAGTGGGGGAGGAAGGTGGTAGAGAGGGAATTAAGATATCCCAAAGACTGAGCGCCAGAAAAGAAGTACAGAAAGCCTGTAGTGCTATAGTGATGTTCTGCTGAAGCCACACATGTACTTGGCCCTAAAGTAAGCATGAGCAGGCTCTTCTTTGCCCTCGTAATTTGGTACCTTAAAAATTTTGCACCCTAGGCATTTGCCTATGTTGTCTATTCCTAAATCCAGGCATATGTACAAAGCCAGACCTATAAATATCTTCAATATTCACTGATGGTAACTCCCATTGATGATCTCATGAGATCGTATCATGAAGTGCTGCCCGCAAATGCTAAACATGTATGTGAGATCAGCCCTGTAAAAGCAAAGACAGAACAGTAGAGAGTGGAGGGATAGGGTTTGGTTGCTCTACTAGCAGTGATGGCTCTGTAATTATTCATCTGGTGGCGCCTTGGGATCTTCACCAGCTACACAGATTCTTCAAATAAGTCCTGGTCTAGAGGTGCCTCAGCCAAAAACGGGGGAAGGGGAGGACATGAATTGGACAACCAGGATCTGGATTAGGCTTGGTAAATATTTCTGATAGCATACTTAGACAAGTTTTCACAGAATTTCTAGCACAAGAACATGGCAAAAATAATCTTTGGAGAAAACTTATAGAACAGCAGGAGTCAACAGATTTTTAAGGAAAAAAATCCAGGAAGGGTTTCGCATAGAGCTCCAGAATAGAAAGAATTTGGGATTTTTTCATATTATGTTTGGATTAAAAATGATATGAAACAACATTGGAAATGTCTTTTCAAATAAATGCACTTCCATATAGAATTTATTTATTTATTTATTTATTTAACAGTATTTCTATACCACCTTTTCATTCAATCAAGGCGGTTTACAATAAACTTCAACTTAAACATATAGCTTGAAGAACGTTAACTTATATATAAAACTTGCAAAATGTCAACTTATACAAAGAACTTATAATTATCTATAGTAACATTACAACTTCAACAACCTGAATGGTCTCTTGTAACATTGTCTAAACTATATACATCTTAGTGAGAGTAATGGGGTGTTTGTAGGGTGTGTGTGTCATGTTTTTGATCAGTTTGTGGAGTGATTAGGGTAATTGGTGGTCATCATTGAATTGTTCAATGAATAGGGTGGTTTTTAGTAGTTTTCTGAATTCTTTTATATCTGTTGTTGATTTTAGTTTATCTGGGAGGACATTCCAGATAGCAGAGGCAGCAAGAGAGAAGGCTCTCATGGATGTGGATTTGTTGGTTCTTGTAAATAGACCGGGTGTTGGTATATTGTTTTTGGTGCTGTTTCTGTCTGGTCCTTTGCTTGTTTTGGTTCTGATAAGTTCCTGTAATATTTCTGCTGACATGTTGCTTTTAATTTTGAAGATGGTTAGTGTTGATTTATATTTTGCACGTGATGATATCGGTAGCCAGTGCAGGTCATGCAGTATTGGAGTTATGTGGTCTTGTCTTGATGCGCTAGCAATGATGCGGGCAGCAGTGTTCTGTATTATTTGTAGTTGATGGGTGGTTTGTTTGAGTAGACCTTGGTATAGTATATTACAGTAATCCAGTACAGGTGTAATGATGGCCTGGCATACTGTGCGGAACTGTTCTTTGTTGAGGAGAGGTTTTAGTCTCTAGAGCATTGCGAGTTTGAAATAGGCAGTTTTAGATATCTTGTTTATATGCAATTGGAGGGTGAGTTGCTTGTCTAGAATCACTCCAAGGTATCGGACTTCATCTTTTATTGTAATCGGTGTATTGGATATGTTGATAGAGGTAGGATGAATGAATGTGGGGTCTCTCGTTATGATGATTGCTTCAGATTTTTTTATGTTGATGTTTAAGAAGTTGTTATTTAGCCAGGTTGTCATTTCTTGAATGCAGGTAGATATGGTGGTATAGTCTGGTGAGTCCAGTTGGATAGGGGTATATGCCATGATGTCATCAGCATATATGGCATATTGTATCTTGTATTTGTTAAATATATTGCATATAGGTTGAATATATATGTTGAAGAGAAGAGCTGATAGTGACGAGCCTTGGGGAACTCCTTGAATAGTTTTGAAGGGTGCTGAAGTGAGGTTCCCAGATTTTACTCTCTGCTGTCTGTCTTCTAGGTATGATCAAAACCATTTAATAGTGGTATCTTGAAGGCCAATCTGCATTAGGCACGTCAATAAGATGTGATGGGATACTGTGTCGAAGGCTGATGAAATATCTATAAATATTAGAAAGAAGCCCTGCTATATTTTGTCTATATCTTTGATTATGTTGTTGAATAGATGTATGAGGAGTGTCTCAATGCCATGTTTTGGTCGGAATCCGTGTTGGTGGGGGTCTAGTGGGGGAAATTCATCAATGTGATCTTGGAGCTCTCTCTGTATGAATTTTTCAGTTATTTTAGCCAGGAGTGGGAGGCTGGATATAGGTCGGTATGTTGAAGGGTCTGTATTGTTGGATGAGGTGGTTTTAGGAATGGGGTGTATGGTGGATTGCTTGAGTGCTTTTGGCATATAGCCATGAGTTAGAGAGGTGCTTACTATCTTTTGGATGAATGTGTTGAGTTCTTCTTTGGTGGATTTAATCCAAGTCACCGGGCAGGGGTCCAGTGGGGAAGTGGTGGTATTTAAAGCAGTGATGGTTTGTTCTATTTGTTTAGTTGATGAAATGCTGAAATTCTTCCATTGATTAGCCTGCTAACCTGCATACACTCATGGATTGAACAGAAGCGTAGGGAAAAACTTGTATCTTCAGATTCATTTGGTGCATTAACTGCTTCATCCTATTTGAACATTGAGGGCCATATGGAATTTATGCACATATATAGGTTCATTGAATATATGCATAAAGAAATTCATATATATATATATAAGTTGAACAACAGAATATTTGATCCTAACTTTAAGTTATCCATATAAAATTAGGACTGTTATTTATGTGGTCCACTGGAACAGATAAATTTATCAAGATAGTGGCTGAATAGTACCGTTGTCTGAATAAATGTAGGACTTATCTATGGAATGCCCTGGACCCTCCTAAAGTTAAATTTTGACTGTGTCAACATCTTAACCAAAATTTACTTGGTCAGTATGCCAGGAAATGTAAATATAAGCCCTTTTCTGGTCAGTATCCAATGATGATCACATATATCTTTTTGACCCCATAGCTCTTACACCTCTCGATCTACTATATCAAAAATGAAATAAGAAACATAATGAAAATCAGTAGAGCAGAAAACATCAAATGTAGCAGAAATAACATCTGTTCTATAAATAAGTTCTTTGTAACTTTATTTCACAGTTCAACAATTATGATGTTAGGAAACTATAGTAACAGAAAATGGCTAGAATGGAAAATATAATGCTCCACAGTTAGTGTCAGGGCTTTTTCTTACAAAGAAGGAGCTATATCCCTTGCTGGGGAGTCTAGGTCCTAAAAAACGTTTGCCATTCCCACATTCCCTTCCCTACGGGTACAAAGTAAGTTGGCCTGAACAGACAGACAGACTACACAAGGCCAAAGGAAAGTTAAAGAAGGAGAAAAGGGATAGTGACAGACAGAATAGGGGAAAAATAGATATAAACAAATAAGAAATACAGAGAATGGAAAGAATACAATGGAGAGATAATAGCAGAATCACAATCATGTCATTACATAAGAGACAAAACAATTGAAGAAAGATAATAAATTGAGATAGAGAGACATAGAAGTGAGTAAAACAGAAACAAGATTAAGAGAAGATGAACACAATTAAGGGCACCACAAATTTTGAAGGAATACATACAACATGAAGAGAAAGACATTAAGATCCAGAGCACAAGCATTTAAGAGGTTGTTTAAAACATATGGCATCTGGGGGAGGAGGGGGGAATCCTGGATATTGTTTTAAGCATAGGAAGATATATGCTTATCTACTTAGAATGGTAGAGGACTTTCAATGGACCACAACCTAACTGACTTACATAAACAGCAATATCTTGCAGACAATCAAGCTGATAGTTCTTAGTGGAAGCAGGACAGACAGAACAATCAGACAGACTAGGATGGACAATTGGTCATTATCTACTATAATGTATTATGCTACTACAATATATTAGATGAGAGGAGAATTCCAGCTTTATGAAGAAAAATCTGTAATTGTGCAAAGTTGTAGACTAAATGGTCCTGACTATTATTGTTTTAATAGACATTTTGTTAATTTATTACAACTAGCATTATTTATTTATTTAACTAGGCTTATATACCGCTTTTTCTATCAGTCAAAGCGGTGTACAATCAGGTACTGTATATATACGAGGTGTGACAAAAAAAGAAATGAGACTGTCCCATAAATGTTTTATTACAAAATCTACAGAGAAATTACACCTTGTCCCCTTCAAAGTAATCCTCCCAGAGTTAATGCACTTCTGCATTCGCTTCTGCAACGTATGGAAGAACTCGGTAAAGTCCTCCTCCTTGAGGTCCCTCAGCTCCCTCATCACATTGGCCTTGATCTCTTCTACAGAGGCAAAATGAGTTCCTTTGAGCACAGTCTTCAGCCTGAGGAAGAGCCAGAAGTCGCATGTTGAGAGATCTGGGGAATAAGGAGGGTGGTCAAGAGCTGTGATCTGTTTGTTGGCAAAGAACTGCCTCACACTGAGCGCGGTGTGTGCGGGCGCATTGTCGTGGTGGAGCAGCCACGACTTGTCTCTCCACAGAGCCTGCCTGCTGCACTGAATCCAGTCATGGAGGCAATTGAGGACCTGCTGGTAGAAGTGCTAGTTGACTGTCTGACCCTCAGGCACAAACTCATGATGGACCACTCCCTTCTGGTCGAAGAATGCGATCAGCATGACCTTGATCCATGATTTGGACATGCATGCCTTCTTGGGTCTGGGTGACAGTTGAGTCTTCCACTGCAGGCTCTGCCTCTTGCTTTCAGGGTCATACAGGAAGACCCAAGTCTCGTCTCCTGTGATGACTCAGCCAACAAACTCTGGATCTTCTTCAATCTTCTCTTGCAAGTCTCAACAAACATTGACCCAGTGCTCCTTCTGGTCATCCGATAAAAGCTTGGGTACCATCTTGGCACACACCTTCTGCATCTCCAGCTCCTGCACCAAGATAGTCCGCATTGACTCCCTGTTCAGGCTGAGCTCCTTGGCTATCATCCGCACCGTCAATCAACTCCCCACCAGCTGGTTCACTCTGTCAATGTTCTCAGCCGTCTTTGTTGTGGAAGGCCGTCCTGACTTGGGGTCATCCTCCACCTCCTCGTGGCCAGTCTTGAAGCATTTGTGCCACTCGAAGACTCACGGCCTTGACATTTCACCTTCTCCATAAGCCTTTTGGAGAAGCTGGAGGCACTCAGTTGGGCCCTTCTCTAACTTAACCAGAAATTTCAAGTTGATTCTTTGCTCCACATTTCTGCTCCCCATTTTTGCTCCACATTTCACAGTTGCATGACAAAGCGATGGAGCAGTGTGCTACAAAAAAAACATGAAAATGAAAAACAGAATGAAAGAGATGAAAAATATTATAGCAGAATAGTGGTGAGATGTTGCACAACACAGTGACATAAGCGGTTAACCAATTGGCATTGAGTCATGGGCGTGGCTGTCACAGTCTCGTTTCTTTTTTGTCACACCTCATATTTTTTCCTTGTCCCCGAAGGGCTCACAATTTATGTTTTTGTACCTGAGGCAACAGAGGGTTAATTACTATAGCTTGTCCAAGGCCACAAAGAGCACCTGTGGCATTAACATTTCTATGAGACCCGATGGCAATATGAGCCTTGAAATAATGAAACTTGTATTTAAACTGTGCTTGAATGTTGCCGACCTCTCACCAAGAGGGTAAGGGTTGGCTTGGAGAAGCTACATAACAGACAGAAAAGACCTAGAAAAATAGGAAGAAGGGAACCAAGCAGCAGTATTGGCCAGGATGTTAAAATTAAGGGTCTAGGTAGCATAGGAGAGGCAGATGCCTCTAGGTCTAAGCCAGAGTAACAAAGGCAATAAACATACTGAAATCCTGTAAAAATATTAATCCATATAGCTGGAGTATTTTTAAGTAAAATATCTTTATTGTAAGTCCCCAAAAATAAGCATATACAGAACAAGATCTGAGCAAAACAACAAAAGAAAACACTTGGAGGCAGATTCCATGTAGGCCAGTTATCTCTGGTGGACAAGTTTAAATTGGGCACGGGCATGATTCAGTCCTAATTCTGCATCTGCAGGTATAGATGTAACTGTATTTATGGAATCAGCATGTAGATGTGTCCAGCGCAGCCCTCCAACATGCTGTTCAGCTGGTCCATACATGTATTCAGAGCGAGAGCCAAGCACGGGTGCAGGCACAGGTCATAGAGTGAAGCGGAGAATCCCATCTCCGCTAATATTAAGGGACAAGGGTAGGTCTTGAAATGGTGTTGGACTTCCCCACACTCGCAGTATTCTGGACAGCTGCATGTTTCCGATCGTGCCCATCTCAGTGATAATCTGTGGATGCCTCTGATGGCCACGCCTCCTCGGTTAAAACATGTATCTCCTAATCTGCAGGTCTCACTGACAGTATTTTACTGATGCAAACTAGACATAAATAGTAATGATAAATGAATGCTGATGCAAACAAAACTATATATGTCTTTCCCTTTTAATTTTCCAACTTTGTCCTTTTTACCAAATTTTTAATATTACTATTTATTTTTATTGTAAACCACTTTGATTGAAGGATAAGGTGGTATATAAATAAATAAATATACTAGTCTTTTTCACGCCCAGAAATGTTCTAAGTAATCTCTGTGCACTCTAATATATTATAAGAGAAAGTAAATAGTAACATGTTTATCATGACATACTTTGCATCAAAAAGTACTTGGCAGTATAAAAATGCTTCCATCATTCTTGCATTGGTCATCTTTAAAAACTCTTTAAAATGCTAAATATGGACCCTCACCAAGCTCACAAAAACCTTAGCTACATAACTTTTCAATTCCCCAAAGGATGTATAATACTGCTGAGCTACAAAAGTATGCTCTTGTAATGACTATGGCCTTCTGGCTATGGCATCTATTTCCCACATATTTGGTTACTGGCATTTCTCACAGCAGCTCCCTACATGTGGCTGTCCAATACAATTTCCACGTTGTCTTGGCTTATTTTGGTCTGTATACAACTGCTATCTGTGAGGCAACCCTGTCTGCCTACCCACAGTCTGCTTTCTGGCTATGCTCCCCTGATCAGGCCTGTGTGGGCATGGGAAGGGGGATTCCTGTGCCATCATACCAAGTAGCCAGCCTCCAGATATATCACCACTCTCACAACTTGCATAGATTCTGGACTGGGTAAGGATGTAGGCCTCATGGCACAATCTGGGAAATGTTGGAACAACATCAGTCAATTCTCTCAGTGGCTGGCACAGATGATATAGGGATTCCCTATCACACTAGCACCTCGTGAAATTGCGGTCATCCTTAAGGTCCAGGATCTGGCCAGGCATTCATGTCCTCCCTGAATTGCAGATCAACACACCAAATCCACCCATGCAACCCTCAAACCACACACACACAGACACATACACACACTCACTCGCAGGAACGAATTGTAGAACACAGCAAACATTTTTCTAACTATTGGCCTTATTCCATATCTCTGGCAGGAAATAATGGGCAAATCTGCAGGGAAGTCAAAAACCATACAGGGGGCTTTCTGGAATATCTTATACACGTTTCTGTGGCAAACCATGCCCCCGTTCCACCCCTATTGGCTGTGGGCTGAGATCCCTGCGCAATCACCATGGACATCCCCATGTGCCATGTACCAGAATACGCCTGTAGATGTTTTCACGAGATATATGTCTTCTGTGCATGTTCAATTGACCTATTCGGGTTCTGGAATGACCCCATAGTGTAAAACTCAATCAAAGTCTCAAAAGAGAAAGTTCTTTGTTCAATCCTTAGATGTGAATAGATATGTCTTTAAATAAACTCCTCTCTTTTTCTTTTCTCCTTATGTCTCTTCCCCAGGTTGAAGAGACATAACATTGGCAGGAAGTGATGGGGTCCCTGGAGAGGCAGATGGTTGTGGGGGGGGATGAGTGGCCATCCATGTATGCCTCCGCCTCCCCTCCTCCTGCCAGACCCTGTGCACCCTACCAACACTGACATCACATGGGTATGTCATTATGGCATAGGAGGTGTTGGCAGAGGGGGCAGGGGCACACACCTGCAGCAGACCAAAGCCATGCCCTGATCCAGTGCGCCATACACAATGCAACATGTGCCAAGGTCCATCTGATGGGAAGCATGTCAGCACCAGGGACTGTTGTAACACTGTGGTGCACTACATACAGTTGGTGTGTATAGAAGCCTATTTTAGAAGGCATCTACTGATGCCCACTTTCACTGCTCCCCCTCTCATGGAAGTGCAGATGTTTAGAAATGGGTGTCCCAACTTGCAGCCAGACATCCTTTCTAAAATGTGCCTCCATGTATGTACAATTGATTGTATGTTTCAAAAAGTTCAAATGTGTATATATATATATTTTTATTAAAATGAATGTGTGAAATGAACTGAAAAATACCTCCAAAATTCAGGAAAATCCAAAATTGAGCTGAAAATCTTTTGACTGGACACTTCCCTACTGCTTAACTACTCTCCCACATGGGAACAATGATCCTCAGAACAGGCCCTTTTATCTTTTCCATAACTGGCTTCAGCCAGACTGACACAAAAGAGGCGCTATGCATTCAGCGGCTTTACTCCAAAAATATGAAAAAATGATACATGTTACTTTATCTCCTGCAAAAAAAAATCCAGACTGGGCTATTCAGCCAGGTATTTCCTTAAACTCCTTACCAAACAAAGACAAAGATATGTAACTGATGTGACCGAATGCATTTTTCTTGGGGGGGGGGGCTCAAGCTCTGCCCTAACTCTGCCCCAAGCTCCATCCTAACTCTGCCTTACCTCAATCCCTAGGCCAGACAACCTACCTAAGGCTGTGATCGCCAGCCTTCCCCTCCTGGCATGCCCGCAGGGATCTGATCTCCTGAGGGCAAACAGGAAGGGTCTTTGCCTCGATAGTGACAGAGAAATTTTGGTAAGGCCAGGGTCCGTGTGGCCCACCCTTTTCTAATGCTTATGATATATATATTTTGGTAGAAAAGTGGGAGAGGGGAGATATGACAGACACATTTAAATACCTCAATGGCATAAATGCACAAGAAGTTGGCCTCTTAAACTGAAAGGAGGGGACACAGAATGAAGATGAAATGGGATACCTCAGGAGTAATTTAATGAAATATTTCTTTAAGGAAAGGGTGGTGGATGTGTGAAGATGAGGGCTATATCCAAATTCAAAAAGCATGGTAAAAACAAAGAGGATCTGTACTGCCTTAGAGGAAGACATTGTGGAGCTTAGTAGTTTGTATGGATGGGCAGATTGTCATCTGAGTCTGTGGATGGGGCAGTATCCTCCTATAACGGTATCCTCTGCTCTGGATGCACTTACTCCTCCCATTCCACACTCTGTGAGGTGTACCATACCTCAACCTTGGCTGTCCTCAACAACCCACTTCCTATGTTCGTGTGCCCGCTCAGCTGAGCGCCTTTGGCTTAAATCACGTACCTTTGCTGACTACTTACATTTCAAATTCATGCTAACTTCTTTCCAGTCAGCCATAGCACTTGCCAAGAAAGAGTACTACATCCTTCTGACTATCTTGCCTCTGACCCTCACCATCTCTTTGCTACACGCAACTCTCTCGTCTAAGTCCTTCCTCCCCCAATCCCTCCTTCACTGTCTGCTGAAACCTTGGCTGTGCCCGAGCCTTCCAACTCTATGCACCCTCAACCTGGAATACTCTGCAGGACCCCCTAAGTTGCACCACTAACAGCTTTGGCAATACGATTTTTCCCAGCCATTGTTCAGTTGGTGGAACTTAGGTATCTGTTAAAAAGAGAGACCTACGGAAGTATCAGCTGGTTTCCCAGCTATCCTTTCAGTGAAAAAGCAGTGAAATCTCTTTAAGTGTGTTCAAAATGTGCTGTTCCATGTCCCTGTGTGCAGTTAATTGGGGAGGTGCCCTATAAAGCAAGACTGCTCATTAGGCGTGGGTAGGAGTTAGGGGGGGGGGTAGGGCAGGAACTACCACCTGATAAGGTGTCAGTGGCTTCAAAGAGCTGAGAAAGATATTAAAGCAGAGTTTTAAACCTACCCCATGATAGAATGTAAATTGTTATTTTTACAGAATGATCAGGAAAGTGTAGTATTATAGAGGCTTCTAGAAGTGCTTTGCAAAAACTGTCTGGTATAACTGCCTGTCATCTCATGTAGATTCTTATCTCACTCCCTTGTTCTGCACCTAGAGATAGTGGCTCTTAGCCTTAGCCCTTCTCACCCCCCTCTCCCTCCTTATCTTTGTGGTCCGTTAAGATAAGGACTGACAGAAGGAACAGAAACCTAAAGCCAGAAGGCGTACTGTGTGGACCATGAGAGCCCAAAATTGTTAAAAGAAGTCAGGGAGCTGACTCCATATAAAACATAAAGGATTATGTATTTAAAGTGTGTCTATTATACTTATAAGAAAGCTGCTTCTTTTAGTTGCCATATAGTAAGAGGCAAAAGCCCTCAGCAGGAAATGTATGCAAGACAGAAAAACTAGTTTCACAGAGGTCAGGGCTGGTCTTAGTTACTTAATGAAGCTATGTTAAATAAAAGAGGGATCCTTGCTCTGCTGACCTTTTGCAATGCAAAGGTCTTATGGAGCAAGCACAAACATAAATAAGCCATTGACTACCTGTACATGCAAAAGAAAGATAAGGACTATCAGTATGTACTACCTTAAAGGGGATAAAGATGTCAGAAGAACAAGGCAAACTGCATTCTTGCATATTGTCTGTAATGTAAGAAGGAATTATGTTAAATAAGATAAAAGAATAAATAGAGGTGATGGGACTACAGTAAACAGGAACAGAAAACCAAGTGTGCTGCCTGAGCATAATAGGTAAGTCAATAACATTGTATTAGTTAGCCAATAAGATATTGGGGGTAGAGGCTTGTTGATTTGACAAAGATATAAATGTCACTGAAATATGTCAAAGGGGTGTGTCTACTTGCTGGTCATCCGTCTTGCAAGATTGATCATTCTTTTTCATTGCTTCATGTCCATGTCTTATTATAAAATAATCTAGGCGGCGCTATTTCCTACACCCCACTAAAGCACCAAAAAGAATGGAACTTTGGGGCTTGTTTACAAAGCCGCGGTAGCGGTTCACGATCGTTATCGCAGCTGCGGCCTCATTGAAATCAATGGGGCTGCGGCTCAGATAACGATCACGAACCGCTACCGCGGCTTTGTAAACATGCCCCTTTGTTTTAAAAATGTACTAAAACCCTTTTAAGAGCTCCCAGGCAGAGAGCTGTAATTGAAAAAGCCACAAATTCTTACCTTTGCTTGAAATGTATAGCCCCTATTAGGAATGCCTCAACAGTGCAAGGCTCTGAAGCCTTTTATGCAGGCCTCAGCTGCTCTCAGTTCCTTCACAGGCTAATCAGGCCTACTAACTCCTGTTGAGGTGTCAGTGGCTTCAAAGAGCTGAGAAAGATACTAAAGCAGAGTTTTAAACCTACCCCACTAAAAAAAATATTTCCCCTTTTAAACTAAAGCACAAAAAAGAAATGGAAATTACACTTACCTGGTAATTATTGTTCCTTGAGGAACTCCAGTTCAGTCCTCCACCTCTGGGTAGTGTACCTTCTCCTGCAGCTTGGAGACTGGCCATGTCAAAATCGTGACATCACTGGAAGTAGCCTGCTGGTCTCTCCCATCGCCCCAGTGAACTATTGACAAAGCAGACTCAAAGGAGCAACAAATAAGTAGCTATCATATTAAATTCAACCTTACACTCAACCTGAACGTATAACATATAACTAACTGATAACTAAACCCCCCCCCCTCCAGTAAGAAGAGGACTGCTTCTTGCACTTTATCCTCCCCCCCCCCCCCGTGCCGAGCCAGAGACAAGAAAGAGACAGAATAGAAAGAAAGAAATAGGAAGGAACAGGATGATCACGGTCCTAGTAAGGGCTATGCCCACCGGCAGTCTTACACTCCCCCAACTGATCATCCACTGCTGAAGAATCCATCCCTGGGCGGGAATGAGGACTGAACTGGAGTTCCTCAAGGAACAACAATTACCAGGTAAGTGTAATTTCCATTTCCTTAGCGTTCCTCCAGTTCAGTCCTCTACCTCTGGGATGTAACAGAGCAGTAATCATGGAGAGGCACCTTTCTACCCGGATCGCAACACCGCCGACCCGAAACAGGCATCATGCACCGCCAGAACATCCAGGCGGTGGTGCTTACTGAAAGTATGAAGAGACGACCAGGTGGCCGCCCTACAAATTTCTACTGGCGGAACCAAACTGTGTTCCGCCCAGGATGTCGCTTGCACTCTAGTAGAGTGAGCCTGTAAGCCCACTGGTACTGGACGACCTTGCAAAATGTAGGCTGACGCAATCGCATCCCTAATCCATCTGGAAATGGGCGCCTTCGCTGCCGCTTCCCCTTTGCGGGGACCTCCGAATAAGACGAACAGACGGTCCGACTTGCGGAAAGTTTCTGAAACCTTTAAATACTGCCGCAGCACTCTCTTTATGTCCAAGCAGCGTAAACTACAGTCCGAGGTGTTTCCCTCCACCGAACCTAGAGCTGGAAGGGAAACCGTTTGATTCAGGTGAAACGGAGAAACCACCTTTGGCAAAAAAGATGGAACTGATCGCAACACCACCTTTTCTCTGGAAAAGGACAAAAACGGCTCTCTACATGACAATGCCTGCAATTCTGAAATTTGCCTCGCCAAGCAGATGGCTACCAAAAACACTGCCTTTAAGGTTAAATCCTTAACTAATGCCTGGCGTAAGGGCTCAAAGGGTTCCTTAGCTAATGCACCTAAAACCAAGTTGAGATCCCATGGCGGAACCAATATTCTACGAGAAGGCCGCAGCCTGGATACTGCTTTAAGGAAGCGCAGCACATCTATGTGATAACCCAGGGCCACTCCATGGACTTTGCCTCTATAGCAAGACAGGGCTGCTAACTGAACCCTTAAGGAACTGGCTGCCAGACTCTTATCAAACCCATCTAGCAGGAAGCTTAACACCAAGGGAACAGATACTGTAGCCGTGCGTACTTGCCGCCATGAACACCAGTTCTCAAAAATACACCATATGTGCACATATGCGAGGGACGTGGACTTTTTTTCTCGCTCAAAGTAAAGTTGCGATGACCGCGCCCGAGTAACCTTTTCTACATAACCTTGCCCTTTCAATGGCAAAACCATAAGCGAGAACTGATCCACCTGAGGCATCCAAAGCAGACCCTGAAGCAACAGAGCCTCCGATGCCAGTAACCTCCAAGGATCCCCGTTGAGCAGCTGAACTAGATCGGCGTACCAAGGGTGTCTCGGCCAGTCCTGTGTCACCAACAGCACTCTTCCCTGATGAGCTTCGATATGCTGAATCACTTGCCCTATGAGCGCCCATGGGCAGAAGACATAGAGTAGACCTGATGATGGCCATTGCTGTATCAGGGCTTCGATCCCTTCCGACATCCTCTCTCGCCACCTGCTGAAGAAGCGACCCGTTTTCGCTGACTGGAAGGTCACCATGAGATCCATCATAGCAGTCCCCATCTGCGGAAAATTTTGCAAACGCGTCTGGATGCAGCTCCCATTCCCCGGCATCCACTCGGACCCTGCTGAGAAAATCCGCCATCATATTGTCCTTTCATGCAATGTGCGCCGCCAAGATTGCTTGTAGTCGAGGTTCTACCCAAGCGAACAGTGCCCCTGCTTCCTCTTCCATGGCCGCACTTCCTGTTCCACCTTGCCGATTGACGTAGGCCACCATCGCGGAGTTGTTCGAAAGTACCCACACCGCTCGGCCTTTCACCGTAGCTTCAAATGTCTGTAGCGCTAGAAAGACTGCTCGCAGCTCTAGCCGGTTGATTGACCATTTGCTCTCTTAGGTGGTCCAAGTCCCTTGCATGAAGAGGTCTGCGCAATGTGCTCCTCATCCCGCGAGACTCGCATCTGTCAACAATGGGAGCCACTCCAGCTGTTCCAGGGACATGCCCGCTTTCAGAGATCCTGGATCCAGCCACCACCGAAGTGACTGCCTGACCCGGGGAGGGCAGGGGAGATGTTTGTTCAGCGAGTTGAACTGGTGCGACCATTGGCGAAGCAGCACTCTCTGTAATGGTGGCATATGAAACCTGGCCCATGGCACTACTTCCAGGGTCACCACCATTGTCCCCAGTACGCAAAGGTAACTCCACGCTGAGGGTGCCGGGGTGGACATGAACTTGCTCACCAGCTGTTGAAGGATTTGAACTCGACGATCCGGCAGAAACACCGCTCCTCTCCAAATGTCGAAACATACTCCCAGATATTCGAGATCCTGGGATGAAACTAAGCGACTCTTGGTCGAATTGACCACCTAGCCAAGACTCTGCAGGAACCTCACCACCTTGTCTGTAGCCTGTACGCTCTCGGCCTTGGATTTTGTCCAAATCAACCAATCGTCAAGATAAGGATGAACTAGAACACCTTCCTTTCGCAACGCCGCTGAAAACCACCACCATGACCTTGGTGAAGGTACGCGGAGCCGTTGCCAGACCGAAGGGCAATGCTTGGAACTGGTAATTTCCCCAGGGAAGGGTTAACCTCAGGAACTTTTGATGAGTCGCTCTGATTGGAATGTGCAAATACGCCTCCATGAGATTGAGGGAAGTCAAGTACTCTCCTTGGCGCACCGCCACAATGACCGACTTCAACGTTTCCATCTTGAAATGCGGAACTCAAAGGTAGTGATTCACCCCTTTTAGATACAAGATAGGATGGAGAGACCCATCTTTTTTTTGGCACCATGAAATAAATGGAGTAGCGACCTATGCCGTAGTCTGCTGTCGGGACCGAGGCGACTGCTCCCATTTGGAAAAGCCAATCTACTGTATGGCGGACTGCTAGCATTTTCCGTCGACCTTTGCAGGGAGACATTACAAATGAGTCCAGAACCAGTCATGCCAATTCCAGCACATAACCTTCGTGAATTAAACACCCACTGGTCGGACGTTATTTGGGCCCAGGCAGGAAGAAACTCCCGAAGCCGCCCTCCAATTGGTTGGCTTCCTACCGGGACCCGCCTCATTTCATTGTGGTTTTCGATTTGCCGTTGCGGAGGTCACTGCAAAACCTCTACCTGCTCTACGAAACCCACGAAACCGCTGGGCTCTAGAAGCAAATCTTCCCCTTTGGAAACCACCTAAGTGAGAAGTACGAAATCTCATGAAATCTCTAAACTGTCCCCGAGAGGCCGCCAAGGACTTCCCTTGCTTAGGCTTATCCTCCGTGAGTCTTCTGCCCTGGGACTCTCCTAAATCCTTAACCAGTTTGTCCAGATCTTCCCCAAACAACAACTTCCCTTTAAACAGAAGCTTACTGGGGGGGCGGAGCCTGATGTCCAGCGGGTTAGACGCTTCGCGCTGAAGCTCCCGAGGGGCCTACTTAGAATCCTGACTTAACATCTGCATAAACTTAATATTTTCTACCGAACTTACCGGGGTGCCTTGGGGGGAATGGCGACCCACAAACCAGTGCGCTTGGACTTCGGGTCTCCCTCTTCTTCACATGGAAAACGCTCCAAAACAGAGTTGTCTTCCCCACTTAAGATGGTTCCACCTCGGGTAAGCCCTGAACTGCAACAGGAGATCTTGGAGGAAATACGTGGTGTGAAGGAACTGGTACAGTCCAACGGAGAGGCGCTCCGAGCCATGCGAGAAGATTTCGGTATGCTTCAGGACCGGCTTGAAGGTCTTTCACTACGGCTGGACAACATGGCGGGGGTCCTCGATTCGCACGCGGTGCGTTTGGTGAACCTGGACAAGGCTGAGCGTCACATACAGAATCTTCAAAAAGAGTTAGAGGATTGCAATAATCGTGCTCGTCGCAACAATGTCAGGCTCATAGGAGTTCCAGAAGGGGCGGAAGCAGGAGATATCAGAGAATTTCTGGTCAAAACTCTCCCTTCCTTGCTGAAGATTACCTTTTGCAGAGATCTGGAAATTGACCGAGCATATCGTGCTCCTACCAACATCGCACTCAATCGGACGACCCCCCGGCCTATTATATTCCGTTTACTGAGGTATCAGCAAGTTGAGCAAATTCTCAAAGCCGCCCGGGTGATGCCACATCTGCAGTTTGACGATCATAAAGTCTCTTTCTTCCCCGACTTGGCAAAGCCCACAGCTGACCGGCGGAAGGGACTCCTTGCTTTTCGTCCTAGACTTCAACAGTTACAGGCTCGCTTTGGCCTCTTATATCCAGCGAAGCTCAGAGTGACTCTTCATAACCAAACTAGAACCTTCGAAGATCCTGCTCTGCTAGCAGCATTTTTAGATTCCAAAGAGGCAGACCAGATGCGCTAAGTCAACAATTCGGATGGACTCCGCTGGCACTGCCCGCCATCTTGAATGGCCCGGCGCGGTGACTATTGCCTGGAATAGAGACTGCCTGGACCTTCCTTTCTTTTATATCTCCCTTTCTTGGTCTCCTTTTCCTCCATGATGTGCACCTCGGTTGGATTCGGAGCACGCACAGCTATACCGGTTATATGTTTCAATTTGGGCCTTCTCTGGGGTTTCACCCCGCAGACATCAGGTCGCCTGTAATTTCTGGGGTTTTGCTTCTTCTCTAAGGCACTTCGGTGCTTCTACTGTTATATAGGGCGCTTCATGATTTTTTCATTGGCTTATTTTCTATCATATCGTGTGTACAGTCATTTATAGTTGATATGAGGGACATTGCGCAACTCGGTGCGCCATCATGTTTCCTTTCTCAGAATGTTTGACTTTGTTGTATGGCCTTATGTATGCTCTTAGTATTGAACGTAAGAGACATCAATAGTCCAATCAATAGAATGACCATCCTTAGTTATTTTAATCATGATCATACTGATTTAGTGTTTCTTCAGGAAATCCATTTCACTTCTGTCGAACCACTGAAACTTGCTGCCAAACCTTATATGGTGGCTGCCTATTCTCCCGCCGTTTCTGAGCGTGGTGAGGTAGCCATCTTAGTTGAGAATTTTTGCCAAACACTGTAATGGATACTAGCTCTGATGGGGAGGGTAGCTGGGCCTGTGTATATTTTAAGGTTAGAGATTGTGCATTTGTGTGTATTGGTATTTATGCTCCGAATGTGGATGACCCTGTTATTGTTATTCGGCGGTGATTTCTACCAAGTATTTGTTCCTTTGATAGATAGCCTGCCGCCTAGAACGAGTGGTCCGCCCAAGAGTCTCCACATCCTGCCAGCCCTGATGAAAGATTTTGCGTGAATTGATATTTGGAAGTTGCCTCACCCCTCAGACTTAGAGCTCACCTTTCTCAGCCCCCCCCCATCACTCACATTCTAGATCAGATTTTTCCCATCTCCTCAGTACTGCTATCTCATGTAGACAAATACTACTGATAGGTTAGCCAATAGGAATGCCATCCAGTGCGCTTGATGCGGGACATGCTATGTGGCCTTTGGTCTACTACACTCCTGATATGTATGATTGTCCCGCATTACAGTATTACTGCAGTCGGGTCTGAGGTCGTCTTCATTCTATTTTATATATTTCGGATCCCCTCTTTGGGAAGTTTGTGGGGCTCCGCTTAGCTGCGGGGATCCCCTCTCTTCCTAAATTGGCTTACTTCTTTTAGTCTTTATGCTGGGTATTGCTGTCTCCTACTTCCTCAATCACGAAATATTGGGAAACATATCTGTCTTTATTGTAAATATGCGCAAATACCTAGTATGTCTGCCTCTTCCGGTCAAACTATTCACTATTGGTCTAGCTAGAAGACGCTCAACGATTATGTTCAAAATTTCGATGCTCTCAGTTGACTGTTTGATTCTGTATTAATCTTTGTCACATGCTCATCCGGTATCATAGATTCTCCTTCTGTTTGTTTGATGTACAATAATTGTCAATTGTTGTATGTAAGCGCTCATATGATGATTCTAATCAGCTTAGAGAAGAAGCATTGGGGTGGGGGGTAATTGGGGTTACTTTCTTTATTGTATGTGTGTATTTGTTTCTTTTGATGTGTTGTTACTTCTGTTTGTTGTAAAATGAAAATAAACGTTTAAAAAAAAAAAAAAATAAACAGAAGCTTACTGAGGTGCAACTTAGAAGAGCCGTCGGCCTCCCAATTCCTCAACCACAGGGACCTCCGGGTGGCAACCAATGAAGCCATACTATTCGCTAATGCTCTGATCAAATCGTAATGTACATCCTCCAAATATGCCGACCCACATTCGAGCCATGTCAGCTCCCTCACACTCTCGTTCTCTAGTTGATTAGACTGCCTTAAGTGTTGAGACCATCGAAGACATGCTCTCGCCACCCAAGCCCCACAAATGGAAGCTTGCAAGGATAAAGCGTTAGCCTCAAATGTTTGTTTCAATAATCCATCCACTTTCCTATCCTGCACATCTTTTAAGGACGCGCTACCTTCCACCAGAATAGTGGTCTTCTTTATAACTGCTGACACTGCCACATCAATCCACCATGAGTGGAACTTTTCTTTGTCCTTGTCCGCTAGGGAATAGAGCCTGTTCATAGTCCTGACCCCTCTTAGTCCCGCTTCTGGCTGATCCCACTCCTCATGGATCATCCGGTTTACCACCCGGTGGACGGGAAACACTACCTGAGCTTGCCTCACCGCTTGAATGATAGGGTCTTCCACATCCTCTTCCTCTGCTTGCTGCACCATAGCGAGATTTAGCATCTGAAGGGATTCCGTGATAAGTGCCATAAGTTCATCCTTTCAGAATACCCAAATGATTTTGGCCTGATCCTCAGGCTCAGGTATTTCTCCCTCTTCCATTTCCTCCATACCTGATTCAAGTCCTAACTCAGCCTCACCTATCTCTTGCCACTCCATATCTGGGGGTAACAGGTCACGAGGTTTTGACCTCTTTGGGGGCCTCGGGGAAATGCTACCAACCTCTCCTATCCCGGGCTACTGCATAGGATTCATAAGCGGCAAGGGCTCAGGTAACTTCCCTTGACATCTTAAACAGAACGCCTGATGCATTATTAGAACAAAGTCTGGACAGAAATCTCCGAGCTGTGGTCCTGACACTATTGCCGGTAGTGCACTTGATGGGCCCACTGGGACCTCAGGGCAGGGCACTGGCAGAGTGGCCATCGATGCCTCTCCTTTGGCTTCTGCTGATGGACCCTGGATATCTTGAACTACTTTACCCTCCATCTGCTGTTCCACGCTAGTAGAAACTGTAGCGCAGCCCCGGCAGATTCCAGTGTCAGCGATTGTGCCTCTGCGGGTGCCACAGACAACACACTGGGGCACAATGACATGAGCTAGACACTCCCAACCACTCTGCCAGGCAAGAAAGGCAAGTTGAGGACGTTGCTGTCCCCCCCCCCTTTTTTTTTTTAAACCGAGGAAAATGAAAAACAAACAAAAAACTACCCCCGGAAGGGATCCCCCGCTAAAATGACCAAGGAACTCCCGGAAATTAAAGAAAGTAAAAGAAATAAGTTAAGGATTTGCCTCAGGTCCATGCCGTGCTGCTTTTCCCCCCAAACGCGAGCCGCTGCAACAAAACTCCATGTGGCTGTGACCGCATGGAACAAATGGCTGTGAACACTGTTGGGCCTGTTTGGTGCCAAAACACCTATCCAGTAGTGCCAGGCTCAGTGTTCTCTTGCGCGGTCATGAGGCCCTTCACAGCACTGCTGAAAACATGAAGAAAGTTCTTCTTACCGCTTCGAAGTGCAGCCCTACAAGCCACGACGTCGCTCAGCGCTGCAGTAAGCGACGTCCGCAGTGAGAGCTGCTCCACCAGAAAAGATTGTTAGACTTGAGCCCCCATGGTGAATTGGAGCTGGTGAGCACCACAATCAGTGTGAGTGAATGCATGTACCCTGTGGAGCTCTCCCGCATATCGCCTGGGGGGGGGGGGAGGAGATCCTGTGAGCTAAGCTGGCTTGGTGAGCGAGTGAGAAAGAAATGAAGCATAGACTGAGGCCAGCTTCTCTCTTTTTTTTTTTTTAAAGAGATAGCTCCCAGGGAACACAAATAAATACATTAAATTAAATTAAAGGGACCAAAGTAAAATTTGTAAGAACGAAACCCTGACTAAATTGCTCCTTATCTGTTCCTCAAGTGAGCCCAGCACCTAGGCTCACTACGTCCTCCTGCTGCATAGAGACTGGACACACTGGGGCTGATGGGAGAGACCAGCAGGCTATATCCAGTGATGTCACGATTTTGACATGCACAGTCTCTAAGCTGCAGGAGGAGGTACACTACCCAGAAGTGGAGGACTGAACTGGAGGAACGGTAAGGAATGTAACTTTATTTTAAAAATCTATTAAAACCCTTTTAAGAGCTGTAATTTAAAAAGTCACAAACTCTTACCTTTGCTTGAAATGTATAGCCCCTGTTAGGGGACAGTTGTAGTAGTTGATATGGAAGGGCAGACTAGATAGGCCATGTGGTCTTTTTCTGCTGTCATGTTTCTGTGTTTCTATGTTCCTAACTATGTCCCTTTTTTTCCTTAGAAATCTTCTATCTTTGTCCCATACTTTCTTGCATTCAGATAACCTTTGTTTCTACTACCTAAACTGGGAGACTATTCCACACATCTACCACTCTTTCTATAAAGAAATACTGTATCTACCGGTATTTATTTAACAGGCTTTTTTATACCGCTTTATCATTTCAATCAAAGTGGTTTACATTGTAACTTAAACTGGGTAAACATACATTAAACAGGGACATTGATAACTTGGATTTTTCTGAGCAATGGAGGGTTAAGTGACTTGCCCAAGGTCACAAGGAGTACTAGTGGGAATTGAATGCTGGTCTCTGGCTTCCCAAGCCAGTGCTCTAACCACTAGGCTACTCCTCCACTCTTGTATATTGTATTTCCTCCACTCCTGTATACTGTATTTCTGTAAGTTTCTCATGAGTCTTTCTCCTTTCACCTTCATCCTATGCCCCCTCATTGCAGAGCTTTCTTTTAATTGAAAGCGGTTCTCCTCCTGTGCATTTATGCCATGGAGATATTTTAACATCTCTATCATAGCTTCCCTTTCCCTTCTTTCTTTCAAAGTATACCTATTGAGATCTTTAAGTTCCCCATATACCCTATGACAAAGCCCACTGACCATTTTTGTAGCTGCCCTCTGCACTGACTCCATCCTGTTTATATCCTTTTGAAGGTGTGATCTTTAAAATTACACATAATACTCTAAATTAGGTCTCATCAAAGAATTATACAGACACTATCACTTCTTTCTTCCTGCTGGCTATTCATCTCCCTATGTTCCCAAGCATTCTTCTGGCTTTTGCCATTGCCTTCTCTGCCTGCTTAGCTACCTCAAGATCATCAGAAACAATCACTCTAGGCTCCACTTCTCTTCCGTGGACAGAAGTACTTCATCCTCTTTACTTTACGCTCCCTTGGACTTTTGCAACCCAAATGTATGACCCTCCATTTTTTAGCATTCAATATCAGCTGCCAAATTCTACAATTTCTTGGGGGTCTACTCTATTGCAGATTTTAGTATCATCCGCAAAGAGGCAAACCTTACCCGATAGCTCTTCTGTAATATCACTTACAAAAATGTTTAAAAAAATTGGACCAAAGACAGATCCTTGCAACACACCATTGGTAACCTACTTCTCCTCAGAGTTAGCTTCATTTTCTTGTACCCTTTGTCATCTTCCACTCAGCCAACTTCTAGCCTAGTCAATCACTGTAGCGTCTATTCCTAGGGCACAATTTATAAGTCACCTGTGCAGAATAGTGTCAAAGGCTTTACTGAAATCAAAGTACACTACATCTAGAGCTCTCCCTTTCTCCAATTCTCTGGTCGCCCAGTCAAAGAAATTAATGAGATTTGTCTGGGAGAGAAGAGACTATGGGAGTTGTTACTAAAGTGTGTTATGGCAATAATGCATGTTATTTGGACTTTAATGCATGTTAAAGGTCAATAAAGTGCGTTATATTACTGAAACACACATATTGTCACCACAGCACCTTTTGAATAAAAATGAAATACAAAGCATGCGAATGCATGTAAAACACTTCAGTAGTATATAAATGAATAATGTGGCTTATAGTAATCTACTGCAAGCCATGTTATTCAGGGAAAAATAATTCCAGCTCAAAGCTGGCATTATTTTTCCACCTGGAGCATCGAGTCACTAACACCGCCCCTCCCCAGTGCTCGAGGCTCTGATCTCTAAGGAGCCACACATCTAAATTGAAATTGGTGGTTTGTGGGTCCCCATTCCCAAAAATTACTCAGAAGGGAAGGCACCCACCCAATAAATTCTCACAAATGGCTCCCACCCTTCACCCCCCAAGACACTATCAAGCTCCCATATCTCCCCTTCAAGACCAAGCCCCAACCTCCTCCAAACTCCTTTGGCCTATCCCAATGCAATCCTAGTGGTCTAGTAGGGTCCTTGATGAGAGTGACCCCCACTTGGTCCCATCCAGGCTGGTGCCAGGTTCAAAACCACACGCATAATCCCTTAGTGGTAGTTTTGTGATACTAACACCAAAGGTCAACCCCAGTGGTAGTACTGTGATATTCCAATATGGAAGTCAGTTTAAAGTTTAGAAAGCTAAGGCCAAATGGCAAGTACTAGAAAGTAAACACAGAATGATAGAAAAAAATGAAAATGAGTGCCCTTTTTCTAAGTTAAAATGACTTTTGCTTTCTTCCCATTTTCTCTTTCATTCCCTTTTTTCTACATGAATCTTATCAACACTTAGCCCTTGCACATTCATAATCTTTTCTCCTGTGTTGATTTAGTGCCCAAAACAATTAATACAAATGAGCAACACTTAAAGAAGAAATGCAAAGTACACTATCCTAATACATATGTGCAGATAGCCACAGCTCTTTCATAGATCTGTGCAGGGCATTTATGTGAAAGTACTCATCCATTATGTTGTGGTATGGGAAACAGTAGCCCAAACATATCCAAAATGTATGTTCCTTGAAGGAAATTAAATTGAACATCTTTGTAGAAAGGAACTTGCATAGCAGTATTTTCCATGAAAAAAACATAAATTTGCAACAAATCCCACAGAGTTTTACTAAAGACTTATCATACATTACCGTGTAATTAAACAGCAATCATGCACTATGCTGTCTTCCACGTATATTCCATTCTGTTCATCAGTTTCTATCAGATGACCATCATGGTACCAATGGACTTGGGTGGTATTGACAGTGTATGTCGCAGTACACAGCAATGGTAAGCGATCACCATGAAAAACCACCTGTATCTGGGATGGTATTAACTGAAATAAAGGAAGTTCCAGTGGGCCATCTGTAAATAGGAAATAAAAATATGCTACTGTAGTGTTTGCATTATTTAGGAAGCCAGTACCTATATCTATCTCTATCAGAGATAGATACAGATATATGTAGAAATAGATAGATATAGGCTGCTCTCCAAAAATAATGCACTGTTGGATATGCAATATTAAGATAAATCAGCACAATTTTTTTCAACAGTCAGAAATTTCTTCAAGTTTCAATCTGAAATGCTTTCGTTTTAATAAGCCACTTTGTATCTATAAATGGTGAAATGTGTTCTTCATCATATAAACGAGTCTGCTTACATATTGAAAACATATTTCAGAAAACATACTGAAAGGCTGTAAATGCTGCCAAATGAAACGGAGTCCATCGTTCAACTTGTGTTTTGTGTTCTGTGATAATATATGACTGTCACTGAAAGAAATGCTTCTGAAGTGTTCGTGGTTCAGGATACAATCAGCGATGCCTGTAACTGTTCCTGCTGCAAGTACTGCTGTGCTCCAATTTCTTATTTACAGTGAAACGGTGAGTTATTGCTTGAATCAGAGTCACATTTACTAAATGCTTAAGGATGTCCAGCTGTTTTGAGAACTATGTACTAGGCTGTTACGTTATTTAGATCATTACTCCAATCTATTCTGCACCCTAAGAGGCACAGTATTCTGCCCAGAGGGATGCAATTTCTTATAATGAATTTCATATTTTTATTTTTTTAGGGAATATTCTTGTTACCATTTTTCCTACATTGCATAGGCCTTTTCCTTGAGCCTTGAGGGTGTCCTACTAGTGCTCAATAATAACATATACTCCTTACTGACTTGATTATTGCAGAAACCCCTATAGGATTTGCATGACTGCAGGTGGTTTGATTACTGACTGCTAACAGAATTACATCGCTAGACTAAACAGAGTAAATTAAACACTTCTCTTCAGGGTGCCTCTGGTAAAGACTTACAGGCTGATGCAGAAAGCCGGCGCTGAAGACGCGCACTTTTAGATGTGCACACGTTTTTGTAGCGTGCTGATAGAGCCAGAGTTCAGCACGGGTATGAAGCAAAGGGCGTGTATGCAAATGAGCTGTGTGCAAAACATTAGCATAAAGTTGAACGAAGAGGAACCAACGCATGTGCAATGAAGAGACGTGTTACAAGTGGCTATATACGTGTGTGCGTAGATGTCAAATGGTCATGTTATGCGCACAGGATGTGTAGGTTCTTTTGGCGCTCACCTCATACCCAATACTATTTCATCCAAAAACATTTTTTTTATGAAATCACAACAAAGAGACCTAAAATAAAAGATGAATAATATAAATGAATGCAAAAAACGCACAAGGATAAGAAGCAAAAATATTTCTTCTTGAATGTCGAACTTTCATTTATATGCTGAAAAGATACACACAGAAAATTTTCACAGTGACAGTAACTGTTCATCAGTACATACCTTGAAACAGTCTTTCCATACACATGCAAGACGTTTAAGTCACCTCAGACTAGGTGTAGAGATATTTCTGATTACATAATCCTCTACGTGTTTCTCTGCATTGGGTGCAGACCTTATTAGCATGCCATTTTAATACACACAGGTCATTTGCGTATTTATTTAAATACGTTTGACGTTACTGTGTGTGCATGCTCTTCCTTTGCTGTTTACACACACGTCAATCTCTTTTCTGCATTTGGCATGGTGGAACGTGTGCGTATAAGTTGTGTTATCTGCACGCAAAGGGCGCATTAGTCTTTCTGCATCAGCCCATTAAATTGTAAACTCTCTAGGGAGAGGAAAATACCTACCTGAATGTAACTCACCTTGAACTTCAGAGAAAGTTATGAGCTAAATTCCCTTCCCACCTTGTATTCAAAGATTTTATCTGGATAACTTTGATAATTAGCTGAACCTTCCAGTTGGAGATTGCTCTCCTTACCCCTTACTGACCTGTTAAATTTTGTGTGACCAAATAGTAGCAAACACAAATTTGATCAGAAGCAGTGATGGGACCATTCCATGACACAGTTAAACTGGTCAGTCAGTCACTATTCAGTGCTGGATGGCTAAAGTTGCCTAAGTAAGCAGTTGACCAAATAAGATGCCTAAACCTAACAAATAACTTTGTTTGATTAACTTTAGAATAGATATTCACCCCAAACTTATCCAGTCTTTTTTATAATCATTTATCAATGTTTATTGTTTCAGTACTAAGGCAACTGTAAATGCCATTTATAACAACTGTCAGGACCTTCATAATAAATTAAGAAATATTCATAAGAAGGCTAAAGGCAAAACAGGCAGTAAGGGTGAGAAAGGGATCCTTGAGCCAGGTAACTGTCACAGATTGAGTTCCAGGTCCTCTCCACAGTGGATGATGCTAGTAGAATATCTCTTGCTCTGATACTAGAGAACATAAGTGCTATGTCTTATTTCACTAGCTGGGCTTTTGTGCCATGCCTTATTATAGTCTCACAGACCTTATAGCCAATGACTGTGCACAATTTTTCCCCTGCCTGTGAAAAGGCCTCTGTCTCAGAGGTGCTAGCCCTCTGCCCTTCAGGTAGTGCAGGGGCCTCAAACTCAAATTGCTTTGAGGGCCAAATGAGGACTTCTAAAATAACCCGGGGGCCGCATGAGATGTGGGACCTCATTTGCATAAGGGACCTCATTTGCATAAATATTTGCATAATGTTACCATACCCTAACTTTTAGTAAACATGCCTCTTAATGGGTGCATGAATAAAGAAAGACTAAAAGATTTCTACATTACTATAATCCAGTGCCAACCGCCAGGCACATTAGGAACTACTACTGCTGTCCCGATCGCTCTCACCCTGCCGCCGCGGCACCTGAACCCTGCACCCAGAAGAGTCTGCTGGCCCTTAAGACTGGCTCCCCCTCCAGAATTCACTAGACCTAGCCGTGCCTAGCATTGCCTGCATTCTCCTGCTCTGGAGCCCCCAATGCTGCTCCCCTATCCTGCCAACCATCTACTACTGTAAGTCCTGATGCCGTCAGCCAGTCCCATGAGCAACAGCAGATCCAGATGTGTGGTGACCATAATTGTACACAGTACTCAAGGTGCGGTAGCACTATGAAGCATAGAAGCATTATAATACACTTTAATTTATTCTCCATTTCTTTTCTAATAATTTATAGCATTCTATTTGCATTTTAAGTACCTCTGCACACTATGTGAGGATTCTGTTTCCTGAATGGTGGACTTCTAATGAGGTACCTAGCATTTTATAGCAAATATTTGGATTATTCTTCCCTATATGATTAGTTTTCACTTATCTACATTAAATTTCATCAGCCATCCAGATGCCCGGTCTCATAAGGTCCCACTGCAGTTCCTTACAATCTGCTCGTGATCTAATGGCTCCGAACATTTTTGTGTTACCTGCAGATTTGGTCAGCTCATGTGTTTTTTTCCAGTTCATTTCTAAATATGCTAACATGCACTGGTCCTAATGCAAATTCTTAGGGCACTCCACTATTTACTACTTTGCGGGCCCCTCTGCTGCTCTGAGTCCTCTCCTCCCTGCAGCATCAGTTCCAAGCGGCGGCTTTTCAGAGCCGCGAAGAGAGAGAGTTTCTCTCGCGCGGTTTCTGAAGAGCAGCTAGAGAGTCTTCAGAACCGCGCGAGAGAAACTCTCTCTCTTCGCGGCTCTGAAAGCCGCCGCTTTTGGAGCTGATGCTGCAGGGAGGAGAGGACTCAGAGCAGGCAGAGGGGCCCGCGGGACGCTTAATACTGCGGCGGCAAGTTTGGAATTTTTTTTTTTTTTAGACGCCGGTAAGTGCTTCGCGGGCCGCACAAGATGCTCTCGCGGGCCGCATGCGGCCCGCGGGCCGCGTGTTTGAGACCCCTGAGGTAGTGGGAGGCTCCTGCTTAACAGCCTCTGACATCTGACTGGGAGAATGCCGTCGTAGGCAATATCCATATCCAAGTCCTGATGGATGGTTGCCACAGTTGGATTATCCAGGCCTTAAGGATTTGTGGGAAGAACCTGAAGCGAGGCCACAGAATATGTGGTGTTCACAGAGCTGCTTACTCACCCATTACAGGTATTACCATGTTTAAGTATTGGCCTTCGTTTCATGACTTGACCATGTGAACTTCCCTGCAACTGTGTGGAGCTCATGTTGAAGATTTGGGTACTATGCATCCCTATCTGTTTTCAAACCTCTGGGTAAAACGAGGTCCAAGCCAGAATACTGAGCATGATAGACCTTTGGTCTGATCCAGTATGGCATTTCTTATGTTCTTAAATTAAGTGGCTGAATTTAGTTAATCCACAATGCAACAACTTTTAGTCTATGGATGCATCCAGATGACTTCTTAACTTCTTAGTTAACCAGCTAGATCCATCTGAAAAGTGCCATCTCTCCCCTCTCCTCCCCATGTGCAGCATTGTACTGCAGAATTATTAATATTGTTCATATCTAAATAATTGGTTTTACTTGGTTAAGAACAACTTCCAGGCAACTGCTGATGTAATATGGCAGCAAAATGTGTGTAAAAATTATAGCCTGTGCAAAACAAAGCTATTAACACTACCACCATTTTGTTAATAACTTGCTATGTGGTAGATGCTTAATTCAGAATCAGAAGCTGTTATATGAAAGACATTTCTGATGTGATGCTGACAGTGCTTTTCATTAGAAAATTCTCCTGGGTGCTGTGACAATTCTGTCACAAGAAAAATAACTGATAGGGCATGAAAAAGAGCATCAGTCCTCTATGAGTCAATCTAAATAACTTGCATTGTTTATGGAAAATGCATGACTAAAAAGGCAGAAACATATAGCTTTACTAATAAACCTTATTTAGATAAAAAAAAAACCAAAAAACAAAATGTAAGAAAGTATTTTAGGAATTGAGCATGAATGATCTGTATCAACTCTCCTCTGCAAAGATATGCATCCAGCATAGAGGAGATCAATGTTTTGCTAATGCTTGGCTGGTATTACTCCACTGAGCATGTTTTGCCTCTTCCCAACTATATATATCCTCATTCCTGTGTCCTTACTTCCCATCACACCAGCTTTGTTCCTCACAGGCTGCAATTTTCTCCCTTCCCCCCACCTTTCGCCCCCACCTCTGGAACTCCCTCCCACATCACCTCCTACTGGAACCATCTCTGACAAAATGAAAAAAAAGAAATCAAGACTCGTTTGTTCCATCATGCCTTCTGTAACATCTCCTCTATATAGCTCTTAACTCCCTGTCATCCCCTCCACTAGGTTTTCCTGCTTCCCTTCCTTTGTCCCTTTCCACACCTCCGAATATCTTGTCCCTTTTGACTTACCTTACTCTCTCCCCCGCCTTCCTTTGATTGCTCTCTGTCTTCTTCCTCCTCCACCTTCTCTATCGTCCATTAAATTGCACACCCCTTCTAATTTATTTATTTTATTTATTTATCCAGATTTGTATACCACTTTCTCCTTCAATCAAAGTGGTTGTTTATATAGGTTGGGATGACATTACACATGTTGGACAACATTAAATAGGGGTGATTGGACGTACACAGAGACTAAGGTGGGTGGGATCATTGTACATTTAGGCTTGTGATAGGAGTCTTTAGTATATTTGGTTGTAACATTCTATAAATAGATAGGTCTTAAGGGATTTGTGAAAGTCTTTGAGGTCATTGGTTGCCCGCAGTTCATCTGGTAGGGAATTCCAGAGGGCCAGTGCCGAGAGTGATATGGCTCTGTTGGAGGTCACTTGTTTTGTTTTATGGTACCCAGTGGGTACATGGAGTCTATTGCTGCTGTTGGTTCTTCTGGGTCTGTGGATTGTGTCCCTGGATATCAAACTGTGGAGTACATCTGCTGTGCATAGATGTATGATCTTGGATATGTTTATGGTTGCTTTGTATCTTGCTCATACAGAGATTGGCAGCCAGTGCAGTTGCCGGAGTACAGGCGTAATGTGCTTGTGCTCGACTGCGCCGGTTATGATTCGGGCTGCAGTGTTCTGCACCAGCTGTCCTGCTTTCCCTACCCCTATTTTTAATTGATTGCAAACTGTTTTGATAGCTGCTGTGCTTCTAGATGGCCAGAAATTGCCAGAATAAATAAGTAAACAAATAAGTAAATTTGTCTGTGAGAGACAAGCAACACATGACAAAATTTGTGTTGAACGTTTAGTAATTTCCAAGGTCTTCACTAGGCTTTAAAGGTGCCTGAGGGCAGTTTAATGGGAAGTCGTTTCTGCTGATACAGCCTCCTTTGATGATGGGAGAGCACATGGAAGTATTTGTAATGGAACTCACTACTGCTACCACTGCATCCATGACACTATCACAGGCAGCATGGTATACCCCAGATTTAGAGCCTCGGGCAGACATCTATCTCACTTATCCCTTCAGATGGCCCTGGTCATTACTACTGGATAACAGAGGGCCCGATTTATCAAGGTCTTTGCCTTGATAGACTACTGGTTCTCAACCCATTTCTCGGGACACACCTAGCCAGTCAGGTTTTCAGGATGACCACAATGAATATGTATGGATGACATTTGTATGTACTTTTTGCATTGTATGCAAATCTCTATCATGCGTATTCATTGTGTTTATACTGTAAACCTGATTGGCTAGGTGTGTCCTGAGGACTGGGTTGAGAACCCCTGCTATAGACATAGGAGAAAAGCATCAGTATTAGATTGTAAGTTCTAACAAGCAGAGCCTGTCTTCTATATATTTTTGTACCGCACTGCATACGCCTTGTAGCACTATATAAATGATTAATAGTAGTAGTAAATCAGGCCCAAACCAGCTTTATATAGTTCAACATGTTCAGTCTTAGGAATATATTTGATACTAGGCATGAAATCAGTACAAACTGTGCTGTTCAAACTTTTCAAGATAAAAATGAGAAATGTACTCTTTGTAACTTAAGAATTGTTTATAGTTCTGTGTCAAAAGAGGATGGGTGGGAAAAATCCATGTTCATATTGTTGATGCATTCTTGAGACGGCGACGAAGCATGCCAAAGCATTCTGCCCCAAACCCACTACTGGTTCACAGATAATCTGCAGGACAGTTTTGTGATCTTGAACTCTTGCAGTTTGTGAATTTGGGGTTTGGCCAAGATACCAACAATTGTACAGAATCCCAAACCATTTCTGAAGTGAGACTTTTTAAAAACCCAATTGAATTATGTATTGGAGATAAATACAGTTTAACTCATCTATTTTTCATTTTTCTCATGCAGTTAAAAAATGATTTGTAACTTTAGTCCTCAGCTGTCTGCTTTTGATAATCTTCTTGCTCCAAATGGCAATTGCAATGAGAAGAGTAACAAGAATTCTTAGCAGTGCACCAAGTGAAGGATTAGATACACTTGTTTCTGAAGTTACAATCTGATAATCTCCTCTGCTTTGAGACGTGTTGCAATGTATGATCTGTTCCATTATTTACAATAAGGATCATCTGGGTAAGGTGCCAAAGTTTGAAATCTTGTAATGTAATTCATTTGTTGATAGTCATAGAACTGTAAAATACATTTTCATGTTTGAAAAATATCTGCAGTATCAGAACTGTCCTTTTCAGGCATTCTTGTTGGTAAGATACAGTGCGCCTGAAAAGATGTCCTTCTGCGTGAATTTTCATCTGCTCATGTGCTGGAACTCACCGCAGTTATGCATTGCCACCGACTGCACTGCAGCTCGATCCTCTGCGGCTTGCAAGTGCTCATTTTCTCCACACCTACGATCGACTGAGCTCTGGTTTTGCAAATGACTCTACATTTGGCTTCAGTCTTTTTGGGCTTACTTGGCACATGAAACAAACATAAAATGATTTTGTCAGAGCTCTCACTGAACTTCTGGAAAGAACTTTAAGTAAAGTCAGGTCAATACATCTGGTTCTTTTCCTCAGCCAAGGCTGACTACTTCTGGAAATTGCAGAGGTATTTGTTTCTCTCTTACTTTTCCTCCTGCCCTTCCATAGAGACCTTCACCTTTATTCCCACCTCCAGTCTTCTGGTGTCATGCTGGCTAGATTCCCCTTCCTTCCTTCCTTTTGCCTCTTAAGGTAATCCCTCAAAGGACGTAGATTCCAGCCCTCCCTCTTTTGGAATTCCAGCCAAGGACTCCCATTGTATGCTTTCCTGCTTTTCTGTTTACTTTCCAACTTTACTCGACATGATTTGTCCTTGGGTTTACCTAACAATACCTGTCCATTTCTCAAAACACTATAGTAGGGCACATACTTCCCTCCTTGTGTGCAAGTTATTCCAGGCTCCGTAAGTGGAAGAAAAAGCAGACGAGCTGGCAGCAGAAGCAATGGTGCTAGCAGGGTTCCTCAGGTCATGCCAGTCAAAGGGGGATTGCAGGAATTATTGGCCATAGCGGCTTGGTTGGTGAGATTCCCAAGGCCTCATCAGCAGAAGAAGATCCCAGGTGGAAGAGGAAGCCCTGATCAGGCCCACTGGAATAGAAGGAATCTTTGGAAGAGAAAGACTGCACTGCAGTCAAATTGGGGTGAGTAGAGGAGCAGAATTTGATAGATAGAGGGGAGAGACACAGGACAGGACGAGACTGGGAAGATTAGAGAAAGTTAGGAAAGAAGACAAGGACATTTAGGAGGTTCTTTACAAGGGAACCATGTAGTTACCTGTAATTTATGTGTATAAGTCACTAAATTCAAGAACTTACACATGTGAATGGGCACTTTAGGTAGCCACTATTATGTAAGCATGTGCTTAAGCCCAATGGCACGTATTTTCGGTGTGGATGTGCACAGCGGTTGAGTTTGGATGGATCATGGGTGGCGTGCAAATTTACACATTTAAGTTATAAAATACTGTAAATCGTGTGCTTTCCTGAGAAATCTAGGCAGGGGCATTTACACCAGACCTGGAAATAAGTGCTCACGACTAGTTTGCATGTTGTTTTTTACCACTTATGCCCTTATTTTATAAAGTGAAGCACTTGCGTACTTCACTTTATAAATTAAGCCTTAAATGCACACATGCTAATGTATATAAACTCTATGGGAGTTTATGAGATTACCCTTTTAGTGAAAATTAACTTCTTAGTTTGTGAACAGGAGATGAGAGTAAGGGGTAAATGGGGAGAGACCTGCACAGAGTTCAACGACTATGAGAGAAGAATGCACCATGGTGAATAGCTATAGAAGGTTAAGAGACCTTCACCAGGGTGGGTAGTGAAGTCAAAATAGAGGAGGAGAGACAAAGTGCTGCATGGGATTAGGGTCGGGATTGGTGGAGGGGGGGGGGGGGGTGTATGCAGCAGAGAAGACATGCACTCAACTTTTATTCCTGCATCCCGTCCCTCTGAAAAAGGTTATTGGGGGGGGGGCAGTTGGGGTTAGAGATAGAAGTACATTAAAGATGTGGGCAGAAAAAAAATATTTTTTAGGTTATTTTTAGACTTTCTCAGTTTTCATAACAGAGGATCTTCACTGCAAGCAATGTAAGACTGTGTGGCTTTTAACTACTGGCTCTCTGTCTGAGAGCTCCTAAAAGGGTTGTGCTGAACAATTTAAAAAGTTACATTCTTTTTTAGGTGTTGTATTTCAAAAGGGGAAATTGTTTTGTAGTGTAGGTTTAAAACTCTGCTTTTAGTTTCTCTTTTCCAGCTCTTTGAAGCCACTGGCACCTCATCAGGAGTTAGTTCCCTTCCTACCCACCCCATGTGAGCATTCTTGCTTTACAGGACAACTCCCCAATTAATTACACACAGGGATATAGAACAGCACTTTTAGAAAACATTTAAAAGAGGTTAACAGTTTTTTCTCTGAAAGGACAGCTGAGGAACATGCAGGGACTTTGATAGGCCTCTTTTTTACTTCAACAGGTACCAAAGCTCCACCAACTGAACAATGACTTGGAAAAATCGTATTGCCAAAACTGTTGCCCCTGTTACAGCTTCTGCCTCTGTCCAGACAGAGATCCTAATGCCGGTTGAAGGACTGGTTCCATATGCATGATGCCTGCCTGCTGAAGCTCTCAGGAAACAAGTGGAGGAGCTGAGAGGTGGTGAGGCTGAGGAGCATTCAGGACAGTGTGAAGTACATTGATGAGATGCTTCATCCAAGCTCTCCAGCAGAGGTGAGGATGGGAGCCTACAGAATGATGAAAGTTGGACAAGAGTCACCAGGGCCTGCAGAATCACCAATCCAACTCCTCCAGCCCTTGAATTGAAGAACCATTATGCAGCCCTGGAAGTGGAGGAGGTAAAAGCATCCCAGGAAAGGGAACAACCAGAGCTCAAGCAGCTCAAAGTTGCAGAATCAGTGAACACAAGAAAGCAAAGGGTAGTGGTGGTTGGTGACTCTCTTCTTAGGGGTCCTGAAGCGTCCATTTGCCGACCAGACTTGATGTCCAGAGAGGTATGATGTCTGCCAGGTGCCAAAATCTGAGATGTTATGGAGAGTTTGCTGAGACTTATCAAGCCTACTGACTGTTACCCAAAGTTGCTCATCCATGTCGGCACAAATGATACTTCTAGGTATCCCTCTGAGCATATCAAAAGTGACTTCATGGCTCTAGGTCAGAGGGCGAAGCAGATAGATGCGCAGGTGGTATTCTCTTCCATCCTCCCTATCGAGGGTAAAGTCCAAGGCAGAGAAGCTTGTATCCTGGAGATAAATGCATTGCTGCGTGGATGGTCATCGAGAGTATTTTGGTTTCCTGGACCATGGGATGATGTTCCAAGAGTTGCAGAGCAGAAATGGTATCCATCTGTCTAAGAAAGGTTGACATGTCTTCAGTAGCAGACTGAAGAGGGCTTTAAACTAGATTTGTTGGGATGGGTGAAGAAAGTCCCCCAGGTAAGTGAAAGCCTTCAGGTAAGTGAAATGTTGTTGTTGTTAAGTGCCGTCGAGTCAGTGTTGACTCATGGCGACCCTCTGGATAGTTGTCCTAAATTGTGTTCGGTCTTCAGTCAAGTGGCTTATTTATTTATTTATTTTATTTATTTAACTGTATTTATATCCCGCTTTTCACCAGGTCAAAGCGGTTTAACATTAAAGGGTGGGGGACAATAATCAATTCTAGGGTTGGGGCTATCACCGGGGGGCCAACATTAATGATCTGAACAGATATTAAGGAGATAGACAATGGACATCAGTCTCTTAGAAAATAGATCTGAGTGTATGATTAGGGGGTCTGGGGTAGTCAGTGATGGGTGTTTGTTTCTGGTCTGAGGTATTCCTGGAATAGGATGGTTTTTAGTTGTTTCCTGAATGTCAAGGGATCTCCGTTGCTTCTGATATGACTTGGTAGAGAGTTCCAGAGGGATGGTGCGTACAGTTTGAAGGCTCTGTTGCAGCTCTGTTGATTGTATTTGGTCCGTTTATGGGGGATGGTGAGGGAGTTGCTGGTGGTTTGTCTGGTTGTTCTGTTGTGGGTGGGTTGGGACAGTAGAGTGCGGAGCTGGGAAGTTTGAGTTTGGTAGAGGGCTTTGTGAATAAGTAGGGCAGATTTGTATTTGATTCTTGCTTCGAGAGGGAGAATGTGCAGCTCCCTCAGGACTGGGGTAATGTGATCTTGGTTTTTTGCTTTCTGGATAATTCTTGCTGTGGTATTGAAGGCAGTTCATTGTGGGTTGGTGTGGGTGGCAGGTAGTCCATGGTAGACTATATTGCAGTAGTCCAGGTGGGGGAGTGTCATGGCTTGCATGACTGTCCTGAAGTCCTGCGGTTCGATGAGAGGTCTGAGGCGTTGCACTGTTTTTGCCTTGTGGAATATTATTCTGGTAGTTTTTTTGATCTGTTGCTTGAGTGTGAGCGCTTGGTCTATGATGATTCCTAGGTATTTTATGTGTGGTTGAATTTGTATTTGTGTGGCTCCTATGTTGAGGTGTGTAGGTGGTGTGAAGTCTGGGTCTTTGGTTACTATGAGGGCATCTGTTTTTTTTATGTTGATGGATAGGTTGTTCTTTTGTAGCCAGCTGGAGACCTCTATGAAGCAGTCTGATAGGTGTTTGTTCATTGGGTTAGTGGTTGTGATTGGACCATAGAGCATTATGTCATCTGCATAGCTGTGGTAGTTGATGTTGTGGGCGCATATGATTGAGCAGAGTGGTTGCAGGTAGATGTTGAAAAGCATGGTAGATAGTGTGGATCCTTGGCATACTCCTTGGTGTTGCTGAAAGGGGGGGGAGTGCTATGTTTATGTGGATCAGTTGTTGTCTATTGGTTAGGAAGGAGTGGAACCATTGAAGTACGACATTTTTTATGCCAATTTCTTGGAGTCTGTGTAGGAGGATGTTGTGGGAGATGGTGTCAAAGGCTGCAGATATGTCCAGGAAGATCATAGCATATCCAGAGTGCTTGGCCTGTGTGCCTTTGATGAGGGTGTTTATTAGTGATGTCATGAGGGTCTCGACTCCGTGGAATGGATGGAAGCCATGTTGTTGAGGGTCCAGTATGCTGTTGGCAGACTGGTACCTGTAGCTTCTGTTATTGTATCGATCCATCTCATTGCTGGCCTTCCTCTTTTGCATTGACTTTCTATCTTGCCAAGCATGATGTCCTTCTCTAATGATTTCTCTCTTCGCATGATGTGTCCAAAGTATGACAGTTAAAGTCTTGTCATCTGAGCTTCTAAAAAAAAGCTTAGGTTTGATCACCTCTGGTACTGACTGATTTGTTCTTCAGGCAGTCCATGGTATACGCAGTATTCACCGTCAGCACCATAATTCAAAGGCATCAATTTTCTTCCTGTCTATCTTTTTTACTCTCCAGCTTTCGCATGCATATGCTGTTATTGAAAATTTAGCCCAACCCTCTGCTTTCTATCTTTTAACCAGTTCCTGATCCACAGTAGTACACTGCCTCCTATCCCATGACTCTTTAGTTTTGCCAAAAGTCTCTGAGGAGGGACCTTCTCAAAGGTTTTCTGAAAGTCCAGATACACTATATTAACCGACTCACCTTTGTCCACCTGTTTATTCACGCCTTCAAAAAAACATAACAGATTAGTATGACAAGATCTTCCTTGTCTAAAGCCATGTTGGCTGTCTCCCATTAGGCCATGACTATCTACATGCTGAGTAATTTTATTCTTTATGATGGTTTCTACCATTTTTCCTGGTACTGACGTCAGGCTCACCGGTCTGTAGTTTCCCGGATCACCCCTGGAACCCTTTTTAAAAATTGGTGTTACATTGGCGATCCTCCAATCTTCAGGTATTAGAGATGATTTTAATAATAGTTCACAGATTACTAATAGCAGGTCTGCAATCTCATATTTCAGTTCTTTCAACACCCTTGGATGTATACCATCCGGCCCAAGTGATTTGCTACTCTTCAGTTTATCTAATAGTTGTAATACATCTTCCCAATGTATCGATATTTCCTTCAATTCTTCCGCACCTTTAAATACCACTTCAGTCATGGGTAACATCCCTACATCTTCCTCAGTAAAGACCGAAGCAAAGAATTCATTCAGTCTCTCTGCTATTGCCTTGTCGCCTCTTAGTGCCCCTTTAACCCCTCTATCATCTAATGGACCAACTGACTCTCTCACAGGTTTTTTGCTATGAATGTACTTGAAAAAGTCTTTATTTTGCGTTTTTGCTTCCGCAGCAAGCTTCTTATCAAATTCTCCCTTTGCCTGCCTTATCAATGCCTTGCATTTGACTTGCCAGTGTTTGTGTTGTTTCCAGGTTTCGTCGTTTGGCTCTTTTTTCCATTTCCTGAAAGATGCTTTTTTGGCAACAACAGCCTCTCTGACTCACCTTTAAACCATGCTGGCAGTTTTTTGGACTTCCTTCCACTTTTCTTAAAGCATGGAATACAGCTGGTCTGGGCTTCCAAGATAGTATTTTTCAACAACACCCAAGCTTGATGTAAGTCTTTAACCTTTGCAACTGCTCCTTTTAGTTTTTCTTAACTATTTTCGTCATTTTATCATAGTCTCTCTTTCGAAAGTTAAAAGGTAGTACTGTGGATTTCCTTACTATCCCTCCTCCACTAATTAAATCAAAGGTGATTATGCTATGATCACTATTGCCAAGTGGCCCCAACACCTTTATCTCTTGCACTAGTTCTGGTGTTCCACTAAGGACTAGGTCGAATATGGCTTCCCCTCTGGTCGGTTCATGAACCAGCTGCTCCAAGAACAGTCATTTATTTCATCTAGGAACTTTATCTCACTAGCATGTCCTGCCGTGACACTGACCCTGTCAATACCGGGGTAATTGAAATCACCCATTATTATTACTGCGCTGTAACTTTTGTTAGCTTCCTTGATTTCTTTGAGCATTTCATCATCCATTTGTTCATTCTGGCCAGGCGGTCGATAGTACACCCCCACTGCCATCGCCTTCCCCTTTTTACAAAGAATTTCAATCCATAGAGATTCTACAGCAAATTTTGTTTCCTGCAAAACTTTAATCCTTTCTGACTCAATGCCCTCTCTAACAAAGAGCGCAACCCCTCCACCAATTTGATCAGCTCTATCATTATGATATAGTTTGTACCCAGGTATCACAGTGTCCCACTGGTTGTCCTCCTTCCACCATGTCTCTGATATTCCAATCATATCTAACCTCTCATTTAGTGCTATATATTCTAACTCTCCCATATTAATTTTTCTATTGGTAGACATGGGTAATTTGGGATCTTTAAGCTCTCTCTACTCCATACTCGAGGGCATTTGGGCTACTTTACTCTTTTTTGGAACCTCTCTGCTTTTGGTAGTATCCTTCAAGGATACATTCTTCTGAACCATCCGCTCTTGGGCGACTGTCAGCTTTCCCCTATTATCTAGTTTAAAAGCTGCTCTATCTCCTTTTTAAAGGTTAATGCCAGCAGCCTGGTTCCATCCCGGTTAAGGTGAAACCCATCCCTTCGGAAGAGCCCCTCCTTTCCCCAGAATGTTCCCCAGTGCCTAACAAATCCAAAACCCTCATCTCTGCACCATTGTTTCATCCACACATTGAGACTCCGGAGCTCTGCCTGCCTTTTGAGTCCTGCGCATGGAACTGGAAGCATTTCGGAGAACGCTACCCTGGAAGTTCTGGATTTCAACTTCCTACCTAAAAGTCTAAATTTAGCCTCCAGAACCTCCCTACCATATTTTCCTATGTCATTGGTACCGACATGTACCAAAACAGCAGACTCCTCCCCAGCACTATCTAAGACCTTATCTAGGTGGTGCATGAGGTCCGCTACCTTCGGGGGATCTAGAAAAACAGTGGCAAGACTGAAAGGGGATATTTTAAGAGCAACCAACTTTTTTGTTGGAATGCTATAAGGAAAAGGAGGCCGCTATAGTTCTCAAAAGAAGTAGCTGAAAAGATGAAGAAAAAGAGGGAGGCCTTCATGAAATACAAGAGATCACAGAGAGAGGAAGACAAGCATCTATATGTGGAAAAACTTAGAGAGGCTATCAAAGTAGTCAAAAATGCAAAGATACAAATAGAAGAAGAAATAGCCAATGCAATCGTATGGTATTTTTTAAGGGATCGGGAATGGGGGCCCTTTCTGACCACAACTGGTTAAATCGGATAGTAGAGTTGGGGGGTGGGGTGAATCAATACTGAAGGGGAGGGGCAATACTTTAGATATTATCGGTGCAGTGGATCTTTAGATCCTCAGCACAGACAATATTGTTTAAGGGGGAGGAAAATCAGGGCATGGGGGCTGCTTGGCTACAGGGCAGACAGCCATTACCTTTCGGCAGCAGGCACAATGCCTGCTACTGTGAATGGCTGACAGATAATGACATCTCTTGGAGTGGCGCTATTGTCCATCGCTATGAGGCCTGATTCTGCAGCCACCACGCACCAAGGTTTAGCACGATGACTGACGATTATCAGCAAGCCTACTCTCTGTTCTGATCCTGCCTTGTTTAGGGTGGCTGGTTCATTTGTGTATTTTATTTATGTTTGTTTTTTTTCATCCAAAGGGGAGGCAAGCAGGATTCTGTGGCTGACTTATCCTGCTGTCCATGGAGTACCCGTTATAGGTAAGTAACCTTGTTTTCTCCATGGACAAGCAGGATGAGTCAGCCACACAGCAGTGATTCACTAGCCATTGCCATAGGGAGAGAGGGCATGCTCTGTGAAACAGTGGAGCAATTCTCCCCTCTCACTGGCCATATGAGCTAAGTGTTAATGGTCTAGGGCATCCCATAACTGAACATATAGCAATGGCATTCCCAGACCATGTCAGCTGGGGTGGGCATCTTCACACTGCCAGCACCCCCCATGTAGAGAGCCATCGTGCGCCACAATGCAACCCCCCCCCACCCCCACACACACACGGTACTTCAGTCAGGACAGAAGAACACCCAGCCTCTGGAGTGTGAGGCACTGCAGCAAACCAGCTTAATTATAAGTTTGCCGCGCTGCCTACTTGGGCCCAGTGAGGGTGCACCCCCCCCCCCTTACAGACAGCACCCAGGGTGGGCCGTATCCACAGCTCTGCCCTTAATATGCCACTGACATATAGACAAGGGCTCTCAGTTTAAAACTTCATTATTCTTTTATTAACCCATATGCAAAAAGCAACTTATGAGATGGAAACAGTTTGCCGGAGTTTGAGGCTCACCAATGGATCTAGAAGACCGATTTATGAACATGCTACACAATGAGTATCATCTTTATAAACATAACACACAGAGAACATCTAAAATGCACAAGTCTCAACTATGTTGCATTCTATGGGTTTTTTGGCTGTTGTCAGGGAATTATAGCCATGCAAAAGACCACTCATCCACAGGAGTTGTCCAGTAGGGCATCTTCATCTATGCAGTAATGTCTCTGGAAGATGTGAATGGAGGATCATGTTGCAGCCCTACATATCTCCTCTGTCAGCATGGAGTTGAACATTTGCTAGGTTGGTAGCCATGACCCTGAGCTATGACAAGTGCAAGTCCATTACAAGTTTTGCTCCTAGCTCCAGACATTTAGCTTCTTGCTTGTGAGTCCTGTCTGTCTATATATATATATTGTATATACAGTAAGTTTTCACTCTTACATACTGTATAAGCTAGTTCTATGGACCTCACTTATTTATTTATATTCCATGTAAGCCAACCCAGCCAAGTTGTTATTTGTAAACCACTTAAACTCATAGATCAGTGGCATATAAACAGTTTAAATAAACAAACAAACAATCATTTTTAGCATGATTTTTTTGTTTGTAATCTTGCTCAGCTCCCTCCTATTTTCAGCTGTCTGTGTCTGGCCTCTCCTCTTCTCATCCTTCTTATCCCTCCCTCCCAACTCACAGTCCACCACCACGTGGCTAATATTTTTTCTTTCTTTCTTTCTTTTTTATACCGCGCTCTTTAGAATCAGTGTGGTTTACATGTATACTAACGGGTACTTTTTATTCCCTTGTTCTCGAAGGGCTCACAATGGGATACACCCGAGAATACTGAGGGAACTTGGGGACGTTCTAGCAGCTCCACTGACTGACCTTTTCAATACCTCATTGGAGTCAGGAGTGGTGCCAAAGTACTGGAGAGAGGCTCATGTGGTGCCTTTACACAAAAGCGGAAGTAAGGATGTGGTTGAAAACTACAGGCTGGTTAGTTTAACTTCGGTGGTGAGTAAATTATTGGAAACGCTGATGAAAGAGAAAATAGTGAGGTTTCTGGAGTCCAACGGATTACAGGATCCGAGGCAGCATGGATTCACCATAGGCAGGTCTTGTCAGACAAACCTGATTGATTTCTTTGAATGGGTGACCAGGGAGTTGGACTGAGGGAGAGCCCTAGATGTGGTGTATTTAGATTTCAGTAAAGCCTTTGACACTGTTCCTCACAGGCAACTTATAAACAAACTGAGCACCCTAGGGATGGACCCTAAAGTTACTGCTTGGGTTAGAAATTGGTTGGGTGGGAGGCGACAAAGAGTACAAGTAAATGGAGCTCACTCTGAGGAGAAGGATGTTATCAGTGGTGTGCCCCAGGGTTCTGTCCTTGGTCCGATTCTTTTTAACATCTTTGTTAATGATATAGCGGAAGGGCTTTCAGGTAAGGTTTGCCTCTTTGCGGATGATACCAAAATCTGCAATAGAGTAGACACCCAGGAAGGGGTAGATAACATGAGGAGGGATCTAGCTAAGCTTGAAGAATGGTCTAGAATTTGGCAGCTGGGATTTAATGTTAAAAAATGTAAGGTCATGCATTTGGGCTGCAGCAATCCAAGGGAGCAATATAGTATAGGGGGTGAAGTACTTTTGTCCACTAAAGAAGAGTGGGACCTAGGCGTGGTTGTGTCTGATGATCTTAAGGTAGCTAAACAGGTAGAAAAGGCGACGGCAAAAGCTAGAAGGATGCTTGGGTGCATATGGAGAGGAATGGCTAGCAGAAAAAAGGAGGTGATAATGCCTCTGTATAAGTCTTTGGTGCGACCTCATTTGGAGTATAGTGTGCAATTCTGGAGACCGCACCTTCAAAAGGATGTGAACAGGATGGAGTCGGTGCAGAGGGTGGCTACTAAAATGATTAGTGGTCTTCATTATAAAGCATATGAGGACAGACTGAAGGATCTTAATATGTACACCTTAGAGGAAAGGCGGGATAGAGGTGATATGATTGAGATGTTTAAATACCTCCGTGGCATAAATGTTCAGGGAGAGAGCCTCTTAAATGAAAGCAAGTTCTGCTACGAGGGGACATGGGATGAGGGTGAAGGGAGATAGATTCAGGAGTGATATGCAGAAATATTTCTTTACGGAAAGAGTAGTGGATCCGTGGAATAGTCTCCCAGTGGAGGTGGTAGAGATGAGGACAGAAACTGAATTCAAAAAAGCATGGGACAAACACAGAGGATCTCTAAAGGTAAAAAGGGGACTGTTGTAGTTGTTATGGAAGGGCAGACTAGATAGGCCATGTGGTCTTTTTCTGTCGTCATATTTCTATGTTTCTATGTTTCTAAGTGTAATAGTCTCTTATAACTGTCCTGTGCTCATTACCATTAATATTCGCAGGTACACCCCAATCCCCTGAGAGTTTTCTCTTAAGATTGGGGATCCTTCATCTTTTGCTTCTGAATTCTTCTCTCTTCCATCTCTTTAATATGGCTCCATATCACTTTCTATTCCTATTCTGACACTTCCTAATCTTCTCACCTCCTACCAACAACCTCAAGCCCCCCTCCTTATCATCCTCTCTTCACCATCCTTACTTCTTCTGCCATCTTGTCATCTACCCTATCATCAGCTCTTGAATGTCACCTTTTTCTCCCTCTCATTCAGGCATCTCCTCTCTCTCTGAAAGAATCTCATCCTAGTTACCACTATGCCATCTCCTCTCTGTCTCACACTCTTCTGCTTCTTCTCCTTCTGTCATCTGGAGATATCAATCCCAACCCTGGCCCCCCTAGTCTTTTGTCACACTCCCTGGACAGATCCACTACCTGAGTCTGTACAGGAGGCTTCATCTCTGATCCTTTTCAAATCCAGGCTGAAAACTCACCTCTTTGAGGCCGCTTTTGGATCCTGATCCACTTAGGGGTATGTTTACAAAGCAGCAGTAGTGGCCTCCATGCGATATCAGAGCCACGGCCCCATTGAATTCAATGAGACTGCGGCTCCGATATCGCATGGAGGCTACTACCACTGCTTTGTACACATACCCCTTAGTCTCCTACCTGTTTCCTTAACATTCCCTTAGATGCATCCCTGTCCTCAACTGTTGTGTTGTTTTTCCATACTAGGTTGTAAGCTCCAACGAGCAAGAATTGTCTTTTACATGTGTCTGTACAGCGCTGTGTATGCCTTGTAGCACTATACCAATGATCAGTAGTAGTAGTAGTAGTAGTAGTAGTAGTGGGCCAGGATATTGCCGGAGAGCTGTGTGCCAGCTCTGGCAAAGCAAAATGCTATACAGTCTGAGATACAATGCAACAATGCCCTATTCGTGACCAGGAGTCCTGATCTATTAGGGTCAAAAGAAACAAAGAGTTGAGCCACTTTTGGGATGAATTCCATCTTCAGGATGTTTACGCTCAGCACCAGTACACAATCCAAGGTGTGGAGCTGCTGCTCTTCTGGTGTGGGGTGAGGCATAGGAAGAGGGCATGTAGTTTGATGGCTTGGCTGATGTGGAACAGTGAGGCCACTTTTGGGAGGAACCTAGGGTGTGTTCTGAGTGTAATATGGTCTTGGTAGAGCTAGGTGTAGGTTTGGTGGATGACCAGCTTCTGCAGCTCACTGAGGTGCCTGGCTGAGGTGATAGCATCAAGGAAAAGGGCCTTCCATATAACGAATTTCAGTGGTACTGCTTACAGAGGTTCAAATGGGCTCTGCATGAGCTGGTATAGTTCTAACACTATTACTAATCATTTGTATAGCGCTAGAACGTGTACACAATGCTCTAAATGTAAGATGTAAGACACAGTTCCACAAAGCTTTCAATCTAATCAAGATGAAGAATATCACAAAACTGGGGACGAGTATGGTAAGATGCATATAAGTAGTGAACAAGAGTGAGGAGCCCCAGGATCCAAAAGCAGTTTCGAAGAGATGGGTTTTTATCGAATAATATTAAGGTATGAGTTGGAAGATTGGGCAGATTGGAGGTCAGAGGTTGGTGAGATCTTTCATGAACTGCAAGATGAGCAGGTGTGTTGATATGGAGCTTTTGTAGAGGCAGTCATGGTATGTCATGATGGTGCAAAGAGGCACCCTAACAGAAGCAGTTTTGAGTCCTGCATCGATGAGGGTGATAAGATACTGAAAAACCACTGTGACTGGGCAGAAGAAGGGATCTTGTTCTGTCGTGGTACACTAGGAGTTAAATCGCTTCCATTTGAGCCTTTATAATCTTCTCAAAGAGGGAGGTGATTAGTGTCTCAACACCATGATACTGTCTGAAACCAAGTTACTGTATGTCTAGTGGAGTATTTGCATTGACATAATCCTGCAGTTGTCAATTATTTTAGTTAGGAAGGGTAGACTGGTGATAGGTTGGTAAGAACTCTGGTCACTTGCCTCTAATTTGGGGCTCTTTAGAATAGGACTGATAGATCCGTTCTTCAGACAGGAGAGTATGTAAGCTTGCGTGAAGGAATGTTGTATTATCTTTTTTAATAGTGGGGCTAGCTCAGAGAGAGTGAGCTTGATCAAGCTTACCAGGCATGGGTCAAGCAGTGATGTTGTATTGAGGTCCCATATGATGCTTTCCAAATTTTCCAAGGAAAGTGGGGTGAGTTCTAGCAGAGAAATATTGGGTACTTGATCATATTGTGATACATCTAGATTCATGTGGGAGCTGTCAACCTTAGCTTGGAAATAGTTGGCCAGTTCTTGTGGTGTTTGTTTTACAATATCAAAGAGCTCTCTAGGCTTATTTATGGGGCTAATGATAAACTTTATATGATGCTCCCTTTTATGCTCATTGACTTTGTGCCAATAAATTATCAGATTATGTAAGTAGCTATTTTCATCTTGGTTATTTTGTGAGTGGCGCCACCTGTGTTCTAACCTTCTGAGTTCCTTTTTCAGATATTTAAATCCTGGGCTGTACCAAATGATGTTAACAAGAGTCTGATTCTATCTAGCTTGTGGTACTGTGGCATATTCACTTATGGTAGTGTTAAAGTTCTTGATGAGGTCATCAAGTTTGTTTGAATCTATGTCTAGCACCAGAGAGACTTCATTTGGGAATGACTGTCTGAAGCAGCGGCCAGAGTTTGTATTGGAATTATTGTAATAAATCGGGAGTTGTATGGAAGCTGGAATGAGATTAAATGGTGGTCGGACCATGATAACTGGATGATGTCACAGGCTTTATATGAGGATGTAGTAATTGTTTCGGGGTGAAGATTAGATCTAATATATTTCTTCCCTTGTGTGTAGTGCTGTTGACGATCTGCTTGTAGTCTAATGATTCCATAACTTCTATGAATGCATTTGATTGTCTTAAGGGTAAGGTAGAAAGACTGAAGTCACCTAATAGAATAATAGAATAAGCTGTTAGTTTTGATCAATGTTTGAGTATGCTATTTCCAGGATGTTAGATAGTATTGCATCATCCGATTTGGGTGATCTGTAGGCTAAGCATAAAGCTATGTATTTATTTTCAATGAAATTTATATCAAGGCCCTCGGTGTTAATTATTGCGGTGGTAGCAAAATTTAATTTGTTCTTCATAATGATGAGAATACCTCCTCTTCTGCGGCCGTTTCTAGTACTATTGAATAGTTCATATCCTGGTGCCTTACGAAGATTAATGAGGACGTTTTCTTCAGTGAGCCATGTTTCAGTTAGATATAAGGGGCCTGATATTCGAAAGGCATTTACACAGTTTACAGCCCAGTAAACCATGTAAATGCCTTAAATCAGGATATTCAATAGCACTTACATGCTTAGTGCCGTTGAATATCCCCTTCTAACCCCGATGCGATGCGGTTAGCATCGGGGTGTGCTGGGGTGTTCTGTAGTGGAGCGGAGTAAGAGTCATAGCAAAAGTTTATTTAGCAATGCTTATATACTGCTTTTCACCAGGTCAAAGCAGTGTGCATTCAGGTACAGTACATATTTCCCTTGTCTCCAAGGGTCTCTCAATCTTTTTTTTTTGCACCTGAGGCAAAGGAGGGTTAAGTGGCTTGCCCAAGGTGTGTGACAAGAAACCCCAGTCCCTCCGGCCCAAGGTTGCTGTCTTTCAGTGGGATTTGAAACCCCAGCCCTCTGGCTTGAGGCAACTTGCCCCAAAAACTAAGCCACTCCTCCCTGTCAGTATAGTTTTCCTGCAAAAGCTAACCAGCTAGTGGTGCAATATCGCCGCTACCCAGTTAGCTTCGGTGGCTCTGGCGCATGTGAAACGACCATGCCATCGCCAAGTCATTGACTATCTGAGGTTAAAGGTCAGCATGCAGGGTAATGTGTCATAGCTGCACATAGCCTGACCAATTCAAAATCGGGCCCAAAATGTCTGGATTATATTCTTTGATGTAATCTGTTATGATTGGGATTTTATTCCTAACTGAGCGAGTATTAACATAAGGCCCGGTTTTGTCCCATGAATAGCAGGGATGGACATCCCAATAGGACATCCATCCCTGCAATTCATGCCCTCCTTGCCGGTGCCTAACTTCCCCATCAACACTAACAGTACATGGGCATGTCAGCATGGAATTGGGGGTGTTGGGGGGGGGGCAGCAGCACCCACCTACAGCAGACCAAATCCATGCCCTGGTCCAGTGCACCTTGCACAGTACAACATATGCCAAGGTTTGTCTGATGGGAACCATGTCATTCCCAAGGACCATTGTAACCATGTGGCAGCACTGTGGTGCACTACACACAGTTGGTGCGTACATGAGTGGAGGGTTATAGGTTTAGGTCCTAGCTGTGGATCATGCAGTGACATAGTAACATAGTAACATAGTAACATAGTAGTTGACGGCAGATAAAGACCAGCATGGTCCATCCAGTCTGCCCAGCAAGATAGCAAGAGCAGGTGCACCTGTCGCTCTGCGCAGGCCACCCCTCCCCATATCCTTGTTCAGGGGTAAACCCACCACTCCATGTAGGACACCCCTATTTGTTGAGACGTTATATGGTTCAGAAGTTAGATGGTACCGTTTATTTTTGTTTTTTATCCTATTGCTGTAAAGGGATCCTCTGTGTTTGTCCCATGCCTTTTTGAATTCCGTCACCGTGTTCACCCCTACCACTTCCATTGGGAGGGCATTCCAAGCATCCACCACCCTTTCAGTGAAAAAATATTTCCTGATATTGCCTTTCAATTTACCCCCTTGCAGCTTCATGTTATGCCCTCTAGTTTTACAGGTTCCCCGTCTTTGGAAGAGGTTTGTTTGTTCATCATTTCTCTTTAAGTATTTAAAGGTCTGAATCATATCTCCCCTGTCCCTCCTTTCCTCCAAAGTGTACATATTTAGGTCTCCAAGTCTCTTCTCATAAGGCTTCTGACGCAGGCTCCAAATCATTTTGGTCGCCTTCCTCTGAACAGTCTCCAGTCTTTTTACATCCTTTGCAAGATATGGTCTCCAAAACTGAACACAGCATTCCAAGTGAGGCCTCACCAGTGACCTATACAGTGGCATAAGTACCTCTTCTTTTCTGCTGGTAATCCCTCTTTGTATGCAACCCAACATCCTCCTGGCTTTTGCCACCGCCTTGTCGCACTGTTTTGCCACCTTGAGATCATCAGAGATAATCACACCAAGGTCTTTCTCCTGAACCGTGCATACCAACCTTTCGCCCCCTATTGTGCACATTTCTCTTGGATTCCTGCTACCCAAGTGCATGACACTACACCTTTTTGCATTAAATCGTAGTTGCCAAGCATTAGACCAGTCTTCCAGCTTTTGTAGATCTTTCTTCATGTTAACCACTCCCTCGGGGGAGTCCAATCTGTTGCAAATTTTCGTGTCGTCTGCAAAAAGACAGACTTTTCCATTCAGTCCTTCAGCAATATCACTCACAAATACATTGAACAATGCCGGGCCCAGGACCGAACCCTGGGGCACCCCGCTAATCACCTTCCTCTCATCTGAGTGAGCTCCATGTACAATCACCTTCTGTCGTCTGTCAGTCAACCAATCTCTAATCCAGTTTACTATCTTGGGACCCATCCGATGACAAGCCTCCGATGAGGAACAGTATCAAAGGCTTTGCTGAAATCCAGGTAGATGACATCCATCGCATGCCCCTGATCTAGTTCCCTGGTCACCCAGTCAAAGAACTCAATCAGATTTGTTTGGCAAGATCGTCCTTCGGTAAAACCATGTTGCCTCGGGTCTTGCAACCTGTTGGTTTTGAGAAAGTTCACTATTCGCTCTTTCAGGAGCGCCTCCATTACTTTTCCTGCCACTGAGGTAAGGCTCACGGGCCTGTAGTTTGACACTTCTTCCCTGTCACCACTTTTGTGTAGAGGTACGACATCAGCCATTCTCCAGTCCTGAGGAACCTCTCCTGTTTCCAAGGATCTGTTAAAGACATCTTTTAACGGTCCTGCTAGAACCTCTCTGAGCTCTTTCAGTATCCTGGGATGTATCCCATCCGGTCCCATGGCTTTGTCCACTTTCAGTTTAGCAAGTTGTTCTAACACCTCTTCTTCTGTGAATGGTGTGGTATCTACTTCATTCCCATTTTTTTATTTGGGAGTCACAGCTGGTCCATCTCCAGGATCTTCTTTAGTAAACACAGAGCAGAAGTAATTGTTCAGCAATTTCGCTTTTTCAGTGTCACTTTCCACGAGTCCTTCCCCAGCACTTCTGAGACCTGCAATTCCAACTCTGATCTTTTTCCTTTCCTGAATATACCTGAAGAAATTTTGTTGCCACCCTTAACATCTTTAGCCATCTTTTCCTCTGCCTTTGATTTTGCTATCCTTATTACTCTTTTAGACTCTTTGAGTTGGATCCTGTATTCATTTCTGTGTTCTTCTGTTTGCAAGCTTTTGAATTTTGCAAAAGTTGTGTTTTTTGCCTTTATATGAGCAGCCACCTCTTTGGAAAACCAAATAGGTTTCCTTCTCCTCTTGCTTTTATTTACTTTTCTTACATATTTATCTGTTGCCCCTTTTATTGCCTCCTTCAGTTTAGCCCATTGCAATTCCACTTCCTTTATCTCCTCCCACCCCGTCATCTCCTCCTTTAAGTACTCTGCCATTTTATTGAAGTCAGTGTATTTGAAGTTTAGGACTTTGAGCTTCCTATGATTGGCCTTTACCATGGCTTTTATTTCAAACCACACCGTGTGATGGTCGCTGTTGCTCACAGGGGCACTCACGCAGACATTCGACACGTTATCACTGTTGGTAAGCACTACATCCAGCGTTGAGCTTTCCCTGGTTGGTTCCATCACCATTTGTCTAAATAATGCATCCTGGAGAGCATCCACAATTTTTTTGCTTCTTTCCAGATGTGCAGAAGGAGTAATCCAATCCACATCAGGTAGATTAAAGTCACCCAATATGATTGCTTCCCCCTTTGTTGCTATCTTGGCAATATCTATAATCAATTCATTGTCTCTCTCTTCAATTTGAGTCGGAGGTCTGTAGACTACAGCAATATGGATGACAGTGCCATCTCCTCTTTCCAACGCAATCCAGAGCGCTTCTTCTTTTCCCCATGTCCCCTGCATTTCAGTAGCTTTAATATTGCTTTTGACATACAAGGCTACTCCTCCTCCTTTTCCATTTTCTCTGTCTCTTCTGAATAGATTATAGCCAGCTATGGCTATATCCCAATCATGTGATTCATTAAACCATGTTTCTGTAATGGCCACAATGTCCAAATCCGTTTCCACCATTAGGGCTTCCAGGTCTGGAATTTTGTTGGCTAAGCTTCGAGCATTTGTGCTCATTGCTTTCCAGCATTTTCCTGGCTTGTGTATACTTTGCATTGATTTTATTCTGCCCACTTCCAGCATTTTCCTGGCTTGTGTATACTTTGCATTGATTTTATTCTGCCCATTTCCAGTGCATGTCCCAGTGGCTAAAGTTTTGCCCACAGTGCAGGTACAACACCAACTCGTGCAAACCCCAATGATTCGGTCAATAAGGGTACAAACACCCACACAGACAGGTTCCATTATCCTCAGCTGGATGGAGAGTCAGACTGACAGCACCAGCAATGAGCATGCGTTAACATCAGAGCACACTACTAGCTCCTGCACAATGAGCACACCTTAATAATACTTGAGCTGAGATTGGAACCAGAGTGGCAGGCAGGAATGCCAACTATCCCCATTTTTGTACAGTAGGTTAATATGAGTACGTGTGTGTGTGTGTGTACACCTATCCATTGTTTTGTGGCTTTCTACACCTCACTGAATCTCACAGTGCTTAAGCTGTTTCCAGCATTAGTCTGCAAATGTGCATGATGAGAAGCAAAATATTGTGGGTATAGGCTGAAACAGAGTGGATTGGCCAGGATGTACCTGCATCAGGGATATGTCAATGGCTGGGACATCGTAATACCTGACTGCCACCTGCATGGACTGGGTGGTCACAGGGCACTCTCACTCTGACTTAGCAGTGACCATGGCACAGCTATGTATCCACATAGTGCTGTATAGTGTCTGGTTTTAGTGATATGGTGCATGTCCTGTTCTGGGGGGTCTGCTCACTGCACCAACTGCTGGGTGCACATGGTCACTCTGTGCACATTCAGTGTGTACTGACCAATGGACTGTCCGCAGTTTGTTTGTGCATGGCTGGAAAACCCAGTGGTGGGCAGCAGGTGCAGTCTGAGTGTGCTTGCTGTGGGTGAATGTTGGACACAGGTGGTTGGGAAAGGAGGTGTTCCAGGCCTACTCCCAGTGGTACTGGTAGAGTCAGCAGGGCCCTAGAAACACCCACATGCAAGTATAGATGTGCTTTCCTTCCCACTCCCTCTCTGTCAGTCCTGCTCCCTTCTGATGCATACCTCCGTGTCAGAAGGGGCAGGAATGATGGAGACTTACAAGTGCGCTAGAATTGGAACCGCATGCTTTTGCTTGTGTATTTTTTTTAATTCCTTTTTTAAATTGAGCTATACTAACAGCTTTTACTGCATCCTCTGGTAACAAATTTCAGAGTTTGATTACTCGTTGAGTGAAAAAATATTTTCTCTACATTTTAGCTTCATTGAGTGTCTCCTAGTCTTTCTACTTTTTGAAGGAGTAAACAACTGATCTAACTTTACCTATTCTACTCCATTCATTAATTCATAGACCTCTATCATATCTCCCCTCAGCCGTCTCTTTTCCAAGTTGAAGAGCCCTAACCTTTTAAGCCTCTCCTCATAGGGGTATCCTTCCATCCCCTTTACTATTTTGCTGGCACTTCTCTGTAACTTTTTAAATTCTGCTATATCCTTTTTAAGCTATATATCGCCCAGAATTGCAGATAATATTCAAGGTGTGGTCACATGTTACGATAAAGAGGCATTATAATATCCTTGGTTTTGTTCTTTGTTGGTCGCTGCTGCACACTGGGCAGAGGGTTTCAATGTATTATCCATGATGACACCTAAATCCATTTCCTGAGTGGTGGTTGCTAATGTGGAGCCTTGCATCGTGTAATCATAGTTTGGGTTGTTCTTCCCTATGTGCATAACTTTGCACTTGTCCACATTAAATTTCATGTGCCATTTGAACGTCCAGTCTTCCAGTTTATCAAGGTCCTGATGCGCGGCGTTTAACAGAAGTCATCAAGAAGATGTTATACAAAGGAACGCGGGCAGCATCAGTTTTAAATGCTAAAAGTTGACCCCCTGAAGAAACTCTGCTTAGAGTGAAACGTTGAAATGAGCGCCTGAGGTTGGCGTTGGGGAATGTCAAAAAGATAAGCATTTGTATTTTAAGTGTGTGGATTTATATAGATATATAAGCTTGGTGGAGGAATTAATGAAAGAAAATAAACCCCAGAAGAGTCATTGATGCTAAGAGCGCTATTGACGGTATTTTTATACTGTTTGACTGTTGCGTTAAAAAGTCTGAGACCCTCTGGTGGTATGTTATATGATTAATGCACACAATTGTTTTGAATACCACGAAATTGTTGCACTAGAGCATTTTAATACGAATATTGGCTATATACCGTGCTCTGATAAAGACCATTTAATAGTGATGTAAATCTTTAACCTTTGCAGCTGTTCTTTTTATTTTTTTCTTAACTATTTTCCTCATTTTATCATAGTCTCCTTTTTGAAAGTTAAAAGGTAATATTATGGATTTCCTTGCTGTCCTCCCCCATTTATTAAATCAAATGTGATCATGCTATGATCACTATTCCCAAGTGGCTCTAACACCATTATCTCTTGCACTAGATCCTGTGTTTCACTAAGGACCAGGTCCAAAATAGCTTTTCCTCTTGTCAATTCATGAACCAGCTGCTCCAAGAAGCAGTGATTTATTTCATCTAAAAACTTTAGCTCTCTAGCATGTCCTGCTGTGACACTGACCCAGTCGATACTAGGGTAATTGAAATCACCTATTATTACTATGTTGTAACTTTTCTTAGCATTTCTGATTTCTTTTACATTTCATCATCCATCTGTTCTTTCTGGCCAGGCAGTCGGTAGTACACCTCCACTGCAATCGCCTTCCCTATTTAACATTGGATTTCTATCCATAGAAATTCTACATTATATTTTGTTTCCTGCAAAACTTTAATCCTATGTGGCTCAATGCCCTCTCTAACATAAATCATAACCCCTCCACCAATTTTATCTACCCTATCATTGCAATATAGTTTGTATCCAGATATCACAATGTCCCATTGGTTGTCCTCCTTCCACAGGTCTCTGAGATGCCAATTATATCTAACCTTTCATTTAGTGCTATATAGTCTAACTCTCCCATCTTATTTTTTAGACTTCTAGCATTTGCATACAGGCATTTTAGAGGTTGTATTTTATTCATATCAATCTGGTTATCAGTTGATAGGGATAATTTGGAATCTTTCAGCTCTGTCTGCTCTGTACTTAATGGCATCTGGGTTACTTTTATCTTTATTGGAACCTCTCTTTCGGGATGCCCTAACTTCCCTCTTTTGCTAATATCCTTCAAAGATACATCCTGAACCATGCACTCTTGGGTCATTGTCGGCTTTCTTCTATTATGTAGTTTAAAAGCTGTTTTTATGCTGCCTTTCAGTTTTTGGTTTCAGCCCTGCACCCATTCTCATGGAGTCCTCTTTTAAAAGGTTCAAGACACTTCTAAAGACTTACTTTTTTTTACTCTTGCCTTCCAGGATTACTCAGAGTAAGACAGTAGCACGTTTATGAGCTATGTCTTCCGATTCCATAATAGTCTCTTTCCTGTCCGTATTGGAATTCTTTTTGATTATTATTTTAAATTAGTTATTGTGTAAACTGCTCTGATACTGACTGGTGTAGGGCAGTATAGAAAGTTTTAAATAAACATAAACATATTGACCCGATATTCAGTGGCGGCAGCTAGTGCGAGTACAGCACCTAGCCGTCGCCGCTGTAGAGTAAACCAAGATATTCAATGCCGGGACCATATTCGGCCACTGGCATTGAATATCTGGGTTTGAGCACAGTCATGCATGGACCCCTAGCATCCCACGTAAATAAATTTATACTATTTAATTTTTTAAACTGGTTAAAATAATATGCTGAGTTGTACACTATAAAAGATAAATTATGTCAACAGCTCTTTCCATCAATTCATGAAAGTTAATACAATTTGGAGTCTGCTAGATTCTAATGAGGAGCTTCCTTCCCATCCATGCGAAAAATAAATGCTTGTTAAGTGAAGTCCATAAATGTCAGATTAGTGTTCCACATCAGGAAATGCGCATATGAAATCAATCTCTGAATAAAAAGAGAGAGAACAAATGTTTAGCTGGAAAAGATTATAGACAAGCAGAAGAAAAGGGAGCTCTAAGACAACCACATCAGTATCTATCACATAATTAACTAAATTACATACCTTGTGATAAGGAAGCTTATCAGGACCCAGGAGACAGAGATAAAGAGAAGGAATTCACCCTTATCAAAGGACCTATTTTACAAGGTCAGAGACACAAAACTCCATTTACACCTAGAAAGCAGGTAATTCCTAGCTGCAATAGGTTGCAGAATGCCCCTAGTGGAGAAAAAGAGAGGGAATGCAGGCCCAGGGTAAGGAACCCTTACGTCACTGAATTCCCCAATTGCTCAGCTGCCACAAGGCAGTTTGATCTCCAACACCTGAGAGGAGAAGGGGTGGGGCTTTAGCCTGAGAGGTTTGTCTAGGTCAGATTATCCAGAGGGAGAGAGGAGTAGGAATGCTTACTGGAAGAGGAATGGAGCTGGAACAGTAAGAACAGCAGGAACCAGGAACACAAGTTGGAGGACAGGACGAGGAAGCTCAGGTGAATGGTGGCCAGAGCATGAGAGAGGAGAAGCTGATACAATCCTTGACCCAGGTAGGAGCATTAGAAGCTTGTCTAATTTGGAGCACTACAGAGTTGCAAGAGACAGCTTTTGCCCTAACTGGAGGCAGTCAGCCAAGCCCTCTGAGCCAGACATGAAGGTAGAGCCTATGCAACTGGGTGAACAAGACCTAGTTGTAGAAGAAGAAGACCCAAACATTGATTGCTCTTTATGCCAGTCTTCAAATGCGGAGGGTTTGGAAGGGAGTCAACCGTAAGGAACAGGGCCGGATTTAGCTATACGCCATGTACGCCATGGCGTAGGGCCCACAGCTGCAAAGGGCCCACAAAAATTGAACTAGTTAGGCTTTTTTTTTTTAATAAAATAAAAAAAAACCTGCTGGCTGCCGCCGCGGGGCCCCCTCTGCTGCCGCGGCAGCATGGACTGACCCGCGGGGGCCCCCTCTGTAAGCTCGGTCCCTCCCTCCGTGCCTCCGTGTCTCCCTCCGTGCAGGCTGTTAGAGACGCGAAGGCAGACTGTCTCCTTCTGCCTTCACGTCTCTGTTAAGCCCGCAGGGGCTGATGGGAAAATTCCCATCAGCCCCTGCGGGCTTAACAGAGACGCGAAGGAGACAGTCTGCCTTCGCGTCTCTCACAGCCTGCACGGAGGGAGACACGGAGGCACGGAGGGAGGGACCGAGCTTACAGAGGGGGCCCCCGCAGGTCAGTCCATGCTGCCGCGGCAGCAGAGGGGGCCCCGCGGCGGCAGCCAGCAGGTTTTTTTTTAAAATTTAATTTTTACTTTTGGCCGGGGGTGGGGTCGGGGGTAGTAGTGTTATTTGGGGGGGCTGGGTCTGGGGCTGGAAATGGGTTGGGACTGGGACTGGAAATGGGCTGGGACTGGGACTGGATATGGGTTGGGGGGACGAAGGCTGGAGGTGGGCTGATGAGGTTAGGACTGGTAATGGGCTGTGGGCTGTTGGGGGGTTAGAACTGGTAATGGGCTTTGGGGGGGTTAAGACTGGTAATGGGCTGTGGGCTGATGGGGGCTGTCTGGTAATGGGCTATGGGGGGGGGGCTAGGACTGGAAATGGGCTGGGGGGGGTTAAGACTGGAGGTGGGCTGATGGGGTTAGGACTGGTAATGGGCTGTTGGGGGGGGTAATATAACTGAAAATGGGTTGTGGGGGGTATAGACTGTTAATGGGCTGTGGGCTGATGGGTGCTGTCTGGTAATGGGCTATGGGGGGGCTAGGACTGGAAATGGGCTGGGGGGTTAAGACTGGAGGTGGGCTGATGGGGTTAGGACTGATAATGGGCTGTTGGGGGGGTTTAGAACTGGTAATGGGCTTTGGGGGGGGTTAAGACTGGTAATGGGCTGTGGGCTGATGGGGGCTGTCTGGTAATGGGCTATGGGGGGGGTTAGGACTGGAAATGGGCTGGGGGGGGTTAAGACTGGAGGTGGGCTGATGGGGTTAGGACTGGTAATGGGCTGTGGGCTGATGGGCTGATGGGGGGGTTAGGACTGGCAATGGGCTATGGGGGGCTGACTGGAAATGGGTTGATGGGGTTAGGACTGGAAGTGGGCTGATGGGGGGTTAGGACTGGTAATGGGTTATAGGGGGGGCTTAAACTGAAAATGGGGTGATGGGGGGTTAGGACTGGTATTGGGTTGGGGGGTTGCTAGGACTGGAAATGGGCTGATGGGTGGCTAGGACTGGAAATGGGCTGATGCAGGGACTAGAAGGGAATGGATGCTGGGTGAGGCTGGAACTAGAAGGGAGCTGATGTTGGGGGAGGATTAGAATGGGATGGGGCTGGAAGAGTAAAATGGAGAAGGGAAAAATATTTTTTGTGGGAGGGATAAAAAAATCTACAATTGGCCGGGTATTGGGAGAGTAAGTGGGGATTGAGGATGGAGGGGTAAAATTTGAGTGGATGAAATAGGAATGAGGAAAGAGCAAAAGGAGAAAGATTAGTATGTTAAAGCAGATTTAGAGAGAGAATGTAAAAAAAACTAGAAGATAGAAGAAAGGACATATGGACAGCAGACGATGGAGAGTTAGCAGAAGACATGAAGAAACCAGAAGAAAGTGGCTGGAGCAATTGCAGCTGAAAAAAATGCACAAAAGGTTAGAAAAAATATCTCTTTATTTTGAATTTATTAATTGGAATATGTCAGCTCTGGTAAAATGTGCATCATTAACGTCTGCGCTTTGTTTAGTACAAGAGCAAATTAATGTATAGTTTTATTTCTACAGTGTTGTACATTCCAAGTTTGGCTTTTGGGATTCCCAGTTTAATTATTGTCTTCCTGTTTCTAAAATGTGATTACTTGTTTGGTGATGGTCTATGTTCTGCATGTGTAACTGAGCTGAGGTGTTCTGTTTATATAATTCCTATTTGACATTGCCACTTGTTCTCTTTCCCCAGTAGGTCATGTATTGTTGTTCTCTGAAATGTATTGGTTTAATATTTGCAGTGTTGCCTTTTGATTGGTAGAGTATGGTGCTTTGTGAGTCCTGGTAGTGCTGTTAGGATACGGCGGGTTTGCTATGGGTTCTAAATGGGCAGTGTTTGTAGTAGTTCCTAATGTGTCTGGCAGTTGGCACTGGATTATAGTAATGTAGAAATCTTTTAGTCTTTCTTTATCCATACACTCATTAAGAGTCACGTTTACTAAAAGTTAGTATATGGTAACATTATGCAAATATTTATGCAAATTAGGCCCCTTATGCAAATGAGGCCCACACCCCCCTTGGGCCGCCCCTGCTGGGGGCCCACAATTTTTGTTGGCATAGGGCCTCACTCAAGGTAAATCCGGCCCTGGTAAGGAAAACCTCCAGAGTCCGGTAACCCTGAGAGCCTGTAGATAACTTGTGAAAGTCCTGTATTAAAGGAGAAATACCTTTGCTGAGCAAACTGCAGCTGTTTAATTAAAACTTGTTAAACAGCTGCTAGCCAGTGCAGTGCAGTGCTCAGCCTGAAGCCGTGCTGACGGTGAAAGTAAGAAAAGCTTTTATTTGGTTTTCACTATTCCTAAAAACCTTGCATAGAGAATTGTTTGCCTATGAAGAGTTTAACTTATTGTTGAAAGTTTTTACTGTGCTTAAGGAGACAAACAGCCGGGAAGTGTTCTGGACTGAGAGAAAAGAAACCTGCTTTAGGAAAAGCTGTTTCTGTTTGTTTTAAAACAGCACTGCTAGCCATATCTCATAGCATTGGCTGCTGAAAGGACTTTTCTTTATGCTGAAGAACATTATAAGCTGTTTTGTTTTGAGTTCAGTTATATCCTGATGTATTTCTGAAAGAATCCTGGAGAAGCAATCCAAAGGTGTTATTTTGTGAACTTTGCGTTACCCCATAAATAAATAAATATCTGTCAAAGCCTTACCACTCAAGCCAACTACAAATGTGGGTTTTTTTGAAGCCAAGTACCTCCTGACTGAACTACCTTTTCCATGAGGCATTACAAGGCAGCCAGTCAGGTAAAGGCTAAATGGTGAATCTCTCCTATGACAAGCACGCCCCTCCATACTGTCTGTAAGGGGCTAAGGGTGTGACAGTGGCGTAGTTCTTGGATTTTTTACACTTAAGGATACCAGGAATTTCACTAAGGTTATACAGCTGCAAGATTTTCAAGCCAAAGCAGGTGGAAGCAGAATTTCTCTGACGGACTTGATGAGAAGAAGTGGTGATCCAGGAGCAGTTCCTGAGGAAAAGTCCCTGTATAAGCGAGAGTCAACGCCTGAATAAGGTAAAAGATACCTGAGCGTGACCAGTTTTGGATTGAGGAAAAGGTCTATGCTGAGGCATTTAAAAGGGGGCATATAGAAAAAAAAAAAAAGAAAAAGCTGTTGTGTGGTGCCGCCCTTGGTGGGTTTTTTGTTTTCTCTTTTTTCTTGCAGGTAACAAGTTATGGATCCTAAGGAGCTCGTGAGCTGGATGGCGGCCCAGTTTGCACGTCAGCAGGAGTTGGCGCAACTGGCACAGGACAGTGCAATCGCTGCCATGAGGGAACAGCAAAAACCAGTTCTTGACTTGGTTGAAGATTTGATTGCGCTCCAGAGCCAGGGAGGCGGAGGAGTACCGGCGCCAGCAGGACCAGCTACACCGCGTGTGGACAGTATGGGGGACTTTCAGGGTATTGGGGCATTTAGTTTTGGCAAACTTACCCCAGAGGACAATATAGACGATTTTCTTGAATCTTTTGAAAGAGTGGCTCAGGCTCTAGGTTGGCCGGAGACCCAGTGGGCAGTGTATCTGGCTACATCTTTAACCGGAGAGGCGCTTGCCGCCTATAGAGCCATCCCAGCAGCCCAAGCTTTAAATTATAAGGCTGTAAAGAGTGCCATTAAGGACCGCTTAGGGTTAACTGCCACAGTGTACCGACGCATGCTTAGAGCCACAGTCCTGAGAGTTGGCAAGACGCCAAAAGCCTTAAGCCAGAGGATTCGTGGATTAGCACTGAAATGGCTGGCTCCCGAAGGGAAAAATGTAGAAATGATTATGGATATGATAATGTTAGAACAATTTAAATGGCAGCAGTGCCAAAAGACTTACAGTCCTTTCTCATCCAGCAGAATTGCCAAAGCATGGGAGAGGCAACCCTTTTGTCTGAACGTTTTATGGAAGCTGAATTAGCTTATCAGAAAAAGGGTAGCTCTCTGAAAATAGGTGCTGAGGTGGGTTTTGCTGTATCAGAAAAGAAGAATGGAAAGGATACTGAATTTGGAAGTGTTTGTATGCCTACCCAAGATGGGAAGTGGGCTAGGAAAAAATGTTTCCAGTGTGGGAAATGGGGTCATTTGCAGAAGGGTTGCAAAGCCCACACTAACCTAATGGGTACCAGTATAAAACGTCCTGGAGAAGGTTTTCTTTTAACGGTTGACATACAAGGGATTACTACAAATGCTCTTTTGGACTCTGGTGCGGACCAAAGCATGTTATCTAAAAGGCTTTGGCGAGCAATAGAGTACCAGATCAACTCTGAGCATAGAAAGCCCGAAAGTAATGTACGAATTAGATGCATTCATGGGGCTGCTTCATTTTACCCTACGTATAAGTTAATGGTCAAGGGTTTAGGGGTGCAGAAAGAGATCCCATTGGCAGTGGTTCCCAAACTCCCATATCATTTAATATTAGGACGAGCCTTGCCCCAATTTAAGCAGGGAATAGAAAAGGGCCTTAGCCAGAAGGGGGATGGAATGGTGATGGTGGTCCCCGGGCCCCTTTTTGAAAATCCCTGAGAACCAGTTGAGAACGCAGTAAAGAAACCCCTGGGAAACAAGCCTCCCGGTAAACAGATTTTTACATTAAAATTCTGTAAAGTATCAGAGAAGGCCCAGGTTCCCAAGCGGGCGTCCCCGCAAGCTGCAGGGTTTGACTTGTGTAGTGCGGAGGATGTGACGATACCTAGCCGAGGAGAAGCCCTCGTGGACACTGGTCTGAAAATGGAGATACCCATCGGCTGTTACAGGCGAATAGCCCCTCGATCAGGGCTGGCTCTAAAGCATTTCTTGGATGTTGGAGCGGTTGTTATTCATCCGGACTATAGGGGAAATGTAAAAGTGCTATTGTTTAACTTTGGGCACGAAGATTTTTCGGTAAAGGTAGGAGATCGGATCGCCCAGCTAATCTGTGAAAGGGTGGGTTTTCCCCCATTGGAGGAGGTCCCAACATTGTCCACTACCGAGCGTGGAGCCAGAGGATTTGGTTCAACCGGAGGGGTGAAGATGAAAAGCCTCGCTGCCACCTGCGAGGAAAGAATAGAAGTGCCCGAAGAGGAAGACCTCGGACCTCAAGTGGCAGAGTGCAAGGAAAGCCCAGAGCCACAAATAGGCGAAGACCTGTTGCTGGTACAGCGTGGGGAATTAACAAAACTATTGGCAAAATTCCCGGATGTGCTGACTCCGGTTCCCGGAGAAACCCACTTGGTGGCGCACAAAATCATAACTCCGCCGAGGAAGACAGTCAGGCAGAGGCCCTATCTTTTGCCCGAAGCAAAAAAACAAGAGGTAGCAGCACAGGTCTGTGAAATGTTGGACATGGGCATCATAGAGGAATCAAAGAGCCCCTGGAGCAGCCCCATAGTCCTGGTGCCGAAACCGGACGCCACCTTAAGGTTTTGTATAGATTTCCGGCAGGTGAACGCCATATCTGTCTTCGATGCATACCCGATGCCGAGAATTGAGGAGCTATTGGACCAATTAGGGCAGGCCATATATTTGACTACACTAGATATGATGAAAGGATATTGGCAGATCCCTCTGACGAAGGAGTCTAGGCCAAAGACCGCGTTTAGCACCCCAATGGGATTATTTCACTTCAAGAGGATGCCTTTTGGTCTCCATGGAGCGGCGGCTACCTGCCAGAGTTTAGTGGATCAGGTTCTCCGACCACATCAAGAGTATGCTTTCGCTTACATGGATGATGTCATAAATCATAGCAACAGCTGGGCAGAACACCCTGTGAGAATCAGAGCTGTACTATGGTCCATGAGGCAGGCTGGCATCACCTTGAATCCAAAAAAATGCACTTTTGCAAAACGAGAGGTGAAGTATTTAGGACACATGGTGGGAAAGGGAAAAATTAAGCCTTTGATCAACAAGGTAGCCAGTATCACGAATTTTCCCCAACCAACCACCAAAAAACACTTAAGAAGTTTTCTAGGACTCATCGGATATTACTGAAGATTCATACCCCGGTTTGCAGAAGAAAGTGCAGTGTTCACAGACATGCTGAGGAAAAATTGCCCGAATCAACTCAGATGGACCCCAGAGGCTGAGAAGGCATTTGCTCTTTTAAAAGGAAGGCTATGCACAAGTCCAGTGTTGTGCGGGGTGGACTTCAAGAAGCCCTTCCTGGTGCAGACTGATGCATCAGACGTAGGCCTAGGAGCTGTTTTGTCCCAAAGACATGAGGGGGATGAACACCCGGTGATGTATCTCAGCAGGAAACTATCTCCGGCAGAGCAAAAATATTCCACCACTGAAAAAGAATGCCTTGCTATAAAATGGGCCGTAGAAGCACTACGTTTTTACCTTACGGGAAGGAAATTCCTATTAATTACAGACCATGCCCCGCTAAAATGGCTTCAACAAATGAAAAATCATAACGCATGGTTGACCCGCTGGTATATGGCTCTGCAAGCGTTTGATTTTAAAGTAGAACATCGGGCAGGAAGACTGCATCAAAACGCCGATGCTCTCTCAAGAATTACGGACTGTTAGGAGGGACACTCACAACCTCTGCCAGCCCGTAATAACTTGAGCAGGGGGGTATGTGATAAGGAAGCTTATCAGGACCCAGGAGACAGGGATAAAGAGAAGGAATTCACCCTTATCAAAGGACCTATTTTACAAGGTCAGAGACACAAAACTCCATTTACACCTAGAAAGCAGGTAATTCCTAGCTGCAATAGGTTGCAGAATGCCCCTAGTGGAGAAAAAGAGAGGGAATGCAGGCCCAGGGTAAGGAACCCTTACGTCACTGAATTCCCCAATTGCTCAGCTGCCACAAGGCAGTTTGATCTCCAACACCTGAGAGGAGGAGGGGTGGGGCTGGAGCCTGAGAGGTTTAAGTCTAGGTTAGATTATCCAGAGGGAGAGAGGAGTAGGAATGCTTACTGGAAGAGGAATGGAGCTGGAACAGTAAGAACAGCAGGAACCAGGAACACAAGTTGGAGGACAGGACGAGAAAGCTCAGGTGAATGGTGGCCAGAGCATGAGAGAGGAGAAGCTGATACAAGCCTTGACCCAGGTAGGAGCATTAGAAGCTTGTCTAATTTGGAGCACTACATAGTTGCAAGAGACAGCTTTTGCCCTAACTGGAGGCAGTCAGCCAAGCCCTCTGAGCCAGACATGAAGGTAGAGCCTATGCAACTGGGTGAACAAGACCTAGCTGTAGAAGAAGAAGACTCATACATGGATTGCTCTTTATGCCAATCTTCAAATACGGAGGGTTTGGAAGGGAGTCAACCGTAAGGAAAACCTCCAGAGTCTGGTAACCCTGAGAGCCTGTAGATAACTTGTGAAAGTCCTGTATTAAAGGAGAAATACCTTTGCTGAGCAAACTGCAGCTGTCTAATTAAAACTTGTTAAACAGCTGCTAGCCAGTGCAGTGCTCAGCCTGAAACCGTGCTGAAGGTGAAAGTAAGAAAAGCTTTGATTTGGTTTTCACTATTCCTAAAAACCTTGCATAGAGAATTGTTTGCCTATGAAGAGTTTAACTTCTTGTTGAACGTTTTTACTGTACTTAAGGAGACAAACAGCTGGTAAGTGTTCTGGACTGAGAGAAAAGAAACCTGCTTTAGGAAAAGCTGTTTGTTTGTTTTAAAACAGCACTGCAAGTCATATCTTATAGCATTGGCTGTTGAAAGGACTTTTCTTTATGCTGAAGAACATTATAAGCTGTGTTGTTTTGAGTTCAGTTATATCCTGATGTATTTCTGAAAGAATCCTGGAGAAGCAATCCAAAGGTGTTATTTTGTGAACTTTTCATTACCCCATAAATAAATAAATATCTGCCAAAGCCTTACCACTCAAGCCAACTACAAATGTGTTTTTTTTAAGCCAAGTACCTCCTGACTGAACTACCTTTCCCATGAGGCATTACAAGGCAGCCAGTCAGGCAAAGGCTAAATGGTGAATCTCTCCTATGACAAGCATGCCCCTCCATACTGTCTGTAAGGGGCTAAGGGCGTGACAACCTGTAATAGAGGTTATAGCAGGGACAACAGGATGAGTCAGCCATATGTAGGTGTGCTGTCATCTGATGGCACCCAAGATGTCTGGAATTTGTTACCGGAGGATGTAGTAAGAGCTATTAGTGTAGCCGGGTTTAAAAAAGGTTTGGGCAAGTTCCTGGAGGAAAGGTCCATAAACATTATAAATAAAGACCCGAGATATCACTGCTTGACCCAATACAAGCATTGAGGAACCTGTGTCTTTTGGGGAAATTGCTAGGTACTGTGATGCAGCAGAGGTTACACAGCCCATGGAAGTGCAGGTAAAAGAAAGGCTTACCTCAGATTCAGCATTGGAAAGGAGCACTAGGCACACTGAATCAGTTGAGCAAAGGAAATTGTTACTGCGTAACAAACAGAAAGCTCGTCAGGAACACCTGAGTGAAAATCCCCACGTCACGTGCAGAGCTGGGGATTACGTAAGACAGGGTTCCAGTCAGTGGAAGGAAGGCAGAGGGAGAGAAAGGCACGATACAACTCAGGAGCACGGTAGAAGCCAGAGAGAGAGTAGCAAGAGGTGTGGCTACAATCAGCTGAGCAGAAACCCCAGAGGAGTGCTGGGAGAAAACTTTTCTCACGGAGAACCAGGAAGTGAAGGTAGCTCCAGCACTCAGGAACAGAGGTTTAAGGCAAGCTGTACTGGGAGAAAACCTGCTACCCGAGTTAGCCTTCAAGACAAGCCAGGAGTGTCCCACTACACAGGAGACCGGTATGTGCCAGCTCTAAGCGCAGGTCAGTTTAAAAGGAAAGTGTTGGGGGATGGGAACTCCAAGCATATGTGCACCATAAGAAATAGCTGTAAAGCTAGGACCAATTTCACTTCTGCACAACCAGCCTGGGAGGCTAGAGTCAAAAGATACAGGGAGCCAAGGACCAAGGCAATCCCTACAGATAGAAAGAAACCTCCATACGCTTACAGCGAGAGGTTTAAAACCTATAAGTGCCAAGGGCGAGGTCCTGACTATAATTATCCGAAGCAAGGAGATTCAGAGCTGTTGTTCTGGGAGGAAAGCCCAGGTAGAAGCTACTACAAGCCAGGGAGGTATAAACCCGAAGGGAGAAGAGCCTCCATTGAATGCCCTAGTGAGTTGTCACAAGACGCCGTGTCTGAATACTGTATACAAGAGGACTCTGACACAGGGAGTTTGGGAAGTGCTGAAGAAAGCATGGTATGGGAAGATGGCAGCAGCCTTCAAGATCCCTCTCCCATGGATTGTAGTATCTGTTATAAATGCAGCCCTGCTGTTTGATTAAATGACAAAGAGAACTTTGTGCCTGTAAACAAAAGAATATAAGTTTGCCACTATTTTTGTTTCTTCGCTTATACCTGAAGTTTCTGTTCTTGTTGACAGTCCGAGCGGGACGGGGAATAAAACCCATCTTATTTTTCATTCAATTTGCTCTGTGAGACTCTTTCATTTACACAGACAGAGCAGTTTACTTGTTTTATAGACCCTAGGCAACCGCCTATACAGGGTTAAAGGGCTCTAACCACGGGCCCCATCACAAGTTGGCGTAGTTTTATCGGATCCAGTCAAGGAGACAAGGAGCTACGGTGCAGAGCGACAACGCGGGAAGAGCGAAGTTGGCACGCCCGGAGGAGGATCCAGGTTCCAAGAGTGCGACGGCAAGCACCTTCTCAAAATAAGAACCTCCACCTGGCTCAGGTAAAGGGTATTTGGGCACAGGTTGGGAGGATCTCTGGTGAGAAGGAAAAGGCTTGGGAGGAAGAAATTTTTCCTTCACTGTTGTTGTAGTGCCACACTTGGTGTTCGTGTCTCTGATTTATTTTCCAGGAAAAGAGATGACTACGATGGATGCACAAGAGGTCCTAAGATGGATGAGCATGCAATTTGAGAAGCAGGGAGAGCTAGCTCGGAAGAACCAGGAGCAGGCTATCGCTGCCCTGATGGATCAACAGAAGCCCCTGACAGACTTAGTGCATACTCTCCTGAAGGAGCCGAAGAAAGAGGAGTCGCCAGCAGCAGTACCTATCTGTGGGGTAGGCCCACAGAGTTGTGGGATATGGACACTGGGACAAATGCACAGTAATGATAATTTCGATGATTTTGTGCAAACTTTTGAAAGGATAGCTCTTAATGCTAAGTGGCCAGAAGAGCAATGGGCCGTTAGGCTGGCCTCAGCGCTGACCGGCGAGGCTCAGGCAGCCTACAGGGCCATGCCTGCCGCTTTGGCAGCCGATTATCAGGAAGTTAAGAGAGCCGTGCGTGATAGGCTGGGCTTAAACCCTACCATGTATAGACGCATGCTCCGGTCTACCCGGATTCAACCTAATGAAACACCAAAGGCACTATATCATAGAGTGCATGGGCTGGTTTTAAAATGGCTTGAACCCGAGGGTAAACCGATTGATGATATAATTGACCAAATTGTATTAGAACAATTCTTTGAGGCAGTGCCAGAGGAAGTTAGAACATTCCTGACCCTACAGAATTGTAGAACCTCTGCTGAAGCAGCGCACCTAACCGAAAGGTTCTTTGAGGCTGAAGTAAAGAAAGAAGCCAGCGCTGGCAGCAGGTTAGCGTTAGCCAACTCTGTAAAAAGTACCAATGTTTCTTCAAGGAACATAGTGGGTTCAAAGGAATCCATGTATAGGAAAATGGAAAGTAACAAAATGTTAAAATGCTTTAAGTGTGGAAAAAGTGGGCACCTAAAGAGAGAATGTATGTATCGTACAGCACTTGTTACTAACCATGATCAACACATAGCTGCAGGTTTCCGTGTGGATGTAGAGGTGCAGGGAGTCCCAGCTAAGGCCTTGCTTGACTCGGGGGCCGACCAAAGTATGGTCTCTCGCCGTTTTTGGAAAACCATACAGGCCTAGAGGGGTTTTCCCCCAAGTCAGCAAGAAGGAACAGCGAAAATACAATGTGTGCATGGAGCAACAACTTGGTATCCTTTATTTAGGGTAAAAGTTAAGGGCTTAGGCACACGAAGGGAAGTCTTAGTAGCCATCATTCCCAAACTACCATATGATATAGTGTTGGGAAGAGATTGGCCACCGTTCTATAAAGGTATAGAAGATAGTACGTGCATAAAGGGAGGTTTAGTTTCCACCAGATCTCAGACGAAGGGACTGAGGACCCCTAGTGAAACTTTAGAGGAAGATCCCACCCCCGTAGTAGAAGGAGAGGTAGAACCAGAAGAGGGGGAAGAGGTGATTGCAGATGAAGGCCTACAAGAGCTTCCCAGACATGAGGATTTAATCGCTACCCCCAGTGAGGGTAAAAAGAAAAGCAAGGGCGAAAAGCGCCGGGAGAGGCATCACCGAGCCCAGTTGAGAGCCGGAGTAGCCGATGGGCAAGGGTTACCCTGGGTACCGGCAGACCTAGTAAAAAAGTTTCCATCTTTTGCCAAAGAGCAGAAGGCAGACCCCGTATTAAAATACGCCTTCGAATTCGCAAAGGCAGATAGAGACGTGCTCCCCAGGTTCCTATTAGAGGATGATATTTTATATAGGGAGAGCAGTAATCCCCAAAATGATGCCATTAGGAAACAGTTGGTAGTTCCTACCACCTTTAAGGCAGTTGTCATGAGGCTCGCTCATGACCACCCCATTGGAGGGCATAAAGGGGTGCAGGCCACACTCGACCAAATTCTCGAGCGTTTTTACGGGCCGGGAGTATTTCGGGAGACGAAGAAATTCTGTGAGGCTTGTCCGGCTTGTCAGCGAGTAAGCGTTGCTAAGCCTGTAGGAGTTCCCCTGATCCAAACGCCTACCATAACAGAACCGGTTAGGAGAATGGCGATGGACATCGTAGGGCCCCTGGTGAGAACCCCTAGGGGATTTCAATACATCCTCGTTATCATGGATGTAGCCACCAGATTCCCATGGGCAATTCCTCTTCGGAACATATCCGCCAGATTTATAGCCACAGAGTTAATAAAATTGTTCTGTGAGGTGGGTTTCCCGAGGGAAATGCTCACAGACAGAGGAAGCAATTTTGTTTCAAGATATCTAGCGCAAGTATGGGATGCTTTTGGCATCACCCATATAAAAACAGCGGCGTATCATCCACAGACAAACGGTCTGGTGGAACGTTTTAACCAAACCCTTAAGCAGTTGCTAAGGAGGGGGTTAGAAGGGCAAATGGCAGACTGGGACACTATACTCCCATTTGTCCTATACGCTAGCAGGGAACGAACGCAAACCTCCCTAGGAACATCTCCCTATGAGCTTAGGTTCGGACGGGCACCACGAGGAGTCCTGGACATTTTGAGAGACCAGTGGGTGGAACCGGGTGAGGAGGAAATAGGAGTTCCCCAGTTCCTTTGCGGGCTACGGAGTCGCCTCCAGAGGGCATCTCAAGCCGCGGATAGGAATTTACAAGATAGTAGGAAAACACAGAAAAAATATTATGACAGGGGTAAAAAACCTCGACAGTTGGCCATAGGCGACAAGGTCGTGGTAATGGTCACTGATCCAGGGCCAAAATTTGAGGCCCGGTGGAAGGGTCCCTATACGGTAATGGACCGCAAGGGTCCGGTATCATATGTGGTCAAGAATGACAGGGGACGCCTTCAGACGTACCACATAAATGTATTGAAACCATGGCACGAGAGGATGGCAACTGTTAGCCGTTTCAGCATACTGCCTAAGCACCAGGCAGCAGGCACATGTCCACAGAAACCCTGGGGGGAGGGTAACCCGTTATACAGCTGGTATGAGGGGTCACTCATGAAGCCAGGGCAGATTCCGGGCTGTGTGCACAAAAGTTCACCATCCCGGAATATCTTAAGAGGGGGGATATGTGATGCAGCAGAGGTTACACAGCCCATGGAAGTGCAGGTAAAAGAAAGGCTTACCTCAGATTCAGCATTGGAAAGGAGCACTAGGCACACTGAATCAGTTGAGCAAAGGAAATTGTTACTGCGTAACAAACAGAAAGCTCGTCAGGAACACCTGAGTGAAAATCCCCACGTCACGTGCAGAGCTGGGGATTACTTAAGACAGGGTTCCAGTCAGTGGAAGGAAGGCAGAGGGAGAGAAAGGCACGATACAACTCAGGAGCATGGCAGAAGCCAGAGAGAGAGTAGCAAGAGGTGTGGCTACAATCAGCTGAGCAGAAACCCCAGAGGAGTGCTGGGAGAAAACTTTTCTCACGGAGAACCAGGAAGTGAAGGTAGCTCCAGCACTCAGGAACAGAGGTTTAAGGCAAGCTGTACTGGGAGAAAACCTGCTACCCGAGTTAGCCTTCAAGACAAGCTAGGAGTGTCCCACTACACAGGAGACCGGTATGTGCCAGCTCTAAGCACAGGTCAGTTTAAAAGGAAAGTGTTGGGGGATGGGAACTCCAAGCATATGTGCACCATAAGAAATAGCTGTAAAGCTAGGACCAATTTCACTTCTGCACAACCAGCCTGGGAGGCTAGAGTCAAAAGATACAGGGAGCCAAGGACCAAGGCAATCCCTACAGATAGAAAGAAACCTCCATACACTTACAGCGAGAGGTTTAAAACCTATAAGTGCCAAGGGCGAGGTCCTGACTATAATTACCCGAAGCAAGGAGATTCAGAGCTGTTGTTCTGGGAGGAAAGCCCAGGTAGAAGCTACTACAAGCCAGGGAGGTATAAACCCGAAGGGAGAAGAGCCTCCATTGAATGCCCTAGTGAGTTGTCACAAGACGCCATGTCTGAATACTGTATACAAGAGGACTCTGACACAGGGAGTTTGGGAAGTGCTGAAGAAAGCATGGTATGGGAAGATGGCAGCAGCCTTCAAGATCCCTCTCCCATGGATTGTAGTATCTGTTATAAATGCAGCCCTGCTGTTTGATTAAATGACAAAGAGAACTTTGTGCCTGTAAACAAAAGAATATAAGTTTGCCACTATTTTTGTTTCTTCTTCTTCGCTTATACCTGAAGTTTCTGTTCTTGTTGACAGTCCGAGCGGGACGGGGAATAAAACCCATCTTATTTTTCATTCAATTTGCTCTGTGAGACTCTTTCATTTACACAGACAGAGCAGTTTACTTGTTTTATAGACCCTAGGCAACCGCCTATACAGGGTTAAAGGGCTCTAACCACGGGCCCCATCACAGTACGTATGACCTAGATTGGCCACTGTTGGAAACAGAATACTGGGCTTGATGGACCTTGGTCTGACCCAGTATGGCATATCTTATGTTCTAATGTCAGCTCTCCCATAGCCCAGAGGGACTGTTTCTTTTTGGAAGTCCCTCTGAGCATGTGCCAGCCTTCCCCATCACAGACGTTTTCCCCTTCCTTCCTCAATTTTTTCCCTAACTTCTGCAGGTTCATCCAAAAGGGGAAGTGGATGGGTTGTATGGCTGACTCATCCTGCTGTAACTTAGTTTTCTCCTAAGACAAGCAGGGATGAGCCAGCCACATGTATGTGATTCTTGAGCGCAGATGTGTAAGGGGTAGCTATTTAACATGGAGCCTTCCCTTTTGAAAAGCTGTGATAGAATGGGCCTGCAGCAGAAGATAGCAAGAGAGAGAGAAATAAGGCAAGAAGGGAGCAGATGCGATGAACCATCACATCAAACCATGCAACCCAAAACAAGCATAACAGAAAAAGGTAACAAGGAACAGAACAAAAATGAATAATGCAGGCACAGACTTGTATAAAGTCTTCTTGAGTCTCCACAACAAGTCTTTGTAATGGAGTTTGCATGCCATGTGCACAGCTGGAACTATTCTCTCGGTCAATGCAGCCAGGTGGGTTTCTCCCAAGTATGTGTGGGACAGCAGCTAGGAGGAAGGTGCAACCAAAAGTGCTAGAGTCCTAAAAGGGTTGCTCATGGCAGTAGTGTCTGGTGAGAGTGTAAATGATAGACCAGGTAGCAGCACTGCAGATGCCAACAGGGGAAGATAGTAGAGGTTGGCCAGTGAGATATCCATGGCCCTTAGTTGGTATGCATGGATCCTATCAAGCAGGCCTGTCCAGTCATAGCAGAAGGAAATAGGCATGTGCAGGCAAAAAAATTGTTTTGTTTCATTTCCTGTTTCTTTTGCTGGTTTTTTCATTTTATTATGTGTTGTTTTGATAAATGTTCATTTTTTTTCATTTTGCTTTTATAAATTTGAATTTAAAGGCAATTTTGTTAATTATAGAAGTAGCTGTGGCTATACCAGAAGTACCACATTGAGGTCCCATTCCGCAGTTGGGGGGCCTAGACAACAGAAAGTCCCTGAGGAATCTGGAGACCAGGTGCAGGGTCAAGAGGGGCTTTCCCTCTACAGGGTGGTGGTTCGCAACTATAGCACTGAGATGCACCCTGACTGAATTAGATTTCAAGCCTGAGTGTGAGAGATGCAAAAGGTAGTGCAAAGCGATTTGTACCTGGCAGGAGAACAGATTCACTTTCCTATTTGTGCACCAGATGGAGAACCTCCTCTACTTGAAGGAGGCCAGGAGGACCTTCTCAACATCCTTTGTGAGGTGGAAAGGGGCCAATGCTACCATTTCAGCAGCCACATTGTCAGCACTAGGGCCCTCAGGTTGGGGAGCAGGAGGGAGCCCTCCTTCTGAGGGAAGAGGCCCGGGGCCTGGCCCAGGATTACCAGGACTGTCACTGACAAAGAGAGCAGCAGGGGGAACTAGGGCTGCCAAGGCCACCTGGGGGCCATTAGAATCACTGATGCGTGCATGCTTTGGATTTTGAATAGACACTAGGGTATCAGGGGGTTCGGTGGGAATGCGTAAAGACAGCCCAGCAACCATGACATCAGAAACGCATCTGCTGCCACCCTCCCGCAGTGTGGATAAGGGGAGCAGAACCACAGAAGCTGTGCATTGTCCAGAGAGACGAACAGGTCCAGACAGGGCCTGCCCCAGAGTCGGAAGAGCCTCTGGGCCACCTCGGGGCCCAGGCACCACTCGTGTGGCCGGAGGACCCTGCTGAGCTTGTCCGCCAGGAAGTTGTGCTGGCCCGGCAAGTGCACAGCCCATAGGAGCATGTGGTTGCATACCGCAAAGGAGTGAAGTGCTACAGCCTCCTGACAAAGGGTGTAGGAGCCCGTTCTGCCCTGCTTGTTCACATAGAACATGGCCACCTGGTTGTCTGTCTATATGAGAATTGGAAGACCTCTGAGCAGGTGACAGAAGGTCTGCAGGGCCAGAAAGATGGTCCAGAGTTCGAGGAGGTTGATCTGCAAGAGAGACTCCTCGGAATACCAGTAGCCCTGAGTGCATTGGCCCTCACAATGTGCACGCCAGCCCGCCAAGGAGGCGTCTGTAGTCAGAACCCTCTGAGGTGCTGGTGCCTGGAAAGGCATCCCTGCCCTGAGGTGGTGTAGGGACTTCCACCAGGCAAGGGAGGCCGCCAACTGCTGGGTGACCCAAACCCTGACCCCAGTCTGTCTGTGGCCTGAGACCACTGAGACCAGAGACACCACTGGGTCACCCACATGTGTAGGCAGGCTAGGGGGTAACATGCACCCTTGAGGCCATGTGGCCCAACAAATGGAGGAGCCGCTGGGCCGGCACTGACCTTCAGGCTTGTACCTCCCTGGCCAACCGCATCAGGCAATGGGCACTGTCTTCTGGGAGGAAAGCCTTGACCAGCAGAGTGTTCAGCTGGGCCCCTATGAATTCCAGGATCTGAGTTGGGAAAAGCCTGGACTTCGGGTAGTTGATGATGAAGCTCAACCAATGGAGGGCATGAATGATCAGCCTTGTGGCCCAGTCCGCCTCCCAGGCGGTGCTGCCCCTGAAGAGACAGTCATCTAGATAGGGAAAGATGTGAGTCCCTTGAAGGCGCACATGTGCGGCTACTGTGACCAGGTACTTTGTGAAGACCCTTGGGGAGGAGGCAAGGCCGAATGGGAGCACCTGTACCAGAAGTGCAGACCTCCCACCACAAACCTCAGGTGTCGCCTGTGGGAGGGATGAATCAGGATATGGGCATAAGCGTCCTTGAGATCCAAGGAGCAGAGCCAGTCTACCTGGTGGAGGTAGGACAGTAATGTTCCAATGGAGAGCATCTTGAACCTCTCCCTCACCAGGAAACTGTTGAGGTTGTGCAGATCCAGGATAGGCTGGAGGCCTCCTGTTCTTTTGGGGACCAGGAATTACCTTGAGTAGAAGCCCCTGCCCCAGAGGTGGTTGGGCACAGGTTCCACCGCCATGTCCCTAAGCAGGTTTGCAAGTTCTGTGATGAGCAAGACCGGGTGAAAGGGCGGCCGGGATGGCTCCCCCGGAGAGCAATTTGGAGGGTTTTGCTCTAATCGGAAGGAATAACCCTCTCTCACCATCTGCAGGACCCAATGGTCTGTAGTGATGGTGGCTCAGCTGTCGGCGAAGGAGGCCAGTCGACCCCCAATGGGCTGAGGTGGGTCTCCTGGGGTAGGGGAGACACTGCCTACCAAGTAAAAAACTCCCCCCTGACTGATGGGGGCTAGTGTCTGAGGCTTTGGGGCCTTGGGTTTCCTGGACCCATGCCCCTGGCCCGTTGGCTGTGTGGATTGGTGAGGCTGACCCTGGTAAGGCTGGTAATGGCTAGCCGAGGGGTAACCCTTTTTCCTCAGGAAAAAGGTTTTCTTTCCCAAGGGCTTCTTTCTGAGGAGAGCTGATGTCTTTTAGGAAAATTTCTGCCGGGTAACTACCTCGGCCTCGATCCTGGCGGCCTTATCAGACATAGGCTTTCTAAAAAGATTCTGCCTATTGCAGGGCACATCCAGGAGCTTCTCCTGCACCCACTGCTCCAGGTCCAAGGTCTGCAGCCACACCTAGCATCGGGCACTGATGTCTGCCGCCGCCACCCCGGCTGAGACCTCGAACCCATCATAGATGGCTCTAGAGAGAAACATAGAACAGTCCCGGACAACCCTGGTCAAGGACAAGAAGTGCTGGAGAGGTTCCCCGGCGAAGCCCGCCGAGAACCCCGAGAACTCCTGGACCTGGCTCTTCAAATACATCCCCATATACAGCTCTTAGGCTTGAATATGGCACCCAAGCATGGCACCCTGGTAGCATTTATGGCCCAGGGCATCGAGGGCCAGGTCTCCTTGCCCGGGGGCACGGACGAGTAAGTCTTTTGACTCTTGAGCTTTTTCATAGACGACTCCACCACCATTGAGTTGTGGGGGAGTTGGGGCTTATGGAATCCCGCACCCTTCTGGACTCGATAAATGGCGTTGAAACGCTGGCTGACCACCGGCACCAAGGCCGACATTTCCCATGTCTGAAGGAGCCTCTCGAGGATGGGCGGAATAGGGACTGTGAGAGTCTCCTTGGGCGGAGATTCATATTGCAAAATTTACAGCTCCTTGGTGCACAGGTCTTCCTCGGACTCCATCTGCACCGAGAGAGCCTGGGCCATGTCCCGAAAGAAATCATGGAATTCCACATCCTCAGGTGGGGAGTGGCATCGAGGCTGCGGGGTTGAGGGCTCCAAAGGAACCTCCCAATGCCGGGAGTTCTTAGGAGAAGCCTGGTCCTCGGTCTCCCATTTGGATCCCAAGGTAGTCGAGGACTCGGCCTCGGGTGTTGCCCTGAGGAACCTGGTTCCACCCAAGGACCAGGGGTCAGATCCCCTTAGGCTTGCCGAGGAGGACCAGAGCCCTGAGGACCGGGACAGGGACCTCAACTGGGGCCCAGGACTTACCAGAGGCCTGTGGCACCTGGTGCCTGGCTCAACACCCTGGTGATGCCCCGAGGTCGGGGGGCCGGGTGTCGGAGCCAATGATACTCAGAGTCCAGACATCAACACCTGCTGCAAGGCCAGAATGGAGGACAGACTCTGTTCCATGGCCACCATATAGGTCTCAAGACCAGATGGCTCAGCAGCCTTCGGCATGGACTCCAAGGGCCTTGGGTCCGATGCCAGCACGCTGGAGAGTGCATCCTCCAGGAGGACTATGGGCAGTCACTGCCGGCCAAGAGCTCCTACCTCGAGACTTTTGGAGGTTACTGCACCGAGTCACCCGAGTCCCGCCGCGGGACCTTCCCAGGCTTCATCGGCAACTCGGGAGGCCGCACCTTCTTCTTCTTCTTAGGAGGGTCTGGCGACCTACCGGAGGAGCCGCTGCCATGGGACTCTGAGGACACCTGGACCTCCTTAAAAAACCCTTCTTCGGAATGGGTGAGGGGGATGCCGGAGTGGAGTCTGGCTTTGGGAAAAGCTTTCCCTGCAACTCCGACCTCTTCCTGTTTGTTTTGGGCGTCATGGCCTGGCACCAGTCAAAGGATGAGCTGCCATGGTACGGGCTCAGACAGCGGAGGCAGCAATCATGAGTATCTGTAACCAGTATGATCTGGCCACATCGGTCACACTTTTTAAATCCACTGGGAGTCATGGTGGAAGAACACCCAGCCGGCGAGAACACCAGTCAAAGGAAAACCTCAACAAAAAAGGACCGTAACGAGGCTGAAGACGGCACAGAGGTGCCCAACTCGAGGCGGAGGATGGTAAAAGACAGAAATCAAGAATCTGGAAGGGAAAGAATCATGTTTTCCAGGAGAGTTGAGGACCACGTCCAATGGGCTCCGCGGAAAAAAGAAGACTGAACAAAATGGCACCCTTGGGCAGGAAGGATACCACGCATGTGTGGTAGCATACCCAAAGGCTTTTTTTGAAAGCTGGGGAAATGCTCCGCGCGTTCTCTGTCAGTGCTGACATCACCCATATGTGAGAACTGACTTCCTGCTTGTTCCTGGAGAAAAATGTTAACACTCACTATAGAACAATGGAGTACGCAATGCAAGTTTAAATAGGCATAAAATAAGGAGGAAAATGACCTCAGTAGTTAGGAAGCTAATGGAAATATAAATTTAAACTTCCTTATTAGTCATAGACAAAAAAATGGCTTAATCAAATCTACATCATGGGTCATGAAAAAATCTCCTTGGGAAATCAACTTCACATATTCATTCATGGGACAGATACAGAGCAGCTACTTATCTTTGTGCTCTCAACCGTGACACTTAGAATTTGCTTATGGCTGCCTTAGAGACTAGAATAAATGCCATCCAAAGTCACTGTCATTGCTGTGGTCAACTACCTTTATAATATGATGAGTAAATTGAACAAAAAATTGCAGTGCTGCTCAGCATTCCGGTTTCTCTGTTTCTCCTGTAAGACTACAAAACACATATGTCTTTCTTATGACCTCATACTTATTTTACAAAAGAATCCACATTCAGTGAGCCCTAGCAGTCAAAGCAGTGTTGTATACATGTAAGAGGTGTTGTCGATAGACAGAAAGATTGATAAGGCATAAGAGAGTATCATCATCCAACGATGCTGGGATAGAATTACTAAGGAGGCCTGGCTAAGGTAATAGTGCAATGTAAAGATATGAAATGAGGACCAGGTAGCTGCCTGCAAACAGCATCAAGCTGTGCAAACTTTAAGAAAAAATACTATAGCCAATGTAGAATTTCAAAGATTATGTTGACTTTGGAGTTGAAACAAGCACTGAATTATGTATAACAAAGTTGGAAGCGAGATGCTCGAAAATTGGCTAGAGCTTCTTTTGTGAGTGGCAAAACAATTCTGTTGGAATCAAAAAAGTGAAAAACAAAACTTACATAGACTTCATATGTGACTCAGATCATTTTAGGCATTATGCGAGATTCTGTCTACAGACCAAATTACAGAAGATGTTTCTTTGTGGACTTCTATGGGCTTTGGAGAAACAGAGGTAAAAGTCTTAGTTCACCAGTGCAAAAAATGAAAAAACATAGAAACATGACGGCAGAAAAAGATCAGATGGCCTATCTAGTCTGCCCTTCCATATCAACCACTACAACAGTCCCCTTTTCTTTTAGAGATCCTCTATGTTTGTCCCATGCTGTTTTGAATTCATATACTGTCCTCATTTCTACCGCTTCCACTTGGAGACTATTTCCATGCATCCACCACTCTTTCCATAAAGAAATATTTCAGAATATTACTCCTGAGTCTATTCCTTTTCACCCTCATTCTATGTTCCCTCGAAGCAGAGCTTGCTTTCAATCTAAAGAGGCTCTTCTCCTGTGCATTTATGCCACTGAGGTATTTAAATGTCTCAGTCATATCTCCTCTATTCCGCCTTTCCTCTAAAGTATACATATTAAGATCCTTAAGTCAAGTTCTCATATACTTTTAATGAAGACCAGTAAGCATTTTAGTAGCCACCCTCTGCACTGACTCCGTCTCCAACCTGTTTATATCCTTTTAAAGGTGCGTTTTCCAGAATTGCGCACAATACTCCAAATGAAATTGCACCAAAGACTTATACAGAGGCACTATCACCTCCTTTTTTCTGCTGGCCATTCCTCTCCTTATGCATGCAAGCATCCTTCTAACTTTCACTGTCGCTTTTTCAACCTGTTTAGCTACTTTAAGATCAACAGAGAAAATCACGTCCAGGTCCCGCTCTTTTGTGGACAGAAGTACTTCACTCCTTTTACTGTAGCGCTCTCTTGGATTTTTGCAGCACAAATGCATGACACTGCATTTTTTTGGCATTAAATCTCAGCTGCCAAATTCTAGACCATTCCTCAAGCTTAGCTAGATCCCTCTTCATATTATCTACACCTTCCTGGGTGTCTACTCTACCCGACAGTCCTTTCGCAATATCACTAACAACAATGTTAAAAAGAATCAGACCAAGGACTGATCCCTGTGGTACTCCACTGGTAACCTCCTTCTCCTCAGAGTGCACTCCATTAACCTGTACTCTTTGTTGCCTCCCACTCAACCAATTTCTAACCCAAGCAGTAACGGTCCATCCCTAGGGTGCTCGGTTTGTTTATAAGTCACCTGTGAGGAATGGTGTCAAAGGCTTTATTGAAATCTAAATACAACACATCTAGGGTTCTCCCTCAGTCCAACTCCCTGGTCACCCAGTCAAAGAAATTGATCAGATTTGTCTGACAAGACCTGCCTCTGGTGAATCCATGCTGCCTTGTATCCGGTGATTCGTAAGACTCCAGAAACCTCATATTTTCTCTTTCATCAGCGTTTTCAATAATTTACTCACCAGCAAGGTTAAACTAACTGGCCTGTAGTTTTCAACCACATCCTTACTTCTGCTTTTGTGTAAAGGGACCACATATGCCTCTCTCCAGTCCTCTGGAACTTCTCCTGACTCCAAAAAGGCATTGAAACGTCAGTCAATGGAGCTTCTAGAAAGTCCCCAAGCTCCTTCAGTATTCTTGGATGTGACTGTCTTAGGTGAAAACCTAGGGTGAGTCCAGAGGGAAATCCATTAAGACAAGTTTAAACATAGAAGTCCTAGGTCATTAAGGCCTAAGATGATTTTTTCTGGTCCAGGCAAGAGCAGTGAGGAAGAGTACCCTGTGTTTCAGGAAACTAAGAAGATCTATGGACTCCATAGGTTCAAAAGGATGTTGCAGAGAGGGAGGTCATTGACAGCTCCAGATTAGCATCCCAAGGCACAGGGAACTTCTGTAATGGAATGCTGACACCTTTAACAGGAGTCTCTGAAGGCAGTTTGCACTCAGGTATAGTAGGCATCCTCCTGTCTACACATGGTTTAGGAGTTAAGTTTGTTCCTCAGGCAATGGAGGGCCAAATGATTTGCCCAAGAACAAAAAGAACAATAGTGGAATTTGAACACTGGCTCCTCTGTTTCTCAGCACATCATTAAGCTATTTCTCTACTACATGGATAAAGGCATGTCATAAAATGTGAGATCAGACATTAGAAGGTTATCAAGAGGGATGTGACAGGCCTAGAGTGTTGAAATGTCCTCTAATGGAAGACATGCGGAGGGTAATTTTATAACCAAGTGACTAGTTTTAGGTACCCAGAATGCACCTATCCTGAGCCTATTTTATACAGAAAAGTGGGTACCTATTTTGCTTTTTATAACAGGTATTTAAGGGGTGCAAAAATCTAGATGCCTGCATTTACACCTGCCTTACATGAAGTATATGCCTAAGTGATAGTATTTTATAACTTAGGCACCTAAATCTAGGCACTGCCTAGACTCTATCCAAGTTTCATCTCTGTGCATGCCCATACTGAAAGTAGGCACGGTTGCACTTAGGCACGCACTTATGGAATAACTTCTGCCTAAAGCATCCACATAAGTGCTCATGTAGGTGCCTAAGTCCTTTAAAATACAGGTGGATCCCTTTAGATTAGCCCCTTAGAGTCCCAGACAATCCAAGTGATGTAATATTGCAGCATGACAGTAAGTGGACACAAGCAGAATTATATACAATATTGAAAAAAACAGATAAACATCTTTTCTCCTCAAACCATATGTATCTCAAGTAGATCATTTCCTGGCAGCTATAAGAATGACTCAAATAAACTGTGGTAACTCATAAGCAGAAAATGAGCACTGCTCAATCTGCAAACAGTGAGGAACAAAGACTTCAAATTTAGTTGAAGAATATAGCACTGTTGTCATGTTAGAAATGCTAAAACTGGCGGGGCTTGAAAAGAGGGGGAAAGTACATGCATTTCAAGCAACAAGAACTTTACGACCCAGGAGAAGGCAGGACTATAGATATTGAAGTCTGTGCATTAATCTTTTATCACATGAACTGCTTCCTTCAGTTTATTTCTTATCAATGAATGTCCTCTAATAGGAACTTTTGCCAACTCCAAATGCACATTCCCGCTCAAGGAGAGGCTTGCAGCCTAATCACATATGTAAACCTGATTTGAGATACAGAAACTGTGGTATAAATATGAAAGGCATTATGCATAGTCCATATAAAAGGAGTGCAGAGGCACTTATGTCTGCTAATAAGACAGCTGAATGGGTTTAAGCCTGCAATGAGAGGCTTAACAAGAAAGAAAGTGGGCTTTCGGGAAGATGATATACATATGAGTCACTATGTGGACTGAAAACTTGGTTCTTGAAAAACCTTTGAGCTTAAGAGGAATTGCTGGAGCATCTGGAGTGAGACATGCTGAAGATGGAAGAATAGAACAATGGAGAGGTAAGTTACTTTTCAGTGCTGGAGAAAAATGGTCCGCATTTCTGAAGATACCTCTTAGTAGTGATGTATAGAGGGAACACTCATGGACTGTAGAAATTTAGAGTTTTTTTTGTGTCTGAATCCGAGGATATAAGCATCCTGTATTTCCATGAGACTGAGCAAGGCTAAAGTCTGCTATGAATTTTCCATTAGCATGCTGATCTCACCCACATTAATGACAAAGGCCATAGGTTAACTATTGGGGATGTGCTCAGTATATCCCCAGCAGTTAACGCACAAAGAGTTTATCTAATGTATGCTCCATTAGGTTGGGTTCACTTAATAATTCCTATAGAGGAGTTGTTAAGTGAACTCACTTTTAGGAGCCACATTGCCATTGAGTGCATGGCAATTGCCCTGGTGCTAGCGGCAATGTGTTCTCCACACCCACTCTCTGCCCAATCTCTGCCCATCCTGTGATCCCCGATTAATGTGCATTTCAGCATGCAAAGATGGGCATTATATAGACTACTGTATATAGTTACATAATGTACATAGTTTCCCTTTATTACCAAGTTCAAATTCCCTGTTACTTGTAAAATGCACTACAGTTTTTCTGTATGTATATGTTTGGTTCCATGTAAACCGCGCTGATGATAATAGTGCGGTATATAAGAGATGTTAAATAAATAAATAAATAAATAAATAAATAAAAATTATTGGACATTAGTTTTCCTGACTGCCTATAGCCGTGTGTTAAAATGCCTGTTAACCAACTAATGGGCTTCATTAAAAAAGTCCATAAGGAGGTCATTTTAAAAAGCTTAGTTGTGATATAGGATGTCTGAAGATGTGCACGTGGATGTCTCCGCAGCCATTCCACAAGTGACGTTTACAGATGTCTCTGGTGCAGGGACATCCAAGTAGGCAATGGCGCATGATGGAGATGCTATGGATTTACATGTCTCTGTTCAATTCCAGAATGTCTATGGGCACATCCATATTTATACCTGCTTCAGGCATGAATAGGCATCACGAAAGTGCTTAAAACATCCAGAGAGTGTAGAGAAGATAAAGAATTAAGTGACTAGTCAAAGATCACAAAGACCCACACTGGGATTTGAACCCTGTCCACCCCACTCCTTTTACCATTATGCTATTTGATATCCATGTTCTGAGTAGCTATTCCAGGGATGTCTATATAGATATCTCTATAGCTCTCCATATCGGGCAATACCAGATTTCTGGAATCGTGCCTGAACTCTATGGGGTTTTTTTCAGATGTTCTGCTTTGATGTCCCAGATTGCACTTGGATGTCCCATTGTAAAATGTGACTTTATTTATTTATTTATTTAGTGTATTTTTATACTGCCTTTCACTGGGTCAAAACGGTGTACATGTAGCTAAACAGTTAATAGTACAGTAACAATGTAACATCTAACTATGTACAGCATACATTTGGATAGATAGGGGTAACAAGCTATATGCATATTTACACTTTCTGGGTGTATTGGTTATATGGGCATTTATAGTATATTTCATATTGAATTGTAGGGGGCTGTTGATTCTGTGGAGATTTATATGGTTGGTTGAAGTGCTCAGAGAAAAGATGTGTCTTTAGTTCCTTCCTGAAGCTGCTGAGGTCAGTGATGTTTCTTATGGGGTTTGGTAGCATGTTCCAAACTGATGGTGGATGACCTGGGGCATGACTAGGGTGTTCCTGGTAGACTTTGTCTTGATCTGTTGGGTTGTGGAGTTTCAAGAAGAGTGTGCATGTGAATTAGCGGATCAGAGTGGATGGCTTTGTGGGTGAGGAGGAGGGTTTTATATTTTATACGACTGTGTAGTGGTAGCCAGTGGAGTTGTTTGAGAATGGGTGCAATGTGGCCCTGCCTTGTTGCTCCCTGAAGGATGTATGCAGTTGTGTGGAGGATGGTCTGTAGGAACAGCAGTGTGATCTGAGGGAGGCCTTTATATATTGTATTGCAGTAGTCAATATGCAATAGGATGATGGCTTGAAGTGTACAGCAGAAGTCTGTTGGATCAAGGAGCGGCTGGAGACATTGCAGGGTTTTTGTTTTGAGATATATTGCTCTAGTGACTTAGCTTATTTGGGCTTTGAAGGAGATGTGCTGATCCAGGGTGACTCCAAGGTATTTTATATCAGTCTTGACCTTCACTTGTGTATTGTTCAGGATTAAGTCAGTTGGAGGGGAGAAGGTGTTGCCTTTTGTTATAAAGAGAGCTTCTGTTTTCTTGTAATTGATTGCTAGGCTGTTTGTTTGTAGCCATCTGCTGATATCGGTGAAACATTCTTGATGAGTAGAGTAGGAGGGTTGTTTCATGTTGAAAGTGCCATATAGCATGATGTCGTCAGCGTAGATATGGAATTTGAGGTTGTGGGATCTGATGATTCAGCCGAGGGGTTGACGGCAGATGTTGAATGGGAGTGCTGAGAGAGTGGATTCTTGGGGGACTCCTTGAGTTTGGTGGTATAATGTGGATGTGTTTTGGCCGATTTTTATCTGCTGGTGTCTGTTAGTTAGGAAGTGAACCATTGGAGAACTGTGCTCTGCATTTTGGTGGATTGGACATGGTGGAGGAGAATGTTGTGGTTAATGGTATAAAAAGCTGAGGAAAAATCCAGGAAGATTAGTAGAAATCCTTGATTGGTGTTTTGTATTCCTGTTATTAGGGTATCGACTAGGGTAACCAGTAGAGTTTCTACTCTGTGGAGAGGGTGGAATCCATGTTACTGTAGGTCAACTATGTTGTTCCTGTCAGCGTAGTCTTGAAGTTGATGTTGGACGGTTTTCTCTATGAGTTTGGTGGTAAAGGCGAGGCTGGCTATGGGTCTGTAAAAGGCTGGGTTGGCTGGATTCAGGTCCGTCTTTTTAGTGTGGGACATATGGAAGAGATTTTTAGGCAATGAAGCATTTCACTTTGTTGGAATACCAGTGAGAGTGGGGCTAAGTTCTTTCTTGGCGGCCTTGATCCAAGTGACCAAGGGGCAAGGTGGTTGGTTTGAGTGATGAGATATTGTTTTCCATGTGCTCCTTGTTGATGTTACTAAAGGAGGACCAAGTGTCTGGGTGGTTGGTTTTGTCAGGAGGGGGGGATGCTGGCTGGGGGTGAAGCCACTTGTAGTGCATTGCCAACTGATGGTGGGTGATTGTAGGTTCTTGGTTGCCATTTGAGGGTATCCTCATTAGTCATTTTATGATGTCAAAGAGCTCTCTTGGGCAGTTGAGGGAGGAGTTGAGAAGTTTTGTATGGTATTTGCACTTTGCTTTGTCTGTTGCAGTCCGTAGTCATTCAGCAGACTTAGATAGTATTGTCTGTCTTCAGTAACCTTGGTTTTTCACCATTTCCGTTCCTTTCTGTGGAGTTGTTTTGAAGGTACGTAGGGTTGGGGTGTACCAGGGCATTTTCAGTCGTATCCTGTGTGTGGGTGGTGGAGTTGTCATTGTGGTGGCTGCTTTTGCAATGATGCAGTTACAGTCTTCTATTAGAGTGTCAGGGTTGCTTGAATCAATTTGAAGTTGAGGAAGGGTGTCTTCTATAAACTTGCCCTTATCAAATTGCTTGAATCGTCTTCTTGTTGTTTGATGGTTGGAGGATGTGCTGGGGGTGGTATAAGGGAGGGGGAAGCAGATTAATTTGTGGTCAAACCATGGTACTAGATGGGTTTGAATAGAGTGGGGGTGGGGGTAGCTTGGGTTGAGAGATTGTTGAAGAAGATCAGGTCAAGGGTATTGCTCTTTTTGTGTATGGATGTTTGTATGAGCTGGTTGAGGTTCAATGCTGACATTGCCTCCAGAAAAGAATAAGCAAGCTGTGGTTGTAGCGATGGGAGGTCAAGGTCCCCTAGGACTAGGAGGTCTTTGTTCATTTTAGTAACTTTAAATCTCAAATGTTGGCTTCTTGTCAAGAGAACTAATGTACAGTATCACATTCTTTTGCTGAAATAGCACAGTATGCCTGATTAACTGCTTGAGTGCAGAGAAATGAATGCTAAAGGGGATGAAGAAAGGGTAGTGACTAGTAATGTGTTCTAAATTCTAGGTGGTCGATGCAGTTCAACAGAGGTTCACATGGTAGACCTAATGTATTAGTAATTAGAAGCGAGTGATAAGATGATAGTGTAAAGCGATGGCCTATTGAAGGAACTTAGCAGTGCACCATTGTGACATAGCAAGTAGTTGAACAAATACAGTAGATAGAGAATGGACAAGGAAGGAGGACTTGAAGATCCCAATAGGGCTGTTGACATTGTAGAGTATTGAAGGAAGGTGCATGAACAGTTGTAGCCCTGTATTTGAAGCCTCAGAACAAGGATTTGGCCAGTACCCTGAGAGGTGTTTGAATAGCTTGTGAATTTCCATGAGGCCTTTAGTCTATCCTTTAACAGTAAAAATGTCCTTTGAAAACTGTGCTTGGAACAATGCTAAAGAGAAATAGTATTTACCAGGTCAAAAGAGTTTAACAAAACTTCATGAAGAGGAATACAAATTGATTGGATTAACAGACTACTGAGGAAGCTACTGTAAACTTGTGTAGAAGACCCTGGATACCTGGTATTCAATCATTAGGAGCAGAGATGCTAGGAAGACCTGAGTTTATAATCTCAACCTGATTAGAAGGAAGGAGGTACATACAGAAAACAGGACACTAGCTCAGAAGTATTACTGGAGAGATGTCTCAACAAACCCAGAAAGAAAAGGATGTACTCAAAGAAACTGCAATTTTAAAGGAGTTAAAGCAACACTCTTCCTCTCTTCCTTTTGCTTATGAGGCACAATTCACTATGGGACATCCAAGTGCAATCTGGGATGTCAAAGCTAGAATGTCTGAAAAAAAAAAAAACAGGCATGTGCAATTTCAGGCACATTTCGGAAATGCAGATGTGCCTGATATCACATTTATCAAACGTCTAAATAGACAGCCCCAGAATAACATTTCAGGCCCAAGATGCTTAATAACATAATGGTAAGAGTAGTGGTTTAAGAGCAGAGTAATCAGGGTTCAAATCCCACTGTAGATCTTTGTGATCTAAGGATAGTCATTTAATTCTCTACACTCTTCTTGTTTTAAGGTAAAAATAAGCACTTTGACTATTCGTGCCTGGAGCAGGTATAAACATTGATGTGCCTGCAAACGTCTCCAAAGTTTCTGAGATTGAACCGGACATGCAAGTACATTGCCATTCCACAGACATGCCTCCACCATACCCCTGTGCCTACTTGGACATCTCTATACTGGAGACGTCTGCAAATGGCTACAGAGATGTGTTCATGGTTTTGACATCCACATACACGTCTTCAGACGTCCAACTCACAACTAAACCTTTTAAAATGAACCTCTATACTTCTCCTCCTGTTTTTCTTCTTTCTTTCTTTGGTGGTTGTTGATATACTGCTCACTGTCAATTAAGACCCTAGAGCAGCTTACAATAAAAAAACAGGAAAAGCATAGATAACAAGAACCACAATACATTAAGATACATACACTCCTAGTACTCCCCAACCATCCAGCACTGACCCACTCCAATCAGGCCTTTCATCAACAGTGTTCCCAGTGAAAACCATGCCTTTATGCATTTCCTGAAGTGCAGATAGTTCTTTACAGCATTTATATTATCCAGAAAACTATTCCATAAATTCAGCACAAATCATCAGAAACACCCCCGTCAGCCTTTTCTGGGATAAGCGCAAAACCCTGCCCTTCACACAAGGTTGAAGCAAGTTTGCCAAATGCAATGGTTAACTCATCACTGAAAGACTGAGCATAGAACCTTAAATTTGACTCTTTGAATTAATGGTAGCCAATGCAACTCCTTAAAGAGGTGCCACATTATCATGTTTGCATTTTGCAAAAATCACTCTAACAGCTGTGTTCAGCATCATCTGAAGCTAGTATCCCAGTAAGCCCTGGAGGAGTAGCCTAAAGGATAGGGCATTGGCTTGGGGAACAAAGAGACCAGTGTTTGATTCCAACTAGTACTCCTTGTGGCTTTTGGCAAGTCACTTAACCCCCCTATTGCCTCAGGAAAATCAAAGCTATCAATATCCCTGTTTAATGTATATTACCAAGTTTAAGTTATAATGTAATTTGCTTTTACTGAAATGATAAAGCAGTATTAAAAAAAACCTGTTGAATAAATAAAATACACAGCACTGCAGTAATCTATGTGTAATGTTACCAGAGCTTGAGTAATTGTCAAAAAGGATCAACAAAAGGATACACTTTGTGGATCTGCCATAGCAATAAGAATGTACTTGCCACAGCATAGTTAATTTTAGTTACATTATGTTATTTATTGCTATTGACTTTGTTCTAGTTTTATTTTATTTTATTATTTCTGTATTATTATTTTTATGCTTATTGTAAACCGCAGAGATTGTACAGAATCTGAAGAATACAAGTTCTAAATTAAATTAAACCCTTGCCACTAGCCCATCCATGCTCAATTGATCGTCTACTTTTACACCCAAAATTTGGATACATGCCTTAGATTCCAACTGCACCCTTTCTAAATTTGGTTTCACCCTTGGTTTTTTACCTTTTCTACTATACCATGCCATTTCAGTCTTATTAGGATTTAGCCTTAATCTATTACTGCACAACCATGTAGCAATCTCCTACAAATCTTCATTCAATACAGCAGCAATCTGTTCATGATCCTGTACTAGGTCAAATAGAACAATAGGAGTCAAACTGTAAGCTTACAGGTGATATTCTATGCCTTGCCTGTATAATGGTTGACCCAAGGGTACCATGTAAATATTGAATAACAGTGGCAATAACAAAGATCCTTGAGAAATCCCACAATCCAAACATCTTGGACTTGCATATTGATCTTTTCATAATTCTACCTGAGCACACCCTTCCAAAAAGGAATGCACCCATGACAACACCTACCCCCCAAGGATTTCTAGTTTCTGAATCAACCCTTTCATGAGGAACAGTACCATAGGCAGCTTTCAGATCTAATGCAATTATCAATTACCTGAAGGCGGAGCCAGCAGGGTCCAAGATGGCTGCCTAAATCTTGAGCTGCCCTAATCCTAAGAAGAATTCTTATTCCCCTGCATTACAGAGGTCACATACCCAGTGTTTTATAGAATTATATTGTGTAGGAGATGTCTACCGGTAAACCCACAAGACTGGAATACACCTCAACAGCAAGCTCCGGAGTCAAACAAGCTAAATCTGATCCTCCCTCGCCGCAAAAAATGGTGAGCGCAAGAGAGAGCCCAGTAGGGTTACAAGAAGCCCTCGATGAAATCTGAGCAGTGCGTGAGATGGTGGCATCAAATGGTGAAACGCTCAGTGAGTTACAAGCAGACATTGTCGAGCTGAAAGAAATGAAAGCCCAAGTCGCTACGCTATCTGAAAATATAAGCTGCTTAGAGGGTAAAGTCGCAGTGCACGAGGAGAGGCTGAAACAAGTTTCTGCTAGTTCCAAGAGGATAACTCAATTGGAACGGAACTTAGAGGATTTAAACAACAGAATGAGAAGAAACGACGTGAGAATTATCAGCATCCCAGAAGGAGCGGAGGGTACAAACATGATATCTTACTTGATCTCGATGGTGCCAAAGCTGCTGAGAATCACCTTTGAGGCGCCATTTGAGATTGAAAGGGCCCATAGGATTACGACGCACTCAGGTCCCAATGTAAGGTAGCCGTGCCTAATTATTATGTGTATCCTCAGACACTCTTAAGCAATGCAGATTCTGGCTGCCGCCAGATCGGATGCCACCCTCAAAGTGGATGGGCAAAAGGTGGCTTTTTTTCCTGACTTTCATAAAGCGACCATTGAAAGAAGAAATCAATTGCTGGCTTTTCATCCCAGGCTGCAATTTCTAGAGGCCCGCTATGGTCTCCTTTTTTCAGCCAGGCTTCTGGTCACCTTACACAATCAAACTTGCATGTTTGATGACCCTGCCGTACTAAGGGCTTTCGTGGAAGAATATGAAGCTTTAAAGATGGGCTGAGAGGATATAAGAAGAGGTTGTCACTTATTTCCATTGGCATTAAAAGTGACAGTGCCCGGCCTGAGGGAAGAAGGAAAGATTCGTGGAAGGAAGTTAAAGGACTTTGGGTGACAATGCCATATGGTTGTTGCTGTGTGATTTGTTAGAGTCAGTGTTGGTGTCAGTCTTGAAAGCGGGGGTAGTAAAAAAGGAAAAAAAATATGTTGGATATCTGTTGAAATATCGTCATGTTCATATTTTAGGGGGGAAGCTAGCTCTGTGGTTCAAGGGACTAGGTGGTAATTGGGTAATGCTGTCTCACCCGTGTCAACCCATTAGTTGGGGAAGCTTTGTGTCTCCTTGTAGTTTCAACTTTGGGTAAACTGTCAAAGTAGCTGTTTGTATTTGTGCAATGTTACAATATAATTCTCTTGCTGTGTATTATCGTAATACGTTTATGAAGAACCCTCTGGTTATCTTGTCCCATGTGCTCTCTTAAGTTTCTTTCATTGAACGTGAAGGGAATAAACAACCCAATTAAGCGTAAAAGGATTTCGTTATACTGTAAGAAAGAACACGCAGACGTGGTTCTGTTACAAGAAACGCGGCTGCCGACAGCGGAGGCTAAAAAATTGGGCCCGGGAAACTTCATGCTAGTGGCTCACTCTGCGGCCGTCCAAAAGAAAAATAGAGTAGCTATTCTAATTAAGAAAAACTTGATGCCTGTGATAGAGTTGTCTCACGCTGACTTAGCTGCCAGATGGACTTCAGTTCTACTTCAAATAAGTGGGAAGAAGCTGGCCCATATAACCCCAGTAAAATTATCTAAATAGTGGTTGGGGCAAGGTACTTCAGGCCGGAAGGTCGGGGGTTCAAATCCCACTAGAGGACAGCAACCTTGGGCCGGAAGGACTGGGGTTTCTAGTCCCATAGATGCTCCTTGTGGTCTTGGGCAAGCCACTTAACCCTCCATAGCCCATGTTGCCTGTAATTATTAGTGTATGTGTCTCATATCCCTGCGTGTTAAATGTATCCCCCAATTGTGTTGTGACTGCTTTGATTGAAGGATAAGGAGGTATACAAAAACTGTCTAAATAAATAAATGGGATACGAAAACAAAGAACGCTTGTTGGACATGTAATAAAATACCGGCTACATTAAAGCATATGTTGTTTGATTGCCCTCATGTTCAATTTTTTTGGATCAGAGTATGGGACAAGATTCAACAAATTCTAAGATTTCAGGATATACTAAAATGGCAAACAGTTATTATGCGCTCAGCTGATAAGTCACTATCTCTAGCTAAAGATAAAATACAGCTTTTTAATTTTATGATGGCAATAGCTTTAAAACTGATTTTCAGTTGTTGGAAAGATTCATCCAAGCTGGATGATCAGCACTGGTGGAATATATTATGTATGAATATAGGTTTTGAGAAAGAGCAAGATAAATGCAGTTTCTAAGAGCTAATAAACAAACTTGAGTTGAGCCCATGAAGGAGTGGTCAGTGGAAAAGCCAGGGATAAACAAATGGCAATACCTGGAAGAATTTGTTGCAAAAGCAAATTAATGGACATTATGATGGTGACAAGGGTTACAGTGTTTATCTTCCTCTTTGACAGGAATAGATGATAAGGAAGCCACAAGGAGACCGGGGGGGGGGGGGAGAGGGGAGAAGGGGGATTAGTAGGGGGGGAGGGAAGGGAAGAGGGGGAAGGATGAGATGGGATTAGTATAAGATTATAAGAATGTATTGTTTTTACTGTACTGTTGTGTGAAAAATGAAAATAAATCAAATAAATAAATAAAATGACTTACCATGCAACCATTGATAAAGCTATGAAGGACTATCATACAAAGATCATCAATACCTCCGTCAATTGTCCAAGAGAGCTATTTGACAGTCAAGCACCTCACAGAACCACACACGAACCTCAACTCAACACTCACCATCAACCACCAACAACTAGCTGTGCACTATAAACAGCTCCACCCCACCCAAACACCACCACTCCCGCCACCACCACTCATCCTTACCCCGCATGCTGGTCCACCTTTCGTATGATTACCAGCGAAGATATCGAGGACATACTAATGATGCTCAACAGCACCACCTTCCCACTCGACCCATGCCCAGCCAAATGGATTAAAGCAGCAAAGGTCGAACTCAGTCCAATCCTCGCCAAAATAACAAATTAAACACTACAACAAGGAATAACGCCAAAATGCTTCAAACTATCCTCTATGCGCCCCACCTTAAAGAAACCAAGCCTCGACCCCGCGGACCCCGCCTCATACTGACCCATCGCCAGCCTCCCCATCTTGGGTAAAGTCGAGTTCCACATTGATGAAAATTGCTTACTAGACCTCCAACAGCATGGTTTCCATCCACTACATGGAGTAGAAAGCCTGATGACCTCTCTAATCAACATGCTAACCCAAGGCATACAACACTGTTCCCAAGCTTTCCTTCTGATTTTCCTGGACATCTCTGCAGCTTTCGATACAGTTGACCATAACATGCTCCTCCAGTGACTACAATCTTATGGAATTCAAGACACTATTCTCAAATGGTTTCAGTCTTATCTCACTGACAGATGACAGCAGATACCACTGGGAACAAACACCTCCAAGCCATACCAACAAACACATGGAGTACTCCATGGCTCCACACTGTCTGTACCACTCTTCAATTTATATCTCCAATCCCTGTACTCGATCATTAAAAAGCACAACATCTACTTCCACATATATGCTGACGACATTATGTTATATTGCCCACCCCAACACCCCATTATGTTATATTGCCCACACAACACAGTCAACATATACACAAATACAGGACTGCTTTAGCGACATCTCCTGCTGGCTTATGACAAATAACCTATCAATCAACTACAAGAAGACTGAAGCCCTGTTTACTACAAAAGACTCCTCATTCACCACTCCAGTCTCAATAAATTTAAACAAGATTCAGATAAATATTACACTGGAGCTAAAATACTTTGGGATCATCCTCAACCAACAACTATCCTTCAAGGCACAAGTAATGACAGCCAAAACAATATACTGTATTTCAAAACCAAAACTCTACAATGACTCCATCCCCTCCTTGAACCAGAAGACTTCCGCTCAGTACTCCAAGTCCTCACTCTCCCTCATGCAGACTATTGCAACATAATTTACCAGGGCCTTCCACAAGCTACCCTCCTCCTACTACAAACTTCCCTACACACTGCTGTGTGTACAAACAAGGGAGACTCTAAACATAACCATATCACCCCATGCTCAAACAGCTCCAGTGGCTATCCCTCCCCAGCAGAATCAAATATAAATCCCTGTTCCTAATGCACAAAGCACTGCACTCCCACCTGACCGCCCACCTCCAATCCCTCCTTCAGATGCTCACCCCAAACAGACCCCAAAGATCTTCTACAATCAACAAATTCACCATACCACACTCAAAGACAAAGTACAACCAGCAAACCTGCCACAGAGTGTTTGAACTCTATGCACCATCCCTCTGGAACGCTCTGCCAAACACGATAAGGAATATCACTGACCTCCCCTCCTTCCGCAAACACCTGAAAGCCCTCCTATTTTCTGACCACTTTGGAAGAACCACCATGACCTAAACAAGAAAGAATTTTCACCTGTAAATAGTTAAAAATAAGCCATTTGCACTATGTACATAGTTCAATGGGTTTATTTTAGAAGCCCTATTCATGCTTTGGATATCAAAAAACGGGCTTAGAGATGTGTTGAGTTACATAGCTATAGGATGTTTTTACATGTAATGGCATGTAACTTAGTTTTGGATTACCCTTACTATAGTATATTATCTCCTCATTACCTCTGCAACCATACGATTTTTATATGAGCCTTGATGAACATTATGTAACTCAACACAGTATCTGAATTTTTTGGTGGGCTCCTTCTTACATTACCCTACTTGCCGATTTCATTTGTGTCATTAGCCAATGATTCCTCTGTTCTTTTATAGGTATTACTGCATTTTTTAGCAGTGTATTCACGATTGACTTTACCAAACCACACTCTTACCAATCAGATGAATACAACTACACTATAGTCTCTTTTAGTAAATGCATCTGAATAAATGTGTTATTGTTTGTTGAATTTATATATATATATATATTATGTGGTAAGGAGAGTGCAGCTCAGCATGGAAATAAAAGAGAAAGAAGAACGTTTTCTTCTTTTCGGGGGATGGGTGCACTAGAACACATACACCACAGCAAAATCCCTGAGAGAAACCAAGAGGGTAGAGCTAGGTTTAAGCCACTACCAGACTCCATGACAACCCCAGGTAAGAGTAGGAGGTACAAGTGGGTGGAGTCAGAGAGGGAGGTGCCCTGCTCAACGTTTAAGTTTGAGAAAACAAACAAAGTTGGGAGAAGCAGCCAAGAGAGAGGCAGCCAAGGGAAAGGCAGCCAAGCAAGAAGCAGCCAAGAGAGAAGCAGCCACAAAGAGAGCAGCAGCAGAGACAAGAGCAGCCAGCACTGCAGCCAAGGAAGTTACAGAGAAGGTTCCAGGCAAAGGACCAAACAGACTGGCAAGAGGGAGAGAGAGAAAAGGTTGGCTTTGAGAAGGCTAAGGCAAGAGTGCTTAGACTCCTCTGACGAAGGGTCTGTCTGCAGGCAGCAGAAGCCCCAGGAAGGGAAGTGAAGGTCTGACCCTGATTCCCTGTCTAGCTCAGAGGCAGAGAGAGTCACAAGCCACAGAAGCCTCAGCCAGGAAGGTGCTGCAACAAGACTCCAAGGTAGGAGAAAGAAAGCAGTAAACCTAAAACCCTGTGTTTCTTGCTCTGACTCTGAAGAGAGGTTTAGGCCTGAGAAAATCCAGATTAGGAAGAAGGGGTTTTCAGGAGAAACTGAACAGGAGAAGCCCGTTGAAGTCCTACCTAGAGGAGAAGGGGCCATTCAGTGGAATAGGCTGTTTAACCTGTTAAAGGACATTAAGCATAAAGTGCCAGAGCGTTTTCAAACTTTGCCAAGATACAGCTCAGCAGAAAGCATGGAGGTAGAAAGTAAAGAAAGTGACCTGACTTCAGCTTGTTCTGAGATGGACTGTGATATGTGCATTGTGGCTAAGTAAAGAAAGCCTGAGAGCAGTGAGAAGTTAGGAATTGTAAATACATGTGCTTTATGATTACGGAATTGAGAAGCATCATAAAGGGAAAAGAAAAGAAAGCCTGTATAAATAATTCTACTACAACACTGGTTGTAAGCTTTGCTTTAATGGGAGAAGATTATCCTTTATTTTCTTTGACTTGAGTGTACAACTGCTTTAAAGATTTGTTACCCACTTGCCACGGAAGCTAATAAAATTCCTGTGTGCTTGAAACAACCACTTGGTTCATTTATCTCTATACACAACTACAATCCTTGGTAAAGAGGAATTCAAGATGGCTTCCCATCCCTACTAGGCGACCGCCTGGTAGGGGCGCGACCGCCACAATATATATATATATATATATATATATATATATATATTTACATATATTATATATTTGTTGTTATATTTTTTTATAAATGAATGTAAAATATATGTTGGTTTTAATTTTGTTCTGTTTAAGTCCCCTGGTGCAGGCCTTTAGGCTGAAACTTGGCCAAGTTAGGTCTTTTGAATAAAAGTGATTCTTCAAAACCCTTATTGGCGTGGCCGTGCTTTTCTCTGCTCTTTTGTGGACTCTTATATTACCTATTATGATGTTTTATGCATCAATATTTTTTGAGAGTTGTGTAATGGTTATTGTCCCTCTGGTTAGCTTTTTTGTCCTGGTGTTTACTGGTTTCCATGGCTCCCTCTCAATGGTACCAAAATTTACTTTAAAGTGCAGGCTCAGTACACCTGCCATTTCTCAAAGCTTCTCTTGAATAGCAGAAGACTGACATTGCCGGGCTAATTGTATAATCTTGCAGCACCACGATGATTCTTCCATTGGGGTATTTATATTCACTCTTTTTTAGACTATGGGGCTTGTTTACAAAGCCGCGGTAGCGGCTTGGGGCCGCAGCTCCGATATCAGGCGGAAATCGCTACCGTGGCTTTGCAAACAAGCCCCTATATTAAATTTATTGAAACAAGTAATTCATTTGCAGTAGATGTCCCTTTGGGGTTCTGAGCTCTTTTGTTCATGTCACTTGACCTTTTAATCATCTTATTCATTTTTGTCAAGCTTCCCCTCTGTGTTTCAGACCCCTTTTTTGAGTCATTTATCTTATAGAATTACCATGGTTCTATCTCTCCTCTGAATCTGTTTTCTTTATAGGCTGACATGTATTTCATTGTATATTTATTACAGGCTGTATGGTGTTCCCCACATTGCTGCATTGTTTACAACACAACTGTATCCCACATACTGTTAGTGTGCCCTTTTTGTATCTTTTCACTTCCATGTGCATTTTAATTGTCTTTGGTACAATGAGTTTTTATCATTTTAGTAGTCTTAAATGAATTGATCTTTGGCTTTTAAAGTCTTTTTTTATGTTTCTTTGTAACATATGCAATCTATTTGTTTTAACACTGTCCTTTTATTATAATTGCTATTATTAATTTTTAGTCCACCTCATACATTTAATCAATGATTTTAATCAATGACATTATGTGAACATTCTCTTAATTAATTCTTATTAGTTTTTATTATTATTTATTTTGGTGTTGTTAACACAACCTGAATTTCTCTTTAGTGGTTTTAATAATGTTTTAAAGGTTTTTATAATTTTTGTTTTAATTTCATATGTTATATATGTTTTCTAGAACTATCAACCCCTGACAAAGGCTATGCCAAAACACGGTCGTGTTGGGTGACTGGTACTTCTCTTTTAATCAAGTGGGCATTGTCCCTTGTTCTTCAATAAATCTATTGACTGATACCTCGCTCTGGACTTGGTTACTAGAGCGACCTACTATGTCCAGCAGTCTTGCGCAAACATTGTATTTTGTGGCCCATCGAGCTATCTGGACACTGCTGTGCATGCATTGAGCTGGACTCCTTCCTTCAGGAGCATGTTGGCGATGTTCTGCAGAAGTGGGCACCCTGGTGCATATGTTATTTCAGTTCCCCTATGTCAGGGGCTTCTTAGTTGGAGTATGGGATTATGTGTGTGCTATTTTGAGATTTTATTTGAAATGTATTTAAAAGGCTCATATACCGCTTTTCCAAAGATCAAGGAAGTTTACATTAAACATAACAGAACCTTTCAGTGAACAAGGTTAATATAACACAATAAACGTAATAAAACGGAACAGTTTTATATATAACAAGTGAACAGTGAACAATATATAGGGACTTAAGTGGGCTTATAAGGGAAGGGAAGGATTGGTGGTTACATGTTTGAGGGTTAGGTAGGTTAAAGAGATGGTGACAAATGGTGTTTGAGATTTAAAGCTTCAGATTATAGTTCTCAGTTCATGATGATGGTATAAGTGGTTAAGTTATATCTCCAAAATGCTCTTTAAACAGGTGGGTTTTCAGTAGCTTATGAAAGTCTACAAGGTCAATAGTTGCTATAAAGTTTCCGGGCAGTGCGTTCCATATGCTAGGCGCAGAAAGGGAGAATGTGTAGGAACATGTGGTTTGATTGAACTTTGTAAGGTCCGAAGAAAGAGCAAGTAGATGTTGTGCAGGGGTTCTTCTATGACAATTATTAGATGGTTTCTTTATTAAAGATTGTAGGCATTGAGAGGATAGTTTGTGATAGGTTTTGAACGTTGTCATAATAATTTTGTATTTTATGCGTCTCATCAGCGGAAGCCAATGTAGCTCTTTAAGAATGGATGTGATATGGCAAAATCTAGGAGTCTTAATGAGTATTCATGCAGCTGCATGCTGAGCAAGTTGAAGTGGGTGTAGGGAGCTTTTTGGAATCCCCTGGAAGATTACATTGCAAAAGTCAAGGTGGGGGAGGATCATAGCCTGGAAGACTAATCAGAAATCATGGGTCTCAAGGAGAGGACACAGTTGCTGGAGGTTTCTAATTTTGTTGTATATAGGTTTTGTTGTTTTGTTTATATGAGCTTGTAGGTTGAGGTGATTATCTATTGTTACTCCAAGGTATCAGGTTTCATGCTTGACTGTGATATCTGCATTAGCAACTCTCAGCGAAGTTGGTGGGGAGAATGATTGGTGTCTGGTTATGGAGATTACTTGTGTTTTGCTATAATTTATGGTTGGAGAGTGCTCAGATAGCCACTGAGTTATTGTATTAAAACAGTTTATTATTGTTGTGAGGTTCATATCAACAGTAGAGAATGGAGTATATACCATGATGTCATCCACATAAAGATGAAAGAAGAAACCATGAGAAGGTATGAGATCACAGATAGGCTGAATTGTAAATGTTAAATAAGAGGGCTGATAGAGCTGAGCCCTGAGTACTCCTTGCTTTTCAGTATATGGGCCAGAGATGTTGGGTCCTGATTGCACAAATTGCTGGCATCAAGATAGATAGGACTGCAGTCAGGTTAGAGCTAGATCCTGGATTCCAAAGCATTGTAAGCGCTGAAGTAGAGTAATATAGAAACATAGAAAATAATGACAGAAAAAGACCACATGGCCTATCTAGTCTGTCCTTACATATCAACAACTACAACAGTCCCCTTTTTTCCTTTAGAGATCCTCTGTGTTTGTCCCATGCTTTTTTGAATTCAGATACTGTCCTCATCTCTACCACCTCCACTGGGAGACTATTCCATGGATCCACCACTCTTTCCATAAAGAAATATGACATACTGTGTCAAAAGCCGCAGGGAGGAGTAGCCTAGTGGTTGGGGCAAGGTACTTCAGGCCGGAAGGTCAGGGGTTCAAATCCCACTAGAGGACAGCAACCTTGGGCCGGAAGGACTGGGGTTTCTAGTCCCACAGATGCTCCTTGTGGTCTTGGGCAAGCCACTTAACCCTCCATTGCCCATGTTCCCTGTAAGTATTAGTGTATGTGTCTCATATCCCTGCATGTTGAATGTATCCCCCAATTGTGTTGTGACCGCTTTGATTGAAGGATAAGGTGGTATACAAAACTGTCTAAATAAATAAATAAATAAATATCTAAGAATATAAGGACAAATCCTTGTGTTGGTTTTTCTATGCCCTTTATCAGCTTATCGAATAGAGAAATTAATAGATTTTGACATCATTAAAGGTCATGAAATTTCGGTCATTATGTCTGCCGGAGTGTTACACTAGGCATAGGAAAGTATTGTTTGACATATTATCTATAGCCTTAAAGCATATTTTATGCAATTGAAAGAATACATCACATTTAAATGTAACATTTTGGTGGCATGATGTCTGTTTGGTTCGTAGATTGGACGGAGTGGTGTCAATATTTAAGAACTGTATTGTTAAGGTTGAAAGGGTCTGGATGGCTCTGGATGACTATGGGCCCAATTCTGGGATGTGGGTTGTGGGGCTGCACATCCTGGCGGGACGTGCAGCCCCACAAGCCATCCGGGCCTCATTCCCCCTCTGGCTCTCCTTGTACGTCCTGAGCATCAGGACGGGGAGAGCCGGAGGGAGGCAGGAGGGGGTGGGACTGGGGTGGAACAGTGGCGGGCCAGCCCAGCAGGACATACAGGGCCGATTCAGGCTGTTTATTCCACCTCAAAGTGTTTCAAAGGTGGAATAAACAGCACAAAACCAGCAATTGGGCCTGGATATCCCTCCTGGGGTCGGGGATGGGTGCAAGAGGGTCCCCACCGCTCAATCCAGGCCAAGGCAGATCAGGCAGCAGGAAAAAGGGGGTCAAAGCCGTGGGAGTCAGGGGCACCTGTGGGGAGGCTGTCCCCACAGGCAGCAGGGGCACGCCGGGATGGTCTCGGGCCCGATTCTGATTACCGTGGGAATGTTTGGTTCTTGCGGTCCAGAATCAGGTCTAAACGGGCTCATCTTGCTTGGGGATGTCTGAACGGCCTGGACACGCCCCTACCTGAATCGGGTTCTATGTCTCTAATATTTGAGGATGATATTTATTTATTCTTATTGCCTCTGTCTTTATTAATAAATAAAGCTTGTTGCTATAACTGTTATATGTAAACCGCTTTGAATTGATGATAAAGCAGTATATAAAACCTGTTAAATAAATAAATAATAAAAGTATGTAAGTTCACTGTATTTCTGGGAAAAGTTAAATAAAATTTAAGAAACAAAAAAAAGCAAGTAACAACAAAGGGAAAATTTGAAAATATGTCCATTTAAACAGGACGCTGTCAGAGTAGAAGAGCTCCAAGAAGATATATTAATAAATCTTTTCCTGACATACTGCCTGATGAATTAAATGTCTTAAAGATCTATGTACCAGGAAGACAGAATGTTTGCAAGTAGTACATACAGAAAAACTGGATATTCATCATTGAGATTTATCTGTTTTCTATTATGATCCATTTGAGAGGATATGTATAAGTAACAAATTATGTTGCATATCTGAAAGGATTAAGAAAAAGTCAGGTACAATGAAAGTGAGAGGCTTCAAAGGGTTTATGCTCGTAACACTGAGATTTAGGATCCTAAATTGGCCTCTGAAAATTTACTAGAGCCGAATCCCTAAATTTATGATCAAAATTGTATTATATTCCTAAATTTAGGATCTTAATAACAGTGTTGTGACAGTGGCAGATTTAGGGTGGAGAAAATTAGATAGGAGCTCAGAAATGATTTTCAGACTAAGCAGTTAAATTAGGCTCTTAAATTTAAGAAAGTGAATGGCAGGCCTACATTTATAAAGATAAGCTCCTAAATTTAGGTGAGTTTTTAGCAGAAAAATTATGTCCCTAAGTTTGACTGAAAATATGAGAGAAATTTAAAGGTACATTTAACAAAGAATATCCAAGTGCAATCTGAGACATCCAAGCCAGAACATCTAGAAAAAATGCAGGTAGTCCAAGTTGGGGCGCAGTTTCGCAACCATGGACGTTTCTGATATGGATGTCTGCAGGCAATCCACATAGATGTCCCCAACTTAGCAATACATACCAGGAACATTTAATAGACATGCTTCAGTGTTTCAAACACAAGACAAGTTTCCCAATAAGATAAAATATATCATTGCGATTATGGAGAGTATTAAGGATAGTGGTGTGGCAACTGCTCTATACCCTCCAGATGTTTTACGGCCCAAAGGAGCACTTTTTTGATGTCTATTTGTACCAGATGCAGGTTTAAATTTGGACGTGGCTGCAGACATTTCCAAGGGTTCTGAAATTGATCGGGGACATCTTTGACTGTAGCACTGCCCCGAATTTGCCTCCACCACACCCCCTGTCTACTTGGATGTCCCTGCAGTGGAGATGTCTTAAAAAGATATTTGTAAAATGGCTTTAGGAACATCTCTGTATATCCGCATGCATGTTTTCTGATGCACATAACTTAGACAGCTACATTTAGGAGTTCAGCTTTTTATGAATATTCTTCTTTTTTTTCTTTTTGTCATATGGGTTCAGACTAAAGGTCCATCAAGCCCAATATCCTGTTTTCAACAGTGACCAATCCTGGTCACAAGTACAAATACTAGGCCCTCAGTGTTTAAGGGTTGTACATAAAATTAGAAGTCCTTATCTAGAAAACCACAGAGGTTATCCAAGTAAGGGCACTGAGAGAGAGAATCACCAACACAATCTGGATAATGTCCCTGAATATGTCTGCAGACCGTCTCTGTGTTGTCTGCAGCATAAGGAGTAGTCCTTGGGTAAAGCTAGAGTGTTGCTGATGACTGTCTGCATAACAATGAAATTCAGCCACTATCTGGATAATTTCCACCCTTATGTGGATTGTCTACTCATATAATTTAAGACAGCAAAAAAGCTGTCCTAAGTGGTATGCGGATAGGCTTTCTGGATAACAACTAAGTATTACTGCTATTCAGATAGCGCCTGATATTCAAAAGGCATTTACACAATTTACAACCCTGTAAGCTGTGTAAATGTCACTTAGTGGGATGTTAAGCGATACTAACACGGTTAGTGCAGCTGAATATCCCCAATCTTTGCCCCTACATGCCCCTATGCTAACTGCTTAGCATCGGGGCGTGTCGTGGGTGTTCCGGGATGGAACAGAGGCAGCGATAGTTGCTAACCGGGTAGCAGTGATACTGCTTTGCTACCCAGGTAGTGACTTGTGGGAAAAACTAGGTGAAGCAAAAGCTGGCCTAGTTTTACTCGCAGGAGTTAACTGGGCAGCGGTGCAATATTGCTACTATCCAGTTAGCTTCTGTGGCTCCAGGGCATGTGCGGTGATCCCAGATATTCAGTGTATATGATCCCGGCATTGAATATCCAGGGTTAGAGGTCAGCGGGGACGGCTGTTTCATGTACATTACCAAGTTTAAGTTATAATGTAAACCACTTTGACTGAAATGATAAAACTGTATAAAAATCCATTAAATAAATAAATCAGGTGGAGGGCTCCCTTGAAGCCTTCAGCATTTGCCTTTCTGAAGCAGAATGCTGGATATCTGAAATGAAGGATGAGGCATGGCCCCTTCGAGTGTAGCTAGTGCTGCTAAAGAAAATTGTGGCTGCATGTAAGGACAAGCCAGAGGAACATGAAAATCACTCACAACGCAACGATCTTAGGATTGTTGGTCTGCTCGAATCTTTGGCTGATGCGGAGCTCCAGGGCTTTTTAGAAACATGGCTACCGCTGGAACTTAAATTGGGGGACCGTGTTGTAGGCTTCATTCTAGAGCACACACACCGGATGGGCCCTCAAAGAGAATCAGGGGGTAGACTACATGCTGTGCTTATTCGCGTACTGAACTTTTTGCATAAGGAGGAGATTATACATGCAGCTTGCAGAATGCAGCCTATGTACAATGAATCCAGGGTGTTCATCTTTCAGGACTACTCAACTCATGTGGCCCGGCTTCGAAAGGAATTCTCCCCAATAAGCATGTGCCTTCATGAGTGCCAAGTGTGCTTTGCCCTAGTATACCCAGTCCATCTGCGGGTGGAAGTGAATGACCAAATGGAGTTTTCAACACTGTAGAGGCAGTGCAAAAACTTTTAAATGGCCTGGGCTAGCTGCAAACCTGAAGACCAAGGATTATAGACCTACTACACCCTGGGGCAGGGTGATGTGAATTGGTGTGGTCACCCATCCTGGGGACTGAGTGAAGGACACAGGAGCCTGATGTCATTTTGATTGTGCTGGATGGTCCTAGTCTGTTGTGGAAATTTTGACTTTGTGGGGGACCGTGTGTTTTGAATTTTGGAGCTGCTTGGATTTTGATGGCAAGCCTTTACCAGACTTGGACACTTGGCCAGGGACCATCTTGGACATACCCCTGTGGGCCCTTTAGGTGGCCTATCTTGGACTGTCTTGTTACAGATGTGTGTGGAAACAAGAGTATGTTGGATGGATGGTTATATGTCTGGCTGAGTTAATTGTAAATGTTAGCAGGTGTGAATGTTGTTGGGATGTGAGTGGAGGTGGGAGTGTTAGGGATGTACTGTTTGATATATAGCAGGGAATAGGATTTTTGCATGTGAGGTATGACCTGATGTCTTTGAGTAGATCTGGGATAATGTGGGAGAGGGTGGGGGCAGGGATGAGGGGGACAAGGAGAGAAGATGCAGTGTAAAGGGGGGTACTACGGTGCAGGCGATAGGAGTTATGACCTGATGTGAGGGTTTAGAAACATAGAAACATGTTGGCAGAAAAAGACCACATAGCCTATCTAGTCTGCCCTTCAATATCAACTACTACAATAGTCCCCTCTTTTCCCTTAGAGATCCTCTCAGTTTGTTGCATACCTTTTTGAATTCAGGTGGAGACACATTCTGTAAGGTGCATCCCGGCCTCTCTGCGTCCAATCAGAAATGAACATACAGAGATAGACGTGATTCAGATCCCACGGGGCATGTCTAGCCCCCATGAGATCAGAATCATGTCCAGGGTCAGTACCTGCAGGGCAGTCCCTATTCCGATCAGCCTGCACATACTGAGCGAAGCCCGACTAACTCAGTCCAGCTCCTGAATGGAGCCATGGCACCATGACGTCCAGTTGCCATGGCACCACGGCTCCATTGAAGTGCCGCAATCCCCGGCCACCTACTACTTTTTCTTTTCCCCGCAGCCCGACCCCCAATCTGGCCTCCCATGGCCAGGGTCAGGATGCAAGAAATCTCCTGCACACCCTCAGAATTTCAATCCTGGCTGGGCCTCCTGTCCCTCGATGTCTAGGGGGACTTATTCAACTTTGGAAGTGGAATAAGTCCCCTGTCCAATATGCCGGCCCTGGACATAAAGGGCCGACTTCAGAATCAGCCCTGTATGTCCAGGGCCACAGACCGCCCACTGCCTGCCCTAACTCTGCTTCCACACTGCTCCTTCACATGCCCATCTAAGCCTCCCCATACAAACTCCTTCTTCATATGGGGAGGCTTAGTTGTGGACGGAAAGGGGGAAGAATAGCGGGAATGGGGGATGGAATAGACTCCATACTGTTCTCATCTCTACCATCTCTACTGGGAGACTATTCCATGCATCTACCACTCTTTCAGTAAATAAATATTTCTGTATATTACACATGAGTCTATCCCTTTTCACCCTCATTTTATGCCCCCTTATAGCACAGCTTGCTTTCAATCAAAAAAGGCTCTCCTCTTGTGCATTTATGCCATGGAGGTATCTATCATATCTTCTCTATACCATCTTTCCTCTAAAGTATACATATTAAGATCCTTAAGTCTGTCCTCATATGTTTTATAAAGAAGACCACTAACCTCTGCACCGACTCTAACTGTTTATATCATTTTGAAGGTGTGGTCTCCAGAACTGCACACAATACTCCAAATGAGGTTGCACCAAAGACTTATACAGAAGCAGTATAACCTCCTTTTTTCTGCTGGCCATTCCTCTCCATATGCACCCAAGGATCCTTCTAGCTTTCACCATGGCCTTATCTACCTGTTTAGCTACTTTAAGATCAACAGACACATTCATGCACAGCTCCCGCTCTTCTTTTGTGGAGAGAAGTACTTCGCCCCCTATACTGTACCGCTCCCTTGGATTGCTGCAGCCCAACTGCATGACCCTGCATTTTTTAGCATTAAATCTCAGCTGCCAAATTATTTACCATACTCCTTCCTGAATGTCTACTCTATTGCAGATTTTGGTATCATCTGCAAAGAGGTAAACCTTACCCAACAGCCCTTCCACAATATCACTACCAAAGATGTTAAAAAGAATCAGACCAAGGAGAGATTACTGTGGCACACCACGGGTAACCTCCCTTTCCTCAGAGTGATCTCCATTTACCTGAACCTTTTGTCACCTCCCCCCCCCTAACCCAATTGGTAACTTTAGGGTCCATCCTAGAGTGCTCAGTTTGTTGATAAGTCACCTGTGCAGAACAGTGTCAAAGGCTTTACTGAAATCCAATTAAACCAAATCTAGGACTCTTCCTCTGTCCAACTCCCTGGTCACCCAGTCAAAGAAATCAATCAGATTTGTCTGACAAGACCAGCCTCTGGTGAATACATGCTGTCTCTGATCCTGTAATCCATTGGACTCCATAAACCTCATTATTTTCTCTTTGAGCAGCGTTTCCAATTATTTACTCACTACAGAAGTTAGACTAATTGGCCTGTAGTTTTCAACCACATCCTTACTTCCGCTTTTGTGTAAAGGGACCACATGTGCCTCTCTCCAGTCCTCTGGCACCACTCCTGACTCCAATGAGGAATTGAAAAGGTCAGTCAGTGGAACCACTAGAACATCCCTAAGTTCCATCAGTATTCCTGGATTTATCCCATCTGGTCCCATCGCTTTATCTACTTTTAGTTTAGCTAGTTCCTCCTGAACACAGTCTTCTGAAAATCATTTGAGATCTCCGTTGTTTCTGTTTCCATTTGTGGGTGTTTTCGGAGGTCCTGCTCCTGGCCCTTCATCTCTGAACACAGAACAGAAATATTTGTTAAGCAATTCCACTTTAACCTCATCAGCTTCTACATATTTCTCCCCTTCACCCTTAAGTCTGAAAATACCACTTTTGCCCTTCTCACTAGCATATCTGAAAAATGTCTTATCCCTCCATTTTATTGACTAGGCTATTTTTCCTTCTTTTAGTATCTTTGCTTTCCTAACTACTTTGCTAGCTTCTCTAAGTTTTTCCAAATATACATGCCTGTCTTCCATTCTCTGTGATCTCTTGTATTTCACGAAACCCTCCATCTTCTTCTTCACCTTTTTAGCTACTTCTTTTGAGAACCGTAGCAGCCTCCTTTGCATTATGCCTTTATTTTACTTTTCTAACAAAAAGGTTGGTTGCCCTTAAAATATCCCCTTTGAGTTTTGCCCACTGTCCTTCTACATCCCTCAGCTGTTCCCATCCCACTAATGACTCCTTGAGATATTGCCATCTTGGCAAAGTTAGTTTTCCTAAAATCTAAGATCCTCACTTTTGAATGGATTTTATCAGCCCTAGTCTTAATACTGAACCACACCATCTGTTGATCACTGGATGCAAGATGATCTTCCACTATAACATGAGAAACACTTTCACCATTGGTAAGCACCAAGTCCAGTATAGTCCCTTCACAAATGGGTTCTGTTACCAGTTGCCTGAACAGTTCTCCATGTAAAGAATCCAGGATCTCCTTACTTCTAGATGACACCACAGCAGGGATATGCCAATCCACATCTGGCATAATGAAATCCCCTATCAATAGCACTTCCATTTTCCTAGCAATGCTGCATATGTCTTCTATTAAATCTCCGTCTACTTCTTCTTCATGTGAGGGGGATCTGTATATCACACCAATGCAAATGGATTTCTCTTTCCCTCTTTCTAGTTTAACCCACAGTGCCTCCTATCTCCCTTTTAAACCCTGTAATTCTATAGCTTAAATGTTATTTTTCACATATAGTGCCACTCCACCTCCCCCTCCTCTTACCCTATCCTTCCTGAATAAGGTATAACCTTTTATAATTACATCCCTGTCATGGTTTTCCATGAACCATGTCTCTGTAACCGCCACTAAATCCAAGTCAGCCTGTTCTATTAAAGCCTCAACATCAGGGATCTTATTTCCCATGCTATGGGCATTTATACACACCACTTTCCAGATGTTGCACCTTTAACTCATTTCTATAGAGATATTTAATATTTCGCTAACCTGGGGGCTTTCACTTACCTGGGGACTTTCTTCACCCACTCCCAATGAATCTAGTTGAAAACCCCCTTTAGTAGGTTATCCAGTCTGCTACTGAAGACATGTTGACCCTTCTTGGACAGCTGGACGCCATCTCTGCTCTGCAACCCTTGGAACATCATTGCATGGTCCAGGAAACCAAAACACTCTCGATGACACCATCCATGCAGCCATGCATTTATCTCCAGGATGTGAGTTTCTCTGCCTCTGCCTTTACCCTCAACAGGGAGGATTGAAGAGAACATCACCTGCACATCTATCTACTCCACCTTCTGTTCCAGAGCCAGGAAGTCACTTTTGATATGCTCAGAGTGATACCTGGCAGTATTATTAGTGCCAACATGAATGAGCAACATTGGGTAATAGTCAGTAGGCTTGATGAGTCTCAGCAAACTCTCTGTAACATCTCAGATTTTGGCACATGGCAGATAGTAAACCTCCCTGGACATCAAGTCTAGTCAGCAGATGGATGCCTCAGTACCCCTCAGAAGAGAGTCACCAATCACCACTACCCTTTGCTTCCTTGTGTTCACTGATTCTGCAACTTTGTGATGCTCGTGCTCTGGTTCTTCCCTTTCCTGGGATGCTTTCACCTCCTCCACTTCTAGGGCTGCATAATGGTTTTTCATTTCAAGGGCTGGAGGAGTTGGATTGTTGATTCTGCAGGCCCTGGTGATTCGTGTCCAGCTTTCATCATTCTGCAGACTCCTATCTTCGCCTCTGTTGGGGAGCTTGGATGTTTCAAGAAGCATCTCATCAATGTACTTCTCACTGTCTTGAATGCTTCTCAGTCTCACCACCTCTTCTCTCAACTCCTCCACTTCTTTTCTGAGAGCTTCAGCATGCAGGCATCCTGCACATGGAACCTGTTCTTCAACTGGCATAGAGATCTCTGTCTGGTCAGAGGCAGAGGCTGTAATGGGGGTGACAGTTCTGGCAATATGATTCTTCCCTGCCATGTGCCAGTTGGAAGAGCTTTGGTACCTTGCTTGCAACTGAGTTCAAGTAGCTGCGCGAGTGGATTCCTAAGCTCTGCTCTGGCTTATGCATTTTGCTGTTATGGAGACTATCCCCATTTGGAAAAAAAATGGGTGATTCGGTCATATGTTGCCTTTCTTGGAATGTTTGTGGACTGGGCTCCCCTATTAAGAGACATAAAATTCTTAAGATGCTGAGGGATTTGAAAGCTGATATGGCCATGCTGCAGAAGACACACAAGGATGCGAAGGAACATGATAAACTACAATGGTGGTGGGTGGGACAGGCCTATAGTGCCTTATTGGGCTCCAAGAAAGCTGGAGTCACCTTGTTAATTCAGAAGGGGCTTGAGTTTGAACTTGAAACTCAAGTAGCAGACCCGCAGGGTCGTTACTTGATAGTAGGAGGTAGGTTGGCGGGAGCTCCCATCGCATTCTGTAATATTTATGGCCCTAACACCCCTGATGCTGATTTTTTTGCATGTCTAAGCAGGCAGCTGAGGGATTTTACTACACAGTCCCTGGTGTTTGGGGGGGACGGGACGACATAATTGCATTCTGGATCTGGCCATGGACAGGTTGCCTTCTTGAGGGCAGGGTGTAACACGCTCATATCAAGGGGTCTTGCATTTGTGTGATCTCTTGAACCTGGTAGACATGTGGAGGATGTTGCATCTCCAGGAAAGAGACTTTACCCACCTGTCATTTGGGCACAGTTCCCTGTCTCATCTTGATTATTTCCTGCTCCCATCTAACTCCCATTCGCGGGTGCAATAAGCATGTATTGGCAATATTGTAATACTGAATCATGCTCCAGTGTGGACTGATTTGGCTTGACAGGGGTCAAAGGCAGAGGTAATGGCTGGCACTTCCTAGTTCACCTATATCAGGATCCTACTTTATGTTTTTTGCAGAAGAAATGGGATGCCACTTTTTTGGAAGGCAGCAAAAACTGTTATGCAGGGCGAAATTTTGTGTCATGAAATAAGTTACAGGAAGTGTATTGATGTGCAGATTCTGCATTTGAGTTGGCAAATTAGAATGACCCACCAGGCCCTTGGGACTCAACACTCAGCGAATAAGCGTGGGGATCTTTTCGCACTCCAAACAGAGCTTAACATTTTACTTCACCAACAGTTTATAAATCTATGATGTACTACCAACATAAGCTCTTCCACCATGGTAATAGATCAGGATGACTGCTTTCTTCTTTGATTAAGAGATGGCAGGGAATGCGTAGTGTCAGCTTTGAAAGATGGGGGAGAGGTGGTGACAGACAAACACCAGATCCTTGCATTATTCTACAGATTATATAACAATTTGTATTCCACTGGGGAGGGCCCAAGTCTGGGTAAATCTAACTACCTACAGGGCATTCCTTTGCCCTGCTTAATGGAAGAACAAAAGGAGTCTTTCAATTGTCCCATCACAATGATCGAGACTGATCGGGCTATACCGCAGTCAAAGGTGTACAAGACCCCCGGTCCAGACGGTTTTGGGAATGAGTGATATAAGATGCTATGGGACTGGGTGGTGAAACCTTTACAGCAACTTTTCCGTTTTCTTACTCAGCAGAAGTCCTTTCCCTTTAACACTAACTAAGATCATATCATTGTGTTGCCTAAACCAAACCCGGATCCCCTTCTTACGTCTCCCTACTTCCTGATTTCTCTATTAACTTGTGACAATAAGCTCCTGGCCAAAATCCTAGCCTGATCATGCCCGAGTTAATCCAGAATGGGCAGTTGGATTTATTAAGGATTGGCTCCTGGAGCTTAACCTCTGGAGGGTTGTGGCCTCCATGGAGGCAAGCTATACACATCAGCAGGACTCTTTGCTTGTAAGCTTCGATGTGGAAAAGACTTTTGAGTTAGTAAATTGGGAATTTTTATTTTATTTATTTATTTATTTAGACAGTTTTGTATACCACCTTATCCTTCAATCAAAGCAGTCACAACACAATTGGGGATACATTTAACACGCAGGGATATGAGACACATACACTAATACTTACAGGGAACATGGGCAATGGAGGGTTAAGTGGCTTGCCCAAGATCACAAGGAGCACCTGTGGGACAAGAAACCCCAGTCCTTCCAGCCCAAGGTTGCTGTCCTCTAGTGGGATTTGAACCCCCGACCTTCCGGCCTGAAGTACCTTGCCCCAACCACTAGGCTACTCCTCCCTTTCTCTTTGCGGTGCTGGGGCAGCTGGGGTTTGATGGATATTTGCTTCAGGCCATCTGTTTATTCTACAGATCTCCAAGGGTGGCTGTGGTTGTTAATAGTTAAGCCTTGGAGGACTTTCCTTTGGGTAATAGCACCCGACAGGGTTGCCCACTCTCTCCCCTTTTGTTCCTCTTGTTCTTGGAACCTTTCCTGTGCTTGGTGCAAATAAACTCACAGATTGAAGGTGTTCGAGTGGGGCAGGACAATTTTAAAATCATAGCTTTCGCAGACGACATACTGGTGCATCTTAGTAACCTATAATCCTCCGAGGGCTTGTAGGGGCTGAAACTGAATAAAGACAAATCAGAAGCACTGCCTTTAGACCCTGGCTTACCCGTCCGGTGAGTCGGTCAATTTCCTTTGAAGTGGATGGAGGACTCCTTTAAGTATTTGGGGGTACATTTACCTATGGACCTGTCTTAAATGTATCATTTGAATGTTGAATGTCCTTCCTATGCTGTGATAGGAACGGGAACAATGACAGCGCTGGGAGGCTTTGCCTCTCGTTCCGTACTGGGGCGGGTGGTGTTTTATAAAATAATACTACTACAAAGATGTCTGTACCTACTTTAAGTGTTGCCTTTGCAACTGTTGAAGCATGATTTGTGAGTATGGCAACAACAACTTAATCATTTTCTTTGGTAGGGCCGCAGTCCGCAAATCCCATTTGTGAGATCGCAGGTGGGGGGGGGGGGACTGACCGGGGAGGGCTGGGGGTCCTGGATTTGGACTGCTACAATCTGAGTTGTGTTCTTCAACATTTAAGGGATTGGATCTACCAGACATCTCTATGTACACCGCTGACTTTGGAGTGCAAGATACTTGGCTCGCACCATCAGCTTTATATTCTCCATGCCCGCACGACACCCTGTCTCGCTCCTTGCATGAGAGTCCATTGGTGTGCTCATTATGGGGGGTCTAGCAGTCCCTTTGCCATATGCTACACCAGAATCCGGAGCAATTTGGTCTTCTGCCCCTTCATGAAAACCAAAACTCCCTTGTATGAGATACCTCTCATGAATTTCGATCGTGGGGGAAGCAGGCCTGTGTCACCTTTCCCAATTCCTAATGGAGGAGGGAAAGTTTAAACCATTCGCCGATTTGGCTGAGGAGTATCATTTGTCCTTGCAGGACTCATAGGCGTTTCTGCTAGTATGCCATTACATTCTTTCAATGAACCAATCTGATCATGGTCCTCAGTTTGTAGACAAATTGGCGTCCTTTTTTGAGGTGGACAGCTGGGAATGGATGTCTCTCTCAGTTATATGGAAGGAACTGCCTTCTTTAGAGACCACCAATCAGCATGGTGCACTGACACAGCAATGGAATAAAGAGCTGGGCACTACATGGATGGGAAAGGATATTACTTGGGCCGTAAACAGGGTGCCAAATCTTACTACGGAGGTTATTATGCAATAACTATTCTATAGTGTCATACTTCAGGCCTTTTTTTCTCCCTCTAGGGTGAGGGTGGTGGGCCTGACCAGTTTGGGCACATGTCCCAAGTGCCAGACCTCACACAGGACCCTGGCGTACATGCTATGGCTGTGTCCTCAAGTTCAGACGTTTTGGGGGCTGAAAGGTCAAATTGCCATATTTTCATGCAAATAATGCACCCACGTATATAACAAGCACTCAAGTATAATGCATGGAAATTATGCCATTCTGTTTGAGAATTTTCAGATAACATGCCAACGCATATAACGCAAATGCACATGCCCTTTTTGCTGGTGACCATGCCGGGAATGAAATGCAAGTCCTACACCACCAACTTCAAACTTAAAGTCGTTGTGAGAGCAGAAGAAACAAGCAACACAATGGCAGCGAGAGAGTTCGAGGTTGGAGAGACATCCATTCACGAACAGAGAAAGGAAAAAAAGAAGCTCAAGAATTTGAACCCCCAAAAATATGCATGTCATGAGCCCAAAGCAAAATGGCCTAAACTGGAGAATGACTTGAGAGATTGGGTTCTTTCTCGGAGGGAACCAATCAAGCTGTCTCTGCTATCGCAATTCAGATCAAAGTGAAGCTTCTGGCAAATGAAAGAGGAATCACTGATTTCAAAATGGGTTTCATCTTGATTTCTAGATGCATGAAAAGAAATGGACTTTCAATGAGAATGAGAACCAATGTAGGCCAGCAACTTCCGGATGACTGGGAGCAAAAGATGAACGACTTCTGTGAATTTGTCTCCTAAGAAATCTCTGAACATGGTATCTCTGCAATGGACGTTATAAATATGGATGAGGTTTCAATGTTTTTTGACATCCCTGCCAGCAGGACTGTAGCTGCTTCAGGTACAAAAACTGTAGCGATTACATCCACTGGGCATGAGAGGGTCTGCTTCACTGTAGCCCTTGGATGCACTGTGAGTGGGGTGAAATTAAAGCTGATGGTAGTTTTCAAGAAAGTTATGTCCCGTGAAAAATTGTCCACTGGTATGGTTGTCTGTTGTAATAGGAAGGGAAGGATGGACTGTGATCTTATGAAAGTATGGGTTGATAAATGTTATAGAGCAAGGCAGGGGGGATTCTTCTCCAAGAAGTCCTTACTAATTTTCAATGTCATGGCTGCCCACAAAGAAAAAAATGTTCAAAATTATATAAACTCCGCTGGTGTCCACATAGCTGTAATACCTGATGGTCTTACCTGCAAGTTACAGGCGATAGATATAGCGGTTAACCACCCATTTAAGACATTCATGAGAAGAGAGTGGGATGAATGGATGCAGTCTGGGATACACAAATTCACACCATCAGGGAGATGGTGCGGGTTTCAGAAGTCTGCAAGTGGATGTCTTCTGCTTGGGGTCTACCAGCAGAATAAGATACATTCAGATACCAACGATGAAGGTGACGATGACACCACTTCAGAAATTGCAAAAGAGCATCTGCAGTTGGCTCTTAGTTATTTCAACGATGACAATGAGGAGGGAACGTACGTACTTTGAAGGGTTTGAGAAGTCAGATGATGACTACATTGATTGAACTAGAATTGGCCTAGTCTTTTTTTTTAAAACTTTTATTTTCATTTTGCAACAAACAAAAGAAACAACACACCAAAGGAGACAAAACAAGTATACAATAAGGAAAAGTAAACCCAATTACCCCCCACCCCCACGCTTCTTCTCTAGCTGATTATGTCAGCATGTGAGCGCTTCCAAACAACAGTGATTATACATCAAAACAATCAAAAGAGTATCTACGATACAGAATAATCATGGGACAGAGATATATACAAATTTAGACAGTCAGATGAGAGCATTTAGCAGAATGTACATAGTCATTGAGCATCTTCCATTTAGACCGATGATGAGGAGTCTGAATGGGGGAAGCAAACATACGAGGTATTTGTTCATATTTACTGTAGAGACAGACATGATTCCACCATACATTGGGGCTCAGATGGGAGCTATTTTTCCAGTATTTCGTAATTAGGGAAATAGCAATGCCAAGCATAAAGTCCAAAAGGAAGTAAGCCGTTTTTGGAAGAGAGGGGATCCCCGCAGCTGAGCGAAGTCCCACTATCCTCCAAGAAAGGGGCTCTTGAAAGTGCAAAATAGACTGGATACGACCCCAGACCCGACGCCAGTAATACTGTAGTGCGGGACATTCATACATAACATGAGGTAGTGAACCAATGGCCGCATGACATGTCCAACAACTATTGCCCTGAGTAGTGTTCCATTTGGATAATCTGTCAGGAGTGTAAAAACACCGGTGGGCTAGAAAGAAGAGTGTCTGAGTGAGTGAGGCGGATCGGGAGACCCGTGTCACTCTACTCCAGACAAGGCTCCATTGCTCCGGGGTCAAAGTCACATGCAATTCTCTCTCCCATGCTTTCTGCGCTATAGGGGTATCTCTAGTTATAGCATTACATAAGGTTTTGTAAAAATTGGATGCTACACCCGGTGAACAACCGATAGATCGGATAGTCTCCGACCAACCTTGTGTAGGGGAGGCCGATGGCGGGAGCACCTTAGCACTCCGAAGGCAATGCTGAAGTTGCACCAACTGAAAGTAGTGTTTCGCTGGGAGACCAAATTCAATTTGCAATTCACTAAAAGTTTTCCAGCGACCTTCATGGAACAACTGACTAGGAATCCAAATGCCCCTAGTGTACCAGGGGCTCCACGCCATCGGCTTATTTTGTATTCGAAATCGAGTATTGTACCAAAGTGGGAGCTTGTCTAACGGACAGAGTCGGGAGTCTAAAGATTGCATAAGAGTATTAAAGGCACCTAAGGTGTCTAAAAGCATTGGTGGATAGTGGGAGTCTGATGGGAGAGTCATACCAGGGAGAAAAGTAAGAGGAATCGGTTTGCAAAGGTCCTCTTCTATGTCTAGCCACACAGGTCTACTCGGTACTGGATCTTCCAGCCAACGAGCGCCTTGTTTGAGAAGAAAAGATTGATGATACTTCAGGAAATCAGGGAATCTGACACCCCCATTTTCCTTATCTGCTTGCAGCTTATGTTTCGCTATCCTAGGTGTCTTGTTTTGCCACAAGTATCTAGTCAGAAGGCCCTCTATATCTTTATATATACGTCGAGGTAAGAGACAGGGCAACATTTCTAAAATATAATTCACTTTCGGAACAATCATCATTTTTATAGTTTCTAATCGACCCCACCAGGTAAGTGTTAAAGGAGTCCAACGGTGAGTAAGCGCCCGGACTTTAGAGGTTAAGTCCTTGGCATTGAAGGAGATAGTGTCTTCCAAAGGAGAACAATAGTGAACCCCAAGGTATTTGACCATGCGAGGTTGCCATAAAAAGGGGAAGGGTTGCATATCGGCCTGATGAAGCAAAGGATTTAATGGAAAGGCTACCGACTTGGTCCAATTTATCTTATAACCGGACAGTTGTGAGTATTTACCAATTTGCTCTAGGACAGCCGGTACTGAGTCTATAGAGACAAAAAGCATAAGGTCATCAGCATACGCTGAAATTTTGATTTCCCTATGGGTGAAGGGGACTCCATGAATCTCCTCCGATTGCCGGATTAGTAAAGCCAAGGGTTCAAGTGCAAGATCGAAAAGAAGTGGAGACAGTGGGCATCCCTGGCGAGTGCCGCGTTGAAGGGGAAAAGGCTGAGACTTTAAAGCATTGGCACATATACTGGCTGTAGGCTGTGCGTACATGGTGCGAAGACAACGGAGAAAACCTTCCCCGAATCCGTACCAGCGGAGGACTGCAAACAGGAAGGGCCACTCTAAACGATCAAAGGCCTTCTCGGCATCAAGTGAGAGGCCAACAAATGGGCGATCAAGATTAACTGCGGTAGTCAGTACATGGCATAGAGTCCGAGCATTGTCAGCAGTTGATCTACCAGGAATGAAACCGCATTGATCTGGGTGTATTAAGGTAGACATCCTATCAGAGAGCCGGGTGGAGAGAATGGTGGCAAATATTGTATAGTCCGCGTTTAGGAGGGAAATTGGATGATAATTAGCTGTTAGTTGCGGGTCTCTCCCCTCTTTCTCAAAAACTACTACATTTGCCATTGAAAAGGACCCAGAAGGAGAACCCTCCTCGGCCAGAGCAGAAAAATAAAGTTTCAAAACTGGAGCTAAGTCAGCGTGAAAGGTTTTGTAGAATTCAGCAGGGAGACCGTCTGGGCCTGCGGCTCGACCTGAGGCACATTTCTTGATAGCAGAATGAATTTCTGAGACAGTAAATGGTGTGTCCAAGGCCACTCTATCTTCGTCAGATAGGGTCGGTCTTTGTACCCCTTAAAGTAAGCGTTAAAATACTTCTGGCTAAAAATAACATTCTTTTTGATAAAGCCGTGTATAAAAATCACGAAAGTGTTATAATTTTTCGGTATCTTTTGTGACCAAGCCCCCCCCCCCCCCCGACGGATTACGGAGGGCGGTAACACGCTTGGCTTCTTTTTGACCTTTTAGGGCATTTGCTAATAATTTGCCAGCACGGTTATTTTCCCGATAATATAGCCCTTGTTGTGATTCAATATTTTTAACAGCAGCAGTGTACAAAAGCTGATTGTATTGAAAACGCAAGCGTTGTAAACGGAGTAAAATACATGGGTCAGTACGGGACGTGAGGAGACGCTCCCCAGCTTGTATCTGCTGCTCTAGAATCAGCAAATGCTGCTTTCTTTGTTTCCCCTGCCGAATTTGATAGCTAGTTATAGTTGCGCGGATAGATGCTTTAAAACCCTCCCACCAAGCCCAGCTCGCTGTGTCATGGGGTGAGTTAAAATGAAAATAATCTTGGATAGCGGCCTTTATATCAACCTGAAAATCTTTTTGACCTAGTAGGGATCTATCAAAAAACCAAGCTCGGGGAGAATCATCCCGCGCAGTGACATGTAATGATAAAGATATGGCAGCATGATCTGAAATATGGAGAGGATGAGTCCTAGCCGTGTCCACTTGAGAAATCAGTGCTTTGGAAATGAGAAAGAAATCTATTCTAGATTGGGAGTGATGGGGGGCAGAAAAGAAAGTAAACTCTAAGTCGGAGGGGTGAAGCAGCCTCCATATATCTACCAGCGCAAGATCTTGCATCAGAGCTGTAAGGGTAGCAAGACTCTTGGGTGGACTACTCGTTCTAGGCGGCTGTCTATCTATCAGAGGGTCTAACACTTGATTAAAATCACCACCAAGTATTAATGGAGTATTGGCAGAGGCCTGTGCCAACTGCGCAATACTTGCATAGTAAGCAGGGTTGTCCACATTCGGGGCATAAATGCAAATACACGTGAATTCACTATCTCCAACCTTAAGGTGCACACGGGCCCATCTACCCTCCTTGTCAGCGCTAGTATCAATTACAGTAGCTTGCAAAGATTTCTTAACCAGAATGGCTACCCCGCACCGTTTGGAAACGGCGGGAGAATAGGCAGCCACCATGTAAGGCTTAGCATTGAGTTTCAGTGTTTCAGCAGAGTTTAAGTGCGTTTCCTGAAGAAACGCTAAATCAGCATGCTCATGGCTAAGATAGCTAAGGATTTTCTTTCTTTTGATTGGACTATTAATGCCTTTTACGTTGAGTGATAAGATTTTACATAAGGCCATTCAGAAAAGTTAAAAATTCTGAGCATGATAGCGCACATAATTTCACAATGTCCCTCATATTGACTGTAGCTGGCTGTACATATTGCATAAAAGAAAATAAGCTTAGATAATACAATGAAGCGCCCCACATTAAAAAAGAAAAACCGCTGCGCGGTAGAGAAGAAGCAGAACCCCAAAAATTACTGGCGACCATGTGTCTGCGGGGAGAAGCCCCAGAGAAGGCCGAAATTGAAAAAACACATAACCTGTAGGACTGTGCGTGCTCCGAATCCGACCGAGGCACACATCATGGAGGGATAGGAGACCAAAAAACAAAAAGTCATAGAAAGAAAGAAAGAAAGTCCAGGTAGTCTCTGTGCTTGACTATGACCGCCGCATCGGGCCCTTCAAAATGGCGGACAGAGCCGGCAAATAAAAGTCCAAGTCTTTGGATTAGCGCATCTGCTCTGCTTCTTTGGAGTCTAAAAATGTTGATAGTAGATCAGGATCTTCGAATGTCCTGGTTTGGTTGTGGAGAGTCACTCGGAGCTTCGCTGGATACAACAGGCCAAAGCGAGCCTGTAGCTGTTGAAGTCGAGGGCGAAAAGCAAGGAGTTTCTTCCGACGGTCAACGGTAGGCTTTGCCAAATCAGGGAAGAAGGAGACTTTGTGACCTTCAAATTCCAAATGATGGTTCGCCCGGGCAGCATTTAAAATTTGTTCCACTTGTTGATATCGTAGCAAGCGAAAGATAATAGGCCGGGGGGTCGTTCGGTTGAGCGCCATGTGGGTAGGAACACGGTGTGCACGATCGATTTCCAGTTCTCTATGAAAAGTGATCTTCAGCAAGGAGGGAAGAGTTTTGAGCAGGAATTCTCTCATATCTCCCGCTTCCACCCCCTCCGGTATTCCAATGAGCCTCACATTGTTGCGACGGGCTCGATTATTGCTATCTTCTAACTCCTTTTGAAGATTCTGTATCTGGCGCTCAGCCTTGTCCAGTGTGCCCAAGCGCACCGCGTGCGAGTCGAGGACCCCCGCCATATTGTCCTGCCGTAATGAGAGACTTTCAAGTCGGTCCTGGAGCACTCCAAAGTCTTCTCGCATGGCTCGAAGCGCTTCTCCATTGGACTGCACCAATTCCTTCACGCCGCGTATTTCCTCTAAAATCTCCAGGTGCATTTCGGGGTTTTCCCGAAATGGAACCATCTTCTGTGGGGAGGACACCTCTGTTTTGGAGCGTTTTCCGTGAGAAGAAGAAGGAGACCCGAAGTCCAAGCGCGCTGGTTTATGGGCCGCCATCCCCCCCGAGGTACCCCGGTCAGCCCGGAGCGAAATAGTAAGTTTGTATAGGTATTAAGTCAGGATTCTAAGTAGGCCTCTCGGGAACTTCAGCGCGAAGCGTCTTACCCGCTGGACATCAGGCTCCGCCCCAGAATTGGCCTAGTCTAATTTAGTCTCATTTAGTTTCATTTACTCACATTTAGTCTCATTGAAATTTGGCATTTCAGAAATAAAGAAGTTATAAAAAAGTTAAAAATGACTGAATTTCTTTTCATGTTGTGTTGATAATTACGTATATAATGCGTAGAGGTGTATAACATGTGTGGGGGGGGGTGTTTCTGCAAAACCACATATAACACACATATTATATATATGAAAATATGGTATTTGTACGCAAGGCATGCCTACTGGGGTTGCAGGGGATTTTACGGGCCTGGCTGGACCCAGTGCCGCCTGCCTATTGGGTATGGTGTAACAGGCTTCACTGGGACATGCAAATGGAAATGTTACATATTGGAGTGGAGGAGTAGTCTAATGATTAGAGCATTGGCTTGGGAGTCAAGAGACCCAGGGTTTGATTCTCACTAGCACTCCTTGTGGTCTTGGATGTGGATGTGCCCACTTAACTCTCCATTGCCTCAGAAAAATCCAAGTTATCAATGTCCCTGTTTAATGTACATTATCAAGTTTAAATGTAAACTGCTTTGACTGAAATGATAAAGTGATATAAAAAAACTGTTAAATAAATTACAGCTTGGGGGTCAGGAACCAAACATGCAAAGTTCATGGCAGTCTGGGAACCCTACATAAAGTCCCTATTGCCACAGGGTCTTAGCATGGCCTTAAATTGTGTATTCATCCAACAGTCCAACCATCTACCCATTTTATCCAACTGCCCTTGGCTGTTACTCTCCAGAGTGCACCTCCTTGAGGGGAGGGCAGGAATGTCGGGGTTAGTTGGAAGGGAGAGGGTAAGGGGGGGCTTGTATTTGCATGTGGGTGTGATATATTGTGGGAGCCCGTTTGGATGGTTGACTACCTGTTTGATCTGGCTAATACTTCTGTGGAGGAGAAGGGATGGGCGGGGGATGTTGGGGTAACCACTTAGGGAAAAATAAAACATTGTCTATGTTGTTTGCTGTTGATGCCCCTGGCCTTGTGTCAGTGTTCCCACAGGCCAGGGGTGGGCAAGTTTGTATTCTTATTGTCTCAATAAAAATGATTTAAACATAAAATGCTACAGTCAGTGCCATTGCTTCATACTATCAGTCCTTTTGAATATTGGGCCCAGTGTTTTTAAATATCACCGCCATTGTAATAGTAATGATCTCTTCTAGAAATACAGATGTTAGGAAAGGAATGTTAGCAAATTCATTGCCTTAGAGTAAGGCGTAAAATAGGATAGACTAGCTGTTTTAGGATCACAGAAATTCTACTATGAAAAACAATTACCACAATGATGCTCTTGAATCTCAAGGGTACCGTAGCATGGACCATCAAGCTGGCACGCTTACTAGAAAAGCAGAATCTAACAGTATATAAAGACTGCAAGGCTCATCTAATCTGCCCATTCCCCTTACTTATGTATTCATTTATTTAAATTTATTTACTTGGTTTCCATACTGCTGCAATGATACAAACCTATTGGATCTTCAACTTTTCATAACAAAAAATAATTTCTGCTTATTCCATACTTTCCTGAAGTCTAATACTGGTTTGCTTCCATCACCTGCACTCAAAGGCTATGGGGGTCATTTTGGACGCCCTATTCATGTTTTGGATGTCCAAAAAAACAGGCACAGAGACATCCAAAACACAGAGATGTCTCCATAGCCGTTTTTCAAGCTGGGTCTGTGGACAACCTAGCCTGAACAGGGGCATAGTGAAGTCGTGGCTGGGACATTCCCAGGAACCTGGACACCCCCTCCTGATCTTAGAAATGCCATAGACATCTGGTATCTTGTCTAAGCTTAGACCTGCTCAGGCATGAACAGTGCTTGTTTTGGCTGAACAATGTCCAGAGACTGTAAAGATAATAGCACCCTATCATCCCCAGTACTCAGCACAATGCCAACTATAGTAGCAGGGGGAGTTGAACCCTGGCTGCCCTGTTCCTAGCTCATTTCTCTATTAGGCTATCTTAGATGTCTGGGTTCTGAAATAGGATTCTGGAGAAGTCTGTGTAGATGCCCCCACAGATGTCCATATAGGGCATATCCACATTTGTAAAATTGTGTCTGTACCTGCATGCGCCTGCTTTCTATTCTGATGTTCTGGCTTAGACATCCCAGATTGCACTTGGATGTCCCTTCTAAAATTCCCCTCCATGTGTCCATCATCCTTTCTGTGAAGAAATATTTCATTATGTTATTCCTGAATCTACCCCCTTGTTAGCTTCATACTATGACCTGCTGTTCTAGATCAATGAAAAATACTTGTTTCCAATAAATTATTTATTTCTTGCAGGTATTTCAGGGCTCAATTTTCGAAGGCATTTACATGGGTAACTGCCCTAGTTACCTATGTAAATGCCTTATCTGGGATTTTCGAACGGCACCCACGGTGGAAATCCTGGATATGTCCCTAAAGCACCCAATGCAATGCGATTAGCATCGGGGTGTATTAGGGGCATTCCGGGGTGGAGCGGGAGCGGGGGAAAGGGCTAACCGGGTAGCACTGATTTTCGATGCTACCCGCTTAGCCCTCTGTGCCTTAAAGATAGGCGGGTAGCATCGAAAATTGGTGCTACCCAGCATGCTCCTGCGGCTTTCAGGGTGTGCTGCAAGACCTGGATTTCAATGCCAGGGCCGCATATGAACCCGTCATTGAAAATCCGGGTTAAGCAGAAGGGGGGCAGGCTATGTGCCGATGCAGCACATAGCACTGCCCAGTTGAAAATCGGGCCCTGAATTCAGTTTATCAGGATCACTTTTGGGAATCCACATCCTTTGACAGAACAATAAGGTTACTTGCTTTACTGGGATGAAATTTAAGCTCCTGGTATACATGGATCCTGAAATAAAGAGGTAAAGAATATATTCTACCTTTCAAACGGCAGCTGTGTTTGTCTGTAGCAGCAAAAATGACAAAGACGCTGGTGGCAACTTGTAGATTAAGCAATTTATTGAGGCATACATTTTTGAGGACAAAAGTCCACATCATCAGGTGCATGAGGTGCATTTTAAGAGGTGGGGTAATATAAATGAAATGGGGTGGATGTGCATGGGAAGGGGGCACATGAACTACAGAGAAGGCACTGAGACATTGAAAGTGGGCTGTGGAAGAGAATGATATCAGCAGACTCACGTTAATTGACATTTATGGTGTGTGAGAGAAACCAATGGCAGGAAAATATGATTTCCATTCATATCCATAGAAACCCCAATTTCCTTATCAATGGGTTTTATCAGGGTTTTCCAGTTAATCTGAAAATCAGAGCCTGGAAACCATGTTATATTCTATGTGAAAAATCAAGTCTAGTATTACTGTCACCTAGGGACATCCACTAGGCGTTTCTTTTTTTGTAGTAATGAACAGGTACAGATTTGTTTTTAATCCTTCAGTTGTAGAAAATAGAAGTAGACTTGTAGGTCACTGTGAAATATTATTGCTTGTGTGGGTTTTGTTGGGTAGAAGGATTGCCCCCCTATATAAGAATAGATCCCTCTGTCTGGCAGAATGCGTGGTTGGAAGGACTGATGATGTTGTTGGAGTTCAGGGTGTCTAACACTGGAGAAGCCCTGTCTAGTCAAGAGATCAGTTGTGTGTTTGTTCTTTATATGCGGTTTCAGCTCCGAGATTTCTTTGTTAATCTTATCCTATTTGGTACCCTATCAAGTGGTTTGAGTAGTTTCTTGAAGAGCGTGTGTCATGGTCACTCTCTGTAGTATGTGTGATATGTGCTGCAGGGGATTTTTTATTTTAAAGTATTTTAGGAATGTCTTGTTTATATATAGATTAGAAGGAGATGTTTGGCTGTATGTGCACTAATTTATTAAAGAGGTTGTTGTTTTCCAGTTCCTACAATTGAATCTGGTGCCTTCAGTGATGATGTTCACAATGCTGGCATTATTTTAGAAAAGGCTCTGCTAAATGTGGGGCCTTTTCTAAAAAAAAAAGTGCAAGAGTACACATGCCTTCGCTGATGCATGAAGCTAAAGAACCCATTTTGCAAGTTTACACGTGAGACAAATGGCAACTGCCATGTGTATGTGCCAGCATTTATATCTGGAACTTGGTATTTCACAGCTTCCATGTGGGCCATTTTTGCAAATGCGCATGTATAAATGACACCAATTAACTACAGATGCCACTATTTTTAGTTCATTTAAATTAGAAGGGGAAAATAAATAATGGTGGCTTCAAGTGGATAACCCCCTTTATCTCTCCTGTAAAGGGCTGTGAAAAAAGTTCTCTATTTATTTATTTTAGCTGTATTTATATCCTGCTTTTCACTGGGTCAAAGCAGTCAATTGGGGGATACATTTAACACAAGGGGATATGAGACACATACACTAATACATACAGGGAACATGGGCAATGGAGGGTTAAGTGGCTTGCCCAAGACCACAAGGAGTGCCTATAGGACTAGAAATCCCTGTCCCTCTGGCCTGAAATTGCTGTCCCCAGGTGGGACTTGAACTCCTGACCCTCTGGCCTGAAGTACCTTGTCCTAACCACTAGACCACTCCTCCCTCTATATGAAATGGAGAATACATGTGTAGATTTTTGAACCACCCAGGACACTACCTAACCACACTCCTGACATAATTCCTTGCAATTTCTACGTAGTAAGGATATCCACATGTGAAATCCACCCTATCTAAAATTGTCATTTACACACGGATGTCATTGTCATATGCAAATATCAGATTTTCCATGTGGAAATTGCAAAGAAGGCTTTTGTTGATGGAATAGCCTAGTGGTTAGAGTAGTGGGCTGGAACCAGGAATTCAGAGTTTAAACCTCATTGACACTCCTAGTGGCCTTGGGCAAATCATTTATCCCTCCATTGCTTTGGGTACAAAATTAGATTGTAAGCACTGTTGGAACAGAGAATTATCTGCAATACCAGAATATAACTTGCCTTGAATTACTACTGCAAAGGTGTGAGCTAAATACAAAAGTAAAAATAATACAAATAATCCCGATAAAGGCACATTTTACAAAGGACTTCCAAGAGCAATCTGGGACGCCCAGGACAGAACAGCCTGAAAAAATTCAGGCACGTCCAGGTTTGGGTGCGATTTCACAAATGTGGACATGCCCGATATGGAAATCTGCAGGCAGTCCACATAGATGTCCATGACACAGGATCAGATACCAGGGACATCTAAGAGACATGCTGCAGTGGTTGAAACACAAAATAAGTTACCCAATAAAATAAAATATATCATTATGATTGTGGAGAGTACTGAGGGTAGTGAGGTTTCAACTGCTCTATACTCTCCAAATATTTTAGGGCCCAAACAAGCACTCTTCTGATGCCTAGTTGTGCCTAGAGCAGGTCTAAACTTGGACAGAGTCAAAGGTTCCAAAATTGATCGGGGACATTTATGACTATAGCACCGTTCTGGATATGCCTCCGCCTCACCCACTGCCTACTTGGACATCCCCATAGTGAGACATCTTAAAAAGCCATTTGTAAAGTGGCTCCAGGGATATCTCTGAAGATCTGCACATCCACACGCACGTTTTCAGACATCCAGATCACCTCCAAGCTTTTTAAAATGACCCTCAGAGTATATCTGAATTTTCAGAATGTGTTTGAGAAATTCTCTCATGAACAATTCATGAAGACATTTGAAAATCATGGGATACGGTAGGAAGCAGTGTCCTATTGTGGATTGGGAAATGGTTAAAAGAAAACAAAAATTAGGGCTAAATGGTATACGTTTTCAATGGAGAAAAGTGAATAATGGAATGCTTCTAGGATTTGTACTTGGCCCACTACTTTGTAGTATAATTATAAATGACCTGGAAATGGGAATAACATGTGAGGTGATCACATTTGCAGATGGCACAAAATTATTCAATGTTATTAAATTAGAAGGAGTGGAGGAGTAGCCTGGAACACCCAAGAGAGTGTTGTTTGATTTCCACTGGCACTCCTTGTGAACTTGGGCAAGTCACTTTACCCTTCCTTGCCTCAGAAGAAAAGGCCTGGCAATCTACTTATGGTCATACGATGCCAAGAAAATACAGGGGCTGCTAGGTTGCCAGAAGTCAGCATTGATTCAATGGCACTTTAAAAAAATCACTAGAGGACTGTAATAAATTGCAAGAGGGTCTTGAGAAACTGGACATCCAAATGGCAGATGAAATTTAATATGGACATGTGCAAAATTATGCACTTAGGGAAGAACAACCGAAACTCTAGCTATGCAATGTAAGGTTTCACATTACGAGTCACCACCCAGAGAAAGGATCTTGCCGCCATCATGGATAGTACACTGAAATCCTGCGTGCAGTGGCAGCCAAGAAAAAAATAGAATGCTAAGAATTACACACTTATATTGTGGCAAAATGGCATGTTTCCCTTTTCTCCATTAGCAAACTCATCTAAGTCTATGGAGAGACTGGGTATGCTGGCAGTATCTGTGTCTATCTAGAGAGAATGTGCATGTCTGTGTAGTATTACAGCATGATGCAAGAATAGCATATGTGTGTTTATGAATAACGAGGAAGATGTGATAAGGGTGTGCATGGATGTCTTTGTATAAACCATTTTGTTGTTGTCAAAAGGCAGTATAGAAAGAACACAAATAAAGTAAGGTCAAGTCATGGGGAGTGTCAGGAGCTCCATACATGCATGTGTGAGTGCATAGTAAGGAGAGTGTTGAGGACTGGCTGCATGCATATGGGTTTGTGTGTATGTTATGGGGAGTGTCAGGAGCTCCATACATGCATGTGTGAGTGCATAGTAAGGAGAGTGTTGAGGACTGGCTGCATGCATATGGGTTTGTGTGTATGTTATGGGGAGTGTCGGGGACTGTGTGCATGTGTGTGTGTGTGTGTGTCATGGGGAATGTTGTTGGCTGCATGCATCTCATTGACAGTGTTGGGTCTGCATGCCTGTGTACAGGACCATACCTAGCCCTGTGCGAGCGGTGCGGCCACACAGGGTGCAAAGGCTTAAGGGGTGCATTTCAGCTGTCTGCCGTTGCCTGCTGCCGCCACTTTTTCTTCTCTCATCAGTGGCAGGGCAACAGAAGACAGCTGAATTGCGCCCCTTAAGCCTTCTCATCGCACTCTAAGCAAGTCTGGTCCCTCCCTCCTCTGACGTGATGTCAGAGTAGGGAGGGACAGATCTGCTTAGAGTGCTGGCGATTGCACACCAAGCGTGCTTCTTCTCTCCTGCCGCCGTCCAGAAAGTGGCTGGATGGAGGTGCGGGGTGGGGGGGGCATGCCCGATGTGCAAGTGGCACAGGGCATGATTCACACTCAGTATGGTTCTGCCTGTGTATGTATTGGGTCTCTCATAAGCTCCCCCCCCCCAAAGCTTCTCCCAGTGTCTCTCATAATCCTTCCCAGTCTTTCATCGAGTCTCTCTCTCTTTCATGACCGCCCCCCCCCCCAGGCTTCTCATAGTCTCTTTCGCATAATCCCCCCTCAAGGCCTTCCACAGTCTCTGTCTCTTACAACCCCCCCGCCCCCCGCAATCCACTTGCTTTCTCACTCAATCATTGTTGTGCCTAGATGCAGCTCTCAAAAATGGTGTGGTGCATGCTTCCCTTACCCCAATCTTTATGGTTCAGCCCCAAAGCGGAAGAGGTTTGAGTGATCTCCTTCTTTCAAGTCTCACGTGACTTGAAACCATGAGATCACCCAAACTTCCTTCACCATGGCGGTCAACTATGCACAGAGCCGATCATGATGGGGGAAGTGTGCACTGTGCGGTTTTCTGCAGCTCTTCTTCTGGCGGTCGTCCATCTTTGCTGTGATCATGGCTACAGCTTATCTTCTGTCAGTAGGGAATGGGGTATCTGCTGACCACCGTTGTCATCTTTGCTGTGATTGTGGCTGCAGTTTATCTTCTTTTGGTGGGGGATGGGTTCCCCACTTGCCACAGCTCTCATCTTCACTGTGATTGTAGCCCGCACCTCTTTTTCTGCCTGAGGAGGATGGGGTCCTTGCTGGCACTGGCTGTCAAACCAGAGCTATTGCTGTGGGATGGTGGGGGGAGGGGGGGAACGGAGGTAGAGCATAAGCATCTGTCTTTGAATGCTTGTGCTTGAGTAAACAAACAGATGCATACAGACAGACAAAAAGAACTCTGCAATATGAGTTATCACTTATGCGAAACGTGCATAAAGGAATAGAGAATAAAACAAGAAGATCATATTGCTCAAGGTGCAGCCAGTTTTGCTGCATCTCAAAAAAGATATAGTGGAATAAGAAAAGGAAAAAATAAGGCTGACCAAAATGATAAAGGGGGTGAAATGATACCTTTATGAGGAAAGGCCAAAGAGATTAAGGCTCTTCTCTCTGGAGAAGAAATGACGGAGGAAAAATATGAATGGAGTGAAAGAGGTAAGCATGGATTAGTTATTTACTCTTTCGAACAGTACAATGACCAAGGGACATGCAATGAATCTACTAAGTAGTACATTTAAGGCTAATCAAACAAAATAGATTTTCACTCAATACAACTAAGCTCTGCAATTTGTTGCTGGATGATATAGTAAAATCTGTTAATGTAGCTGGGTTTAAAAAAAGCCTAGGGAGCGCTGTTTTTTGCTAATAAAATGATTTTAACTAAAAAAGGTTTGGAGGAAAAAGTCCATAAACCATTACTGAGGCAGACTCGAGGAAATCCACTGCTTACTCTAGGATTAACTGCATGGAATTTGTCTACCCTTTGGGATCCTGTTTGGTTCTTGTGGCATGGATTGGCCACTGCTGGAAATAGGATACTGGGCTTGATGGACCTTTTGTTTGACCCAGTATGCAATGCAATGTGTGACCCAGTGTAGCAAATCTTATTTTATTATGTAAGAGGCTGGTAGCAGCTACAGTGCTTTTTAAAGGTCTTCATTCTCTTGTATATTTTTTACATTCTGTTGTCTAACAAATATTATTCAAAATAGTAGTAGTTTGTTTCACTGATCTACACTTCAAACATGCAAAAACAATTTGAGAACTATTCTAGTAATTAAAACAAGAAGCCACAAATCTTTGATTGCACAAGTCTTCACTCTCCTTGGTTCAATACTCTGTAGTAGCCCCATTTGCAGCAATAGCAATCATAAGTTATTGAAGGCAAGTGTCTAGCAACTTTACACAGCTGGATGATCTAGTTTTTAACCATTCTTCTTAGCATAAGAGCTCAATTTCTTTCAAGTTGATTGGAAATCATCTGTGGATTTCAATCTTATAAACATTTTCTATTGCATTCAAATCTGGGCTTTTGCTGGGCTATTTGAGGGCATTCAGTTTCTTTTTGCTGAACTTCTCCACTGTTGCTTTCGCTTTGTGCTTGGGATCATATTCCCAATGCAGGGTGAATCTTCTCTCAAGTCCTATTCCTATAGCACAAGCATGTCCAACAGGTAGATCGTGATCTACCTGTAGATCGCGGAGGAGTCAGAGGTAGATCGCCAGCCCCACTTGGCTCCATCTCTCCAGCAGCTCACCCCATCGCTAGGAGAGAGCTCGTGCCAGCGCGTCATCTGCCGAGGGCTTGCCACTGCTGCTGATCCTTTGCCTGCCTTTTTTCCCTACCACTCAAAACTTATTGGTCTATTACACAGAGGATTCAGCTATTGCAATACTTGTTATTTATTCCTCCAATATGCTCAAGGCTGTTTACTCAATTAGTTGTGGAATTTCCAAAACCTCTTTTCCTCTCGTCTCACAGTTAAATTTGTGAACTGGGTCTCAGACTTCATCAGTATAAGTTACGGGATTGACTCCCCGCTGTACTACCTTTGCATCAACGACCACAGTTCATGTTAGTTTTCATACTCATGCATCCAATATTTAACATGAATATCTCAATAGTATTTTGCTGTAGGCTAAGAATGAATGCAATAAGTGAAGAAAACTTATCTTGTAATTTATCTTGTCACAATATTTAACTTGACTTGCACCGACGCCACCATTCGGCACCGCATTTGCGTTTCACGTAAGTTTCATCAGGGGTTTAATGGAATACTGTAAAAAAACACACATCTTCTCTGTAATGCCAAAAACAAGCAGAAAAAAACTCTTCAATATTTTCAGCAATCTTACATATACCTTATGAAATTGCGGAGACAACTCCTGCTAGCGCTACCCAGCGTATGTATTGTCGAGCTCTTCAGCTTCAAAAAAACGCTGCGCATGTGGGGTAATGGGAACCTCACCATTTAAACATTTCCTGCTCTCAACCACGTGACCAATCCTATCTACCTTTCAGAGACATGCCCCCCATTCAATATATATATATATATATATATATATATATATATATATATATATATATATCTCGACTCTTTTCTACGTCCGTTAATGGGAGAAATGGCCTCTTACGTCAAAGACACTTCTCATTTTTTACAACTTTTGGCAGGGAATTCGAAATGGGCAGCAGATGAACAAGTTTTTTTGTCTACACTTGATGTATCAGCCCTGTATACGAGCATCCCACAAGAGGCGGCATATGATACGATTGTTACCACTCTGCGAAATAGAGGAGATCTTTCAGAGGAAACCATATTGTTTATATCACAATTAGATGAACTTATGATATTTCAGAATTATTTTGTTTGAGCATCAATTATATTTACAAATCTCTGGGGTGGCCATGGGTGCCACGAGTGCTCCTTCTGTTGCCAATTTGTTCATGGATTTATATGAACAGCAGTGGTTGACACATTCCCCCTACAAAACTCATGTAGTATTATGGAAGCGATATATCGATGACGTTTTTATGATATGGAGAGGACCTGACACCATCTTACTGCAGTTTTTCACTTGGCTGAATAGTTTGGACCCTGCGATACAATTTACGTACACTTTTGACCGATGGAGCATTAGTTTTTTAGATGTTACCATTTCGAAAGGACAAAATGGATGGTTAACTTCATTGTATAGGAAAGAAACAGATAGGAACACTTTTCTCCACTACAAAAGTGGACACCCGAAACAACTGCGAGATAGTTTGCCACTATCACAGTTTTTCCGTTACAGAAGAAACTGCTGCGACTCTGCAGAATATAAACAACAAGCCCACAGGTTAATACAGGATTTTCAGCATCAAGGATATCCCGAACAGACTGTTACCTCTGCATATAAAAGAGCCTTATATAACAACCTGGCTTTGCTTTTGAGTACCAGCAGAGTGAAGCAAGTTGATGACAACACTATTAATTTAATAACAAAACATTCTCCATATAGTAAACAAATTAAAAATATCATTAAAAGTCATCTCAATGTTATAAGTACACTACCGGGGTTGGCTCAAAAGAAAATCAGATGTGTCTGGGTTAGACATCAACATTTTAAGGAGAAACTTAGTCCCACTGTGCTCCAACCGCTATCTGCTAGTTCCCAGAGAAGTAATATAGGACATCATCCCTGTGGAGAATGTAACATATGTTCTATATCAGAAGACATTCAGTTTTTTTAATATAATAGTATTACCTATCATCTGCGCCATCTACATCCTGTAATACCCCTTTTGTGGTTTATGGCATAAAATGCCCTTGCCGATTACTCTACATTGGTAAGACGATTCGATCGCTTAAGGTTCGCATGAATGAACATCGGAGCCGTCTGCGCTGCAGAGTACATGAAGCCCCGATAGTGGCACATTGTTTGCAGCATCAACATGCATTTGAAGACCTCAGATGTTTTTGTTTGAATAGAGTATTAACAGGACAGAATGGCAAGACCCTAGAACAATCATTGATTATTAGAGAACAACGTTGGATATATCGTCTAGGAATGGTATCCCCAGGGGGTCTTAACAATGCCATTGAATGGGGGGCATGTCTCTGAAAGTTAGATAGGATTGGTCACGTGGTTGAGAGCAGGAAATGTTTAAATGGTGAGGTTCCCATTACCCCGCATGCGCGGCGTCTTTTTGAAGCTGAAGAGCTCAACAATACATACGCTGGGTAGCGCTAGCAGGAGTTGTCTCCACAATTTCATAAGGTATATGTAAGATTGCTGAAAATATTGAAGAGTTTTTTCTGCTTGTTTTTGGCATTACAGAGAAGATGTGTGTTTTTTTACAGTATTCCATTAAACCCCTGATGAAACTTACATGAAACGCAAATGCGGTGCCGAATGGTGGCGTCGGGGCAAGTCAAGTTAGATATTGTGACAAGATAAATTACAAGATAAGTTTTCTTCACTTATTGCATTCATTCTTAGCCTACAGCAAAATACTATCGAGATATTCATGTTAAATATTGGATGCATGTGTATGAAAACTAACATGAACTGTGGTCGTTGATGCAAAGGTAGTACAGCGGGGAGTCAATCCCGTAACTTGTACTGATGAAGTCTGAGACCCAGTTCACAAATTTAACTGTGAGACGAGAGGAAAAGAGGTTTTGGAAATTCCACAACTAATTGAGTAAACAGCCTTGAGCATATTGGAGGAATAAATAACAAGTATTGCAATATGCCTTTTTTCCCTGCCTGCGGGAATCTTGCCTGTGTGTGTATTGGGGGCACTTGTTGTTGCTGCCAATAATTTGTGGGTACCCCAGGGGGCCACTGACTGCACCCCGTGATGAGACACCACAGGCCCAGTGTCATTCCTAGTCTCCTGCCTCTCAGAATCACCCATTCCTGCCCCCGCCCCAACACCCCTTAGAAGTGTGTTATATACCGGGCAATATCCATTCGCCCGGGCTTTACCTGAATACACTTAACATATTACTTGTGTTGTGTGCTGGTCATTGGTCGCGTTATGGTTTGCTTTCATTAAACATTTTTGGGCAGACACAACAAAGTGTCAAGAATTTGGTGTTTTGGCGGGCTTTTCCAATTTTGTTCTAACTTGCCTATGCCTTGCCCTCGAATTGATTCAAACCACTGTGACCTTTGCTTGCCTCTGCAATTTTATTTTGCCTAGGCTTTGCGTTGATTCTACACTGCAATTTTATTTCGCCTTGCCTTTGCGTTGATTCTACACTTTGTGCAGAATTTATTAAATCGTGTGTGGTAGTATTTGAACTTGTTTGGTGGTATTTGATTTTATCTGGTTTGCTGGACAGGTGTTTGAGTTTTTTTGATGATTGTTTGCTGGTATTTGATTGGTGCCAGTATGATGAATTCTTATTTTTACTTTTAGAACTGCATGTGTGGTTTTGGCATCTCCAGTCCTTGTATTGCACATCATCCGGAGGTCTTCAGTTCCTGTTGATCTTTAATACTTTGGGACAGTGACAGTTTTGGACCAGATTCAGCCAGTGTTTATACTAACTTAGCAGATTTGGCCTTCTTACATCCAGCCACTCCAGTATAATGAAGATGAGTGTTCCAAAGAAGAGCAAAACCTACCACTTTCATGATGAATGGGAAATGGACTACTTCTTCATCATGGTGAAAGACAAGTGTTGTTGTCTAATTTGTAACACCCCAGTATCCTTGCCCAAAAAGAGTAATCTGTAACGTCATTATAAGGCTCTGCATAGCAATAAGTTTGATGCTGATTTTCCACCCAAAAGTGAAATTTGTAAACTGAAGCTCAAAGAACTTAAATCGAAATTGGCTACTCAGCAACAGTTGATGGTGAAGCCAAGGTCATATTCGGTCAATGCAACCACAGCATCCTTCAAGGTCAGCAACCTGATCTCAAAGAAATGCAAACCTTTCACTGAAGGGGAATTTGTAAAAGATTGTTTTCTTGAAGCAGCTGACAATCTTTTTGAAGGATTTAAAAATAAGAAAGAGATCATAGCTGCTATTCAAGATGTATAATTGTCAAGAAATACTATCGTGTGGCGAATAGAAAAGATGTGTGGAGACACAACTGAACAATTGTTGGAGGATGTTTCAAATTGTGTTGCTTTCTCACTCCAACTGGATGAATCTACAGACATAAGAGACATAGCCCAGTTACTAGTCTTTATCCGGATGTTTTTTGAAGACTTCAGTGTTAAAGAAGAACTACTTGAAATGATTTCTTTAAAAGGGAGAACTACTGGTCAGGAAATATTCAGTTCTTTCCATTCTTTTGTGACAAAGTATAATCTTCCATTGCATAGACTTGTTTCCATCACTACTGATGGAGCAAGAGCAATGACAGGTGAGGTTAACGGTTTCATAGCCCTCTGTAGACAGCATGACGACTTCCCAGATTTCCTTTCTTACCACTGCATCATTCACCAGAAAGTTTTGGCAAGAAAGAGACTCAATACAAAGACTGTCATGGACATCACTTTCAAAATTGTAAATTCAGTTCATGGAAGATCACTTCAAAGATGGCTTTTCAATCTTACTCTTGATGAAGGGGCAGTGGAAATCATTTTGCACACAGATGTAAGGTGGCTAAGTAGGCACAAATTTCTGCAAAAATTTTGTGATTTGCTGAATGAAATAAGGAGTTTTTTGAAGGAGAGGGGAGATGACCAAGTAAAGTTGGAAGATGAGGAGTGGTTATGTGATCTGGCATTTCTCGCTGATTTTACAGGCAAACTAAGTGATACGAACCTTGAACTACAAGGTTAAAACAAGTGCATTGGCGAGATGATGAGTACAGTTTCGTCCTACAAGAGCAAATTTGAGCTAATGATGACTGACCTTGCAAACAACACTTTTGATCATTTTCCTAATACGCAGGACTATCTGGGACAATATCCAAATTTTGTTTTTCAGAACGAGAAGTATGTGACAGAAATCTGTTCTGTTATCCAGGAATTCGAAAATAGATTCTGAGACTTCCAAAAAATTGGAACAGTTGTGGAGTACTTGTCATACCCATTCAAAGTAGATGTGGACATTAAAGAAACTGCAGCTGCTATCAGTAAAAATTACTCATTGAACAAGCCATCTCTTGAAAACGAAATATTAACCCTTAAAAATGACATTTTTCTCAAGACCCGTGCTGAGCAAGAATCGTTTTGGAAGCTAGTGCCTAGAGACAAATTTCCCAACTTGAGAAGATGCAGTGAAGCTGTACACTCCTGTTTCGGTTCAACTTATTTGTGTGAATTTGCGTTTTCCCATATAAAAATGACAGAGTACACAACGTTCCAACATGACAGATGAACATCTCCAGGATTCCCTGAGACTGGCCCTCATGCAATATTAACCCAACTTCAAAAAGCTGGTGGATGAAATGCAGGCTCTGACGTCTCACTAATGAGCAAGAGCGAAATATTAAAGATTGTGCTAGATCAGCCTTGATCAATACTTGACCTCAGTTTAACACAAATTACTCAATAAAAGTTAAAGAAAGTTATTAAGACAGTTAAAGAAAGTTATTACTCAATAAAACTTTAAGAAGAAATGTACTTTCCATTTCCCCTCACAGTTCTTACTGGATCTTCGTCTCTCTGTTTTGTTTTTGCTTAATTTGCTTAACAGTTGATCACATCCAAGTAAATGACAGAAGTTCATTAAAAATGGGGAGGGGGGGGGAATCCTCCAACTTAATTGGTTAAAATTTAATTTGAAACTAATTTGAAACTTAATTTTTATGGTGGTAGAATCACCTGCACTTTTGGCCGGAAAAAGTAGATCATGACCTGTTTGAAGTTGGACATGCCTGCTACAGCAGATTGGAACAGAATTTCCTCCAGGTTCTGCTTGTACTTTGCACCATCCATCTTTTCCTTGATCTTCACAAGCCTTTCTGTCCTTCCCATTTCCCCTAATGCTGTATTCTAGGGATGGTGTTAGCCAAGCGATGTGCTCTATTTGTTTTACAATGCACATATTGCTTAGCATCGAGACCAAAAATTCCACTTTGGTCTTATCAGACCATAGGACCTTCTCCCACTAGTGTCCCCTAAGTGTTTCTTTGTAAATGATGTGTAGGACATGATGTATTTTCTTCAGGAATAGTTTCCTTCTTGCAACTCTCTCATACAGGGAATGTTTGATGCTTAATCTTGAAATTATTGAACAGCCATCATTTTCCTCAAACTCAGCCAGAAACCTCTGTGTCTTCTAAAGGAATCATGCCTTCCTCAGCAGTTTCCTTAATTCACAGCTACTGACTATGGAAAGACAGCCTGATTAAAGCAGTATCTTGGTGGTGCATGTGAGAAACCCCATCAATGTAAATCCAAATTGTATGTAACACTGATGCAACTGTGGGTTCTAAAGCTGTTTAATCAGATTGAAGAAGCTGATTTCTTACATAGGGCAATATCTAAAGTCCATGGCCATGGTGTTTAAATAAAATGTAGATATTCAGCACTGACATCTGGAGGGGGACCAGTGCTGAACATGTGGATTCAGCACTGGCTGGCTAGTACCATCAGAAAAACAGTGATTTTCAGCCAACTACAGTCAAACCTCGGTTTTCGTATGCCCCGGTTTTCGTATGCTTCGGTTTTCAACGTCTTTTTTCATTGAGATTTTGTCCCGGTTCTCGTACATCTGCTCGGTTTTCGTACAATTTAAAATGGTCCGTTCCAGGGGGGGTCGTTCAGTAAAGTACAGTACTTAGCTTGTTTTTGCGATCCAGACCTGTTTGCTTTCAGCGATCCTTTGAGAAATACAGTAGCAAGAATCAAGGAGTGAGAGTGTGGCTGATCTGATGCTTCCGACACGCTTTCAATTAGAGGACTCCCTGCTGGGACTCCCTGCTGACGGCGAAACTTTGATGGGTCTTCCAAACATGCCAGTCCTGATGGGTCTTCCAAACTTGCTGCTGAGCATTTCTTCCAGCTTGCAATTTGCTTTTGAAATGGAATCGGAGGTGGGTGAGAGAGTCGGAGATCAGATTACAGTGCTGTATCTGTGTGTGTGTGTGTGTGTGCGCTGTCCTGTGATGATCGGGCAGGTGAGAGAAGTGACAGGAGCTGTTCTACTGCCTGGGTGAGACTTCAGGGGCCTGTGCTGCTGCAGCCATTGCCACATGGCTCTGGAACGCATGCTCAGCTCTGCGTTCCAGGTTGCCTGAGCGGGAGAGTGGTGTTTCCGGTGGCTGTGGCTGTTTCTCCTCCCTCTCCCCTCCTCACCGTCTTCCATATGCCAACAAGAGTCTTCAATAAAGGTAAAAGTGATGTTAAATGTTCATTTATCCATTTCATTAGTCATTTATATTTATTTCTCATTGTTTTCTGTATGAAAAATATAGTTATTCTCTATAAAATGTATTTTTTGTGAATATTTTTGCGTGTCTGGAATGGATTAATTGGATTTACATTATTTCTTATGGGAAATATTGCTTCAGTTTTCATACGTTTCGGTTTTAGTCAGACTTTTTTGAACGGATTAATCATGAAAACCGAGGTTTGACTGTATCTGTATAACTGGCCACATAGTACTTAGGAAAGCTTTTTTGCTGTCCTAAGTTATGCACATCATTATCCAATTGCTTTATCTGGATAATTTCCCACTTTGCCCTGACTCCACCTCTGGAACACTCTGGCACAATCTGGATACAGCCTAGATTGTCTGTGGGGATATTCAAAAGCACTATCCAGATTGTGCTGCTGAATATCATGGTTGATGGAGCTTATCTGCTTAGAAGGTACTGCTAGTCGGATAAGTCTTACTGAATATGAGGCAAACAGGATTTATGCCAGACTTTCTATTTTGGAAAGCAGGCTAAGGTAATCATTCCAATTTGCATTTAGCAGGGATATACATCTAGGTCGAATGTATATCCCTGCTAAACGCGAGGGTGCTGATTACACTCACAGAGCTCCCCGCACATACTACAGAGATGTACAGGGAGCTCTGGATGGGGGCGGGAAGGGCGGGCAGGAGAAGGAGTGACGGCGGGGAGTAGGTGGGACCCTGACCCTGGATGTACAGGACCGATTCCGGTGTTAGCCTTGGGGGTTGACGATTGGAGGTGGAATAAGTCCCCCCCCTTAACATTGATACCGGGACCCTGGGAGAAGGTGAGGAGTTGAGGGTTTCCCTGCAGCACGATACCGGCCTTGGAAGGCCTGATTGGTGGTCGGGCAATGGGGAAAGACACAATTTGGAGTTGTGTGGGTGATCAGGACTACTGCATGGAGTCACAGTGCCACTGGCAATGGAACGCCATGGCATTGTGGCTCCATGCGGCTTTGGGAGGCCAGATCGTGGGTTGGGGAAAGCAATTTGGAGGCTGGCAGTCAGTGATCGCAGCTTTTAAATGGAGCCACAGTACCATGGCAACCAGATGCCATGGCATCGCGGTTCCATTTAAAAGCCCTGACTGAGTTAGTTGGGCAAAGCCTGTACATGCAGGCCAGGCTAAATTGTGGTCCCGGCCTGCACGTACAGACCTGTTCGCGATTCTGATTCTGCAAGGCTAGACGTGCCCTGCGGCATCAGAATCGCGAATCCCTCTGTGCATCCGGTTCCGGTCGGGTGCACAGATGGCTTCTATGTCTGGGATGGAATCGGGCCTTAAATGTATAAGGTGAAAGACGTATAAGTTTTGCTTTTGGCACTTGTATGGAAATAAAAAATAGATTTGAGGAAAAAAAGATTTTCTAAAAAAGTATAACATTTGAAATGAAAAGTTGTGAAATATGGATCCATTTGGGCCATTAATCTAGAGTGGTGGAGCAGCCTAATGGTTAAAGCAAAAGACTGAGAGCCAGGGAGACCAGGTTTAGATCTTACTGTAGCTCCTTGTGATTTTTGGGCAAGACACTTAACTCTCCATTGCCTAAGGTACAAACTTAAGCACAGTTTACAAAGGACATCCACATGCAAAATGGGATGCCCAAGCCTGAATATCCCTAAAATTAGCAAGTATGTCCAAGTTCATGCATGACTTTACAAACGTGGATGTGCCTGAAATGGCTTTCTGTAGGGACATCTATATAGATGCTCCCAGTACAATATTTAATACCAGAGACGACTTCAAGACATGTAGCGATGGTGCAAATCCAAAACAAGTTTCCCAAACACGCACAACATAGAATTGTCATTGTAAAGAGTATTGAAGATAGTGTGGTGCCAAGTTCTCAACACACTTCAGATGTTTTAGTGCCAGACTGAGCACTTTTCCAATGCCTATTCATGCCTGGAGCACGTCTTTATCTTTATCTTTATATAGTCGCTTGATATACCACCCAAGAATATGCATCAGGGCGGTGTACAATAAAAACAAAATAGAAAACAGAAAAGAAAGGAATGACAATAATCGGATAGGAAAGAAAAGGGACAGGAAGAGACAGAAATGGGATATCAGAAGGAGTGGGGGGGGGGAAGAAAGGAAGGGCTGATGAGAGAGGAGGCTGGTGGAATGTGCTAGTATTAGGGTTCGGGGAGGTCGAATGCCTGCTGAAAGAGATGTGTTTTGAGTAAACCCTTAAAGCATTGATAGGACAGTTCGGTGTGGGGGGTAAGGGGGAGGGAGTTCCAGAGGGCGGGAGCCAGGAAGAAGAAAGCGGAATAATGAATAGATTCCAGGTGAGCCGAGGAGGGGGAGGAAAGAAAGAGGCGACTGCCGTGGGCTGAATGGAGGAGGCGGGGGGAAGGCTGCAGACGGATGGAATCTGCTAGGTATTGGGGGGTGCCAGTGTGTAATGATTTATGTGTGAGAATGAGGAGCTTATAGATGAATCAAAATTCGAGTGGGAGCCAGTGCAGACGGAGAAGGAGGGGGGTGACACGGCCCCTGGAGGAGGAGTGGGTGAGCAGGCGTGCAGCTGTGTTTTGGACCAACTGTAGATACCGGAGTTGATATTGTGGGAGGCCTGCCAAGACAGTATTGCAATAGTCGAGCCTTGATATAACGAGTGAAAGGACCAATGATGTGAGGGAGGAGGAGGGAAGGAAGGAGCGAACAGCGCGGATTTGGTGCAGGAAAAAGAGAGAGCTGCGGATGAGCGTGGAAATGTGGTGATGAAAGAAGAGAGAGGAGTTGAGGGAGACCCTGAGATAGCGAAGAAAAGAAACCAGGGGAATAGGGGTGGAGAGGAAGAGAGGGGAGCAGGTAGGAGGAGGGGTGCTGAATGAAAACCACAGGGCGGCTGATTTGGAAGGATTGACATGGAGGAAGCTACTGCTTAGCCATGAGGTAACACGGGTGAGACAAAGATTAAGGGTGGAAAGATCGGGGGAGAGGGAACTGGTTTGGTGCACAAGAAGGATGTCATCTACATAGAAATAGCCAGAGATACCAGATTGCTGAACAATGAGTGCAAGAGGGGCGAGAAAGATGTTAAAGAGGAGAGGGGCAAGAACCGAATCCTGAGGAACCCCGCAGTGGAGAGCCAGTGGGGAAGAGGTAGCTGAGCTGGTCCTGACCGAGAAGGTGCGAGAAGAGAGTAAAGAGTGAAACCATGAGAGAACAGACCCGTGGATCCCAAGATCAACCAAGTGGGCAAGAAAAGTGCGATGATCAACAATGTCAAAAGCAGAGGACAGATCCAAGGCCACCACAAGGGAAAGGTCACCATGGTCGTGGGATTTGTGCACTTCATTCAGAAGGGAGGTGAAGATGGTTTCAGTGCTGTGCCCAGTGCGGAAGCCAGACTGGCGTGGGTGGAGGGAGAGAGTGGAATGGAGATGAGTAGAGAGCTGGGTGAAAACAAGCTTTTCCAGGATTTTAGAGAGAAAAGGGAGGTTGGACACTGGGCGCCAGTTGGCAGGAACGGAGGGGTCGAAAGAGGGCTTCTTGAGGAGCGGGTGAATGAGAGCGTGTTTCCAGGCTGACGGAAAAACACCGGAAAAAAGGCTATTGTTGAAAATGTGGAGTATGTAGGGGAGCAGGGTGAGGGAGGGATCCAGCAGCCAGGAGGAAGGCAGAGGGTCATGCGGGCAGGTAGTTTTGTGAGAAGAAGCAATGGACTTGCAAAGCTCAGGCTCGGGTTTGGATGTGGGTGCAGATGTCCCTGAGGGTTCTAGATTGATTGGGAATATCTATGCACGTAGCTCTACCCAGACATGACCCTCTCATACACCAGACATGCCTCTGTCACACACTCTGCCTATTTAGATGTCCCTGAAGCTGATACATCTAAAAAAAACATTTCTGTAATCACTCCGGGGACATCTCCGTGATTTGGATGTCCATATGCATATTTTTGGACATCCAAATCACATCTATGCAATTTAAAATGACCCCCTTAGATTTTAAACTGTCTGGGGATAGGAAAATATCTACTGTACCTGAATGTAACTCACCTTGAGTTACCACTAAATATGAGCTAAATCCAAAATCCCTTCATTAGAAAGCCAAATACATGGAATAGATTACTTAGACTTGTTGAATTTTTGTCTGCTTCTGATATAAGTTAAGTACATTTTGGTGATTCCTTTAACTTTTTCTTGCATAAGATACAAAAATACATTGTTTCAGCCTTTCATCCCTAGAACCAAAAGGCAGTGGTGTACCAAGAGCAGGGTGGTGGATGCGGCCCACCCGAGTGCCGGTTGGGAGGGGGTACACCCCCGTCAGGCCTACATGGTAGAGCCAGCCTGGGCCATGGGTGGCTTGCTGCGCTGCCTCCACTCCAGGCCCAGCGGCTGTTCTCTCCTGGCGGAAGTCTTGCAAATCACAAGACTTCAGTCTGAAGGAAAACAGCTACTGGGCTTAGAGTGGAGGCAGTGTGGCAAGCCACTCACGGCTTTAAGTTACATTTTCCGTGCTGACTCTGCCATTTAGGCCTGGCAGGGGGGGGGGGGGGGTTGCTGGCCTAAAGTGGGGAGATGCTTGCCCCATTTGCTCACAGGACTTGGAATGCCACTACCAAAAGAGATGCCTTCACAGAACTTCCTAACCATGCTTGAGTCAACTGGTGAGGACATGAGTTAACGTTTGTGCTTAATGTAGGTCACTCATACAACTGTGTAATGTGCCAACTGTCAGGACACTAATTTTATCTGAAGTCTTCAGATGACTTTCATTACAGTGTCTGTTCCATAAAATATTACCCAAGCCGCAGCATAATGATAAAAATTATGCTTAGTTAATTCACAAAATAAAATTTATTAGCTTCTGTAAGTGATGGTAGGGAAAGAATGTCCATCTTATGTTCTTAATATGAAATTAAATGCTTTTGATAGATGTTATACTTATTTATGGTGAAAATGATTTATTTTCCCATAGTTAGCTCTTAATTTTGGCATATGCATGCATGTAGTTAAAGCATGCCAGAGAATAATCCCTAAAAATGAAATATCTATTGCAGAATGTCTTTACCATCTACAGTAAAATCACGGTGTAGTCTCTCCCTTTATTGGATTGTTTGCAGCTTCCTTTAGATTGGTTCTACATATTTAAGTTTCACGAGAATTACCCAACAAGCAAAAACATGTAATTAAATCTGTTGAGTGTTGAACAAGTACATACTGAGAGAAGCTGTGGGCTCTCCTTGTTTGCCAAAGGTTAGTGGTTGATATTATCTGTTGGTCTTTGCAGTGGTTTTCCATAAGGGAAAAAGAGTGATTCTACTGAAACAGCTTGGCTGTAACCTAAGAATTTTCTTCCAATTCTGAGCTTGAAGATTGGAGGAAAAAGGTTAATATATCGGGGTATATTTATTAAAGCGCCCCGAGTAGCATGGAGCAAACACATGGTTAGTGTGTGGTATTACCGTGGCTGAGCCTAGCAGCCATAGTAGACACAAGGGGTGTGGCCATTGTAGGCTACTACTGCCATGCCAGTTGCATCACGCGATAGGGAATGCGTGGCCATAGCGCATGTGTACAGTGAATGCATTCACAATGTGCGCCCTGCAAAGGAAAGCCACAAATGCGTTATTAGGATGGCAGCGGGCAACAGTAATAAATGTACCCCGACCACACCTACAGTAAAGTAGCAACTGGCTAGTACAGAATAGAGATGGATGACTGGGAATAGGCACTACTGCCTGCACAGATCAGAGCACAGGGGCGAAGGACAAAAGTGTAGGGCATGCAAATCAGAAAAGCAAACACAAGCAGAGAGTCTGTGCTGCGTTCCAACTGTGGAAGATGGTGCAAACATAGCATCTGAAGATGCAGGGGGCCTTGTATGGGATCAGGCAGGATGTCCTCAGTGTCCATCATGGGGCACAGGTATGATGCCATCCTCACCCTGAGGCGCCCAGTCATTCCTCTGATATGGCTTGAACAGCACCAAAGCCATTGTTCATTCAGGAAGGCGCTGAAGCACCACCTATTCATACGGCATTACCCAGACAACAGCCCCATAGGTCAACTAACAAACATGTCCACAAGCACTAAGACCCCCACACCAGCACACCTAGCACACCAGAGAGCAGCCAGCCCCAAAGCTGCAACCTCAAGTAAGCTTCACTGCGCACAGTACAGTTACTAATGTATATAATGTAAATAAGTTATAGACAGTTACCCCAGTTTCTAGCCAATTTATATTTCCTGTTTTATTGTAAATACAATACAGTCACATCTGCATTGCATAAGCTACAGTTAAATGTACACCGCACTGATATTGAATAGCGCGGTATAGAAGAGAAATTAAATAAATAAATAAAATAAATTGTAGAGTGTTCCCCCTGTGTGTGCACATGTATGTGGCCATCTACCCATAGAGGACCCCCACTGCTCCTGCTTACCAGGAGGAGCTCTGGAAGATACCACATGGGGGTAAAGAATCCCAAACAGCCCCCAGGCTGAGTACCCCACCTGCTAGCTGTGTTCTCTGCAGTCTAGGTGAACAGCACTCTTGTTGTCTCAGAGTGAGGGGGGTCCATACCCCTGCATCTCCAGATGCCACATTTGCACCTATCATCTACAGTTTGAGACACAGTACATACTCTCTGCATGTGTTTGTTCTGCTGATTTGCGTGCCCCGCTCTCTTGTACTCAGCCCCTATGCTCTGAGCTGAGCTTGCTGTTCAGCCCATTCCCACTCATCACTCTATTCTGAACTGCCCAGTTGCTACCTTCCTGTAAGTGTGCTAGGGACACAGTTCTTATTGTCCACAGTGAATTGCCATAGTTCTTACTGGCCCAATGACGCCCCAATATCATGCTTGTAGCATTCTTTTTACCAGCACACATGGAGACCGTACACAATGGGTGTAAGCATTGTTCGCATTCACTGGGCCATGAGTTCAATACTACCACACTAGTGCCACAGCTAGCATGGTGGTAGCAGTGTACTGCAGCCATGCCCCTTGTGTTTACCTCTGCTGCTGGGCTCCGACATGGTACTAACACATGAATGGCACACATTAATCTCACGTTCCCTACCACACTTTAGTAAACATGCCCAAGAATTACAAATGAAATAATTACATAAGAATATAAGAAATGTTATACTGGGCCAGACCAAGGTCCATCAAGCCCAGTATCCTGTTTCCAACAGTGGCCAATCCAGGTTACGAGTACCTGGCAGGTTCCCAAAAAAGGCATACAGGTTCCACAATGCTTGCCCTGGGGCCACCAGTGTATTTCCCAGGTCCTCTTTAATGTTTATGAACTTTTCCTCCAGGGACTAGTCCAAACCTTTTTTAAACCCAGATCACTAACAGCCTTCACTACATCTTCCGATAACGAATTCCAGAATTTGATTACACGTTGAGTAAACAAATATTTTCTAGAATTAGCCTTAAATGGGTTACACTGTAGTTTCATTGTGTGTCCCCTAGTCTTTCTACTTTTTGATGGCATAAACAACCGATCTACGTTTATCCATTCTACTCCAATCATTAATTTATCATTTCTCCTCTCAGCGTCTCTTTTCCAAGTTGAAGAACCCTAAACCTTTTAGCCTCTCCTCATAGGGGTATCCTTCCATCCCATTTACCATTTTGGTGACTCTTCTCTGTACCTTCTCTAATAACGTATAACTTTATGTGTTTGGTTTTGGGGTGAATATTAGCCCCAACTCTATCCTTGAAGAAAGGATACTAGCAAAAGGGGGAAATTAGGACATCCCGACAGAGAGGTTGCAATAAAGATAAAAGTAACCCAGATGCCCTGAAAGTTTCCAAATTATCCTTATCAATTGATAACCATATTAATATGAATAAAATACAACCTCTAAAATGCCTGTATGCAAATGCTAGAAGTCTTAAAAAATAAGATGGGAGAGCTAGAATATATAGCACTAAATGAAAGCATCTCAAAGACCTGGTGGAAGGAGGAAATCCACTGAGACACTGTAATACCTGGGTACAAACTATATTGCAATGAAAGGGTAGATCAAATTGGTGGAAAGGTTTCTCTCTATGTTAGAGAGGGCATTCGGTCACATAGGATTAAAGTTTTGCATGAAACAAAATACACTGTAGAATCTCTATGGACAAAAATCCCATGAAAAAAGGGGAAGGCGATGGCAGTGAAAGTGTACTACCAACCGCCTGGCCAGAATGAACAGATGGATGATGAAATGTTAAGAGAAATCAGTGAAGCTAACAAAAGTTACAACACAGTAATCATGAGTGATTTCAATTACCCCGGTATCAACTGGGTCAGTATCACTGCGGGGCATACTAGGGAAATAAAGTTTCTAGATGAATTAAATGACTGTTTCTTGGAACAGCTGATTCATGAACCAACAAGAGGGGAAGCTATTTTGGACCTATTTCTTAGTGGAACACGGGATCCATGTAAGAGATAAGAATGTTGGGCCCACTTAGCAATAGTGATCATAGCATGATCACATTTGATTTAATAAATGGAAGCAGGATGGCAGGGAAATCCATGGTACAACTTTTTAACTTTCAAAAGAGAGAGTATGACAAACTGATAAAAATAGTTAAGAAGAAATTAAAAGGAGCAGCTGCAAAGGTTAAAGATTTACATCAAGATGAGTATTGTTTAAAAATACTATCTTGGAAGCCCAGACCACATGTATTCCACGCTTTAAGAAAAGTTGATGAAAGGTTAAAAACTGCCAGCAGGGTTTAAAGGCGAGGTTAGAGAAGCTGTTGTAGCCAAAAAAGCATCTTTCAGGAAATGGAGAAAGGAGCCAAATGACAAAAATGGGAAACATAAGCATTGGCAAGTTAGATGCAAGGCATTGATAAGTCAGGCAAAGAGAGAATTTGAAAAAAAGCTTGCCATGGAAGCTAAAATGCATAATAAAAACTTTTTCAAGTACATTTGTAGCAAAAAACCTGCAAGATAGTCAGTTGGACCACTGGATGATAGAGGGGTAAATGGGACGTTAAGGAAGAACAAGAACATAGTGGAGGGACTGAATGAATTTTTTGCTTCAGTCATTACTGAAGAAGATGTAGGGAAGTTACTCATGCCTGAAATGGTATTTAAAGATGATGCAAAGGAAGAATTGAAATAAATATTGATAAACTGGGAAGATGTATTATAAGTATTTGATAAACTGAAAAGTAAATCACCTGGACCAGATGGTATACAACTGAGGGTGTTGAAAGAACTGAAATATAAGAGATTACAGACCTACTATTAGTAATCTGTGAATTATCACTAAAATCATCTGTAGTACCTGAAGAATGGCCAATGTAACGTCAGTTTTCAGAAAAGGGTTCCAGGGCTGATTGGGAAACTACAGATTGGTGAGCCTGATGTCAGTACCTGGCAAAATGGTAAAATTACTGAACATGTAGATAGTCATGGTTTAATGGGAGAAAGTCAACATGGATTTAGCCAAGGATAGTCTTGTCTTACAAATCTGTTATATTTTTTTGAAGGTGTGAATACACAGTTAGACAAAGGTGAGCTGGTTGATATAATGTATCTGGATTTACAGAAAACCTTTGACAAGGTCCCTCATGAGAGACTCTTGGCCAAATTAAAAAGTCATGGGATAGGAGGCAGTATAGTATTGTGGATCAGGAACTGGTTAAAAGATAGAAAACATAGAGTAGGGCTAAATGGCCAATTTTCTCAGTGGAGAAAGGTGAATAGTTGAGTACCTCAGGAATCTGTACTAGGTCTGCTGCTTTTTAACATATTCATATATGACCTAGAAATGGGAATTACATTTATTGCTCAGCAATATTATGCATCCTTTGGGAAAATGCAATGTTAGTTTTGGGTTTTGTGCACTTGGTAAGGGTCTATCCTTAGCAGTTTGAGACGTGTTTGTAGAGATGACCAAGGCAGGGCTAAGTTCCGTCAGGTTGATGTCAAGTCATTATGACCCTCTGAATAGTTGTCCTAAACTGTGTTCAGTCAAGCAGCTAATTGTTGATAGAGTAGCATCCATAGCTGCTGTCATTGTACCAATAGACTACTTGGATTTTGTACTGTACCTAGGATCAGCAGCACCATCCAGTGTCCCTATCAAGAACTGTCATTCTTATACAGGATAAGGACTTGTACTTTCCAGAATCCTGGGAGGTTACCCCTTGGCATTCAATTCAGGATTGAAGAAAGCTCCTTGGAGAAGGGAAAGCCTACGTCCTATAAAAACCTCAACCAAAGGCAGATTCCTGTCTTTGGCTCTCAGCCACTGCACCATGGTTGCTGTTTGCTTGTCCTTTTGTTCTCTTTTCTACTACTACTACTACTACTACTACTACTACTATTTATCACTTATAGAGCGCCACGCATGCAGCGCTGTACAGCTAACCAACAAGAGGCAGCCAGAATACAAGAGACAGTCCCTGCCCATCAGAGTCATGCTCATCGGAGCTTACAATCTAGTCAGAACATTACAGAGCATTGGTCGGATTAGTGCAAGGCACAGTATGGTCAATAAATTTGGGGGTTAAGATAAGATAAGGATAGAAGTCAGGATCTGAAAGAGATGGTGAAGAGGTTGGTCTTCAACCTGGATTTGAAGAGGGCCAGGGAGGGTGCCTGGTGTATAGACACAGGTAAGCTGTTCCAGGCGTGAGGTGCTGCAAGGTGAAAGGAGCGAAGTCGGAAGTTAGCGGTGTGGGTGAAAGGCATAGATAGAAGTAATTTGCTAGCAGAGCGCAGGTTCCAAGAGGGGACGTAGGGAGAGATAAGAGATAAGAGGTATTGAGGGGCCGCAGAGTGAATGCATTTATAGGTTAGTAGGAGAAGTTTGAATTGGATGCGGAATTGGACAGGGAGCCAGTGAAGCGACTTGAGAAGAGGAGTAATGTGGGTGTAGCGATATTGGCGGAAGATTAGTCGAGCAGCATGATTTTGTATAGATTGAAGGGGAAGGAGGTGGCTGACGGGGAGACCAGCAAGTAGGTTGCAATAATCAAGGCGAGAGGAGATTAAGGAGTGGATAAGCGTTTTGGTGGTGTGTTCAGAGAGGAAGGGGCAGATTTTGCTAATGTTGTAGAGAAAGAAGCGACAGGTCTTGGCTACAAGCTGGATGTGTGCGGAGAAGGAGAGGGAGGTGTCAAAGGTAACCCTAGGTTGTGGGCCGAGAGAACAGGAAGGATAGTAGCTCCGTCCACATAGACTGAGAAAGGGGGAAGAGGAGAGGAGGAGTTGGGGGAGAAAGACAAGGAGTTCAGTCTTAACCATGTTTAGTTTCAATCGGCGATGAGATATCCAGGCAGCGATGTCGGAGAGGCAGGCAGAGATCTTGGACTGGGTTGCTGGAGAAATATTAGGTGTAGAGAGGTAGATTTGGGAATCATTGGCATAAAGATGGTACTGAAAGCCGTGGGAGGAGATAAGCATGCCAAGGGCTTGGGTGTAGAGAGAGTAAAGGAGGGGGCCCAAGACGGATCCCTGGGGTACACCTACATGGAGCGGGGTAGGGGAGGAGGAGGAGCCGCCAGAGCATACATTGAATGAGTGATGGGAGAGGTAGGAGGAGAACCAGGATAGTACCAGGTCCTTGAAGCCAAGGGAGGAGAGGGTGGTGAGAAGAAAATTGTGGTCAACTGTGTCAAAGGCAGCGGAGAGATCAAGAAGGATGAGGATGGAGTAGAGGCCCTTAGATTTAGCCAGAAACAGGTCATTGGAGACTCTTGCGAGAGCTGTTTCAGTGGAGTGTAAGGGACGGAAGCCGGATTGTAGTGGATTCAGGAGGGCCTGTGAGGTGAGGAAGTCGAGGCAGTGTCGGTGGACTGCACGTTCTAGTAGTTTGGGTATGAAGGGAAAGAGGGAGATGGGTCGACAGTTAGAAGGGCATGTGGGTTCGAGTGAGGGTTTCTTGAGGAGAGGTGTGATAACAGCATGTTTGAAGTCAACGGGGACAGTTGCAGTAGAGAGTGAAAGGTTGAAGATATGAGAGATGGTGGGTACAATGGTGGAGGAGATGGGGTGTAGGAGATGGGTGGGGATAGAGTCAGATGAACAGGTGGTGGGTTTGGAGGAGGTAAGAAGGTGTGCAGTTTCTTCTTCAGAGATTGGGGGAAGGAGGAGAGGGTGGCAAAGAAAGTACGGATGGGGGAGAATTGGGAAGGGGGGAGGTAGATGAGGGGGTGGGGAATTGGAGGGTAATCTTGTGGATTTTGTCATGGAAGTAATCGGCTAGGTTTTGTGCAGAAAGGGAAGGCGGGACCGGGGGCGGGGGGACTTTGAGGAGAGAATTGAGGGTATTAAAGAAACGGCGAGGATCAGAGGCAAGGGAGTTGGTCAGGTGGATGTAGTAGTCTTGTTTGGCAAGTGCTATGGCTGACTGGAAGGAGCCAAGCATGAATTTGAAGTGTAGAAGGTCCTCCGGGGAGCGGGATTTGAACCAAGCACGCTCGGCGGAACGTGCACAGGTGCATAGATAACGGGTTGTGGGCGAAAGCCAGGGCTGGGGAGTAGATCGTTTGACTGGACGTGGGGTGGGTGGGGCAAGAGTGTCAAGAGCTGAGGAGAGTATGGCATTGTAGGAAGATAGTGCCTTGTCGACGGACTTGGAGGATATAATGGAGGAGAGAGATGGAGAAATGGTGGAGGAGAGAGTCAGGGGGTCAATATTATGGATGTTTCTAAATAGGTCAGATGAGACAAGACGAGGTTGAGGTGGTGGAAGCTGAAGAGTAAAGGTTAAAAGGTGATGGTCAGATGAGGGAAGGATTGAGTTGCGGATGTTTGAGGGAGAGGAATTGGAGAAGAGTATTAGGTCAAGGCAGTGGCCATGTAGGTGGGTGGGGGTGGTGGAGCAGAGTTGGAGGTTGTACGAGGAGATGACGGCGAGGAATTTTGAGGCGTGGGGGTCGGAGGGGTTGTCGACATGAATGTTGAAATCGCCCAGAATAAGAGTAGGGGAAGAGGGATCCAGAAAGGCGGAGAACCAGGAGTCGAAGTTGGTGAAGAAGGTTGATTGGGATTTGTCGGGTGGGCGATAAATAACAGCAACACAGAGGGGAACTGGTAGGAGGAGGCAAATGGAGTGGACTTCAAAGGAGAGGGGGGAGGGTGACTGAGGTAGCAAGAGAGGTTGGAATTGACAGGAGGGAGAAAGTAGGAGACCAACACCACCACCGCGACCAGTAGATCGAGGTGTATAGGAGAACTGGTAACCCCCATAGCAGAGAGAAGCAATGGATACGGTGTCATCTGGGGGGATCCAGGTCTCAGTCAGGGCGAGAAGGTGTAGGGCATTAGAGATGAAGAGATCGTGAGTTAAAGGAAGTTTGTTAATGACTGAGCATGCGTTCCAAAGGGCACATGAGAACGGGAGAGCAGAGGGGGGAAGGAGAGGGATATGGATAAGGTTAGATAAGTTACGTGAGGATTTCTTATCAGAGTAACATGAAGCTTTTTTTCTAGAGAAGTGAAGAGATTTAGAGGGAACAGGGTGTGGGTGGATACGTCTGGATGTGTGTGCTCTCCAAGAGGGACTTGAGAGAAGAGAAGTGAGGGGCGAGTGAGGGGTGATATTGATGGTATCAGCTAGGTTATGTGAGGATTTCTTTTTGGAGATAAGGTTGGGGTTGATATCTCTGTATGAGAGATTGGGGGATGAGTGAGGGCGGGTGGAAGGGGGGAGGAGCGGGATGTGGATGTGATTAGATAAGGTACGCGAGGAACTCTTTTTAGTGTGAGAAAGAAATCTAGGGAGGCCAGGGTTGGGGTTGATGTTGCCTGATGAGAGAAGGAGAAGGAGTAGTAGAGAGCGTGGTAAAGCGGAGATGTTATGGCGGAAGGGAGGGTGGGGTTGCCTTAGAAAGAGAGGGGTTGGTTGAATGCGGGGGATGGTGTGCTGAAGCTCAAGAGCAGATGCTAGGTAAGGGGACAGAATGGAGGGCGACCTGAGGAAGGTAGGGGGTAGGGGGAAGAGGGAGGGTGGGTGTTGGTAGGAGGGGAGGCAGTTGGGGAGGATGAGGAAGAGAAGGACAATGTGATGTGGGGCCATGGTAATGGGCAACAAGTTCTGTGCAAACACTGGGTGGCAGTTCAATGCAGGCAATGGGTAGCAGTTTTATGCAAGCACTGGGTAACAGTTCTATGCAGACAATGGGTCACAGTTCTATGAAGGCAATGGGTAGCAGTTCTATGCAAACACTGGGAAACAGTTCTATGCAGACACTGGGAAACAGTTCTATGCAGACACTGGGTAGCAGTTCTATGCAGACACTGGGTAACAGTTCTATGCAAACACTGGGTAACAGTTCTATGCAGGCAATGGGTAGCAGTTCTATGCAAACACTGGGTAGCAGTACTATGCAGGCAATGGGTAGCAGTTCTATGCAGACAATGGGTAGCAAGTTCTAGGCGGATAGTGGAAGGGAGGATCAGTGCCAGCAGTGGGAAGCAAGTCAAGGAAAGTTACTTGATGGTAAAGGGTAGTGATCGTGAGATGGTTGGGGTCAGGAGGCGAAGTGTGGTGGAACGATCATGCCTACTCAGCTCCAGGCAGCTACAGAGATTTGGAAGAGCAGGGTTAACGGCTCACGCCAGAGCGCCCCCACATGACTGCTCCAGGGAGAGGGCTCCCACCTAAGGGCCACACCAAAGGGCCCTCTGGCGAGGCCCGCCAGGCACAGGGGCGCCCCAATGGCGCCCTTCTTTTAAAGGGGCCGCAGGAGGCGGGACTCTGCCTCGGGCGTCCGCTCCACCCCGATCGCTCGGGGGAGCTCGCTGGTGTTGCCGGTAGCCGAAGAGGAGTCGTTGGACGATGGCACCCTTCTTTTAAAGGCTGCAGGAGGCGGGACTCTGCCTCGGGCCTCCACTCCACCCTGATCGCTCGGGGGAGCTCGCTGGTGTTTTTTAGTTTTCTTTGCTTTTAATTTTGTTTTTAGCTATCTTACGTAAACCACTCTGCTAACCCTGAAGGGTGACATATGAAATTTTAATAAACTGTAAACTATATAAACTATTGTATCAATCTAATACATTGGTGGCTTTCCTCCTTTGCTTTGACTTTCAACCTTGTTGAGCATGATGTTTATGTTTATTATATTTATTACAATATTTGATATACTGCACCTATGTAGCAGGACGGTGTAATAGAAATGTTGAAAAGAACACCATTTTTAGATAGAAAAGCAATTCAGCCATGTCTTTCTCTAATGATCTTGCTCTTTGCATGACATGTCCAAAGTCTGAAAGTCAAAGTCTTGTCATTTGACCTTCTAAAGCAGTGCTTTTCAAACTTTTATCCCATATGACCCCATTTTAAACAACTGAAAATTCATGTGACCCCAAATGATGATGAAATTAAAAAACAGGTCTCCAGCCTCTGTCCCCTCCCTCCACTCATCTAAAGCAGGAAGGCAGCAGCAACTATAGTGGCAACAACAGCTAGTAGCCAGCACAGGGTCCCTTGTGTCAGTGTGCAGTGTGTGCTCACAGATTCCAGTACTTGGCATGGGTTTCCAGTTTAACAGGAAGCTTACCCAGAAGGGGACAAAGGCCTATGAATATTCGCTGGCTCACAGGCTCCATGTTGCCTGGTGACTGCTACTATTTGACATAGGTCACAGTGAAAGTCCAGAGGGAAGGGAAATGGCCATGTTTCTAGGACCCCATCCACTGATGATGTGATCCCATTTGGGGTCCAGACCCCAAGTTTGGGAACTACTGTTCTAAAGACAGCTTAGGTTTGATTTCCTCTAGTATTGACTGATTTGTTCTTTCGGTAGTCCATGATATACACAGTATCCTTAACAAGCACCATAATTCAAAGGCATCAATTTTCTTCGCTGTTAAACCTTCGTATCCAGATGACGTTACTGAAAATATCATGGCTTGAATAAGTCAAATCTTTATATACAAAGATATGTCAAGAATTTGAGAATATTATCTGCCAAGAGCAATGTGTTGATGGATATCTTGACTGCTTGTCATTTCTTTATTGACTCAGATTTTATTTATTTAACAGGTTTTATTATACCACTTTATCATTTCAGTCAAAGCGGTTTTCATTGTAACCTAAACATGGTAATGTACATTAAACAGAAACATTAATAACTTGGATTTTTCTGAGGTAATGGAGGGTTAAGTGACTTGCCTTGGTCCTTTGGTTCCCCAGCCAGTGCTCTACCCATTAGGCTACTCCTCCACCAGATATCCTGAAACCTGACTGGCTGGAGACCCTGGAATACAGGTTTGGAAACCACTGGGATAGGTTATCTATACAGAAGGTAATTTTTACAAGGATTTATTTTTAGCCTAAAAGGACTTTTAGAAACTTACCCCAAGGGTTAGGTGCATAAAAGTATGTATAGTGGCAAGAAGGCATGCACTACTGACTCACATGTAGGCATGTTCTTGAGCAGAGTTTGGGCAGAGTGCAGGTAAACTCGCAATTTATAAGTGTATTTTATATGTAAATGTATACATCTGCTCCCAAGCAGGCATAAACGTCTTCATTATCAATCTAGGCATATTTTTGCCTCTTTGCCCCTAGTATTCTATAAAGACATATAGGTGCCTAAATATCTTTATACAATAGGCTCAAAATAGGTATACATTTAGGGGGTCATTCCGAGGCACGAATAGCGTTGGGATGTCCATCCCCGCTATTCAGGCCCCCTCCCTACCCCGACTAACTTCCCTGTTTGTTGTATGGGGAAGTTAGACAGGGTGGGAAAGGGGCAGAACGGGAGTGGCATTAGGTCAGGCAGTGGGCCGATTCCAATGTCGACCCTGTACATCTGGGGCCAGCGGCCTGAACAGAGAAACCTATTCTACCTCCGAGGTGGAATAAGTTCCCCTAGTTAGCAGGTGACGGCGGGCCTGGGGCTCTGAAAGAGCAAGAGGGGGCACAGGACATTCCCTGTGGCCTGACCCTGGCCTTGGAAGGCTAGATCGGGGATCGGGCTGCGAGGAAAACACTTTTGGAACCAGCAGAAAAGGATCGCAGCTTTTCAATGGAGCTGCGGTGCCATGGCATCTGCTTACCATGGCACTGTGGCTCCATTGAAAAGCCCTGACTGAGCTTGCCAGGCAAGGCCTGTACTTGCACACAATTCTGATCCTGCAGGAATTGAAATACACTGTAGAATCTTTATGGATTGAAATTCCATGTAAAAAGAGGAAGGGAATAGCAGTGGGGTGTACTACCACGCGCCTGGCCAGAATGAACAGACATGATGAAATGCTAAAAGAAATTAGGGAAACTTGCAAAGTTTAGAACACAGTTATAATGGGAGATTTCAATTACCCTGGTATTAACTAAGTCAATATTACATCAGGCCATGCTAGGGAGATAAAGTTTCTAGATGAAATAAATGACTGCTTCATGGAGCGGCTGGTTCAGGAACCAACTCAAGTGGAAGCTAGTTTAATGGTTAAAAAACTTTTATACCACCTAGAACTAGGTGGTTTACAACAACCACCAATAGAAAACCAAAACAAATAAGAAGACCAAAAGTCAAACAGCACAACCAGAAATACAATCAAAAATATCAGACCCAGAGAAACCCTAGGTCAAAAGGTTTCCAAAAACAAATAAGTCTTGATCTACCTCTGAAAATTCACCTGGCTATATATATACTGAAGCTGGCTTCAGTATATATACAGCCAGGAAGCCAACTCCAGTGCATAGTGCCGAAAAAGCAAATATTCGCCGCATAAATTCTTCATAGTGGATGGAGGAAAATGCAGGAATTTTTAAGTGCATAGAACACTGAGACTGAAGACATTGTGCAGGTATATATATTTCAACCACCGAGGATAGATAACAACTTGAAGCTCCATGCAAAATTTTAAATAACACGAAGACCTTATACCAGATCCTTTGCACTATGGGCAACCAATGAAGCTGTTTTATGATGGGAGACATGAACTGATCTCGAACAACCCACAAGTAATTTTAGATCTAGTTCTTAGTGGAACACAGGATGTAGTGCAAAAGGTAATGGTGTTGGGGCTGCTTGGCAATAGCGATCATAACATGATCACATTTGATTTAATAAATGGAGGGAGGATAACAAGGAAATCTACTGTGCTAGCATTTAACTTTCAAAAAGGGACTATGATAAAATGAGGAAAATGGTTAAGAAAAAACTAAAAGGAGCAACTGCAAAGGTTAAGAGTTTAAATTAAGCATGGGCATTATTTAAATGTGGAGGCAGATTCCATAACATGCATGTCTGGCCCATGGACACGTCTAAATTGAAAATGGGGCCCGTTTGAACCTAATTCTGCATCCGCGGATCTAGGCGCGCAGGAAGGTCTGGAATCTGGGAGGTAGACGTGTCTGGTGCGGCACAGGCAATGCGCTAATCAGTTGAATATTATCGGACATGGTAAACGTTTTGGACGTCCCTACACCCACCGTATTCTGAAAAGTTGCATGTTTCAGATCCTACCCGTCTCCACGATGTAACCATGGATGCCACGCCTCCTTGGTAAAACGTGCATCTCCTAAGCTGCTCTTCACACTGACAGTAGTTCACTGATGCAAACTAGACATAAATACCAATGAGAAATGACTGCTGCTGCAACCTAGACTAGTATATACCAATCCTCTACTGACCCAGAAAAGTGCTAGGTAATCCCAGTACACCCTAATGTTGTATAAGAGAATGCAAATATGAACTTGTATGTCAGGACATACCTTGCATCAAATGATACTTGGCATTATAAAACGGCCCCAGTGATCCCTGCCTTGGTCATATCTACAAACACGTCTCAAACTGCTAAGGATAGACCCTTACCAAGTGCACAAAACCCAAAACTAACATTGCAGTTTCCCAAAGGATGCTGTCGTGCCGGCATCCCCTAGTGGCCAAAGGCGGTAAGGGCATGCTGTACAACATATTTATTTTCAAGGAGCGTGGGGTATTTTAAGGCCAAAATGGAGATTGGTCTTAGGTATTTCAGCTCCTTGTGAGAACTCAATAATTAAGCCACGAGTGTAGGGAAACAAGGCTTTTATTTCCCCTCTGTGCAAGGGTTCATTAAGACACTAGAAATCAAAGAATGTCCTTTGTTCATAAAGGTTCCAGTAATAAGCAGGTAAAACCAATTGTTAATATCTTCACAATTAGTTGAAAGGGTTAAAGGGAGGAATTCAATTCATTCCAGGGCAAAGCAATTAAACAAGACTTATTCTCATTTACAAGGTCGCTATGGATTCTAGGCTAGAAGCCATACACAAACTACAATGCATAGCTTCTTCCTGAGGAATGGGAATAGTGTTTGCATTTTCTATTTCCATAAATTCTGCTTCTCTACTTTCCCCCTCAGAGCACACGCTGTCCCTGGCAGTTACAGGTTTATATGGACTGTCTCTGGTATCTTGCCTCCAATAAGACTGTGCTTTAAAGTCTTTTGGTAGTTCTTCAAACCACTCTGGTTTCTTTCCTCTTCTTATAAAGTGAGTTTTAGTTTTAGCAGTGCTTTTAGGAGTTAAGCTTTCTTTAGCAGGAATAAAACTTTCATACCTTGAGTTTCTGTAGCTTGAAGCTCTGGAGCCTTCTCTCTCATGAACGTCTCTGTGACAACAGGTTTTCTGTCGGTAGCTTCTGGGCAGTGCTGGACTTCCTGAAAGCTTAGTAAAACCTGGTGCGGATTCTCCAGCTCTATGCTTCAGTGACAAAGTAGCTTTGTTAGAAACTCCTTTTCCTCGGGTACCTGGTAAAGCTTGTTCAGCATACTCCAATGCCTGCAGGCTTTCCTCCAAGCCTGGCTCTCTGGCTCTCTGTATATGTCTTTCAGCTTTGGACTCAGGAACGTTGCTTAAGCAGGGAGTGGCATACCCTCCAGCCTGACTGCTTTCCTTAGCAGACTCCCTCTGAACAGCGGCTCTCGTAGCTTGGCCCCTCTGAACTCTACCTCTGTGAATTCTGTCCTTTTGGGCTTGCTCAAGGAGGATTCCTTCCTTCAGGTCTCTCCTTCCTTCTTCAGCCGTAATCCTTGTTCCTTCTCTTCCTGCTGCTTCTTTTCCTTCTGCGCCCCCTTCTGCTTCTGCTGTGTGAGCATTAAGCTTCCGTTTATAAAGGGATCTTCCCTTTGAATCTCCCGGGCTCATTTCCAGGTACAACTGGTTAGCTCTCCTAGCCTCATTAGCTTCTGTAGGATCACTCCTGCCCCCTCTAGCTGTGCTTTGAGGTAATTGCACACCTAGAGCTCTGTGAAAAGCAGGGTTTCTTTTCAACTCTGTATCTTTATTAGTACCAGCCTCATGACAATGCATAATATTGCTGAGCAATAAATGTATGCCCCTTTTTGTGCCTATGACCTATAAGTGCATGCATTCTGTTGCTCTGCACTACCTTTCCTTTCTTATCTCTCCCTACACCCCTCCTAAGGAACTCCGCTCTTCTGGCAGATCGCTTCTGTCTGTGCCCTTCTCTTCTACTGTCAATTCCACATGTTGCTCCTTTCAGCTTGCTGCTCCCTATGCCTGGAACAAACTACCTGAGTCTGTACATCAGGCTTCTTCTCTGGCCCTTCTCAAATCCAGGCTGAATGCTCACCTCTTCATTGCACTTTTGGGTCTGATCTGCCTAATCTCCCTTGTGTTTCCTGACCATTCCCCCTAATGTATCCTGTTCACAGCTGCTGTGTTGTCTGTCTTTTACATGTGCCTGAGCAGTGCTATACAAATGATCTGTAGTAGTAGTAGTAGTAGTATGGCCTTCTGGCTATGGCATCTTATTCCCACATACCTGGGTACTAGCATTTCTCACAGCAGCTACACCGTCCCATCGTGGTGTATGTCAGTTTGTATACATCTGCTATCTGTGGGGCAACGCTGTCTGCCTTCCCACAGTCTACTTTGTGGCAATGTTCCCCTGGACAGGCCTGTGTGGGCATGGGAGGGAGGATCTCTATGCCATCATACCCAGGTACCCAGCCTCCAGATATATCACTACTCTCGCAGCTTGCATAGATACCGGTCTGGGGAAGGATGTAAGCCTCATGGCATAATCTTGGGGATGTTGGCACAACATCAGTAATGCCTCCCAGTGCCTGGCACAGCTGACATATGGCTGCCCTATCACACTGGCACCTGGTGACACTGTGATCAACCATATGGTCCAGGTACAGGCCAGTCATTCATGGCCTCCCTGAATCGCAGATCAGCACACCAGATCCTTCTGTGCTATCCTCAAACCACACACTCTACTTGCAGTCACAAAAAACATCATTCTGCCAAACTGAATCTATAACTAATAGCTGCTATATCATGATGTCTCAGGACTACACATATAATCTTCCTTTCTCACTCCAACATGATTTGTTTCCAGACTCACTATCAACAGTTTTTAGAACATAGGATTTGTTAGGGTCACCTAGATTAACTCTTTTAGCACAAACAGCACATGTCAGCATAGCCTGAATAAACACTATTTCTCTTCTAATTATTTCTATAAGGATGTTTATTAATGTTTCTTTACCTTACAACATTCCCTCACTTCTGCTTTCTGTTCTTAATAACTGCATCTTGTGTTTTTCCAGACTGTAGTCACACCAATTCAGTACATATTTGTCACAACCATTCTTCAATATGGGATAGATTGCAGAGCACAGCAGAATAATTTCTAAAGTCCTGGCCTTATTCCACATTTCAGCAAGAATAACTGGGATATCCACAGGGATATCACAGATGTACATGAGCCTATCCAGAATATGCTATACATGTCTCTGTGGCTGACTATGTCCCTATTCCTCTCCTTCTGGGCATGTTCTGAGATCCCCGTGTTAGTGAGATAAATGTCTGTGGGGACTATGTACCAGAATATGCTCGTAGATGTTTTCAGCAGATAAACTTTCCCGGCACAAGTACAAACCTTTATTCAGTTTCTGGAATGATCTTATACTGTCTTGGAAGCCCAGACCAGATGTATTCCACGCTTTAAGAAATGACAGCCAGCATGACAGCAAAAAGGCTGCTATAACTAAGAGAAAATGCTTTAGAAAATGGAAAAAAGAACCATATGATGAAAAGAAGAAACAACCTAAGTACTGGTAAGTTACACACAAGGCATTGATAAAGCAGACAAAGAGAGAATTTGAAAAGAAGCTCGCTGTGGAAACAAAAGTGCATAATAAAAACCTTTTCAAGTACATTCATAGCAAAACACCTGTTAAGGAGTCAGTTGGACCATTAGATGATACAGGGGAAAAAGAGTCACTAAGAGAGGACAAGACTATAGCAAAGAGACAGAATGAATTTTTTGCTTCAGTCTTTACTGAAGATGTAGAAAACTTACACATGCCAGAAATGATATTTAAAGGTGATGTAACAGAAGAATTGAAACAAATCTCGATAAATTGAGAAGATATAATACAGTTATTTGATAAACTAGACTAAACTAAATCTACTTCCAGTGATACATTGCCAAGAAAACCCAGAGGCAGCTGGGTTACCAGGAGTTAGCACTGACTTGATGGCAATAAATAAATGTTATATTTATTTGAAGGTTTGAATAAACAGGTAGATAAAGGTGAGCCGGTTGATACTATAGTATATCTGGATATTCAGAAAGACTTTGACAAAATCCCTCATGAGAGGCTCTTGAAAAGATTAAAAAGTCAAGGGATAAGAGGCAGTACTGATAAAAAGAAAACAGAGAATAGGGCTAAATGATCAATTTTCTCAATGGAGAAAGCTGAATAGTGGAGTACCCCAGGGATCTGTACTGGGCCTACTGCTTTTTAACATTTATAAATGACCTGGAAATGGGAATAATGAGTGAGGTGGTCAAATTTGCAGATGACACAAAATTATTCAAAGTTATTAAAACGCAAGAGGATTGTGAAAAATTGCAAGAGGTCCCTTGAAAAATTGGGAGACTAGGCATTCAAATAGCAGATGAAAGTTAATGTGGACAAGTGCAAAGTTATGCACTTAAGGAAGAACAACCCAAACTACAGTTACACAAAGCAAGGTTCCACATTAGGAATCACCACTCAGGAAAAGGGTGTCATCATGGAATCATAAGGAAAGGAATAGAAAATAAAACCAGGGATATTATATGCCTCTGTATCGCACTTTGGTGTGACCGTACCTTGAATATTGTCTGCAATTCTGGTCACTATATCTTAAAAAGGATATAGCAGAATTAGAAAAGGTACAGAGAAGAGCCACCAAAGTGGTAAAGGGGATGGAAGGATGAGGACAGGCTTAAAAGGTTAGTGCTCTTCAGCTTGGAAATGAGATGGCTGAGGGGTGATATGATAGAGGTCTATAAAATAATGAATGGCATGGAATGGGTAAATGTAGATCAGTTGTTTACTCCTTCAGAAAGTAGAAAGACTAGGGGACACTCAATGAAGATATAAAATGGCACACTGAAGACTTATCAGAGAAAGTGTAGTTACTCACCTGTAACAGGTGATCTCCGGGAACAGCAGGAATTAAGTATTCACATATGGGTATCATCGGTACCAATGGAGCCTTGCGAGAATGCTCTCCAGCATCCAATAGGATGCTGCGTGCTGCCTTCCCACCTTTCCAACTCTCCTTCGTCAGTTGAGTTTATAGCTGAGACAAAAGGAGAGAAGCAGAGAAAGAGAGAGAGAGAGAGAGAGAGAGAGAGAGACAACTCCTAGGGGAGGTGGGTGGGTTGTGAAGACTTAATTCCTGCTGTTCCCGGATATCACCTGTTACAGGTGAGTAACTACGCTATCTCCAGGAACAAGTAGGAATGTAGTCTTCACATATGGGGACTCCCCAGCTGAGAGATGCCAGGCAGATGACCCTAGCAAGCTGCGAACCTCTGGTGAGATGGGTCATTCTTCCTCCTATGGATCTCTGGCATCAAAAACCCGGGACGGTGGGTAGGAGTTGTACTAAGTCTGAAAGAGATGCTGTAGAACAGCCTGTCCAAACGAGGCATCCCGACGGGAGTCCTTGTCTAAAGAATAATGGGCTGTAAAGATGTGTAATGAAGTCCAGGTGGCTGCTCTACAGATGTCGTCAATGGACACAGAACGAAGATTAGCCACAGAGGCTGCCATTGCTCTTACATTGTGAGCCGTGATGTGGCCCTCAAAAGAAAGTCCCTTACTCTCGTAAGCAAAGGATATGCAATTTGCAATCTATCTAGAGAGAGTTCTTTTGGAAACTGGAAGACCCAAATAACTAGAATCAAAAGCAATGAAAAGCTGAGATTTTCTATGTTGCTTAGTTCTTTGAAGGTAAAAAGCCAAGGCTTTTTTACAATCCAAGGTATGAAGGTTCTGTTCTGAATTAGAGGCATGAGGCCTAGAAAAGAATACAGGAAGGTAAACCACTTGGTTTAAATGAAAAGACAAAACCACCTTTGGCATGAAGTGAGGATGAGTCCTAAGAACTACCTTATCATGGTGAAATCTTGTATAAGGAGGATCAGCCACTAAGGCCTGCAACTCACTGATGCATCTTGCAGAAGTGAGAGCAATTAGGAAGATGACTTTCCAGGAAAGAAACTTCAGGTCCGTAGTGGCTAAGGGCTCAAAGGGCGGTTTCATAAGCTGCCCGAGATCAAGATTAAGATCCCATGATACCGGCGGCGGCTTAATGGGAGGTTTTGTTAAGAATAGACCTCTCATAAATCTTGCTATGGGTGGATGAGAGGAGATAGGTTGTCCATCTAGTGGTCTGTGGGAAGCAGCAATGGCACTAAGATGAACCCTTATTGAATTGGTTTTAAGACCAAAATTTGATAAGTGGAGAAGATACTCCAGTAGCAATTCCACAGGCACTGAAAAGGGGATACGTCCCCTTTGAGAACACCATACAGAGAACCTTTCCCACTTAAAGGCGTAGGATCGTCTTGTGGAAGGTTTTCTGGAGGCCACCAGGATATCCCTTACCTGTTGAGAAAGGTTGATATCTAGAAGCTCTACACCTTCAGCAACCAGGCCCTGAGATGCAGGGACGGGGGATTTGGGTGCAATAGCGTCCCGTCCTCCTGGGACAGAAGATCTGGAGCATGTCCCAACTCCAGTGGCGTGGCTTGAGAGAGACATAGAAGCAGAGAATACCACGTTGCCATGGCCAACGTGGAGCTATGAGTATCATACATCCTCTGTCTCTCTGAAGTTTGAACAGTGTTTTGGGAATGAGGGGAATGGGTGGGAAGGCATAGAGGAAGTCTTGCCCCCAGTAGAGGAGGAAAGCATCTCTTGCCTGACAGTTTTGAGCCAGAATTCTGGAACAGAATTGGGGAAGTTTGGCATTCTGTGGACTTGCAAAGAGGTCTATATCTGGAGTCCCCCAGATTCGAAACACTCGAGCAATCTGGTCTGAGTGAAGAGACCATTCGTGTAGCAGCAGTATTCAACTGAGTTTGTCTGCCCAAAGATTTTGAATGCCCAGAAGTTATATCACTAGGAGGTGGATTTGATGCTCTCTGGTGAGGGCCCACAGTCGCAAAGCTTCGTTGCATAACGACAGAGAGCCTGTTCCGCCCTGATTGTTCACATAGAACATGGCTACCTGATTGTTGGTTTGGACCCAAACTATCTTGTAGCTGAGCTGGGCCTGGAATACTCGAAGAGCATGGAAAATGTCTCTGAGTTCTAGGAGGTTTATGTGAAGACAAGCCTCCTGCGGGGTCCAAAGACCCTGACTCGAGAGATCGTGCAAGTGAGCCTCCAAACCCAACTTGGACGCATCCGACGTTAGGGTGGCGTGGAATAGAGGCTGCTGGAAAGGAGAGCCTACTAGAAGGTTTTCCAGTGATTGCCACCATTGAAGGGACGAAATGAGACGTGTGGAGTTTCTGATTTTGTCCGATAGGTAACCCGAGGCCTGTGTCCACTGAGAGGAGAGGGTCCATTGGGCTGCTCGCATGTGAAGGCGAGCATAGGGAACCACAAAGACAGTGGATGCCATATGCCCCAGAAGCTTAAGCATTTCCCGAGCAGTTAGGAAGAATTTCATAGTTGCTTGGGATGCCAGCTGCACTATACAAAGACAGCGGGGCTGTGGTAGGAAAGCCCTTGACTGTCTGGTATCCAGTCGAGCCCCTATGAACTCCAGGTACTGAGAAGGGGTGAGCTGAGATTTTGGGAGGTTTATGACCAGTCCCAAGTAGCAAAGGATTTGCATCGTGCAAAAAAGAGCGAAGCTGGCTTCTGGAGCAGTGGATGCTCGAATGAGCCAGTCGTCTAAGTAGGGGAAGACGAATATTCCTAGAGTTCTCAGAAATGCTGCTTCTACTGCCATACATTTTGTGAAGACTCTTGGGGCAGAAGCCAGACCAAAAGGGAGAACCCTGTATTGGAAGTGTCTTCCCTGGAAAAGGAATCGAAGGAATCTTCTGTGATCTGTATGGATGAGAATATGAGTATATGCATCCTTTAGATCTAGAGAACATAGCCAGTCCTGACTCTGAAGGTATGGCAGGAGTGTTCCAAGGGAGATCATTTTGAAAAAAGGAGGTGATAATGCCTCTGTATAAGTCTTTGGTGCGACCTCATTTGGAGTATGGTGTGCAATTCTGGAGACCGCACCTTCAAAAGGATGTGAACAGGATGGAGTCGGTGCAGAGGGTTGCTACTAAGATGATTAGTGGTCTTCATTATAAAGCATATGAGGACAGACTTAAGGATCTTAATATGTACACCTTAGAGGAAAGGCGGGATAGAGGTGATATGATTGAGATGTTTAAATACCTCTGTGGCATAAATGTTCAGGGAGAGAGCCTCTTTCAATTGAAAGCAAGTTCTGCGACGAGGGGACATGGGATGAGGGTGAAGGGAGATAGATTCAGGAGTGATATGCGGAAATATTCCTTTACGGAAAGAGTAGTGGATCCGTGGAATAGTCTCCCAGTGGAGGTGGTAGAGATGAGGACAGTAACTGAATTCAAAAAAGCATGGGACCAACACAGAGGATCTCTAAAGGTAAAAAGTGGACTGTTGTAGTTGTTGTTATGGAAGGACAGACTAGATGGGCTTTGTGGTCTTTTTCTGTCATCATGTTTCTATGTTTCTATGAATTTTTCTCGGAACAGATATTTGTTTAATTCTCTGAGGTCCAGAATAGGCCTGTGTTCCCTGTTTTCTTGGGAATGAGAAAATAGGAGGAGTAGAACCCCATCCCCTGTTGGGGTATGGGTACTGTTTCTATTGCTCCTTGAGCAAGAAATGATGCGACCTCCTGACCCAAGAGATTGGTAAAAGGGACCTGAGAACTGAACTGCTTTATGATTGTAGGAGGGGGCATGCTGTGGAAGTGAAGTCTGTACCCCTCTCGTACAATGGACAGAGTCTAATTTATTGACGGTATTTGTTGCCATCTGCTGGAAAAATGGCATAACCTTCCTGGAATGGTGAGGGGTTCTGGACCTTTCAGGGGCAGAAAGACTAAGTTCTCTAGGAAAGAGTCAAAGCCCCTGAGGAGGCTGAGCTTGTGGAGCCTTGGAGTTCCTGGAACTTGTGGCTTTCACTGCTGTCTGTTCTGTTGGTTCCCCTTTTGGGGAACATGAACTGGATAGTGAGCATGATGGGTGTAAGATGGGTAAAACCTCTTTTTCTTATTGAAAAAAGGCTTCTTGACTGACCTTTTCTTTGCTGGGCTGGCTGTAGACTTTGATAGTCTGTTCAAGGTAGTATTTTCAGATTCAAGCTGATTTGCCTTGTCTTGCCAATCCTTGCCAAAGAGATTTTCTCTTGTGCAAGGAATATGTCCCAGTTTCTCTTGCACCCATATTTCTATGTCCGATGCCTGGAACCAGGCAATACAACGTGCATCGATGAAAATAGCAGAGATTCTGCTAATACATTCAAAGCAATCAAAGGTTGCATGGTTCACAAACTTAGAGACATCCTGGGCCTGTTTGACCAGAGTAAGAAAACCTCCTCTTTTGTCCTCAGGAAGAAGAGGGCTCATGAACTCCATGCCTCCTGTAACTTTTTTGAGAAACATTCCCATATAGAGGATGTAAGAGCTGATCCTGGCTGCCAACATGTGAGTATATACTTCTGGGAATTTTCTGAAAGGAATTCTTTCCATTAAAGCTAATTAATCTGTGAACCCACTATTTTTTGTTAAATCAGTCAGGGCCTAGTAGCAGCAGTTTAAGTTTAAATTTAAAACACAGAAGAGAGCTTTTGGGTTAAATTTGGAACCCAAAAGAGAGCTTGTAGTTTAAATTTAATAGTCACTCAGGGCCTAGCATCAGCAAAGTACTTTTAGTTTAAATTTAAAACACAGAAGAGAGCTTTCTGGTTAAATTTAGAACCCAGCAGAGAACTTGCAGTTTAAATTTCATAATAAGTAGAGCCTAGCAGCAGCAACAAAGAGCTATAATTTAAATCAAATCAGAATATAGCTTAGCACAAAAGGCAAAACAGGGTCAGTACTCTTTGAGCAATAAATGAAGTCTTCTAGAGACCTTTACAAAGAGGCCCTCTACCTAGGGGGCAAGAGACCTGTGAAACATTTTCAATAGGTGTTAACACCAGGTGGCAGGTCAAAAGGCCATTTTGAAAGACTCCTTCTATCCAAGAAAGGACTGTTAATCACCCAGGAAGTTGGTCACAGCTTACCTCAGCAGCACAGGCATAAATAGCTCAACCAGAGCTCTGTGATCCTCAGTCTTCAAGGATTAGAAAAGGGGACTGTTACTTCTGGAGAGAGATCTGCAATTGTGAGTTTATACTTCTGGGAATTTTCTGAAAGAAATTCTTTCTATTAAAGCTAATTAATCTGTGAACCCACTATTTTTTGTTAACTCAGTCAGGGCCTAGTAGCAGCAGTTTAAGTTTAAATTTAAAACACAGAAGAGAACTTTCTGGTTACATTTCATACCCAGCAGAGAGCTTGTAGTTTAAATTTAATAGTCACTCAGGGCCTAGCATCAGCAAAGTACTTTTAGTTTACATTTAGAACACAGAAGAGAGCTTTCTGGTTAAATTTGGAACCTAGCAGAGAGCTTGTAGTTTAAATTTAATAGTCACTCAGGGCCTAGTATCAGCAAAGTACTTTTAGTTTACATTTAGAACACAGAAGAGAGCTTTCTGGTTAAATTTAGAACCCAGCAGAGAGCTTGTAGTTTAAATTTCATAATAAGTTAGAGCCTAGCAGCAGCAAAGAGCTATAATTTAAATCAAATCAGAATCTAGCTTACCTCAGCAGCACAGGACAGGGTACTGTGCAGGTGAGACCTCTTTTAATAAGTGTTATTTCCCTCCCTCCCTCCCTGACACCCACCCACCCCTGGGATAATCGTAGCTTTATAGGTACTTACACATCTTAAAAGACAGGAGGTGCTCTCAGGTGAAGCTCGTTACCCAAATCAGTCATACATTAAGGACCTGAGATTAATTAAGCTTCAGGTGAAAAAGGTATATTAAACGTATTAGGTACAGTTTTATTAGTATAAATATCCATAGCAACCCTTAGTAAGTAAAGAACTTAAAGATCTAAACACAAGCTTAAAACTAAAATGCAGACAGCAGTCCAGCAGCAAGATGGAGGCTTTCCAGTCTTTTGCATTGAGTGTCAAATGTATGATTTTCTCACAGTTGGTGAGAGGTCTTACGTGTGCACTATGTGCAAGGAGCTCTTTGCTCACAGGGAATGAGTCCATTCTCTAGAGACTAGAGTTGCAGACTTGTAAAACATAAGAAAGACAGAGAGGTACATAGACAAGACCTACAGGGATATAGTCCTGAAGTCCAACCTCCAGTCTGGCAGCATCCCTGTTGCCATGGAGGAGAGAGGTCACATGACAAGAGAGCACCACCCTGGTGTGGCAGGAAGTGATCCTGTAACTAGGACCTGTCCTCCAGGTGATCTAAAACCCTCTCGCACCAAGGAAGTTTCTCCAGGGCCATGTGGCCATGAGGGAAGGGTGAGGACAGCCGTTATAGTTGGTGATTTGATCATTAGGCATGTAGATAGCTGGGTGGCTGGTAGACGGAGGATCGCCTGGTAACATGCCTGCCTGGTGCGAAGGTAGCGGACCTCACGCGCCACCTAGATAAGGTCTTAGATAGTGCTGGGGAGGAGTCTGCTGTCTTGGTACATGTCGGTACCAATGACATAGGAAAATGTGGTAGGGAGGTTCTGGAGGCTAAATTTAGGCTTTTAGGTAGGAAGTTGAAATTCAGAACTTCCAGGGTAGCGTTCTCCAAAATGCTTCCCGTTCCACGCGCAGGACCCAAAAGGCAGACAGAGCTCCGGAGTCTCAATGCGTTGATGAGACAATGGTACAGAGATGAAGATTTTGTATTTGTTAGGAACTGGGGAACATTCTGGGGAAAGGAGGCGCTCTTCCGAAGGGATGGGCTTCACCTTAACTGGGATGGAACCAGGCTGCTGGCATTAACCTTTAAAAAGGAGATAAAACAGCTTTTAAACTAGATAATAGGGGAAAGCCGACAGTCGCTCAAGAGCGGATGGTTCGGAAGAATGTATCCTTGAAGGATACCAAAAGCAGAGAGGTTCCAAAAAAGAGTAAAGTAGCCCAAATGCCCTCGAGTATGGAGCAGACAGAGCTTAAAGCTCCCAAATTACCGATGTCTACCAATAGCCAAATTAATATGAATAAAATACAGTCTCTAAAATGCTTGTATGCAAATGCTAGAAGTCTAAAAAATAAGAGGGGAGAGTTAGAATATATAGCACTAAATGAGAGGTTAGATATGATTGGAATATCAGAGACATGGTGGAAGGAGGACAACCAGTGGGACACTGTGATACCTGGGTACAAACTATATCGTAATGATAGAGCTGATCAAATTGGTGGAGGGGTTGCACTCTATGTTAAAGAGGGCATTGAGTCAGAAAGGATTAAAGTTTAGCAGGAAACAAAATTTGCTGTAGAATCTCTATGGATTGAAATTCCATGTAAAAAAGGGAAGGTGATGGCAGTGGGGGTGTACTATCGACCGCCTGGCCAGAATGAACAAAAGGATGATGAAATGCTGAAAGAAATCAAGGAAGCTAACAAAAGTTACAGCGCAGTAATAATAATGGGTGATTTCAATTACCCCGGTATTGACAAGGGTCAGTGTCACGGCAGGACGTGCTAGGGAGGTAAAGTTCCTAGATGAAATAAATGACTGCTTCTTGGAGCAGCTGGTTCATGAACCAACCAGAGGGGAAGCCATATTAGACCCAGTCCTTAGTGGAACACCAGATCTAGTGCAAGAGATAAGGGTGTTGGGGCCACTAGGCAATAGTGATCATAGCATGATCGCCTTTGATTTAATTAGTGGAGGAGGGATAGTAAGGAAATCCACAGTACTACCTTTTAACTTTTGAAAGGGAGACTATGATAAAATGAGGAAAATAGTTAAGAAAAAACTAAAAGGAGCAGTTGCAAAGGTTAAAGACTTATATCAAGCTTGGGTGTTGTTGAAAAATTCTATCTTGGAAGCCCAGACCAGCTGTATTCCACCCTTTAAGAAAAGTGGAAGGAAGTCCAAAAAACTGCCAGCATGGTTTAAAGGTGAGGTCAGAGAGGCTGTTTTTGCCAAAAAAAGCATCTTTCAGGAAATGGAAAAAAGAGTCAAATGACAAAACCCGGAAACAGCATAAGCAGTGGCAAGTAAAATGCAAGGCATTGATAAGGCAGGCAAAGGGAGAATTTGAAAAGAAGCTTGCTGCGGAAGCAAAAACATGAAATAAAGACCTTTTCAAGTACATTTGTAGCAAAAAGCCTATGAGAGAGTCAGTTGGTCCATTAGATGATAGAGGGGTTAAAGGGGCACTAAGAGGCAACAAGGCGATCGCGGAGAGACTGAATGAATTCTTTGCTTCAGTCTTTACTGAGGAAGATGTAGGGATGTTACCCATGACTGAAGTGGTATTTAAAGGTGCAGAAGAATTTAAGGAAATATTGATACATCGTGAAGATGTATTACAACTATTAGATAAACTGAAGAGCAGCAAATCACCAGGGCCAGATGGTATACATCCAAGGGTGTTGAAAGAACTGAAATATGAGATTGCAGACATGCTATTAGTAATCTGTGAACTATCATTAAAATCATCTCTAATACCTGAAGATTGGAGGATCGCCAATCTAACACCAATTTTTAAAAAGGGTTCCAGGGGTGATCGGGGAAACTACAGACCGGTGAGCCTGACGTTAGTACTGGGAAAAATGGTAGAAACCATCATAAAGAATAAAATTACTCAGCATGTAGATAGTCATGACCTAATGGGAGACAGCCAACATGGCTTTAGACAAGGAAGAACTTGTTTTACTAATCTGTTATGTTTTTTTGAAGGTGTGAATAAACAGGTGGACAAAGGTGAGTCGGTTGATATAGTGTATCTGGACTTTCAGAAAGCCTTTGACAAGGTCCCTCATGAGAGACTTTTGGCAAAACTAAAGAGTCATGGGATAGGAGGCAGTGTACTACTGTGGATCAGGAACTTGTTAAAAGATAGAAAGCAGAGGGTAGGGCTAAATGGCCAATTTTCCCAATGGAGAAAGGTGAATAGTGGTGTACCCCAGGGATCTGTGCTGGGTCCGCTGCTTTTTGACATATTCATAAATGACCTGGAAAGTGGAATAACGAGTGAGGTTATCAAATTTGCAGATGACACAAAACTATTTAAAGTTGTTAAAACCCAAGAGGATTGTGGAAAATTGCAAGAGGTTCTTGATAATTTGGAAGACCAGGCATCAAAATGGCAGATGAAATTTAACGTGGACAAGTGCAAAGTTATGCACCTAGGGAAGAACAACCCAAACTATTGTTACATGATGAAAGGTTCCACATTAGGAACCACCACCCAGGAAAAAGATTTAGTCGTCATTGTGGATACCATGTTAAAACCCTCGGCCCAGTGTGCAACGGCGGCCAAGAGAGCAAATAGAATGCTAGGTATCATAAGGAAAGGAATGGAAAATAAAACAAAAGATATTATATTGTGTCTATATCGTTCCATGGTGAGACCGCACCTTGAATATTATGTGCAATTCTGGTTGCTCTATCTTAAAAAGGATATAGCGTTATTAGAAAAGGTTCAGAGAAGAGCCACCAAAATGGTAAAGGGGATGGAAGGATACTCCTATGAAGAAAGGCTAAAAAGGTTAGGGCTCTTTAACCTGGAAAAGAGATGGCTGAGGGGAGATATGATAGAAGTCTATAAATTAATAAACAGAGTGGAACGGGTAAACGTAGATCAATTGTTTACATTATCAGAATATAGAAAAACTAGGGGACATGCAATGAAGCTACAGGGTAAACTATTTAAGAAAATATTTTTTCACTCAACGTGTAATCAAACTCTGGAATTTGTTACCAGAGGATGTAGTAAAGGCTGTTAGTGTAGCTGGGTTTGAAAAAGGTTTGGACAAGTTCCTGGAGGAAAGGTCCATAAAGCAGGGGCCCAGGATATCAGTGCTTGACCCAGTATAAACATTGTGGAACCTGTGTCTTTTGGGGAAACTGCTAGGTATGTATGACCTAGATTGGCCACTGTTGGAAACAGGATACTGGGCTTGATGGACCTTGATCTGACCCAGTATGGCATATCTTATGATCTTATGTTCTTATAACATGGAGGATTGGAAGCATTGACGCCCAAAGGCATCAAGCGTCCTCGACTCACAGCCCGGAGGATTGGAAGAATGCGTTTTAGCACTCTTAATCCTACGCATTGCCGATTCCACTACCATTGAATGGTGTGGTAACTGAGTCTTTTGAAACCCAGGACAGCTTGGAACTCGGTACATGGTATCGAGTCATCGGTAGTGTGGAGACACCGTTAAAGGGGTTTCCATCATTCTTAACATAAGATCTTGCAAGATTCTATGAATCGGCAGGGTAGCTGCCTCTTTAGGAGCCTTAGGGTATTGAAGAATTTCTAATTCTTCTGCTCTGGGTTCCTTTTCTGGAGTCACCGTGACCTCGAGCTACATCACGTATGAAATCCTGGAAGGACATTTCCTCTGGAGGAGACATTATGTATTGAGGAGAAGGAGATGGTTCCTCTGGAAGGATTGCTCTAGTACCGGAAGAGTCATCAGAGTCATCAGAATCAGAGGATTCATAATATCTCTGTGCCGGGTGTTCCTGCAATGCTTGGTACTGGTACCGCTCGAAGTCGGTATCGGGGCATCTCGGTACCGGCCCCTCGATACCTGAGATAGACTCAAGGCTCGGCATGGGGGCAGCATACCTGCTGAGACAGGTGCACTCAGTACTGACACCGATGTCAGTACCGATACCTGTGGAACCATCTGTGGCGGTCTTAGCGGTACCAAAGCTGCTAAGAGCGCCGCTAGACTGTGTTCAATAGCGAGGATTCTCTGATCTATCGCTCCTGCCGATGCCTGGGTGTCAGTACTGATGGAAGCGGCCACGATCCCAGAACATGGCACCAATAGTTCTGCAGAGGTTGAAGCCTCTGGAACATTCTGGAGCCCCGTTAATGCTTTGGAAACCGAGGCCTCCCGCCGAGGCTGTTTTTCCGGTGAACTTTCCTCGAGGGCAGCGCCAATGGCATCTCGATACTTAGAAGGAGATCTACCCTTTGAGGACCGGCCAGTCTTAGAAGTCTTAGGTTTAGTTACCTGAGATCCATGGGAAGAAGATGAAGCCCTGGAAGATGTCGATGCAATGGACATCGTATCAGCGGCAAAAAGGGTACCGAGTTTTGCAGCTCTATTCTGAAGGCCCCTTTTGGTCATCTTTCTGCAGGAGAGACACTCCGATGGAGAATGGTCAGGACCTAAACATTTAAGAAACCACTCATGGGTGTCGGTGACGGATATGGTACCGCTACATTTAGAACATTTTTTAAAACCACTAGCTGGTTTTTCCATGTTTGAAAATGGGCCTAGTGCCCAAAATGGCGCCTAACCCCAAGAGGGGAAAGGCTCCTAAAGAAAAGATTTTTAGAAGCTTTTTTTTTTTTTTGAAAAGAAGAAAAGAGAACCGGCGGTACCAGTAGGCATCGAGTGAAGGCAGACACGACCACAAAAAAATAAATGAAGAAGAATTTTTCTGTGGTGACAGGGTATACGTCCTGTCGGCTCCACGGAAAATGAAGAACTGACAAAGGAGAGTTGGAAAGGCGGGAAAGCAGCAAGCAGGCGCTGTGGGATGCTCCCAAAATCTTTCCTATTGCATGCTGAGGAGCGTTCCCGCGTAGGCTCCGTCGGTACCGACGATACCCATATATGAAGACTACATTCCTGCTTGTTCCTGGAGATAACAGTTTTTCACTCAGATGTAATCAAACTCTGGAATTCATTACCAGAGGATGTACAAAAATCTGTTAGTATAGCTGGGTTCAAAACAGGTTTGGATGAGTTCTTGGAGGAAAGATCCACAAACCATTATTAAAGAGGACTGGGGAAATCCACAAGCAGCATAGAATGTGTATACCTTTGGGAATCCAACAGGTATTTGAGACCTGGAATGGCCTCTTTTGGAAAATGGATAATGGGCTTGATAGATGCTTGGTATGAACCAGTATGGCATATCTTACGCTCTTATGCTCTTATGTTATGTAATAATATTCATTCACCTGAGTGATTTCATTGAAAAAAGAAATATATTACACACATGGCAATCGGGTTTCTGATCCCATCATAGTAGAGAGACATGCTTAACATTTATTTTAAGCAAAATCCATATGTTCCTAGACACTGGACACATGGCCCTCATAGTATCATTAGACGTGGCGGCTTTCAATGTGGTTGACCATGATCTCATGATCATGGTTGGCAGCACTGCATACACCTTATAGCACTATACAAATGATTTGTTGTATAGTGATCAATTGGCTAGCAGATATTGGTCATGCTAATATAGTGCTTAGATGGTTTTCTTCCTTCTAGACCAATCACCCTTTTTCTGTTTTATCTAATTCTCAATGTTCTGCTAGAAGAAGTCTCTCCTGTGAACATAAGATATGCCATACTGGGTCAGACCAAGGTCCATCAAGCCCAGTATTCTGTTTCCAACAAAGGCCAATCTAGGTCATATGTACCTAGCAGTTTCCCCAAGGGACACAGGTTCCACAATGCTTGTATTGGTTCAAGCATTGATATCCTGGGTCCCTTCTTAATAATGGTTTATGGACCTTTCCTCCAGGAACTTGTCCAAACCTTTTTTAAACCCAGCTACACTAAAAGCCTTTACTACATCCTCTGGTAACAAATTCCAGAGTTTGATTACACGTTGAGTGAAAAAATATTTTCTTTTATTAGTCTTAAATAGTTTACCCTGTAGCTTCATTGCATGTCCCCTAGTCTTTCTATATTCTGATAAGGTAAACAATCGATCTACGTTTACCCGTTCCACTCTGTTCATTAATTTATAGACTTCTATCATATCTCCCCTCAGCCATCTCTTTTCCAGGTTAAAGAGCCCTAACCTTTTTAGCCTTTCTCCATAGGAGTATCCTTCCTTCCCCTTTACCATTTTGGTGGCTCTTCTCTGAACCTTTTCTAAAATCGCTATATCCTTTTTAAGATACGGCGACCAGAATTGCACACAATATTCAAGGTGCTGTCTCACCATGGAACGATATAGAGCATTATAATATCCTTTGTTTTATTTTCCATTCCTTTCCTTATCATACCTAGCATTCTATTTGCTATCTTGGCAGCTGCTGCACACTGGGCCGAGGGTTTTAACATGGTATCCACAATGACGCCTAAATCTTTTTCCTGGGTGGTAGTTCCTAATGTGGAACCTTGCATCGTGTAACCATAGTTTGGGTTGTTCTTCCCTAGGTGCATAACCTTGCACTTGTCCACATTAAATTTCATCTGCCATTTTGATGCCCAGTCTTCCAATTTATCAAGATCCTCTTGCAATTTTCCACAATCCTCTTGGGTTTTAACAACTTCAAATAGTTTTGTCTCATCTGCAAATTTGATAACCTCACTCATTATTCCACTTTCCAGGTCATTTATGAATATGTCAAAAAGCAGCGGACCCAGCACAGATCCCTGGGGTACACCACTATTCACCTTTCTCCATTGGGAAAATTGGCCATTTAGCCCTACCCTCTGCTTTCTATCTTTTAACCAGTTCCTGATCCACAATAGTACACTGCCTCCTATCCCATGACTCCTTAGTTTTGCCAAAAGTCTCTGATAAGAGACCTTGTCAAAGGCTTTCTGAAAGTCTAGATACACAATATCAACCGACTCACCTTTGTCCACCTGATTATTCACTCCTTCAAAAAAACATAACAGATTAGTAAGACAAGATCTTCCTTGTCTAAAGCCATGTTGGCTATCTCCCATTAGGTCATGACTATCTACATGCTGAGTAATTTTATTCTTTATGATGGTCTCTGCCATTTTTCCTGGTACTGATGTCAGGCTCACTGGTCGGTAGTTTCCCGGATCACCCCTGGAACCCTTTTTAAAAATTGGTGTTACATTGGCGATCCTCCAATCTTCAGGTATTAGAGATGATTTGAATGATAGTTCACAGATTACTAATAGCAGGTCTGCAATCTCATATTTCAGTTCTTTCAATACTCTTGGATGTATACCATCCGGCCCAGGTGATTTGCTACTCTTCAGTTTATCTAATAGTTGTAATACATCTTCCCGATGTATCGATATTTTCTTCAAATCTTCTGCACCTTTAAATACCGCTTCAGTCATGGGTAACATCCATACATCTTCCTCAGTAAAGACTGAAGCAAAGAATTCATTCAGTCTCTCCGCTATCGCCTTGTCGCCTCTTAGTGCTCCTTTAACCCCTTTATCATCTAATGGACCAACTGACTCGCACACAGGTTTTTTGCTACGAATGTACTTGAAAAGGTCTTTACTTCGCGTTTTTGCTTCCGCAGCAAGCTTCTTCTCAATTTCTCCCTTTGCCTGCCTTATCAATGCCTTGCATTTGACTTGCCAGTGCTTGTGCTGTTTCCAGGTTTCGTCGTTTGGCTCTTTTTTCCATTTCCTGAAAGATGCTTTTTTGGCAAAAACAGCCTCTCTGACCTCACCTTTAAACCATGCTGGCAGTTTTTTGGACTTCCTTCCACTTTTCTTAAAGCGTGGAATACAGCTGGTCTGGGCTTCCAAGATAGTATTTTTCAACAACAGCCAAGCCTGATGTACGTCTTTAACCTTTGCAACTGCTCCTTTTAGTTTTTTCTTAACTATTTTCCTCATTTTATCATAGTCTCCCTTTCGAAAGTTAAAAGGTAGTACTGTGGATTTCCTTACTATCCCTCCTCCACTAATTAAATCAAAGGCAATCATGCTATGATCACTATTGCCAAGTGGCCCCAACAACCTTATCTCTTGCACTAGATCTGGTGTTCCACTAAGGACTAGGTCTAATATGGCTTCCCCTCTGGTCGGTTCATGAACCAGCTGCTCCAAGAAGCAGTCATTTATTTCATCTAGGAACTTTATCTCCCTAGCATGTTCTGACGTGACACTGACCCAGTCGATACCGGGGTAGTTGAAATCACCCATTATTATTACTGCGCTGTAACTTTTGTTAGCTTCCTTGATTTCTTTGAACATTTCATCATCCATTTGGTCATTCTGGCCAGGCGCTCGATAGTACACCCCCACTGCCATTGCCTTCCCCCTTTTACATGGAATTTCAATCCATATAGATTCTACAGCAGATTTTGTTTCCTGCAAAACTTTAATCCTTTCTGACTCAATGCCCTCTCTAACATAGACAGCAACCCCTCCATCAATTTGATCAGCTCTATCATTACGATATAGTTTGTACCCAGGTATCACAGTGTCCCACTGGTTGTCCTCCTTCCACCATGTCTCTGATATTCCAATCATATCTAACCTTTCATTTAGTGCTATATATTCTAACTCTCCCATCTTATTTTTTAGACTTCTATCATTTGCATACAAGCATTTTAGAGAATGTCTTTTATTCATATTAATTTGGCTATTGTTAGACATGGGTAATTTGGGATCTTTAAGCTCTGTCTGCTCCATACTTGAGGGCATTTGGGCTACTTTACTCTTTTGTGGAACCTCTCTGTTTTTGGTAGTATCCTTCAAAGATACATTCTTCCGAACCATCTGCTCCTGGGCAACTGTCAGCTTTCCCCTAATATCTAGTTTAAAAGCTGCTCTATCTCCTTTTTAAAGGTTAATGCCAGCAGCCTGGTTCCATCCTGGTTAAGGTGAAGCCCATCCCTTCGGAAGAGCCCCTCCTTTCCCCAGAATGTTCCCCAGTTCCTAACAAATCCAAAACCCTCATCTCTGCACCATTGTCTCATCCACGCATTGAGACTCTGGAGCTCTGCCTGCCTTTTGGGTCCTGCGCGTGGAACAGGAAGCATTTCGGAGAATGCTACCCTGGAAGTTCTGGATTTCAACTTCCTACCTAAAAGCCTAAATTTAGCCTCGAGAACCTCCCTACCACATTTTCCTATGTCATTGGTACCGACATGTACCAAGACAGCAGACTCCTCCCCAGCACTATCTAAGACCTTATCTAGGTGGCGCGTGAGGTCCGCTACCTTCGCACCAGGCAGGCATGTTACCAGGTGATCCTCACGTCTACCAGCCACCCAGCTATCTACATGCCTAATGATCGAATCACCAACTATAACGGCTGTCCTAACCCTTCCCTCATGGGCACATGGCCCTGGAGAAACTTCCTCGGTGCATGCCCCAGGGCTCTGTTTTGTCAACTTTACTATTTAACATCTTTCTGGCTCCTTTGGCTCCGATCATTCAGGCTCTTGGAATATCTGCACATTTTTATGCAGATGACAGTCAGCTAATTACATATTTAGATCCTCATCACTTAGATCAACGGCCACTTAATCATTGACGCTCAGCTAATTCGATCTGGCTGAAATTTAATTTACTAAAACTAAACCCAGATAAATGTATGGCAATGTGGGTTTCCAATCACCATTGTTCTTTTACAGCAGTGCCCACACCTGAAGGGTTGACCTTACCACTGGTTCCCCACATTGAAAATTCTAGGTTGAACGTTTGACCCCAAACTTTCTTTTGGTCATCAAATTTCAAACATAGTGAAGGCTTGCTTTCTTGCCCTTCTAGAGCCGACATTAGGGTGTGACAAATAAGGCAACTGCCCTGTGCCCCCATGCTATAAGGAGCCCCAAGCCTGCTTCAAGCTGGAAGAGACATGGAGCCTGATTCAGAGAGGGGGACATCTGGCCATCTGGATGTCCCTGAGGAAGATGGGCCCATTAGGATCTAATTCTGGAACGTGGGAACTAAACGCTCCCGCAGTACATAGAATCGGGCCTGAGGAAGGCCCAGCGTGCACCTGCCTGCCTTTGGGGATGTCTTCCCTGCAGGGTCCCCTGGCTGTTGCAGCTCAGCCCCCCCCTCTTCCCTGCTGCCCAACTCATGGCTGGCCAGCCTGGGCCTAGATCGTGCGTCCCTGGAGAGAGATCCCTGACCATGATTGCCGGGTCGGAGCTGCTTATTCCACCTTCAAAATGGAATAAGCAGCACATCCCCTTTAACCCATCAGGACGTATAGGGCTGTGACCTGAATCGGCTCTGTACGTTCTGCGGGTTGGCCCACCCCTGCTCCGCCTAGATCCCGCCCCCCACCGGATCTCCCCATCCTTCTGTTCAGGACATCTGGGGAGAGCAGGAGAGGGAGTAGTGTTCCGACAGGTTGTGGAGCTGCACATCCCGCCGGAACGTGCAGCCCAACATCCAGCCGGAAAGTGCAACCCCACAACCCGCGTCTCAGATTTGAGCCCATAGCCTAAAGAAAGGCTTCGTGGCCCTCTCACCAATTTGTGCACTGGGCCGCTACAAGTCTAACACCGTCCCTGCTTCCTTCATACCATTAGAGCCTTAAGATCATGTCTGGATAAACCAGCTCTTACAACTTTGATTCTTTCTCTAGTTTCCAGCAAACTTGACTATAGCAATTCTCTCTATCATGGCCTTCCTCACTATGCTATTAAATGTCTTCAAAGAGTAGAAAATATTGTCATAATACTACTTATTTACTTGAAACCATCAGATGATGTTCCACCTCTCTTGATGGCGTTTCACTGGTTGCCAAATATTTATCGTATTAAATTTAAAATCGTATTATTAACGCATAAAGTCTTTTATTTGTGGCTTCCACATTACTTGTCTGATTCTCTTATTCCCAAGATCATTATGGTCACAAAATCATAATCGTTCCAAATAGTTGTGCCTGACATGAGTCGACATAACAATCAGCTTTCATCTTTTGAGCTCCAGCTCTTTGGAATTCTAATCTGCTCTATATTTTCCAAGTTGTTGTTATCATGACAACGTTCAAACTGATAAGAGATATAGCCCCATCATATCTAACTGACCTACTGACAATTCATTCAAGGACCAGAACAGTGAGACAAAGGAACCTGAACACTGTACTTGTTCCAAACAACTTTTCAAAACTCAATAAATCTACAACAACTAGGGCATTCAGCTTCAATGGTCCATTAATATGGAACGCTCTGCCTGATAAACTCAGAGATATCACAGATCTTTCAGTATTTAGAAAAGAACTTAAAACTCACCTATTTTTAGAGTACTTTGGAGACTCATTCCCAATAGATGAAATATTTCCCACTTAAACCTCATGTATACTCTTATTTATTAATACACAACTTACTTTTCCCCTTCCCCTACAGTATCTTACAATACTCAACTCTCCACATTATCACATTAATAATTCTAGTGAACTAGAATAAATCTTTCCTTGCTCAGACAGGATGAAATGATATTTAAACTTGTAAATACCTTAAATATGTACATATGTTTAAGCTATCTATATATCTAATCAGCATTTACTCAGTATTGTAACCCTCAAATTACCTTTTCTATTATGTATAATTTATTGTTCACTGTAATACCAATTGTTTGAATAAGTTTCAATGTAATGTTTAAGTTTTGTTCTATGTAAACCGCTTTGATTTTTCTGAAAGGCGGTATATAAAACCGTTCAATAAATAAATAAATAAATAAATAAGTGCCATCACATCGGTGTCAACTCATAGCGACTCTCTGGATAATTATCTTAAATTGTGTTCGGTCTTCAGTCAGGCGGCTCATTGTTGACATACTGGCACCCATAGCTGCTGTTATTGTATTGACCTATCTCATTACTGGCCTTTTTCTTTTGTGTTGACCTTCTACCTTGCAAGTATGTCTTTCTCTACTGATCTCTCTCTTCGCATGATATGTCCAAAGTATGAAAGTTCAAGCCTTATCATCTGAGCTTCTAAAGAAAGCTTAAGTTTGATTTCTTCTAGTACTGACTGGTTTGTCATTCGGGCAGTCCATGGTATACATAGTATTCGTCACCAGCACCATAATTCAAAGGCATCAATTTTCTTCCTGTCTATCTTTTTCACTGTCCAACTTTTACATCCAAATGACGTTATTGAAAATACCCTAGCTTGAATGAGTCGAACCTCTGTATGGAAAGAGACATCTTTGCTCTTGAGAATCTTATCTAGGTCCTTCATAGCCATTCTGCCAAGAGCAGTGCATTGTCTGATATTGTGACTGCTTGTTGCTTCTTTATTATAGTTGATCCAAATAGGTTAAAGTTGTCCACTATTTCAATTTCTTCTCCATCAACAATGAACTTATTGATTTTGCTAGTTGCCATGATATTTGTCTTCTTTACACTGAGGTGCAGGACCATTTTAAGACTATGTTCCTTGATCTTGAGAAGCAAATGTTTCAGATCATCTTCAATTTCAGCCAGTAATGTGGTATCATCCACATAGTGTGAAGGTTGTTGATGAGTGTCCCACCAATCTTCACACCTCTGTTGTCTTTATACAGTCCTGTTTCTCTGATGATTTGTTCTGCATATAAATTAAAGAGGTGGGGGAAAGTATGCAGCCTTATCGTACGCCTTTGCTGATTTTAAAGCATTCTGTTTCTCCTTGTTCCGTTCGAACTATTGCTTCTTGATCAATATAAAGGTTGTGCAAAAGAAAGATCAGGTGTACTGGTATACCCATGCTTCTTAATGTGGCCCAGAGTTTTTCATGGTTTACACAGTCAAAAGCCTTGCTGTAGTCAATAAAGCATATCACTCCTTTATTAAAGCAACTCCACTGGTTACCCATCGTTGAACGCTCAAGATTTAAAACCATACTCACAACCTTTAAGGTGCTCAATGGTTTATCATCCACCTACCTTTGCTCATTACTTCATGAAACTAAAGACAACCATTCAAGGCGTTCAGGATCACAGAATACCTTAAGCACCCCAGGACCTTTTATTAAAATTAACATTACTATATCAAGACAAGCCTTCTCACTTTATGCTCCAAAACTTTGGAATTCAATCCCATCTAACTTACATGCCATAAAGGACCTATTATCTTTTCGAAGAGCTCTAAAGACATACCTATTTTCATCCTACTTTACCAAAGAGAACATGTGATGTTAACTTGATTTAACTTCTGTAATTTTTCTTTATTCTCTCAGACCATTCTTCTACCCTCTTGAGTTTGTTATACTGTTAAAATGTAGTAAGTTGTGTTGAATATGAACCGCTGTGATCGCCAGTATAAAGCAGAATAGAAAAATGGTTAAATAAATATAGATATCCTTTTGGTATTCTTTAGTCTTTTCAAAGAACCATCTCACATCCGCGATAATGTCTCTCGTTCCTCGCCTTTCCTGAACCCTGCTTGCACTTCATGTAGTTCTCATTCCAGGTATGGTAGTAGTCTTTGCTGAAAAATCTTCAGTAGAATCTTGCTGGCATGTGGGATCAGAGTGATTGTGTGATAATTTCCCCTGGCAGCTGGATTACCTTTCTTTAGTATTGGTATAAATACAGATCTTTTCCAGTCGGCCATAATGTTGTCTTCCAAATTTCCTGGTAGAACATTGTAAGTCTGGTAACAGCTGCATCAGATTGCTGTACTTCTATGGGAATGCCATCAATGAGTGGTGCTTTGCTCTTTGATAAGACTTTCAATGTTGCTTTGACTTCTTTCATCACCAATGGTTCCAGATCATAAGGTACAGGTTGAAACGGCTGTTGGTCCACTTGATCTTTATCATATAATAACTCTGTATATTCTTTACATCTTTTCTTGATCTTTTCAGCATCATTTAACATGGATCCTTGAGCATCTTGCAACATTCCAATTTGAGGCTGGAATTTTTTCTTTAACTCTCAAAGCTTTAAAAAAGCTGATCTTATTTTCCCTCTAATAGTATTTGCTTCTGTTTCCTTGCATGCATCATTGTAGTACTTCTCATTGTCTTGTCTTGCTGCACATTGGAAATCTCTGTTGAGTTCTGTGATTGCCTCTTGTTCTCCTCTGGCTTTAGCTTATCTGCGTTTCTGGGCAATTTTCAGGGTTTCTTCAGTCATCCATTTTGGCCATTTTTGCTTTTTCACATTTTGTAGAGATTTCTCACTTTCTTCCAACACAACCTTCTTGATGTCATCCCATAACTCTTCTGGAGCTCTGTCATTTGTATCTAAAGCAGCAAATCGATTTTGCAGGCAGTCTTTAAATTCTGATGGTATATTCTTTGCTACATTCATGAGTGGCTTCCTCTTTTTCAACTTTAGCTTCAGTTTGCATGCTAGTAGTTGGTGATCTGTATCACAGTCAGCTCTAGGTTTTGTCTTTGTTGATATTATAGAGCTTTTCCATTGTTGACTTCCACAGATGTAGTCAATTTGATTTTTGTTCAATCCATTGGGTGAAGTCCATGTGTACAGTCACCGCATGTGTCAATGTGTTTGAGATGAATAGATTGTTGATCTTGTAGAATGCTATCATTCTTTCTCCAGCTTCATTTCTGTTGCCAAGTCCATATTTTCCAACAATTTTGCCTTCTTCTTTGTTGCCAACCTTTGCATTCCAGTCACCCATGATTATCAGGATATCCTGTTTGCATGTTCTGTCAATTTCAGCTTGTACTTGTTCCTAGAACTCATCACTTTCATCCTCTTCTGCAGCTATTATTGGGGCATATACTTGAATTATAGTTGTGTTGATAGGCACTCCTCATATATGAATAGAAATTAAGCATTCACTGATTGCATTATATTTCATTACAGTTCCTGCAAGCTTCTTCTTAATTATAAATGCAGCACCATTTCTTCTTTGTCTTTCATTTCCAGCATAGTAGACCATATGATCATCAGATGCAAAGTGCCCGATGCCAGTCCATTTCAGTTTGCTGACACCCAACACGTTCCATTTCATTCTTGATCACCTCCAACTTCCCTTGGTTCATGGCTTCATACATTCCGTATTCCAATATATAAGACATCAGCTGCCTTAAATAGTGACTATAGTGTACATGTGTACATTGATAGAGTGCATGCACACATTTACTGTACACTTTATTTGGAAAAGTGTAAATTTGTGCTCTAATAGGGATGGTTCTAGGAGGCTATTTTATAAAGGCACATAGCATCTCTCTCGGAAATTCCAATAACTGTGCTGTGCAATGAAATGTTGATAGCCCTCTCGCAGCATTCCACTTGTTCATGAGGAAGAACTTATTGAATGAAATCATGATGTGGACGAGCAAACAAGGAAGACACATTTATGACGATACCTGGAAAGATTTGACAAACGGAGAATTTCAACATTTTCTTGGACTTCTGATCCTCTCAGGCGTGTACAAGTCACAGTTGTGGAACCTTGGTCGTTCTGTTTTCGGCAAAAATATGGCCCATAACCGTTTTCAGCAAATTTCTTGTGCTCTCAGATTTGATGATGCAACCAACAGACGTGAACAACGAGGCATGGATAAGCTTGCTCCAATCAGACACGTTTTTGATACCTGGGAAGCAACTCTAAGTGACGCCCTTGTTCCTGGTGAAAATGTTACCGTGGATGAGCAACTGCTTACATTTCATGGCCGTGTTCCGTTCAGACAATAGGTTCCCAGCAAACCTGAGAAATATGGCATAAAGCTATGGATGTTGTGTGACAGTGCAACGCCATATGTTCTGCATCTTCAAGTATATACAGGAAGGGAACTTGGACAAAACAGGGAACAGAATCAGGGTGAAAGGGTTGTGCTGCAACTCACTGAAGGATTGACGCAATCTGGCAGAAATGTTACTGTTGACAGTTTCTTCTGCAGTTTAACGCTGTCATGGAAATTGCTAGAAAAACAAATGACACTTTTGGGGACAATTCAAAAGAACAGAAAAGAATTACCTCCAGAATTTGTAACAGCAAAGGGCCGAGAGGTATTCACTTTACTGTTTGCCTTTCGCGATGACGCCACTCTGGTTTCCTATTGCCCGAAGAAAGGAAAAGTGGTTGTTCTTCTGACCAGTTTGCATGATCAAGAAGAAGTAGATAACACACGTCCAGACAAAAAACCACACATGATCTTGGACTATAATTCTAGTAAAGGTGGAGTAGATACGGCAGATCAAATGTTGTGCACGTATACCACAAAACGACAAGACGCTGGCCAGTGACAATCTTCTACAACATGTTGGACATCAGTGCTTTGAACGCCTTCATTGTTTGGATGTCACTAAATCCAGAATGGCAGTCCACGCCAAAGCACAGACGTCATCTATTCTTCTTGGAATTAGGAAAGCAGCTGCTTCAGAGTAATTGCAGCGAGACTTCCAGCATTGAAGAAGCCACTGATGCTGTTTGCAATGTTGGGATACCAAAAAAAAGGGTAAGGTGTCACTGCTGTTCCAGAGAAAATGACAAGAAAAGCAATATAGTTTGCACCTCCTGCAAGCGCAATGTTTGCAAAGAACATTCAGAAATTGTCTGTGTCTCATACAAATGACTGTAGTACTTTACTGTGTTCATCAAGTGCATGCAAAAACTGCTTTCATGGCAACTCTTCTTCATGTAATTTTTTGATAAAGAATTAAATTTCAAAACATTTAACCTTCATATAATAAATAATTAATTCAGAATAATATTTTGTCTGTTTAGTTTAAATTTTTCATGGTTAAAAATTAAAATTCGTCGTGGGGTCATTTATGACCCCAACGGTATTAAGTGTGTGCAAAAAATCTCGGTAATTCCAGGGTTAAGTAGAATATAAATGCAGAGATCTTTCAGGTTCTGCCTTATTTGAACAGCAGAGACCAATAAGGTTCTACTTGAATACTGCATTGTGACCCTTTTATGCCACCCATTGTTTCCAGAACATGGGAGGGCTCTCCTAACCAGTGAGACAATGTTGGAAAGAGACCTCACTTGGAGGAAACCTGACTGATAAAGACCCAGTCCAAAGGTAGTCTCCTGTCTTTGGCTGACTTAGCCACTATACCTCAGTGGCAGACGCCTCAGGTTTCACAGCCATGTACCATAAAGGAGAAGGAGAGGGGTCTTGTTAGCACAACCAGGGAACCAAATGACTTTAGTAGTGATGAGGGCAGCTTAGGCCACTAAACTACAAACCTAAAGAGTGAGGGAGAAATCAAGAAAGAAGGTGTCTTGGAGACAGAAGGAGCAGCAGGGAGCTCTGATCCTAGAACAGAAAGGAGAGGATTCAGAGCTAGTCCCCTGGAGCAAAGACGAGGAGGACCAGGCTTAAGAGGTGCATGGTCTGTGATCACAACCAAGTCTAGCATCCAGCTCTACAAGGTACTCAGGGAAAGAAGTTAAAAGAAAGGAGGACTAGTAAAGATTGGTCCTCCCCTTGAAAAGGAGAGTCCAAGTAAATGCTGAGTGAATGTAACTGTCTGATTTTTACCCTGCATTATACTATTTTTGTTGTTATCACTGATTGCTCAATATTTTCAGTAAATCCTTGGTTCAAAACAACCAAGTTCTGGCCAGGACTGCATTACTGAAGTAAGTGAGGATTGGCTTGAGTTGATCTAAAGTGCAAAAGGCCTCTTAATATTTACTGATCCTGACCTAGAATCCTAAAAATGTATTGTCCTTAGTCATTGGTCTAACCCAATAAAGGCGAATGAGAAATTAAAACAGCAATAGATAATCTGTGGTAAAACGGTGTATGTGGAGGAGTAGTCAAGTGGTTAGAGTTATGGCTTGATAACCAGGGTTCAATTCCCACTAGTACTCCCTGTAGCCTTGGGCAAGTCACTTTACCCTCTATTGCCTTGGAAGAAAGGCCTGGTGATCTACTTCTTGTCGCACCATCAAGTAAACCCAGGAGCTGCAGAGTTGTCAGGAATCAGGATTGACTGGAAGGCATACGTTGCATTGGGAGTGGAGGAGTAGCCTAGTGGTTAGATGTGGGTTTGATTCCCATTAGCAGCACCCCTTATGACCTTGGGCAAGTCACTTTACTATCCATTGCCTTTGAAGAAAAGGCCTGGCAGTTGTACCTTGTCAAGAAAACCGAGGGGACTGCTGGGTCACCAGGAGTCAGCATTGACTTGAAGGCACTTAAAAAAAAGCTTATGCAACAATTCCTGCCATGAGATACTTTTATTTTTCTTTCAGCGTCTTCTCTTTCTTCATGCTTTCACCTCATTCTCTCTTTCAGAATCTCCTCATTTTCTCTTTCCTTCAGTACTGCCTCAATATCAATTGTCTTTCTCCAAGCATTTCCTCTTTATTTTCTCTCTTTCCTATTTCTCTCATTCTGCTTCTCTGCCGCTCTTAAGTGCCTCTCCAATCTCTTTTTCTTTCCCACTAATTTTTTATTCTCATTCTCTTTCATACTCCCAATATTCTCTCATTATCTCTCTCTGAATATTCTTCCTTATTCTCTCTTTTCTCAGTTTCTCTCCTTCTGTCTTTCCTCAATATCTCCCCCCCCCCTCATTTTTTCTAATTACCCAGTTATGCAGGGCAGAATTTCAAGCTCCTTGCCACTCAAGGGGGATTCAAAATTTACGACTCGCAATAGCTGCACACTCCACTTACTTCCCACAACCTACTGGATGCCTCGGCTCTTCTTCTTGTCGCCACTACTACATTGTTCGTTTCCATGGTTTGACCATGCAGTTCAAATTGTAGAGGTCAATCTTGCATTAGAAGCATTTGGAATGAACCCCCGTTGGCTGAGGGAAAGTGAGGTGAAAAATTAAAGAACCAGAGACTAGAATGTGTCCGGAAGGAGCGAAGAAAAGATATGGGAATGAAAAGGGGGAGGAGGATTTGTGATGGTGGGTTTGGCCAGTTTCTCCTGTCACAGGACCGATTGCAAGCACACCAGTCTAGAGTAAAGCTTTGCACCCTGAAGAGGCAATTTTGTGAAAGATTTTTCACACAGACATGGCAATATATGTACAGAAAAGGTCATTTAAAATTATCTCACACATAAAAGTACGCACGGTGCAATTAGGTGCGTACTTTAGAATAGATGTATTCAGGAGAAACGTTTGGATGGAGCTTGGGCAGTGTTCTGATTTATGTCTGTGTTTAAAATAAACACGTTACCATTTACACTTGTTCCTACAAAGGCACAGATTGCCGTAGCTTCAATCTAGATGTTAATTATGCCTGATTTATGCTGCTATTTTATACAGATGTATGTATCTTTACAAAATAGGCTAAATATGTGTGCCTACATGGCCTTCACCTATTCTTGGCCCATTTCAAAATTACCCTACACACATTTATGTGTCCTATCAATAGGTTTTCAGCAGCATTAGATGGATAGAGGGTATTTTTATTAAAAGTCACCTATGCGTCAGGCAAATAGGTACCTAAATGCATTATATGTCTTTACAAAATACTGGAAAAATCCTGCAGAAATTGTGGGTAAAAGAGTCCAGGCACACTTATAGCGTCTTGAGAGTAGGTGTGAATGCATGTAGGTACAATTGTGCATATTTTATAAATTGCGTGCGTAAATTAGGGCTCTGCTCATGCTCCACCCCAGAAAACACTTACACCAAAGTGTGTACTTGTATCCAGGGGTAATTTTAAAAGAGGCATTTTACACATGCATACTAGCATATTTATTTATTTATTTTATTTATTTAACGTTCTTATATACCGCACTTTTATCATCAGCGCGGTTTACAGTAAACATAAAATACTCACCGATAGCAACAGGCTGTCGTGAGTTTACATATAACAGGAAATCTAATTGGATACAACATAGGGGAGAACTTTGTACATATAAGTTATATAACTATATACAATTGTATTCTTCTTGTTGTACAGGGATATGAAAATGCCTTCATACAACAACCAATACTGGTAATCCCCATGGATGCATCCATATGAGTGCCAAAAATAGGCACCTATACATACAGTTAATGCATTTGGCTTGGTGATCCAGTTTAGACATGGTTTTGTGGCACTTAAACAAAACACTGAATACAGCCACTGACTGGATAGCTAATTCACTAGCCAGGCAAAACAGATACTACTACTACTAATAATAATAATCATTTGTATAGCGCTACAAGGCATATGCAGCACTGGCATTCGATGTCTCTGGCTGGATAAGGCTCCGACATTGAATATCCAGGGCTAAGTTAAAGTGCAGACAGCCAATCGCTTTAACTGTGTTGGCCGCCATTGCTAAATTTGCCTTCCAGTATTTAAAAACAATTTTTAAAGAATTTTTGTAAGCATTTCTGTGGGCCTATAATTATAACGTCTTATGTTTATTGTAATCCACTTAGAAATTCATGAAATACATTATATAAATATTCTTAAAAAATAAAAATAAAAATAAATAAATCAACCACTAGGCTACTCCTGCAGTATAGAATGATATGGCATCTTTTCCACATATCATGCTTTCATACTGTTATATGAAGGGTATGTGAGTTCCGTGTTTGATTTCCTGGTGTGCATACACAGAGCACAGCTAGTTTTTCAAAACCTTTCTTTCAATAAATAATTCCATTGTTTCTTATAGCACCATTTGCTGCACCACTGTAGATAGCCCACTTTGTACATAGCTCAAACAAATCTAGCACACGACACAGCCCACACACAACTAAGTTTCACCCTCACTGCATGTATAACACACCCACTTTACCTGATTGCTTGCTGTGATACCACCTTGATTATTAAGATAAGGCGGTTTAGAAATACTGTTAAATAAAATAAATAAATAAAATATCTTTGTCACCCATCTCTGCGAAGAGGGTGTGCTCTGTGCATATTCTTTCTGGAAGGAGTGAGGCATCTCAAACTTTATTTTCTTTTGGAAATATAATTCCACTTTTAATTTCAAGTCAGCATGCAACTCACCACATGTCAGCTGGCTTTCCTTCAGGTTATGAAATGTCACACCTCGTAAAGTACTGGGGTAAGGACATGCGGTGTCTTCTGCTATTTGAACAGAGGCATTTCTAGCCCACTTCAAGACCCATTTCAGATTACAGTCACATATAAGTGCATCAGAGTTGAAATGCCTATTTAAAAAAAAAAATGCTTCAGGCTCAAAACTCAAATTTTCCTAAATTGTTTTCAGTGACGTAAGCTATATAGTATTACATTTTCAACTTACAATGGTATACTGTATAAGGTTTTGAGAATTTGACATCTTAATGTAAAAAGTTAGCTCTTGTACTTCGTATGTATTTAATCATCATATCCATGGAGAAGAGTTGTCTTTATACTGGAATGGCAGAAATAAAAGAAGCCTTATAACCGTTCTTTAAAATAAAAGATACCACTGGAATAGGCGTGAAGGTAGGTTTTAGATAGGACTGGAGACATCTAAGTGAAGACATGGAGAATTCCCCTAGTATTTTATAAGAGTCTCTGCCAAACATAGAATCACTTTTATCATTAAGCTCACACCTTTCTTGCAGTAGCACAGGGAATGTTACATTCAGGTACAGTCAAACCTCGGTTTTCATGATTAATCCGTTCCAAAAAGTCTGACTAAAACCGAAACGGACTAAAACCGAAGCAAGATTTCCCATAGGAAATAATGTAAATTCAATTAATCCGTTCCAGACACCCAAAAATATTGACAAAAAAGTACATTTTATAGAGAATAACTATATTTTTACATACAGAAAAACAATGAGAAATACATATAAATGACTAATGAAATGGATATAAATGAACATTTAACATCACATTTAACTTTATTGAAGACTCTTGTTGAGGGGAGAGGGAGGAGGAGAGGTTATGTGTTTGGAAGGGGAGCCATGTGGCAATTGCTGCAGCAGCACGAGCTCCCGAAGTCTCAGCCAGCACTTCTCTCAGCTGCCCGATCGTCCACAGCACAGCAAACACAACGAGACTTTAGGACAAACCAATCTGATCGCTGACTCCGTCTCAACCCCGCAAGAGAAAGAACTGCCTGCCACATTCATTCAACATCTCCTGCTTACCCTGCTACCTCCGAGCCTGAGGGGCGCTCCACAGAGAAACAGGAAGGCGGTGGAGAGATCGGGGCCTTCCTCTCTGCAATCCTTGCATGTCTGGCTCGAGGATGTTGCTCACCTGCCTTTCAGATCTCAACACGCGATCGGTGAGTCCGGGGGGGGGGGGGGAGGGAGGCCGGGAATGGGCAGGCAGTGTATTGGATCCAGACCAGCGCGAAGGTGACAGTATTGCAGGCACACGCGATCGGTGAGTCCGGGGGGGGGGGGGGGTGCTGCCGGGACTGGGCAGGCAGTGTAATGTATGAAGACCAGGGTGTACGAAAACCGAGGCATCGACGAAAACCGAGACAAGATCTCAGTCGGGAAAAGACGTCGAAAACCGAAACCGACGAAAACCGGGGCAACCGAAAACCGAGGTTTGACTGTATACAGATATTTCCTTCTCCCCAGTGAGCTTACAATCGAAGTTTGCACCTGAGGCAGTGAAGAGTTAAGCATCTTACCCAAGACAACAAGGAGTGCCAGTGAGATTCAAATGTTGGTCTTTCCAAGTACTAGGCTGATGCTCTAACCACTAAGCTACTCCTTCACTTCACATGTGTGAAACAGATGCAGGACTGCACAAGTATGTCTCTCCACATCCATCAGAAGAAACTATTTTAAGAAACTGCATGGGGGGATATAAAAATACCCCCACATACGCATGGAAGCAGCTCATTAAAACTACTACTACTACTCCCACTGTGCATGTGCACCCAGTTCAGCACCATAGGTCTGACCCACTCCCCAATCACCCCAACTGACTACCTCCCCAATGCTATCGCTAAATCTTGATTTTACCCCCCTGACCCTGTACCTCATGCCACCATCTCTTCGATCCCCCTTCCCAAAGAATTCAAAACCCCCCTCCAAGAAACACCCCGCTCTGGCATTAATCTCCCCCCAACTTGAAGTTCAATCCAGGAACCCTGATCCACTCTAGTGTTCTACCAGCAGACTCTCTCCACACCCCCCCCCCCCAACCCCTGTTCTCACTCCATGGCTTTAACAAGGATCTAAGAGCAGGAGCAATGCCCATTCACTTATGGTCATTATGCGGCAATTTCCAAAACTGTACCAATGGCCTGAGCGGCAATCTCACAGTGCTGCCACATTACACTAGGTCATCTGTAACATTTTGGAACCAGCCATATGATGAGCAGGAGTGAGAAGACGCTGCTTCCAGACCCATGGGATTGGGGAATGGGGGGTCTGCTGGGGGGCACTGGGTGGATCACTATTGCTAGAGAGGTTTGGGTGGGGGGAGAGATTCATGCTGGGGTGTTTGTAGTGGAATGGATGCAATGGGGAGGGGGGAAAGGATGGATTGGATGCTTTTGAAAGGGGTGAGGGGGATCAGATGTGGTAGTAGGTTTGGGGGAGATGTCAGCATGAAGTGCAAGATCAGGGGGGGGGAGATCAAGGTTCGGGAGAAGCACGAAGAGGTTGGTGGTTGAGGTTGGGGAGGAATGGGGGATGGACAGTCATTTACAGCTGCTCCCAGGCACTTATATGTGCAAATGTCAATGTTCTGAATTCTTCCTAGAGACGAGGATTCTCTATAGCAGATGGGAAATCCATATCTATATTGTAGTCACACACAAAATACTCCCTCTCCTGGCCCCCACTATGCCTCCAGGGAATTTAAAGATGGTAAGCATTTAAACATACATCTAAATGCTGCTTTTTAGATGTGGGGAGGTTTCTAAAAAAAACTATGTTATGTTTTAATGAAACGGTTATAGTTTTCTCTTGCTGTATAAAACAGCCTGAATCTTATGCAAATGATAGATTACAGTGGTCCATGCCAAACCTAATTTCTGCCACATGAAGATGAGACATAATTGTTGTATTAAGCAACCCAGCACTGAAGAATAATACTCTGAAACTAAAATTATAGCACTTCCACTTCCAGGAAGCAACTATGTTTCCATCGTCTCAGTCAGTGAGAAATCCAACAGTCAGCTAATTCTTCAGCATTGCAGCTGACCCCGCTAAAGTCTAAACCAACTCTTGCAGGTAAATATGACATTCACAGGACAGTTTTGAAGTGCCCTGGAAGCCTATAGAATCTGAAAGCTAATTTTCAAAAGCAGGTGAAAATTAGACAATTGTACTTTACTATGGTTTCCTGGACCATGGGATGATGTTCCACGGGCTGCAGAGCAGATATGGTGTCCATCTATCCAAGAAGGGTTGAAGTGTCTTCAGCAGCAGACTGGCTAACCTACTGAAGAGGGCTTTAAACTAGATTTGTTGGGGATGGTGAAGAGAGCCCCTAGGTAAGTGAAGAAAGCCCCAAGGAAAATGACTGTATAAATGCCCGTGGCATGAGAAATAAGATCCCAGAAGTTGAGGCTTTAATGGAAGAGGCTGACTTGGATTTAGTGGCTGTTATGGAGATGATTCACGGAAAACCATGACTGGGATATAATTATACCAGACTATACTTTATTCGGGAAGGACAGGGTAGGAAGAAGGGGAGGTGGAGTGGCACTATATGTAAAAAATAATATTGATGCTATAGAATTACAGGGCCTAAAAGGAAGAGAGGAGGCACTGTGGGTTAAACTAGAAAGAGGGAAAGGGAAATCCATTTGCATTGGAGTTATATACAGATCCTCCTCACAGGGAGTAGAAGTGGACAAAGATTTAATAGAAGACATACGCAGTATTGCCATGAAAGGAGAAGTGCTACTGATAGGTGATTTCAATACGACGGATGTGGATTGACACATCCCTGCTGCGGTGTTATCTAGAAATAAGGAGATCCTGAATTCTCTACAGGGAAAACTATTCAGGCAATTGGTAATAGAACCCACAAGTGATGGGGCCATACTGGACTTAGTGCTTACCAATGGGGAAAGTGCTTCTGATGTTACAGTCGTAGATCATCTCACATCCAGTGACCACCAGATGATATGGTTCAGTATTAGGAGTAGGGCTGATAAAATCCTTTCAAAAGCAAGGGTCTTACACTTTAGGAAAACTGACTTTTCCAAGATGGGACAATACCTCAAAGAGCCATTAGTGGGATGGGAACAGCTGAGAGATGTAGAAAAATAGTGGACAAAACAGAAAGGGGATATTTTAAGGGCAACAAACCAATGGCCTTTAACCTTTCCCGGCATTCGCGGCTTCATTGAAACAGCCGCCAGCGGGAAGGTAAAGGTTCTTCACGCTGGCGGGCTATGCAGAGGGAGCCGGGGCCTCGCACGGGCTTCACCGGCTCCCTCTGCAGCCCCTTAGATGGCGCGGGGCTCTTCGGAGGGGGGGGCAGCTAGGACTGGATGGGCTGTGATGGGGGGAAACAGGCTGGAAATGGGCTGTGATGGGGGGACTGCAATTGGGCTGTGATGGGGGGGGAAACGGATTGGAAATGGACTGTGAGGAGGGGAAGCAGACTCTAAATGGGCTGTGATGGGGGGGGAATGGACTGCAATTGGGCTGTGGGGGGGAGGACTGCAAGTGGGCTGTGATGGTGGGGGGGGGAACAGACTGGAAATGGGCTGTGATGGTGGGGGGGAACGGACTGGAAATGAGCTGTGATGTGGGGGGGGGGAATGGACTGCAATTGGGCTGTGATGGGGGGAACGGACTGTAAACGGGCTGTGATGGGGGGAAACAGACTGGAAATGGGCTGTGATGTGGGGGGGAATGGACTGCAATTGGGCTGTGTGGGGGAGGATTGCAAGTGGGCTGTGATGGTCGGGGGGAACGGACTACAATTGGGCTGTGATGGGGGACGACTGCAAATGGGCTGTGATGGTGGGGGGGATAGGACTGCAAATGGGCTGTGATGGTGGGGGGGGACCTTGGACTGGAAATGGGCTGATGAAGAGCTGGATTAGGACTGGAAATGGGCTGATGGGGGCTGGAATAGGGTGAAGTGGGCTGACGAGGGGACTAGGATTGGAAATTAGCTGATGGGGGAGCGTGGAGTGGAAATGGGCTGATGGGGGACTGGAATGGAACTGGAAAAGAGCATATGGGGGCTAGGACTGGAAATGGGCTGATGAGGATCTAGGATAGGACTAGAAAGGGGCTGATGGGGGGAACGTGGACTGCAAATGGGTGATGGGCTGGAAAAGGACTGGAAATGGGCTGATGGGGGCTGGAATAGGACTGGAAGTGGGCTGATGGGAGTTGGAATAGGGCTGGAAATGGGCTGATGGGGAGCTTGGAGTGGAAATGGGCTGATGGGGTGCCTGAATGGAACTGGAAAACAGCATATGGGAGGCTAGGACTGGAAATGGGCTGATGTGGAAGCTTGGGAGACTGGGACTAGAAGGGGGCAGATGCTGGGTGGGTCTAGAACTATAAAGGAGCTGATTTTGGGGGAGGACTAGAAAGGGATGGGGAATGAGAATGGAGAGGGGAAAAGATATTTTGTGTGGGAGGGAAGAAAAGTCTACGATGGGCCGGGTATTGGAAGAGTAAGTGGAGATTGAGAATGGAAGGGTGAAATTTGAGTGGATGATAAAGGAATAAGGAAAGAAATGGAGGAAAGAGCAAAAGGGGAAAGATCAGTATGTTAAAGCAGATATAGAGAAAAAATTTGGAAAAAAATCTAAAAGAGAAGAAAGGGAAATGGATAGCTCGCAGAAGACACAAAGAAACCAGAAGAAAATGACTGGAGCAATTACAACTGAAAAGAAAATGCACAAGCAACAAAAGGTAGAAAAACACTTTTTTATTTTGAATTTATTAACTGGAATATATCAGCTCTGGGAAATATGCATCGTTAACGTCTTTTGTGTTTTGTTTAGTACAAGAGGAAATTAATGTATAGTTTTATTTCTCCAGTGTTGTTGTACATCCCAAGTTTGGCTTTTGGGGTTCCCAGTTTAATTATTGTCTTCCTACTTCTAAATTGTGATCCCTTGTTCTTTGGTGACGGTCAATATTCTGCATTTTAACCAAGCTGAGGTATTCTGTTCATGTAGTTTCTATTTGATCATGTCACTTGTTCTCTTTCCCCAGTAGGAGATGCATTGGTATTCTCTGAGATGTATTGGTTTAATATTTGCAGTGTTGCCTTTTGATAGGTAGGGTTTGGTGCTTTGTGAGTCCTGGCAGAGCTGTTATGATATGGTGGATTTGCTATGAGTTCTAAATGGTCAGTGTTTATAGTACTTCCTAATGGGCCTGGCGGTTGGCATTGGAATATAGTAACGTAGAAATCTGTTAGTCTTTCTTTATCCAGACACTCATTAAGAAGCATGTTTACTAAAAATGCATGTTAACATTATGCAAGTATTTATGCAAATGAGGCTCCCTACGCAAATGAGGACCCGCAATTAATCTCCGCACATGGCCCCGCACCTCCCTTGGGCCGCCCCTGTGTGCAGCCTGTACATAGTTACCCCAGTTAATCCAAGTTGCAAATCCTGTTCATTGTAAGTACAGTACCGGCCCTGCCAGGACTGTACAAATTTGTTGTTGACTGTGAACCGAGCTGATTTTAAAAAGCGCGGTATAAAAAAGACTTTAAATAAATAAAATAAATAAATAAAATTCAAGGGTGCAGGGGAGGAATATGCAGAAACTGATGAGGAAAAATCTGAATTGTTTAACAAATAGTTCCATTCTGTGTTCACAGATGACGGGTCAGGAGCAGGACCTCAGAAAACACCCACAAATAGGAACAGAAGTGATGGGGATCTCGAATGATTTCTAGAAGACTGTGTTCGTGAGGAACTAGCTAAACTAAAAGTAGACAAAGCCTTGGGTCCAGATGGGATATATCCAAGAATACTAAGGGAACTTGGGGACGATCTAGCGGTTCCACTGTCTGACTTTTTCAATGCTTCTTTGGAATCAGGAGTGGTGCCAGAGGAATGGAGAAAGACATATAAGGTCCCTTTATACAAAAGCAGACATAAGGATGATATTGAGAACTATAGGCCATTTAGCCTAACCTCTGTGGTTACTAAATTATTGGAAAGGCTACTAAAGGACAGAATAGTAAGGTTTCTGGAGTCCAATGGATTGCAGGATCCGAGGCAGCATGGATTCACCAGAGGCAGGTCCTGTCAGACAAATCTGTTAGATTTCTTTGGATGACCAGGGAGCTGGATCGAGGGAAAGCACAAGATGTGGTGTATTTAGATTTTAGTAAAGCTTTTGACACCGTTCCACACAGGCAACTTATTAACAAACTGAGCGCCCTAGGGATGGACTCTAAAGTTACTGCTTGGGTTAGAAATTGGTTGAGTGGGAGGTGACAAAGGGTACAGGTAAATGGAGCTCACTCTGAGGAGAAAGAGATGGTGTTCCGCAGGGATCTGTCATTGGTCCAATTCTATTTAACATCTTTGTTAGTGATATTGCGGAAGGACCATCAGGTAAGGTTTGCATGTTTACGGATGATACCAAAATCCGCAATATACATTCAGGAAGGAGTTGATAACATGAGGAGGGATCTAGCTAAGCTTGAAGAATGGTCTAGAATTTGGCAGCTGAAATTTAATGCTAAAAAATGCAGGGTCATGCATTTGGGCTGCAAAAATCCAAAGGAGCTTTACAGTGGTGGGGGTGAGGTACTTCTGTCCACAAAAGAAGAGCGGGACATGGGAGTAATTGTGTCTGACGATCTTAAAGTAGCTAAACAGGTAGAAAAGGCGACTACGAAAGCCAGAAGGATGCTTTGGCATATAGCGAGAGGAATGGCCAGCAGATGAAAGGAGGTGATAGTGCCTCTGTATAAGTCTCTGGTGCAACTTCATTTGGAATATTGTGCGCAATTCTAGAGACCACACTTTCAAAAGGATATATGCAGGTTGGTGTCGGTGCAGAGGGTGGCTATCAAATGGTTAGTGATCTTTATTATGAAGCATGGAGTGGAGGAGTGGCCTAGTGGTTGGGGCAAGGTACTTCAGGCTAGAAGGTCAGGGGTTCAAATCCCACTAGAGGACAGCAACCTTGGGCTGGAAAGACTGGGGTTTCTAGTCCCACAGGTGCTCCTTGTGGTCTTGGGCAAGCCCCTTAACCCTCCATAGCCCATGCTCCTTGTAAAATAGTTATCTCCAAGTTATAATGCCATGTTCAATGTAATTTCAGTTTGTTCAATGTAAACCACACTGATGCAGAATAGCATGGTATATAAGAGAATGTAAATAAAATATGAGGACAGAATTAAAGATTTTAATATGTATACTTCAGAGGAAAGGTAGGATAGGGGCATTATGATAGAGACATTTAAATATATCCATGGCATAAATGCAAAGGAGGGTCTCCTTTAATTGAAGGCAAGCTCTGCTACGAAAGGATATAGGATGAGTGTGAAAGGGGATAGATCCAGGAGTAATATGTGGAAATATTTCTTTACAGAAAGAGTGGTAGATGCGTGGAATAGTCTCCCAGTGGAGGTGGTAGACATGAGGACAGTATGACCCTATTCTATTCCGGATGTAAATCTGGTCTGAGCTGGACGAACAGAGGGTATCGCGATTCTGATCCCTCGGGGCACGTCTAGCCCTGTGAGATCAGAATCGTGAAGTCATCTACCTGCAGGCCAGGACTGCGATTCCGTCCGGCCTGCATGTACATTAGTAGCCTGACTAACTCAGTCAGGGCTTTTAAATGGAGCCGCAGTGCCATGGCATCCGGTTGCCATGGCGCCGTGGCTCCATTTAAAAGCCACGATGCTGGCCGCTGGACAAAAGTGCTTATTCCACACAGCCCAGCCCGGCCTCTTAAGGCAAGGGTCAGGCTGCAGGGAATGTTCTCCGGCCTCCCCTGCCCCATCCATGCTCCCGCATAAAAAACATGTCCAGAGAATAACTTCCCTGCACATGTCACTGGCCCTGGACGTACAGGGCTGACATTAGAATTGGCCTTGTATGTCCAGGGCCAGCGGCTGCCCAGACTCTGAACCCGAGCCGCCCCTTCCCCGCCCCCATCTAGCTTCCCTGCACAACTGGCGGGGAAGTTAGACGCAGGCAGAGAAAGCACGAATAGCGGGGATGGACGCTATTCGTGGCACAGAATCGGGCCCTATCTGAATTCAAAAAAGCATGGGACACACACAGAGGATCTCTAAAGGTATAAAGGGGACTGTTGTAATGGTTGATATGGAAGGGCAGACTAGACAGGCCATGTGGTCTTTTTCTGCCTTCATGTTTCTATGTTTCCCACCCTTGTTCCTGAAGTCATGCACAATCGTTTGGCTACTGAGGAGAGAGCAGTTCTCAGGCCTGGGAATTTACTCAGGAAACTGATTGGTTACTTGAGCAAATTTCTTTGAAAATCTAGCTTTCCTGTGATTTTTTAAAATGAATTCTAGAATTATTAATTCTAAAACACATTTGAGGGACTGTTTGTAAGAAATAAACTATATAAATACAAATTTCTGTTGTTAGAGCCATGGTGCAGCTCTGTATCATTTATCGAAATATACATTCTGTAAACTTTCGAACTCTGATAGGAAGTGCGTTCAGAAGGTCATGACATGCAACTCACAAACCCATTGTCTTTCCTAACCAAAATCATCTTAAGGGAGAGAAAATGCATCTGTTCTATTTATACTAAATTATAATTACCTACATATGGCAACAATTGCAGTATATGCTGTACTTACACAACTTTTAGAAACACGAGCTCAGAAAACAGTCCAGGCACCAGAGTCGAAAAAATATTCCCTGATAAATCCCTGAAATTAAAAAGAAACAATACAACCTGAACGAAGAAATTAAACATATCTTAAAAAATAGTCTATATCATCTCTAGTTTCATGTACATCCTTTTTATTTGTTATATTTGTTCAAGAAAAGATATCACAATCTGCTATGAATCCATTCTTCTGTGGAACAAATATGACTATTGACTGCTACAATTGTGCCCTAGATAAATAAAACACAGTTCAAAGAATCAATTGATTCCTGAAGTACAAACTTTTATCACAAATTGTCCATGTGAACTTCACTTCTGTGTGACTTGCAGAGATGCGGAGGCCCGTTTTACATATTTTATTTATTTATTTATTTATTTATTTATTACATTTTCTTTTATACCGCGCTATTTGAGATCAGTGCGGTTTACAATGAACTTTAAAACTACACAACTCAGATTAGTGATTTGTGCTTACAATAAACAGGTAAAATAACTTGGGTATACAATTAAACAAGTTTCTTAACAGGGAGAACATGATAAATATACATATCACATTGTGATGGGAATTCAGTCGTCCAGGTCTGGATGTGAACAATTCCCCTGGTATTTTATAAAAGGCTCCGCCAAACACAAAGCCTTTTGTAACATCCTTACAAAGATGTGCAGGAGTGCATATGTAGTTACCAACTTCTCCAGTGGGAACAGCAATTTTAAAAGCTGAATATGGGTAATAAGAATGCCCTGCTCTCCCCAAATTTCCACATCTGCAGCTTTTTAAAATAACTGCTCCCAAGAGCATTCATCTCCACCATCTCTCCACTCCCCCAACATCAATAATATCCCCAGACACTCCCCAGCATCAATATCCCCCACACTCCATTCATCCCCCTGACATTGTTAGCACTCTTTGACATCATTTGTACCCCTGCACCCCCTTCTACCCTGCTATCATTTGTTTCTGTCACATCTTCCTTCTCCCCAACAAAGATATATATCCTGATGAAACACTCCCCACCTCCAAACCTCCCTTATGTCTCCCTTAGTTGGGTGCAGAGGTGATCCCCAGTCACTCCTGTACCATAGGATGCCAGGTTCAAAATGGTACCAGTCGACCCCTAGTAATAATTTCACAGTACTACAGCTAGGGGACAAACTTCTAAATAAGGACTTTGCAGAGAGAAGAATGCTAAAATGTATTTAACAGGTTTTTTATACCACATTATCATTTTAATCAAAGTGGTTTACATTGCAACTTCAACTTGGCAATGTATATTAAACAGGATATTGATCACTTGGATTTTTCTGAGGCAATGAGGGGTTAAGTGTCTTGACCAAGGCTACAAGGAATCAAACCCTAGTATCCTGACTCCCAAGCCAGTACTCTATTAGGCTACTATTTATGGCTCATGGCTGCATTATCAATGGACTTCTGAAGGAGATTATATCTCTGATGTAGTGTTAGGCATTTTTTTGTCCCTGGTGCAGATGCATAGTTCAACATGACACCATGTCAGATTTCATTGGCTACAGCTAAGAGGCTTGTATTGTATATGGAAAATCTTTTGGTGTGTATTGTTTACAGATATGTTTTTCATCAATTAGAAATTATTTATTGCTCAAATTATGAAAAAAGACATTGTGGAATCTAAATTATATAATTGGATTTGATGAGCATTAAAAAAAAGTTAACAAAAAATAATATGGAACGTATGATGAAATTATAGTGTTCATACACTACTGGAAGTATCCAGAGATGTCTGCTGCCCATTTTGATGGTCTATGATTAGTGCAGTGATTATGGGAGAGAGTGTTCTTTTATGATTGTCTTTATAAAACATGCATATAGTAGGGGCAATATTTTTTCACTTTTTTCTTTAACACCATCTTATAAAACTACTCTCCGAGAATGTCTGTTTTAAATAGTCTGCCTTATCTGAAATGTATGCAGGCGCTTTTAGCCTGTGTACATTGAAGGTGGTTTTCAAAAAGAATGCATACTGAAAAGACATGCACACTTTGCACCTGATATATATTGGAAAAAAAAAAGCATATGCACTATTTATCGGTGATGCGGACATATGTATGATATCCCTGACAGAGCCCTGAATGGGAAGCCTCTCCAAGGTTCTTCTAGAAGCTTTAGAAATGGCCTCAATGCAAGTGAGTACTTGTTGCCACCTGCTGCCACCATGCCTCTTCTCCTCAGGATGTTTCATTCTGTGGAGCCCTTACAGTGTGCTGGACCCACAGTCTGTCTTTGTTTCTCACTAATGTCTACTTGCTAGTATTTTTGCCTCTTTTTTCACTTTTCACTACTTTCTGCTGCTGTTACTGCTGAGACTTTCCTTTCTAGGAAATCCCTAGTCAGGTTTTTCAATCGATGTTTAAGATTTTTTTCTTTTTACCACACTACCACTATAGGCCACATGTAGGTCTCAGGCACTCTGGCTGCATTCATTTTTCACCATCGAGTCCTTTGATTTCGCTGTGGCTATTTTACTGGACAACATGCCCCAAAAGCTTGCCAGTGAATTTAACCAGTGCTAGAGGACTATGTCTGTTACAGACACTAATAGATGGTACCTGGGGCCTGACCATGATCAATCTCAGTGTGTTTTGTGCTTGCAGATGAGAAAAGGGAAGCTCAAAGGTTGTGCAGAATAGTATAAATAGATTTTTGGTGCAGATAACTCTGGTCCATCAACCTCTGAATTGGCAGCACTGGTCTCCATAGCCTCAGGTGCTGCATCAAAGACTGGTGTTGCATCAACATTGAGAGGTCATCAAGCTTACTTGGAGTCCAGCATCCATAGAGTATCCTGGGAATGGTCATCCATCAGCTCCCTCCAGAAGTAGAGGAATAATTTGTCCTTAGCTTCTTCAACATTGAGAATCAGGATACTGAATTATCGTCACAGTTCATTGGAGTGCGAAATCTTGAGCATTGATACAGAGGTACTGGTATCCTCAGAACTGGAGGGACCATGCCAATCTGCAAAGAGCAAAAACCAACCTGTGGATGCACCCCACCAGATTCTTCAGACATTGTCTGATTCTGCTGCAGCCCCCAAATCTTTGTTGATGGTGGCCCTCAAAGAGCATCTCAAGAGGAGTTTCGAGGAAAGCATGGAGGTCTTCTTTGCCTGGCATGAAGTTATTGCTTTCGTTCCATTGAGGCTAGCTGATTGAGACATCGACTCAGTTCTTGAGACCTATCATCTGCCTGCAGGAAAATCATTGTCATTAGGCATCGAAGGGCCTTAATACCAGTGACTGTCCGGCCAGTGCCTATTTCCTCTGCATCATGAGAATGACCGCTCTCCAAGGCATCTGCACCTCAAGAAGAGTGGAGGTCAGCCAGACAGAGATGGGGGGCACAATCACAGCATTGGAGGTTCGACCACCTCCAAGGCAGATGACTGTTGCCAATCGGCAGTGGCCGCACTGCTGCATTAACAGACCTTCAGGCATATAATGCCACCTCTTGAGATGGCATTATCTGCAGATGTGATGGGGCCTGATTTCTGCAGCCACCTTGCAAAACGTTTTTGCACAATGTCTGCCAACAATAGGTATGCCTACTCCTACTACTACTACTACTACTACTCTCGCTTGGTTTGCAGCTTGTCGTGCTGTGAGGGCTTGCGTGCATCAGTGATGCTGAGAGCTAAACTATCAGTAGTTTAACTACTGGCAGGGTCTCCCAAGATGGACAGGTCTTAGCTGAGGTGCCAGACCAAGCCAAACCACCCATCTGGGCAGCATCAGAATGGGATAGTGTTGACGGCGGAGGATCACATTTTTGTGACAACGGCAACAACACCAAACTTAAACTGCACGGAAGAAAGGCCCGGCAATCTACTTCTGTATCTTGCCATGAAAACCCAATGGATAGTGTGGCGGTCGCGCCCCTACCAGGCGGTTGCCTAGTAGGGATGGGAAGCCATCTTGAATTCCTCTTTACCAAGGATTGTAGTTGTGTATAGAGATAAATGAACCAAGTGGTTGTTTCAAAGCTCACAGGAATTTTATTAGCTTCCGTGGCAAGTGGGTAACAAATCTTTAAAGCAGTTGTACACTCAAATCAAAGAAAATAAAGGATAATCTTCTCCCATTAAAGCAAAGCTTACAACCAGTGTTGTAGTAGAATTATTTATACAGGCTTTCTTTTCTTTTCCCTTTATGATGCTTCTCAATTCCGTAATCATAAACACAGGTATTTACAATTCCTAACTTCTCACTGTTCTCAGGCTTTCATTACTTGGCCACAATGCACATATCACAGTCCATCTCAGAACAAGCTGAAGTCAGGTCACTTTCTTTACTTTCTACCTCCATGCTTTCTGCTGAGCTGTATCTTGGCAAAGTTTGAAAACGCTCGGGCACTTTATGCTTAATGTCCTTTTACAGGTTAAACAGCCTATTCCACTGAATGGCCCCTTCTCCTCTAGCTAGGACTTCAACGGGCTTCTGTTCAGTTTCTCCTGAAAACCCCTTCTTCCTAATCCGGGTTTTCTCAGGCCTAAACCTCTCTTCAGAGTCAGAGCAAGAAACACAGGGTTTTGGTTTTACTGCTTTCTTTCTCCTACCTTGGAGTCTTGTTGCAGCACCTTCCTGGCTGAGGCTTCTGTGGCTTGTGACTTTCTCTGCCTCTGAGCTAGACAGGGAATCAGGGTAAAATCTCCACTTCCCTTCCTGGGGCTTCTGCTGCCTGCAGACAGACCCTTCATCAGAGGAGTCTAAGCACTCTTGCCTTAGCCTTCTCAAAGCCAACCCTTTCTCTCTCTCCCTCTTGCCAGTCTGTTTGGTCCTCTGCCTGGAACCTTCTCTGTAGCTTCCTTGGCTGCAGTGCTGGTTGCTCTTGTCTCTGCTGTTGCTCTCTTTGTGGCTGCTTCTCTCTTGGCTGCTTCTTGCTTGGCTGCCTTTCCCTTGGCTGCCTCCCTCTTGGCTGCTTCTCCCAACTTTGTTTGTTCTCTCAAACTTAAACGTTGAGCAGGGCACCTCCCTCTCTGACTCCACCCACTTGTACCTCCTACTCTTACCTGGGGTTGTCATGGAGTCTGGGAGTGGCTTAAACCTAGTTCTACCCTCTTGGTTTCTCTCAAGGATTTTGCTGTGGTGTATGTGTTCTAGTGCACCCATCCCCCGAAAAGAAGAAAAGTTCTTCTTTCTCTTTTATTTCCATGCTGAGCTACACTCTCCTTACCACAATAGTTACAACAAAACAAATTGTGCTATGGTGCTGGAAGATGAGACCCCCAGGTCAGAAGGCACTCAACTAGCTACTGGGGAAGAGCTGAAGACTTTTCAGAGTAAAGCCAGCATTTATGATGTGGTTGGATCAAAGCCCTCGGGAAGTCTGACTGCTGATGTAGCTGCGCATGAAATGAGAGTCAGAAGCTGTAAAGATGTCTTACACATTGGAACATGGAACGTATGAAGCATGAACCAAGGGAAGTTGGAGGTGGTCAAGAATGAAATGGAACGTGTACAACTTGATCTGTTGGGTGTCAGCGAACTGAAATGGACTGGCATCGGGCACTTTGCATCAGATGATCACATGGTCTACTATGCTGGAAATGAAAGACAAAGGAGAAATGGTGTTGCATTTATAATAAAGAAGAAACGTGCAAGAACTGTAAAGAAATACAATGCAGTCAGCGAACCCTTAATCTCTATTCGTCTACGAGGAATGCCTATCAACACAACTATAATTCAAGTATATGCCCCAACAACAGCTGCAGAAGAGAATGAAATTGAAGCGTTCTATGCACAAGTACAAGCTGAAATTGACAGAACATGCAAACAGGATATCCTGATAGTCATGGGTGACTGGAACGCAAAAGTTGGCAACAAAGAAGAAGGCAAATTAGTTGGAAAATATGGACTTGGCAACAGAAATGAAGCTGGAAAAAGACTGATAGAATTCTGCAAGACCAATGATCTATTCATCTCAAACATCTTCTTCCAGCAACACAAGCGGTGACTGTACACATGGACTTCACCCAATGGATTGTATAAAAAACAAATTGACTACATCTTTGGAAGTCAACGATGGAAACATTCTATAACATCAACAAAGACAAAACCTGGAGCTGACTGTGGTACAGATCATCAACTACTAGTATGCAAACTCAAGCTAAAGTTGAAAAAGAGCAAACCACTCATGAATGCAGCAAAATATGACCTTGAGAATATACCACTGGAATTTAAAGACTGCCTGCAAAATCGATTTGCTGCTCTAGATACAAATGACAGAGCTCCGGAGGAGTTATGGAATGACATCAAGAAGGTTGTGTTGGAAGAAAGCGAGAAGTCTCTACAAAAGGTGAAAAAGCGAAAGCGGCCAAAATGGATGACGGAAGAAACTCTGAAAATTGCCCAGAAACGCAGAGAAGCTAAAGCCAGAGGTGAAAGAAAGACAATTGCAGAACTCAACAGAGATTTCCAACGTGCAGCAAGACAGGACAAGGAAAAGCACTACAATGACACTTGCAAGGAAAGAGAAGCAGAAACTATTAGAGGAAGAACAAGATCGGCTTTCCTAAAGCTACGAGAGTTAAAGAAAAAGTTCCAGCCTCGAATTGGAATGTTACAAGATGCTCAAGGTTCTATGTTGAATGATGCTGAGAAGATCAAGAAAAGGTGGAAGGAATATACAGAGTTTTTATATGATAAAGATCAAGTGGACCATCAGCCGTTTCAACCTGTACCTTATGATCGGGAACCATTGGTGATGAAAGAAGAAGTTGAAGCAGCATTGAAAGCCTTATCAAAGAACAAAGCACCAGGCATTGATAGCATTCCTATAGAAGTATTGCAGCAATCTGATGCAGCTGTTACCATACTTACAAGGCTCTGCCAAGAAATATGGAAGACAACATCATGGCCAACTGACTGGAAAAGATCTGTGTTTATACCAATACTAAAGAAAGGTGATCCAACTGACTGTGGAAATTATTGAACAATCGCTCTGATCCCACATGCCAGCAAGATTCTACTGAAGATTATTCAAAAGAGACTACAACCATACCTGGAACAAGAACTACCTGAAGTGCAAGCAGGGTTCAGGAAAGGGCGAGGAACAAGAGACATCATTGCGGATGTGAGATGGATCCTTGAAAAGACTAAAGAATACCAAAAGGATATCTATTTGTGCTTTATCGACTATAGCAAGGCTTTTGACTGTGTAAACCATGAGAAATTCTGGGCCACATTAAGAAGCATGGGTATACCAGAACACCTGATCATTCTCTTGCACAATCTGTACATTGATCAAGAAGCAACAGTTTGAACAGAACAAGGAGAAACAGAATGGTTTAAAATAAGCAAAGGTGTAAGACAAGGCTGCATACGTTCCCCTACCTGTTTAATTTATATGCAGAACAAATCATCAGAGATGCAGGATTGTATGAAGACAACAGAGGTGTGAAGATTGGTGGAAGACTCATCAACAACCTTCGCTATGCTGATGATACTACATTACTGGCTGAAAGTGAAGATCTGAAGCATTTGCTTCTCACAATCAAAGAACATAGTCTCAAAATGGGCCTGCACCTTAATGTAAAGGAGACAAAGATCATGACAACTGGCATAATCAACAGGTTCATCGTTGAAGGAGAAGAAATTGAAATTGTGAACAACTTTAACTTACTTGGATCAACTATCAATAAAGAAGCAACAAGCAGTCAAGAAATCAAACGACACATTGCTCTTGGCAGAATGGCTATGAAAGACCTAGATAAGATTCTCAAGAGCAGATATGTCTCTCTCCATACAAAGATTTGACTTGTTCAAGCCATGGTATTTCCAATAACATCATATGGATGTGAAAGCTGGACAGTGAAAAAGACAGACAGGAAGAAAATTGATGCCTTTGAATTATGGTGCTGGCAGCGAATACTGCGTATACCATGGACTGCCCGAAGAACAAACCAGTCGGTACTAGAGGAGATCAAACCTAAGCTTTCTTTAGAAGCTCAGATGACAAGACTTCGACTTTCATACTTTGGACACATCATGCGAAGAGAGAGATCATTAGAGAAAGACATCATGCTTGGCAAGTTAGAAGGTCAACGCAAAAGAGGAAGGCCAGCAATGAGATGGATCGATACAATAACAGCAGCTACGGGTACCAGTCTGTCAATAATGAGCCGCCTGACTGAAGACCAAACACAATTTAGGATAGCTATCCAGAGGGTCGCCATGAGTCGACTCCGACTCGACGGCACTTAACGACAAAACAACTCCTTGCCGTGATACGCCTCACCATCCCTACACCATGCAAAAAGCAGATATCACAGAACAGTGTCTGCAATATCTGCTTTTCTCATGCATTAGCTGCTACTGCAGGACAATTAGCTGCATTAACCCCACTTTAGTAGACATGCTCCTATGTTTTTGATCCTTATGTTGTGTTTATAAATCAGTAACCTTCTTATGCTGGGAGTGGTGAGAAACAATCTCTGAAGTACTTTGCTTTTTTGTTTAGTTCATGGTTGCTGAGTAAATGATCACCAAGTTGGAGGAGAGAGATGGGAGAGGGGGTGGGGATTTTTTCTCAAATGCTTCGACATGCTTTAAAGGTTAGAACTATGTATTAATGGATATGTATATACAACAGCGGGACTTTTCTTGTATTTTATGTAAGATACCGTGGATTTTTCTATATTTGTTAATGCAGTTGATCCTCCTGAGATTAGGCTTGAATTAATGAAAAGATTATGCAAAAAAAAACCCTGATTAAATCAGGAAATTATAAAAACTTGTGGAATCGAGCCGAATAAGTAAAGTATGGCTACTAAGCTGATAATCATAATAAATTGATAGAAATACTATGAAAACAACATCATGGTCTTAATTATTCCAAATGCTGCCAAATTCTTTTATAAATATCAATGAAATTAAACATACTTACTTAGTAAAAGTAATTTACTGGCATAGTTCTCAGCTTTCATCAAGAAGCTCACTGCCCTTTAAAATAGTGATTCCTGCACTGCCATTTATTTATGTATTTTATTTATTTAAACTCATTTCTATACCACTTTTCTACAATTGAGGAGTGGAGGAGTGGCCTAGTGGTTGGGGCAAGGTACTTCAGGCCGGAAGGTCGGGGGTTCAAATCCCACTAGAGGACAGCAACCTTGGGCCGGAAGGACTGGGGTTTCTAGTCCCACAGGTGCTCCTTGTGGTCTTGGGCAAGCCACTTAACCCTCCATAGCCCATGTTCCCTGTAAAATAGTTAGCTCCAAGTTATAATGCCCTGTTCAATGTAATTTCAGTTGTTCAATGTAAACTGCACTGATGCAGAATAGCGCGGTATATAAGAGAATATAAATAAATAAATTCAAAGTGGTGTACATCGAATAACATGACAGGACATTGAGTGTGGCTTGGTGATCATTCATAGAACATGGAATGAATTAACATGGAAACAGATAACTGAAGAGTGAACTAATAGGTCATATATTTTCAAAACCTAACTATGTACAAATAGGTGGGTTCAACAAGCAACAATCATGTGTAAAGCGTTCATAGATTCTGTATGAGGGGGCTTTTCAAGAGGGATCATGAATGATGTTGATTATGTCTCTGGGACCGAGTAAGTGTTGAAGTGGACCTGAAAGAGATAAATTTTCAAACTCTTCCTGAAAGTACTCAGATCAATACATGTTCTAAGGTTAGGGGGTAGGGAGTTCCACAGGGTGGGGGTAAAAAGTGAGAATGTGCAGTCGAAGATGGACTGTTTGGTCTTAGTCTTCTGAATGGGGATGGACAGAAGGTTGTTGGTGAGGTGTCATTGAGGGCTTTCCTTTCTGGGTCTGGAGATAGAAGACTGTAAGCAGGTAGCTGGTTCACTGTGCAGGAATTTGAATGCAAATGTAAGCGCCTTGAATCAGATTCTTGCTGTAATCGGTAATCAGTGGAGTCTCTGTAGAATGGGAGTAATATGATCTTGACGGGATGCACCATTTGATTGATTATTGCCATGAAAACATGTCAGAAAAGGAAGACCCACCCAACATTGTGACATTCACATTAGGGTGTCTTTCTTTCTGAAAAACTGAAACTCATTTTACGCCCATTGCCAAAGGGCCTACTGTGTACAGGGGAAAATACTGAAAACCCTCTATGTTAAATCGATGTGAATGGCCACCATACAGTATAACATAACAGTGATGCAAAACATTGAATGATATGTTGACTGCAAAGTAGGCAATATGCTCTATAATATTTGAAGTGGCATCAATCAACAAGAAGAAAGTGTGTTATATACATATTAAATCAAACTAAAAATGAAATACATCATGACTAATTCAATAGAACATGAAAGAAAATCTATGGATAAAAGTGACCTAAACCATTGGCATCCAATTAAGGGAAATTATAAATTTCATAACTGTATAGTAAAAAGGTTATAAATACTTCCTACCAAATAAAACAAAACTGCAGAGAGATCATTTGGACCTCTGGAACTGAAGTGCGCCTGTAGCTTTCTGCTTCGTTATAAGGCCAGAGACTTATCAGCCCCCACCCTCGTAAAATACCAACATCGCCATATATAAAAATGATGTTGTGAGTTAGTAAGAAAAAATATAATGATAATATACCACATATAAATGAACTCTAACCATTAACATATGAAAATGTAAATATACATGTAAAGGAGTTGTGCATAATTTATGATAATAAATAACGATAAATGATTAATTAGCACATAGGGGCATGTTTACTAAACCGAATTAATGGTTAGTCTGGGGTGAACTGTGTACCAAGTCTGCCACGGTAACTGTTAGGAGCGTGTTTACTAAATGTTAACACACGTTACTTAAAGTTAATGTGCCTTAAGTGTTGCCACTGCCCCTTCATTTCTATGGGCCTTTACAGCACTTAATGTGCATTAACTTTATTTAACACGCATAAAACCTTTAGTAAACATGCCCCTTCATGTTAGCTAAAAATGTAGCTGCATTAAAAATCTCGCACTACCTGCTTAGTGTGAGGTGAGGCAGTGACTGATCAGGTTTGCGGTGGAAGTGTGGGTGGTGAATGTGCACTGTAATTAGCATGGGAGTCATTGGTGCATGCTCACGGTCAAAGTTGCAGTTAGCGGGAGTGCATTTAACACCACCTCAAGGGTGGTAGTACCTGCTCCCACTGTAATCATGGCAAATGGTTGTGCAGGATGGTGGTGCTGGACACACACTAACTGCATGTGGACATGCCATGTGCATTCTCATCCAATAGCAAGAGTCCAGTGTCACTCCCACCTGAACTTTTGAGCTTGAACGAATGGTACACTAGTACCATTTAGTACCATTTAGTAAACATACTCCAAAATGATGTTATGAGTTAATAAAATAAAACAGACTTAAAATGAACCACATTATAAATAAATTATAATCAATAAGATGCAAATATATAAATATAAATGAGTCGTAAATCCACAATAGTTAACCCTTCACCACACACGTGGGGTCATTTTGACCCCAAGCCTTTTGTTATGTCAAATTACTTATTTATTTATTTCAGCCATTATTTAAAACTTCCGGTAGCTTCTCAATATTGACAGCCATTGAATTTCCCGAAGAGTGTTATCATTTAATCGGAATAGTAATTTTTTGTTAACATTTTTATGGTGTACAATATATACATATTATACACACCTGGGGTCAAATTGAGCCCAGCTTAGAGAAACCAGTGTTGTCAGAATTCCTTTTTCAGGTTCATGTTGTAGTTATTATTGTTAATTTCGCATTGCTAGTCTATTTCATCTGTAGGCTACTGTGATCTTCAGACGACATTTTTTAGCGTTTGAGTTCATACCAGGCATGTGTTCGTATAGACCTATTCATTGCTGTTATAGAAGTAATGGCGCTTTGCCGCCAACATTGTTTCTTTTTTCTGAGATAAATTTGATTCGTAATAAATGGAAATTACACTAACCTGGTAATTGTAGTTCCTGTAGGATCCAGTTTAGTCCTCCACAATCGGGTAATGCCCCTCCTACTGCAGCCTGGAGACTGGACCAATCAAATCTTCTGTAGTACATATCCAGCAGGAGCTCCCAGAAGCCCCCCAGTGTACTAGTAACAAAGCAAACTTAACGAAGCAACACATCAGATTATTATTAGGCTATCATTAAACTATGTACTTCCCCCCCTGGAATAACCAACTCCCTCCCCAAAACGAGGAAGTCAGGACACTGCACGGCGCCGACATCGACGCCTTTAAATTTACACCGAGCTTCCCCCCGAAACTAAGGAGCTGACTGAACTCCAAAATAAAGGGAAGAGCCATAGCGATAAGCACGACTGTCGACAGAGTCCGAACGGGACGAAAACCATCCTACAGGCACCCGCTCGGGACAGCGCGCCGCAAAATCATACAGATAGTCGGGAGGGAAGGAGGACTAAACTGGATCCTACAGGAACTACAATTACCAGGTTAGTGTAATTTCCATTTCCTGTGCGGATATCCAGTTTAGTCCTCCACAATCGGGATGTAACAGAGCAGTTAAGACCGGGCGGGACCTTGCAGGCCGGCGCGCAAAACCGCCGAACCAAAACAAGAATCCCGAGCCGCTGACACATCCAAGCGATAGTGCCTGCTGAAAGCATGCAGAGACGACCAGGCGGCCGCCCTACAAATCTCTGCTGGTGGAACCAGGCTATGCTCCGCCCAAGAGGCCGCCTGAGCCCGAGTAGAATGAGCCCGGAGCCCCTCCGGGACCGGCCGCCGCTGCAACAGATACGCGGACGCGATCGCTTCCTTGAGCCATCGAGCAATGGAGGCCTTAGCCGCCGCCTCCCTTTTATTGTACCCCCAAAGAGCACAAAAAGCCGATCAGTCTTTCGAAGGACTCGGTAGACTGCAAATACCGCCGCAGCGCGCGGCCCACATCAAGCCGGAGAAGACTCTTGTCCACCGACTCGACCGAGCTCGCCGAAAGCACTGGCAGAAATACCGCCTGATTTAAGTGAAAGGGAGACACCACCTTTGGCAGAAAGGAAGGAACCGGACGGAGCACAATCCGCTCCGTAGAGAAGACAAGAAAGGCTCTCAGCAGGACAGGGCCTGCAGATCCGAAATACGCCGTGCCGAGCAGATGGCAACCAGGAACACCGTCTTCAATGTGAGATCCTTCAAGGACGCCCTCCGCAAGGGCTCAAATGGTTCCCGAACCATAGCCCGCAGAACTAAATTCAAATCCCACGAAGGAATCACCGCCCTGCGGGAAGGCCGTAAATGGAAAACGGCGGTCAAGAAACGCCGCACATCCGCATGAGCACCAAGAAGGCGGCCCAAGACCTTGCCTCTATAACACGAAATCGCCGCCAGCTTGACCTTCAGGGAACTGGCCGCGAGACCTTTCTCGAACCCATCCTGGAGGAAGCTTAACACGACGGGCACAGAGACCGTCGCCGCCGGACTCCCCCGCCGGGAGCACCAGTCCTCAAAAATCCTCCAAATCCGAACATAAGTGAGAGAAGTGGAGGACTTTCTCGCCCGCAGTAAGGAGGAAATCACCGCGGGCGAATAACCCTTCTTTTTCAGCCGAGCCCTCTCAATGGCCAAACCGTAAGCGAGAATCGAGCCACCTGGGGCATCCGCAAGGGGCCCTGAAGGAGAAGGTCCGGCAACGCCGGGAGGCGCCACGGCACGCCGTCTTGAAGCCGGACGAGGTCAGCATACCAGGGCCTCCGGGGCCAATCCGGAGCCACCAGCAGCACTCGGCCCTGAAGGCACTCGATGCGCTGGACGACCCGGCCGATCAGCGCCCAAGGAGGGAAGACAGACAGTAGCCCGGACGTCGGCCACGGCTGAATGAGAGCGTCGAGTCCTTCGGACATTCGCTCCCGCCGTCTGCTGAAGAAGCGACTCGTCTTGGCCGATTGGTAGGTCGCCATGAGATCCATGATGGGCGGACCCCACCGCCGAACTATTTGCGCATACACCTGTGGATTTAACTCCCACTCTCCGGGGTCCACCCGCACTCTGCTGAGGAAGTCGGCCTGGACATTGTCTGCGCCCGCTATGTGCGCCGCCGAGATCGCCGGCAGGCGAGTCTGCACCCAGCTGAATAAGGCCGTCGCCTCTGTCTCCAGGGCCACACTCCCTGTGCCCCCTTGGCGAAAGATGTACGCCACCGTGGTCGCATTGTCCGACCAGACGCGGACCGCCCGACCCAGGACCAGAGGCCCCAGGGCCAACAGGGCTAGCCTGACCGCCCGAAGCTCGAGACGGTTGCTCGACCACGCAGCTTCCCGAGAGGACCACACCCCCTGCATGAAGCGGGCCTCGCAGTGAGCTCCCCAGCCGGCTAGGCTCGCATCCGTAGTGAGGGGAACCCACAGAGGAGGCTCCAAGGGAATCCCCCGCGTCAAATCGCACTGGTTGGACCAGCGGCGAAGGAGCGCCCTCTGGAGCGGGCGCATGTGGAACCGTGCCCATGGCACCACCTCCAAGGTCGCCGCCATCGTTCCGAGAAGCCGTAGGTACCACCACGCCGACGGAGCGGGCATCCCCCGAAAGAGTCGGACAAGAGCCCGCAACGCCCGGACGCGGCGCTCGGGGAGACACACCAGTCCCCGAGCGGTGTCGAAGCGCACTCCCAGATACTCCAGGTCCTGCGAGGAACGCAGACAACTCTTTCTTTCGTTCACCACCCAGCCGAGAGATCGCAGCAGAGCCACTACCCTGCTCGTGACTCGCAGCACTCCCGACTGGATTTTGCCCGTATCAACCAGTCGTCGAGATATGGATGGACCAAAATGCCCTCCTTGTGCAAGGCCGCCGCAACGACCACCATCAGCTTTGTGAACGTGCGCGGAGCCGTAGCCAAGCCGAACGGCATGGCCCTGAACTGGAAGTGGCCCCACGGAAACGCAAAGCGGAGAAACCGCTGATGAGATGGATGTATCGGGATGTGCAAATAGGCCTCGGTGAGATCGAGGGACGTCAAAAACTCCCCCTGTCGCACCGCTACAATGACTGACCGCAAGGTTTCCATACGGAAATGCGGCACCCGGAGCGCGCGATTCACGCCTTTGAGGTCCCAAAATCGGACGCAGGGAATCGCCCTTTTTGGGAACCACAAAATAGATGGAGTATCGCCCGGCGCCTCTTTCCAAAGGAGGAACCGGGATCACCGCTCCCAGCGCTAACAACCGATCCAGGGTCACGCGGAAGTCCCGCGTTTTTTTGCGCTCCCCTGCTGGGAGACAGAACAAATGAATCTGGAAGTGGGAACGCAAATTCCAGAGCGTAACCCTCTCCTATAATTTGTAGCACCCAGCGATCCGACGTGATTTTGGCCCAAGAGGAAAGAAAGTCGCGCAAGCGACCCCCGATAATCGGGCCTCCCTCCAGAGCCTGCCTCGCGTCATTGTGGCTTGCGCCCAAAAGAAGAGCCCGAGGAAGAGGCGGCTCCGGAGAAGCCTCTGCCGGCTCCCCGAAGGTACGAAACCCTTGATTACGGGCTCCAAACCTGCCCCGCTGCGAAGTCCACAGGCGGGAGGAACGAAACCTGCGCTGATCCCGAAAGGACCCCCCTCGCCGAGGGGGAGGACTTGTTGGACCTTGGCCTATCCTCCGGGAGCCGGCCCCCCTTGGACTCACCGAGAACCTTTACCAACTTCTCGAGAGCCTCCCCAAATAACAATCTGCCCTTGAAGGGCAGCTTACTGAGGCGGGACTTGGAAGAACCGTCCGCCGCCGCCCAGTTGCGCAACCAGAGGGACCGTCGCGCCGCAACCGCGGATGCCATACTGTTAGCCAACGCGCGGATTAAATCATAAAACAGATCCGCCAGATAGGCCGAGCCGGACTCCAGCCGGGAAACCTCCAACAGGCCCTGCTGGTCTAGCCCGGGGCTCGAGCGCAAATGCTGCGACCATCGCAGACACGACCGAGCCACCCAAGCCCCACAGATAGAGGCCTGCAATGACACGGCATCAGTATGGAAGGTTTGCTTGAGCAAATTATCAATCTTCTTGTCCTGACCGTCCTTGAGGGCAGCCGCCCCCTCAACCGGGATGGTGGTTTACTTGGTCACTGCGGAAACCGCAGCGTCCACCCGGGGGGACTTGAACAAGTCCCTGTCCTTGTCGGCAAGGGGATAAAGCCGAGTCATGGTCCGAATCCTCCCCTTCAAGCCGGATTCCGGGTGCTCCCACTCCGCCTGGATCATATGATCCACCACGCGGTGAACGGGAAAAAACCACCTGGGAATCCCTGACTGTCTGAATTAGAGGATCCTCAAGACCCTCCTCCTCCATGGGCCGCACCGCCGAAAGGTTAAGCGCCTGCAGGGACTCCGTGACCAGAGGAACCAGCTCGTCCCTACGGAACACGCGAATGATCCGAGCCTGGTCCTCCGGCTCAAGGATCTCCCCATCCTCCAACTCCTCCGCTTCAGTCTCAGGATCGCCCTCTGCCTCGGAATCCAGGAGACCTAGGGCGTCCTGCTCCTGTTCCCCCAACCGAAGTCGCTTGCCCCCGGGTTGCGAGGTGCATTGAGCCGCCCCCGAGGACCCCGGGGGGATAGAGGGGGGCCAAACTGCCGGCAACTGACCGGACCTGCTCAAGCGAAACGCCTGATGCATGAGGAGCACAAAATCCGGGGAGAAATCCATAGACGGTGCAGCTATAGCCGCCTGCTGGAGCCAGCCACCGACCCGCTGGCCGGTGGAACCGACCCAGACTGAGGGAGGCTCGGGGAAAGAACACTGTCCCCTGAATTAGAAGCATCCCCAGGGGTAGGCTGATCCGGGAGACTCACAGATTGCTCTAACTCTGCAGGCACTGCAGCACAGCACCTGCAGATGCCAGAGTCAGTCCCTGCTGCTCTGCGGGACCCACAAATCACGCACTGGGGCTGGGAAGCCATCCCAAGGCCCCCTCTGCCCAGCGGGATAGAATACAACAGTCACAGGGAAGCCCACACCACAGGGGCAATCCTATGCAAATCAGCCCCGATTTGAAATTAAAACTTTTTTTTTTTTTTTTTACAAGAAACAAAATATGCCCCAGACTCCCTGGGGTGCCCTGAGCAAAATCGCCAGCAAGAGGAACCCCAAAAACGCCAGGGGAACCTGTGCACAAGTGCTCAAAAGTGCCTCTAAAAGCACACTTTTAAAATCCAAAATGGCCGCCGGACTTTTTCACCCGCGGTAAAAAACGGCGCGAAAATACAAAAGCCACCAAATAATATGGAAAAGAACTAAAACGACCCTCTAATACAGGGCAAACGACCAAATTTAAGAAAAATTGCCAAATGGGCTCAGGAGAGCCTACAGAAATGCTGGCAGCTCTAACAGAGCACTGCACACAAGAAGAAATGAAATGAAAATCTCCTACCAGCTCAGGAACCACCAGGATTCAGCCAACATCTCCCAGTGCCAGCCACTACTGTATCAGGTATGGCTTTACCCCGTACTGTCCAGGGGGAGCTCACCCAGGGCTGTGAAAATTGGCTAGGCAGGAACACAGGAGCCAACAGGTCTGACTTCCCCCTAGTCTCCTGTGGCAGTGCTCCAGAGAGACAGGCTTCTTCTTTTCTTCTCCTTTTAAAGATACAGCTAGCTATCAAAGAAATAGCAAGGAAATGCCCCAAAACAAACCCTAAAACAACTAACTAACAAGTGTTGCTCCTGCAATAGTCACTCAGTGTGCCCAGGAGGACACACTTTTACGTCTTCAAGCTGCTAGAGACTGGACACACTGGGGGGCTTCTGGGAGCTCCTGCTGGATATGTACTACAGAAGATTTGATTGGTCCAGTCTCCAGGCTGCAGTAGGAGGGGCATTACCCGATTGTGGAGGACTAAACTGGATATCCGCACAGGAACAGTTATTTATTATGATTTCAGTTATTTTATTGTTTCAAGAATTCTGAGTGAAATGAATAGTAGTTGTCCTCGTCTTCTAACAAGCTAGGCTGTACTTCAGGCAGTATTAGCTGAACTTGAAAATGAATCATCAGAAGATGAAACAGAAATAGAAGATGAAGACTCTGATGGTGAGCCAGACAATGTTGAACAAACTAGTGACTATGACGATCAAATTGAGGGACAGGAAACACAGTACCTGGCAGGTGATACTGCAGAGAATGAAGACAGTGCATCATCTGATGATAATGATGATGATCCACAACCAAGCAAGAAAAGAAAAATTAACTCAGGATTTTATAAACAGAAGAAATCAGGTAAAATCTACAAGGCAAAGAGTGGACGCATATGGTCAGAAGATGAGCCTAATGCTGCATTGCGTACAACTGAGGATTATTTTGTAATTCTACCTCGGTGAGTAAAAGGGTGAGTTCACTCTTTTAAAAACGAACAAAAGGAGGGTTTGCTATGAGAGAGGAAAGTTTCCCCCTCAGGGCAAACGATCCGACAAAAAATAGAAGATATTTATAATAAGCGAGTTGGGCAGTATGTTAGGGTTTAGTTTATCTCTTTTTTTTATATATAGGTATTGGGTGAGATGAACCACAGTTAGTTTAGTTATAGCATTGCGTACAACGGCAGCTAATCTGCTTTGTCAGATGCCTGGCGTTACAAGGGCAGGCAAAGTTCAGTCAATAGACAAGGCATTCTCTTTGTTCGTTACCGATGAAATGTTGGACATCATTCTTAGAGAGACTAATCGTTATGCCAAGAACTACTACCACATACAAGCCGAACAAATTGATGGAAACGTAAAAGAGTGGACAGATATCGACATTGTTGAACTAAAGGCAACCATTGGAATATTGCTGCAATGCCGGTAAAGACAGATCATCCAAAAAAGCAATTACATCATTGTTTGCACCTGACTCAAAACCTTTTTATAGCTCCGTAATGAACATAAATCGTTTCCAGGATATCTTATGGTTTGTGAGAATGGATAACTTGTGCACTCGTCCAGAACGCGTAGCCACTGACAGGTTGGAACCCATCCCTGATATTTGGGACATGCTAAATGCACGTTTATCAATGATGTACTTACCTGGAATGGATATGACAGTTGATGAGCAACTGGTCAGCTTCAGAGGCAAGTGCGGCTTTCGACAATACATTTCCACAAAGCCAGGAAAGTATGGAATAAAGATATTCTGGAACTGCGATGCAGAGACCAGCTATCCACTGAAAGGAGAGGTTTATCTGGGGAAGCAACCAGGAGCAGCGGTCGAACTGAAGAAAGGAGTTGAAATAGTGAAAAGATTGACTAGACATTGGTGGAAAACTGGCCGCAATGTTACATGTGATAATTTCTTTACTGATGTAGGACTGGCTGAAGATCTTCTGATTCAACACACTACAGTTGTTGGCACCGTGAGAAAAAACAAAAGGGACATACCAGGTGAACTGCTGATTTCGTGGAACAAGGACGTGTTTTCATCACAGTTTGTTTTTGGCAAAGAGATCACACTAGTAAGTTATGTTACAAAGAAAAACAAAACGGTCATTGTTTGAGCAGCATGCATCATGACAAGATGATAGACGACAAGAATGAAAAGAAGCCTGCAATGATTCTGCACTATAATGCTACTAAGTCTGGAGTAGACAATCTGGACAAGCTTGTGCATACATAACATAATTTGGGTACAACAAAAACCCAACAGGCAAACAGAGGTGTCCCTCAAACGGCAACTGTTCCTAACAGAACTGGCAAAGGAGTTAGTTCTGCCACAGCAGACATTGCGATTGCAGAACCCAAGAACACTTCAGAAAGGGGTGCGGATCTGCATGCAACTACTTGAATTCAGCTTACCTGGTCCTACAGGCTGTGAATCCAGAGGGGCACGATCGCGCTGCCAGCTTTGCACCAGATCATCAGATAAGAAAACATCAAAATACTGCAAGCGATGTGGTACAGCCATATGCCCAGAACATTGCCAGCCGTTATGCAATGAATGTAGCAAAATATAACCTTGAGAATATACCATCAGAATTTGAAGACTGCCTGCAAAATCAATTTGCTGCTTTAGATACAAAGGACAGAGCTCCAGAAGAGTTATGGAATGACATCAAGAAGGTTGTGTGGGAGGAAAGTGAGAAATCTCTACAAAAGGTGTAAAAGCAAAAAAGGCCAAAATGGATAACTGAAGAAACTCTAAAAATTGCCCAGAAAAGCAGAGAAGCCAAACCCAGAGGTGAAAGAGAAGCAATCACAGAACTCAACAGAAATTTCCAACCTGCAGCAAGACAAGACAAGGAGAAGTACTACAATGACACATGCAAGGAAATAGAAGCAGAAACTATGAGAGGAAGAACAAGATCAGCTTTCCTAAAGCTACGAGAGTTGAAGAAAAAATTCCAGCCTCGAATTGGAATGTTACAAGATGCTCAAGGATCCATGTTGAATGATGCTGAGAAGATCAAGAAAAAGTAGAAAGAATATACAGAGTTATTATATGATAAAGGTCAAGTGGACCAACAGCTGTTTCAACCTATACCTTATGATCCGGAACCCTTGGTGAAAGAAGTCGAAGCAGCATTGAATGCCTTATCAAAGAACAAAACATCAGGCATTGATGGCTTTCCCATAGAAGTATTATAGCAATCTGATGCAGCTGTTACTATACTTACAAGGATCTGCCAAGAAATTTGGAAAACATCATGGCCAACTGACTGGAAAAGATCTGTGTTTATACCAATACTAAAGAAAGGTGATCCAACTGAATGTGGAAATTATCATACAATCACTCTGATCCCACATGCCAGCAAGATTCTACTGAAGATTATTCAGCACAGACTACAACCATACCTGGAACGAGAACTACCTGAAGTACCAGCAGGGTTCAGGAAAGTGCGAGGAACAAGAGACATCATTGCAGATGTAAGATGGATCCTTGAAAATATTAAAGAATACCACAATATATATCTATATGTGTTTTATTGATTACAGCAAGGCTTTTGACTGTGTAAACCATGAGAAACTCTGGGCCACATTAAGAAGCATGGCTATACCAGAACATCTGATCGTTCTTTTGCACAACCTTTACATTGATCAAGAAGCAACAGTTTGAACAGAACAAGAAGAAACAGAATGGTTTAAAATCAGCAAAGGTGTATGACAAGGATGCATACTTTCTCCCTACCTGCTTAATTTATATGCAGAACAAATCATCAAAGAAGTAGAACTTTATCAAGACAACAGAGGTGTGAAGATTGGTGGGAGACTCATAAACAACCTTCGCTATGCTGATGATATCACATTACTGGCTGAAAGTGAAGACGATCTGGAACATTTGCTTCTCAAGATTAAGGAACATAGTCGCAAAATGGGCCTGCACCTTAATGTAAAGAAGACAAAGATCCTGACAATTGGCAAAATCAATTAGTTCATTGTTGATGGAGAAGAAATTGAAATAATGGACAACTTTAACTTACTTGGATCAACTATGATTACTAGACACTTTGATGATTACTAGACACTCAACTTAGTATGAACACACATATAAGAAACACAACAAAGAAAATTTACTTTAAACTCAAAGTTTTAAAACAACTACGCCCACTAGTCCACCTGCAAGATTTCCTAAGCATTATTCAAGCCATAATCACCCCTCATTTTGACTTCGCCAACCTCTCTCTACTAGGCACATCAAACCATAACATCAGAAGACTCCAACTGGCTCAAAATGCTGCTGCCAGAACTATAATGAAGGTTCACCCTTTCGAGCACATATCACCCTACCTAGCCAAACTACACTGGCTACCCATCCAATGAAGAATAAACTATAAATTAATAATAACCACTTTTAAAGCACTAAACAACACTACCCCAGAAACCTTAAATAAACTAATTATTAAAGACACACCCCATAGTGCACATAGAAGAGGCAATGCCAATAAACTAAAAATGCCGAAAGAATTCACAAAATCCAAAAAAACAACAAATAAAAAGGCTTTCTCCCATGCAGCCCCCACGCTCTGGAACTCGCTACCTGATGAACTCAGAGCATTAACTGACTTTAAAGATTTACGCAAAAATTTAAAAACTCACCTTTTTACCTCCTACTACGGCACATTAACTAACTCTCAACTCCAATATGAAAAGGGATAAACTATACAACACAAGTAGATCAGCACCGCAAGGACTAAAGATATTTTGACCTCAATACTGCCTATTATGCTTATAATGTTGAACTTCTCCTTCTATATCTGTACATAGTTAATTGTACATAGTTCCAAAAAGTTCAAAAAGTTTAAAAGTTCAAATGTTAATTGCACATAGTTCATGTTATCGTTCAATGTAAAAACAGAAATACCTCTCTGTTTCCTTAACTGTTATATGTAAACCGCACCTGATCCTCGGAAGGTTGCGGTATATAAAAAATTTGTTAAATAAATATAAATAAATAACTATCAATAAAGAAGCTACAAGCAGGGGGGGCGGAGCCTGATGTCCAGCGGGTAGGACGCTTTGCGTTGAAGCTCCCGAGAGGCCTACTCAGAATCCTGACTTAATGCCTATATAAATTTACTATTTTGCTCCGAGCTGACCGGGGCACCTCGGGGGGGATGGCGGCCCACAAACCAGCGCGCTTGGACTTCGGGTCTCCTTCTTCTTCTCACGGAAAACGCTCCAAAACGGAGGTATCCTCCCCGCAGAAGATGGTTCCATTTCGTGAAAACCCCGCAATGCACCTGGAGATTTTGGAGGAAATACGCGGCGTGAAGGAATTGGTGCAGTCTAATGGAGAAGCGCTTCGAGCCATGCGAGAAGACTTTGGAGTGCTCCAAGACCGACTTGAAGGTCTTTCATTACGGCAGGACAATATGGCGGGGGTCCTCGACTCGCACGAGGTGCGCTTGGGCAAACTGGACGAGGCCGAGCGCCAGATACAGAATCTTCAAAAGGAGTTGGAAGATAGCAATAATCGCGCCCGTCGCAACAATGTGAGGCTCCTTGGAATGCCGGAGGGAGTGGAAGCAGGAGATATAAGAGAATTCTTGCTCAAAACTCTCTTCCCTCCTTGCTGAAGATTACTTTTCACAGAGAACTGGAAATCGATCGAGCACACCGTGTTCCTGCCCGCATGGCGCTCAACCGCACGACCCCCCGGCCTATTATCTTTAGCTTGCTACGATATCAACAAGTGGAACAAATTTTACATGCTGCCCGAGCGAATCATCATTTGGAATATGAAGGTCGTAAGGTCTCCTTCTTTCCTGATTTGGCAAAGCCTACCGTTGACCGTCGGAAGAAACTCCTTGCTCTTCGCCCTCGACTTCAACAGCTACAGGCTCGCTTTGGCCTGTTGTATCCAGCGAAGCTCCGAGTGACTCTCCATAACCAGACCAGGACGTTCGAGGATCCTGATCTATTATCAACATTTTTGGACTCCAAAGAAGCAGAACAGATGCGCTAATCCCAAATTTTGGACTCTTATCTGCCGGCTCTGTCCGCCATTTTGAAGGGCCCGATGCGGCGATCATAGCCCAGCACAGAAATAGCCTGGACTTTTTTTCTTTCTCTGTATGACTTTTGTCTTTGGTCTCCTATCCCTTCATGATGTGTGCCTCGGTCGGATTCGGAGCACGCACAGTCCTACAGGTTATATGTTTTTTCAACTCCGGCCTTCTCTGGGGTTTCTCCCCGCAGACACATGGTCGCCAGTAATTTTGGGGTTTTGCTTCTCCTCTACCGTACTGCGGTTATCTTTGTTAATGTGGGGCGCTTCATTGTATTATATTAGCTTATTTTCCTATGTCATGTGTACAGCCAGATACAGTCAGTTTGAGGGACACAGTGAAATTATGTGTGCTATCATGCTCAGAATTTTAACTTTTCTGAATGGCCTCATGTAAAATCTTATTATTCATCGTACAAGGCATTGCTGGTCCACTCAGCAGAAAGAAAATCCTTAGCTATCTTAGCCACGAGCACGTTGATTAGGTGTTTCTTCAGGAAACGCACTACACTCTGCTGAAACACTGAAACTCAATGCTAGGCCTCACATGGTAGCTGCCTACTCTCCCACTGTTTCCAAATGGTACGGGATAGTCATTCTGGTCAAGAAGTTTTTGCACGCTACTGTACCTGATATTAGCGCTGACATGGAGGGTAGATGGGCTCGTGTACACCTTGAGGTTGGAGATAGTGAATTCACGTGTATTTGCACTATGTCCCGAATGTGGACAACCCTGCTCACTATGCAAGTTTTGCGCAGTTGGCCTCGGCCTCCGCTAATGCTCCATTAATACTTGGTGGCGATTTTATTCAAGTGCTCCCTCAATCTTTTCTTCTCAAACAAGGTGCTTGTTGGTTGGAAGCTCCAGTACCGAGCAGACCTGTGTGGCTAGATATAGTAGCGGGCCTTTGCTCACCGATTCCTTTTACCCTACTCCCTGGTATGACTCTCCCATTAGACTCCCACTATCCACCAATGTTTTTCGACACTTTAGGTGCCTTTAATATTCCTATGCAACCTTTCGACTCCCGACTCTGGTCAGTGTAACTTCAGCATTGCATTCGGAGCACTAGCGTACTCCCGCCATCGGCACTCTCTGCATAAGGTTGATTGGAAACTTCCGATCTCTCGGTAGTTTACCGGTTGTAGCATCCAATTTTACTAAACCTTATGTAATGCTATCACTAGAGATACCTCTATAGCGCAGAAAGTATGGGAGAGAGAATTGCATGTGACTTTAACCTCGGAGCAATGGAGCCTTATCTGGAGCAGAGGGACACGGGTTTCCGACCCGCCTCACTCACTCAGACCCTCTTCTTTCTAGCCCACCGGTGTTTTTACACTCCTCACAGTTTAGACATATGGAACACTACTCAGGGTAATGGTTGCTGGACACGTCCTGTGGCCATTGGTTTATTACTTCATTTCATGTTATGCATGAATATCCCGCACTACAGTATAACTGGCGTCGGGTCTGGGGTCGTATTTAGTCTATATTGCACTCTCAGGAGTCCCTTTCTCGGAGGGTAGTGGGACTTCGCCCAGTTGCGGGGATCCCCTCTCTCCCAGAAATGGCTTATCTCCTTTTGAACTTTATGCTTGGCATTGCTGTTTCCCTCATTGAGTAATACTGGGAAATTAGTTCCCATCTGAGCCTCAATGAATGGTGGAATCATGCCTGTCTCTACAGTAAATATGAACAAATACCTCGTCTGTGTGCTTCCTCCGTTCAGACTCCTTCTTATTGGTCTTAATGGAAGATGTTCAATGAATATGTACATTTTGCTAAATGCTCTCATCTGACTGTCTAACTTTGTATATATCTCTGTCTCATGATCATGCTGTATTGTGGATATTTTTGGATTGTTTGATGTATAACCACTGGTAACTGGAAGCGCTCACATGCTGATACAAACGGGTAGAGAAGAAGAAGCACCGGGGGGGGGGGTAATGGGTTTACTTTTCCTTATTGTATACTTGTTTTGTATCTTTTGGTGTGTTGTTTCTTTGTTTGTTGCAAAATGAAAATAAAAGTTTCAAAAAAAAAAAGAAGCTACAAGCAGTCAAGAAATCAGATGATGCATTGCTCTTGGCAGAATGGCTGTGAAGGACCTACTGTAGATAAGATTCTCAAGAGCAAAGATGTCTCTATCCATACAAAGATTAGACTTGTTCAAGCCATGGTATTTGCAATAACATCATATGGAAAGCTGGAAAGTGAAAAAGATAGACAGGAAGAAAATTGATGCCTTTGAATTATGGTGCTGGAGACAAATACTATGTATACCACTGACTGCCTGAAGAACAAACCGGTCAGTACTAGAGGTCAAATTTAAGCTTTCCTTAAAAGTTCAGATGACAAGACTTTGACTTTCATACTTTGGACATATGCAAAGAGAGAGATCATTAGAGAAAGACATCATGCTTGGCAAGGTAGAAGTTCAACGCAAAAGAGGAAGGCCAGCAATGAGATGGATAGGTACAATAACAGCAGCTATGGGTGCCAGTCTGTCAACAATTAGCCACCTAGCTGAAGACAAAACAAAGTTTAGGACAACTATCCAGAGGATCGCCATGAGTCGACATCAACTTGACGGCACTTAAGAACAAAATTCTTGAGATTGAATAGGGACCCTCAGATTGAGTGCATGCATCAGTGCAAACAGCACCACTAGATGTCCAAGGGGACAAGCATCTATCTATACAAATGTGCACATTTGTGAGACCGCTGATGGTGCTGTGTGCCCTTTTGCATGCATTCATTCTGAGGGTCCCTTATCGCTGACAGGGATTTGTTTTGACATTTAGCTGTAGAGACCCCATTCTGCTGTATCCTGGATGATCACAATGGCACCTGGTCATGCTGCAGTCAGCCCTATGAACCAAGTACTGGCCAGGCACTGATGTCCCCGAAACGTGCACACCATGTCCACCCATGCATCCCTCTAATCAACACACACACACACACACACACACACACACACTTGCAGTTGTACAAAACAAATAACTGCAGTACAGATGCCCTGCACCTCTAGTAAACAGCTTACATAACATGATGACATTGGTTCCCAGGACTACCAATCTGATCTGTGTTTCTCACCCACACATGCATCCATCCTATACTCACCCTCATACAATCTCTACATCAACAGTCCCACTTCTTGGATAACAGGAATTGTTAGGGTGCTCTAGATCATCTCCTCTAGCTCATACAGCAATTGTCAGCATAACTAGAATAATCACCATTGCATCTCTGATTATTCTGTAGGGGTGTTTTGCAATGTGTCTTTACCGTACAACCTTCCCCCATCTCAGCATTCTGTTCTTTACAACTGCATCTTGTGGTCTTCCAGAATGCAGACATACCGGTTGACAACATCTTTATCACAGCCATTCATCTCTATGGCATGCTTGCAGAGCAGAGAAGAAAAGATTCTAAGTTCTGGCCTTATTCCATGTTTCCACTGGTATAACATGGACATCCGCAGGAAACACACAGAACATACATGGGCTTTTCCTGAATATGCATTGCACGTCTCCGCTGCTGACCACGCCCCCATTCTGTCTCCTCCGCCCACGTCTGAGATCCCCATGCTAGCGCCGTGTACGTAGAGGGCCAAGGGTGTATCAGAAACGGTCATAGATGTTTTCACTAGAAAAGCATCTATGCCGCACGTCGAAGTGCTTATTCTTGTTCCGAAATAACCCTCTATTTGTATAACACTACAAGGCATATACATTACTGCATCCATCTCCATCCCCCATAGGCCCAGTTATTTTCGGTTCCAGGCTACCTCCTAAAAATGGAAAAAAAAGGTAAAATAATGAAAGACTCAGTTGCCAAGAAAAAGAATGCTTCATTTGGTATTAGTTTGTTGTAACGCAAGTTGTTTCCCCTTTTTTTTTTAGGCAACCAGCAGCTAGGGATTGGATAAATCCCCACTTGGACATCAGCAATTCAATTCTCCAAGGCCTTCCAAAGTCACAACTGCTCCCAATACAGCTTGCTCAGCACATAGCAGTTAGAGTCCTAGCTGGAACATCATAAGAACATAAGATATGCAATACTGGGTCAGACCAAGGTCCATCAAGCCCAGTATCTTGTTTCCAACAGTGGCCAATCTAGGTCATAAGTACCTAGCAATTTCCCTAAAAGACACAGGTTCCACAATGCTTGTATTGGGTCAAGCAATGATATCCCGGGTCCCTTTAAATAATTGTTTATGGACCTTTCCTCCAAGAACTTGTCCAAACCTTTTTTAAACCCAGCTACACTAACAACTTTTACTACATCCTCCGGTAACAAATTCCAGAGTTTGATTACACATTGAATGAAAAGATATTTTCTCTTATAAGGTTTAAATAGGTTACCCTATAGCTTCATTGTATGTCCCCTAGTCTTTCTATATTCTGATGACATAAACCATCGATCTACGTTTACTTGTTCCACTCCATTCTTTAATTTATAGACCTCTATCATATCTCCCCTCAGCTGTTTCTTTTCCAGGTTGAAGAGCCCTAACCTTTTTAGCCTCTCTTCATAGGGGTATCCTTCCATCCCTTTTACCATTTTGGCGGCTCTTCTCTGTACCTTTTCTAATAATGCAATATCCTTTTTAAGATACGGCAACCAGAATTGCACACAATATTCAAGGTGCAGTCACACCATGGAACAATACAGAGGCATTATAATATCCTTTGTTTTATTTTCCATTCCTTTCCTTATGATACCTAGCATTCTATTTGCTCTCTTGGCCGCTGCTGCACACTGGGCGGAGGGTTTTAACATGTTATCCACGATGACGCCTAAATCTTTTTCCTGGGTGGTGGTTCCTACTGTGGAACCTTGCATCATGTAACCATAGTTTTGGTTGTTCTTTCCTAGGTGCATAACTTTGCACTTGTCCACATTAAATTTCATTTACCATTTGGATGCCCAGTCTTCCGATTTATCAAGATCCTCTTGCAATTTTCCACAATCCTCATGGGTTTTAACAACTTTAAATAGTTTTGTGTCATCTGCAAATTTGATAACCTCACTGGTTATTCGCGTTTCCAGGTCATTTATTAATATGTTAAAAAGCAGCGGACCTAGCAGAGATCCCTGGGGTACTCCATTATTCACCTTTTTCCATTGGGAAAATTGGCCATTTAGCTCTACCCTCTGCTTTCTATCTTTTTTTTTTTTTTTTAATTTATTTATCTTTTAACCAGTTCCTGATCCACAATAGCACACTGCCTCCTATCCCATGACTTTTTAGTTTTGCCAAAAGTCTCTGATGAGGGACCTTGTCAAAGGCGTTCTGAAAGTCGAGATACACTATATCAACTGACTTACCTTTGTCTACCTGTTTGTTCACACCTTCAAAAAAACATAACAATTAGTAAGACAAGATCTTCCTTGTCCAAAGCCATGTTAGCTGTCTCCCATTATGCCATGACTTTCTATATTTCAGTAATTTTGTTCTTTATGATGGTTTCTAACATTTTTCCTGGTACTGACTTCAGGCTTACTAGTCTGTATTTTCCCCGATCACCCCTGGAACCCTTTTTAAAAATTGGTGTTATATTGGCCATCCTTCAATCTTCAGGTATTACAGATGATTTTAATGATAGTTCACAGATTAATAATAGCAGGTCTGCAATCTCATATTTCAGTTCTTTCAACACCCTTGGATGTATACCATCCGGTCCAGGTGATTTACTGCTCTTCAGTTTATCAAATTGTTGTAATACATCTTCCCGGTGTATCAAATTTCTTTCAGTTCTTCCACAGTATCATCTTTAAATACCACTTCAGTCATGGGTAGCATCTCTGCATTTTCCTCAGTAAAGACCGAAGCAAAGAATTCATTCAGTCTTTCCACTATGGCCTTGTCCCCTCTTAGTGCCCCTTTTACCCCTCTGTCATCTAATGGTCCAACTGACTGTCTCACAGGTCTTTTGCTACAAATGTACTTGAAAAAGTCTTTATTACATGTTTTTGCTTCCACAGCAAGCTTCTTCTCAAATTCTCTCTTTGCCTACCTTATCAATGCCTTGCATCTAATTTGCCAGTGCTTGTGCTGTTTCCAGTTTTCATCATTTGGCTCTTTATTCCATTTCCTGAAATATGCTTTTTTGGTAACAGCCTCTCTGACCTCACTTTTAAACCATGCTGGTAGTTTTTTGCACTTCCTTCCACTTTTCTTAGTGTGGAATACAACTGGTCTGGGCTTCCAAGATAGTGTTTTTAAACAACACCCAAGCTTGATGTAAGTCTTTAACCTTTGCAACTGCTCCTTTTAGTTTTTTCTTATCTATTTTCCTCATTTTATCATAGTCTCCCTTTCGAAAGTTAAAAGATAGCACTGTGGATTTCCTTACCATCCCTCCTCCAATAGTTTAATCAATCGCAATCATGCTATGATCACTATTGCCACCTAGCTTTAACACCTATTTAACAATTTTGACAGGTCTCTTGCCCAGTATTTAGAAGGCCTCTTTGTAAAGATCTCCAGAAATAATTTATTGCTCAAAGAATGCTGACCCTGTTTTGCCTTTTATGCTAATTTATATTCTGATTTAATTTAAATTAAAGCTCTTTGCTGCTACTAGACCCTGACTGAGTATTAAATTTAAATTGTAAGCTCTCTGCTGGTTCTAAATTTAACCAGAGAAGCTCTCTTCTGTGTTTTAAATTTAAACTGAAAGCTCTTTGCTACTACTAGGCCCTGACTGAGTATTAAATTTAAACTGGAAGAAGCTCCGACATCACCCCCATCATGAAGGAGCTACACTGGCTACCACTACTTACCACTACTATACAGAGTTAAATTTAAAAAAAACCCATAATGACAATATTTAAAATCCTTCACAACATTCCTCTGACTACCTGCAAACATAATAGGAAAAATCCCTAACAATCGCCAGAGAAGAAGTACCACAGAATACCTTCTTGCATCCCACCCAGACTTCGTTAAATCCAGTCTATCAACATGTGGACGAGCATTCTCATTATATGCTCCAACAATATGGAACTCATTACCAGTAAAAATAAGGACTTCCGCAGACTTGGAGGACTTCAGGAAGCTGTTAAAAATGCACCTGTTCCAAATGCACTTTGGGGGTGTCACATAAATACAGACTAATTACTGCACTCTTAACCCCTGTTAGAAATATGACAATCATGCCAGAAGACTCAGATCCACCTGAGCCCTCCCTTCACACCCTCATGGGAGTGCTATATCCAAAGTAATGGTAATAGTATTCCTAGCATTACTGGTTACCGTGTAATCTTCTAGTTCACTATATACCAAAAATCTTTTGAATTGATATATTAGTTTTTGTATTTTAATGTTAATAGGTTATTTGTATTGCTTACTGTTCCTTGTAACATTATCTTGTTCCATGTAATGTTATGTTACTATTATCTGTAAACTGTGTTTATTTTTGGAAATATGGTATATAAACTTTTCAAATAAATAAATAAGTGCTCACAATCCTCCCTCATCCTCTGGGAGTTGAATTCTATCATCAATTATAGGATAGACTGAGGAGTTGAGAAGAGGCACACAGGCGCATTGAAACACTCCAAAACTTTCTAGAAAAATCCGTGAGAGGTTTCCCATGCAGGGGCCTGTAAATGATGTCATCCATACGCGAGGGCTTATTCTGCTGTTGGCAGAGAACACCTGCTACAGGTAAGCAACTCTGTTATCACTGCACTGATCAAAATATGTCCATAGAAATACTTATTTTTATCCTATCTAGAATATAAAAACATAAGAAATACTATACTGGGTCCATCAAGGGCCTGATCCAAGAAGGTGAATAGCAGATTTGGACATACCAGCTGTGCATGCTGTGTGGGACGGGATGGCACAGGGGCGAAGAGTGGGCAGAGCATGGGTGGGACCAACCCCGGATATACAGGGCTGATTCCGGTCACGGCCCTGTATGTCCAAGGATCACCGGGGGGACGGCCAGCTTATTCCACCTTGGAGGTGGAATAAATACTGGCTGCCCCTATGGATCAGCTGGCCAGTCCACTCAGCATCAATGGCGGCAAGCAGGGTAAGTCCCCACCGCCCAATCCGGGCCCCGGCTTCCCCCATTGGGGTCGAGCAGTGGGAAAAAGGGGCACTCCAAGGCCGCACACAGGTTGTGCCACAGGGAGGACATCCCTGCAGCAATGCAGGGGATGCCAGGGCGTCTCTCAGGACCCGATCCTGCACCTGTGGGATCATCTTGCTCCTTTGGTGCACAATCGAGTCCTAAAGGGCCCATCATGGTCATGAGGCCACCCAGATAGCCTAGACGTGCCCCTTCTAGGATCGGGCTCCATCCCAATATCTTGTTTCCAACAGTATCCAATCCAGGTCACGAGTACCTGGGAGGTTCCCAAAAAGGTACACAGGTTCCACAATGCTTCTCCCAGGGTAAGCAGTGGATTTCCCTGGTCCTCTTTAATAATAGTTTATGGATCTTTCCTCCTGGAACTTGTCCAAACCTTTTTTTAAACCTAGCTACACTAACAGCTTAACTACATCCTCTGGTAATGAATTCCAGAGTTTGATGACGCGTTGAATGAAAAAATATTTTCTCTTATCACTCTTAAATGGGTTACATTGTAACTTCATTGTGTGTCCCCTAGTCTTTCTACTTTTTGATGGAGTAAACAACCGATCTACATTTACCCGTTCCACTCATTCTTAATTTATAAACCTCTATCATATATCTCCTCAGCCGTCTCTTTTCCAAGTTGAGCCCTAACCTTCCATCACCTTTACCATAATGGTGGCTCTTCTCTGTACCTTTTCCAATTCTGCTATATCCTTTTTAAGATATGGCAACCAGAATTGCACATGATATTCAAGATGCACTTGCATGATGGAATGATACAGAGGTGTTATAATGTACTTGATTTTATTCTCCATTCATTTTCTTATTTATTTATTTATTTATTTAATATTTCTTTTATACTGCTTTTCATGGTTATCAAAGCAGTTTACATTTAACTCAGCATTATACATGGAAATAAGACATAATTTATTTTTATTTATTTATTTATTTATTTAACAGTTCTTCTATACCGCGCTTTTCAGATCAGTGCGGTTTACATTCAACGTCAACTATACAACACAGGCATTCTGAGTTGTAAACTTTACAATAAACAGGGAAATCAACACGGAAACAACTGGGGAAACTATCTACATTGTATTTACACTATTACCTTTTTCAAGCAGGGTCTATCTACATCTTATTACTTTTGAAGGATCGGTGGGTTAGCCTTTTTCATACTGAGTCTGATTGTTTAGGTGTGGTGCGTGATTGTCTGAGGGGCAACATGTATGAATACTGAGGCTGGATTCAGGGTAGTATGTGGTGAACAGGTGGTGCTTTAATGCTTTCCTGAATTGGGTTAGGTGGGTGATGTTTCGTATATAGGTGGGGAGGGCATTCCATGCTCTAGGTGCATAAATTGTAAAGGCTCTGTTTGTTGTTATTTTTGTGCATTTCGTTGTTGCCTTTGGGACCTCGAGGGTGTTTTGCGTCGTAGGTCTTCTGTTTCTGTTATGTGGTACTTTGTGTATCATCTCGCTGATAGCTGTGGGAGTCAAAGTGTTTAACGCTTTGAAGGTCAAGGTTAGGGACTTTGTGGAGGATTCTTGCTTGAATAGGTAACCAATGGAGGTTCATCAGTACTGGCGTTATGTGCTCTCTCCGTGAGGCCCCTGTTAGTACTCTCGCAGCAGTGTTCATTGCGAGCTGGAGTGGTGCTAGTGTTGATTGGGGGAGACCGTGTAGGATTACGTTGGCGTAGTCAAAATGTGGTAATATTAATGCTTGATAGATTGATCGATAGTCGCTGAAATCTAGTAGTGGTCGGAGATGCTTTAAAGTCCTTATTTTCATGTATACTGTTTTTACTGTGTTTTTTATGTGGGTTTTCAGATCCAGGTGTTGGTCCAGAGTAATGCCAAGGTAGCGGATTGTTGATTTGGTTTTCAGTTCTGTGTCGCCGATTTTTAAGGAGGGTGGAGGGGTGAAGTCCTGGTTCCTTGAGATGAAAAGGACATCTGTTTTGCTGTAGTTGATTCTTAAATTTTGTGTGTTGAGCCATTCTGCTACTGCCTCAAAACAGCTTGTTAGAGGGAAGAGGTCTGGTTGGTTGGTCCTGAAAGGGATGTATAGCAGGATATCGTCTGCGTAGGCTAAACAGTTGACCTTGAATGAACGTGCTAGGGCACATATGGGCTGCATGTAGATGTTAAACATCAATGCAGATAGTTTATAATAACTATAATACAGTGAAGCATGTTAACTATTTACAGCAGAGGCTATAAACATTATGAGTGGAACAATACAGAATAACTGTATTAATACAACTTATGATGATTCCTAGCATTCTATTTGCTTTCTTGGCTGCCACTCTATACTGGGCAGAGGATTTCAATGTATTATCCACGATGATGCCTAAATCTTTTTCCTGAGTGGTGCTTCCTAATGTGGAACCTTGTATCGTGTAACCATAGTTTGGGTGGTTCTTTCCTAGGTGCATAACTTTGTACTCATCCACATTAAATTCCATCTCCCATTTGGACGTCCAGTCTTCCAGTTTATCAAGAAGGAGTAGCCTAGTGGTTGGGGCAAGGTACTTCAGGCCGGAAGGTCAGGGGTTCAAATCCCACTAGAGGACAGCAACCTTGGGCCGGAAGGACTGGGGTTTCTAGTCCCACAGATGCTCCTTGTGGTCTTGGGCAAGTCACTTAACCCTCCATTGCCTATGTTCCCTGTATTAGTGTATGTGTCTCATATCCCCGCATGTTAAATGTATCCCCCAATTGTGTTGTGACCACTTTGATTGAAGGATAAGGCGGTATACAAAAACTGTCTAAATAAATAAATAAGGTCCTCTTGCAATTTTTCACAATCCTCTTGTGTTTTAACAGCGTTGAATAATTTTGTGTCATCTGCAAATTTGATCACCTCACTCATAGAAACATGATAGCAAAAAAAGACCATATGTCGGACTATATTAACATATGGTCACCCAATACAGGACTGACCTGCACAAAATAGTCCATTTTAATTATAAATTTGAAAAAGTAAAAATATGCTTACTTTTTCCATAAATCAAGAATACCGCCGACACAGAATGTGTTTTGAACCAAAGCAAAGTTAAACAGTTCTGCATCAGGGCTTAGGAAAATGTATCTGTAATCCAGATGAACATTTATCAAATTCGTCACAAGACTTCAAATCCAGCTCACTTCAAGCACAGTCAGGGGCGGACCAAGGGGGGTTCGGAGCCATGTGCGGAGACGCATTTGCATAAGGGACCTCATTTGCATAAATATTTGCATAATGTTAATGTGTCCTAACTTTTAGTAAACATGCCTCTAAATGAGTGCCTGGATAAAGAAAGATTACCAGATTTCTACATTACTATATTCCAGTGCCAACCATCAGGTGCATTAGGAAGTACTATAAACACTGCCCATTTAGAACCTTTAGTAAACCCGCCATATCATAACAGCACTACCAGGACACATAAAACACCAAACCTCACCTATTAAAAGGCAACACTGCAAATATTAAACCAATATATCTCAGAGAATACCAACAGATCTCCTACTGGGGAAAGAGAACAAGTGGCACTGTCAAATAGAAACTACATGAACAGAATACCTCTGCTCGGTTACACATGAAGAACAGACCGTCACCAAACAAAGAACAAGGGATCACAATTTAGAAATAGGAAGACAATAATTAAATTGGGAACCCCAAAAGCCAAATTTGGAATGTATAACAACACTGGAGAAATAAAACTATAAATTAATTTCCTCTAGTACTAAACAAAACGCAAAGACGTTAGCAATGCACAATTACCAGAGCTGACATATTCCAGTTAATAAATTCAAAATAAAAAAGTGTTTTTCTACCTTTTGTTGTTTGGGCATTTTATTTTTCAGTTGCAATTGCTTGTGTCTTCTGATAACTCTCCATTGTCTGCTGTCCATTTGTCCTTTCTTAGGAGACTATTCCACGCATCTACCACTCTTTCCGTAAAGAAATATTTCCGCATATTCCTCCTGAATCTATCCCCTTTCACCCTCATCTTATGTCCCCTCATAGCAGAGCTTGCCATCAATCAAAAGAGGCTCTCCTCCTGTGCATGTATGCCATGGAGGTATTTAAATGTCTCAGTCATATCACCTCTACTCTCCTTTCCTCTAAAGTATACATATTAACATCCTTAAGTCTGTCCTCTTATGCTTTATAGCGAAGACCACTAACCATTTTAGTAGCCATCCTCTGCACCGACTCCAACGTGTTTATATCCTTTTGAAAGTGTGGCCTCCAGAAATGCACACAATACTCCATATGAGGTTGCACCTATTACTTATATAGAGGCACTATCACCTCCTTTCTTCTGCTAGCCATTCCACTCCCTAAGCACCCATGCATCCTTCTAGCTTTCGTCAATTTTCTACCTGTTTAGCTACTTTAAGATTATCAGACACAATTTATTTATTTATTTTATTTAACATTTCTTCTATACCGTGCTATTATAATCAGTGCGGTGTACATCGAACAAAACATACTAAAATGCATACAAGCAACATTGAGTTTACATAGAACAGGAAAAGAAACATAGGACAACCGGGGTAACTATTCACAGGGTAACTATTTACAGGTTAAATTAGTATTGTCACCAATACTCTAAGCTAATTTGGTATCAACTTCATTTTGTGGACAGGCGTAAAATTAGTGGGTGGGCAAGAGTATAGGCTAACCATTTTCTGGTTGTAATAAGGTGCTATGGTAGCTGTGACATGAGAGAAGTTTACCCGATGTGTGGGTGTCAGGGTTGGTGTCAGGGTAGCATATTGTGAATAGGTGGTGTTTCAAAGCTTTACGGAATAGGATTAAGCTTTTGATGCCACGGATTTCATGAGGAAGGGCATTCCAATTTAGGGGAGCGAATATGGAGAAAGCCCTGTTGGATGTGGTCTTAGTACATGACGTCATCATCCTGGGGACTATTAAGGTGTTCATTGCTGTGGATCTCCTGTCTCTGTTTTCCAGGGTGCTGTGGATTAGTTTGCTAATCGGTGTAGGTGGGTAGTTATTCAGGGCTTTGAAAGTAAGGACTAATGACTTATATTGGAGTCTGGCGAGTAACGGTAGCCAATGCAGATTTTTCATGATTGGTGTTATGTGGTCAGTTCTTGATGATCCAGAGAGAACTCTTGCGGCTGCATTCATAGCCAGGCGGAGCGGATTTAAAGTTGATTGAGGCAGGCCGTGGAGGGCGATGTTCGCAAAGTCCAGGTGTGGGAGGACTAATGCCTGAAAGGTTGTCCGGTAGTCATTGGATTCCAGTAGGGGGCGGAGGTGACGTAATGTTCTGATCTTGTGATATATAGACTTTGTAACGTTCTTCACATGTGTAGTCATATCTAGGTGCTGGTCCAATGTGATGCCCAGATATCTGATTGTAGGTTTGGACTTCAATTCTACATCGTTGACAAGTAGTGATGGGGGGGGGGGGTATGAATTTACGGTTCTTTGTAACAAAAAGGACATCAGTTTTACTATGATTGATCCGAAGGTTTTGTGTCAGCAGCCAATCAGCTACCGCTCCGAAACAATTGATTATTGGGGAGAACACTGGTTGGTCAATTTTGAACGGCATGTAGAGGAGGATGTCGTCTGCGTAAGCTAGGCACCGTACATTGAAAGATCGGATCAAATCACATATCGGCTGCATATATATATTGAACATTAGTGCCGATAAGGACGATCCTTGAGGTACCCCCTGAGACTGCAGAAATGGTTCCGAGGATGTATGACCTGTTTTTACTTGTTGCCACCTGTTGGATAGGTAGGATTTACACCATTCAAGTGCTGTGCTTTGAATCCCCTTTTCTTTCAGGCGTTGTAGAAGTATGTCATGATTCACAGAGTCAAAGGCGGCGGAGATGTCCAGGAAGATGAGGACAAATCCTTGTTGGATGCTGTCCATTCCAGTGACCAATTCGTTGAATAGGGTTGTGAGGACTGTGTCGACGCCATGCGCTTCCCTGAAGCCGTGTTGTGACGGGTCTAGTGGAGCTTCAGTGTCAATATGGTGCTGGAGTTGTTGTTGAGCAGCTTTTTCTATGATTTTTGCAAGTTGGGGGATACTCGAGATTGGCCTAAAAGATTCGACTTTGGACGGGTCAAGTCTGCTATTTTTTAATAGGGGCTTGATGGAGGTGTTTTTCAGGTGCTGTGGGAACGAGCCTGTTAGAAAAGACTGGTTCAATATATTGCACAGGATTTGGCTTAGGTCATGACGCAGCTCTTTGATCCAATTGGCTGGACAGGGGTCGTTGGGTGCTGTGCTGGGATTGATAGAGGCGACAATGCTCTCCATCTCTCTATTTGAAACCACTGTGAAATTACATAGTGGAGTTGCTTGGGGTGCCTTAGACGGTATGGGTGAGGTACTGCTACTCATGTTTATGTTGGTCTTAATCATCTTTGATTGCAAGTAGTTTGCAAAGTCCTGTGGTTGTGGCATTGAGGGTTGGGCGGAGACCGGTTCGCCTGTTATGGATTTTACTAGTCTGAATAGGGCGTGTGGTTTATCATGCCTAGGTCCCGCTCTTCTTTTGTGGACAGAAGTACTTCACCCCTATACTGTATTTCTCCCTTGGATTGCTGCAGCCCAAATGCATGACCTTGCATTTTTTAACATTAAATCTCAGCTTCCAAATTTTAGACCATTCTTCAAGCTTAGCTAGATCCCTCCTCATGTTATCTACATCTTCCTGGGTGTCTACTCTATTGCAGATTTTGGTATCATCCACAAAGAAAACCTTACCTGACAACCCTTCCACAATATCATTAACAAAGATGTTAAAAAGAATAAGACCAAGGACAGATCCCTGCGGCACCCCACTGGTAACCTCCTTCAAACCTAAGTAGTAACTTTAGGGTCGATTCCTAGGCTGCTCAGTTTTTTTATGTCTCCTGTGTGGAATGGTGTCAAAGGCTTTACTAAAATCTAAATACACCACATCTAGGGACGTCCCTCGGTCCAACTCTGGTCACCCAGTCAAATAAATCAATCAGATTTGTCTGACAAGACCTGCCTATTAGTGAATCCATGATACCTCGGATCCGATAATTTATTGGACTCCAGAAACATCACTATTTTCACTTTCAGCGGCGCTTCCAATAATTTACTCACCAACGGGGTTAAACTAACTGGCCTGTAGTTTTCAACCACATCCTTACATCTGCTTTTGTGAAAAGGGACCACATGTGCCTCTCTCCAGTCCTCTGGCACTACTCCTGACTCCAAAGAGGCATTGAAAAGGTCAGTCAGTGTTGCTGCTAGAATGTCCCCAAGCTCCCTCAATATTCACGGATGTATCCCATCTGGTCCCATCGCTTTGTCTACTCTTAGTTTAGCTAGTTCCTCATGAACAGAATCTTCTGAAAATCGTTCAAGATGCCCCTCGCTTCTGTTCCTGTTTGTGGGTGTATTCTGAGGTCCTGCTCCTGGTCCTTCATCTGTGAACATAAAGCAGAAATATTTGTTAGCAATTCCGCTTTATCCTAATCAGCTTCTATATATTCTTCCCCTGCTCCCTTGAGTCTGACAATACATCCTCTTACTAACATATCTGAAAAATGTCTTATTTCCCCATTTTATTGCATTGGCTATTTCCTCCTCTTTTTGAATCTTTGCTTTCTTGACTACTTTGTCAGCCTCTCTAAGATTTTCCAAATATAAATGCATGTTCCTCTCTCTTTGATCTCTTGCAGTTCATGAAGGCCTCCATCTTTTTCTTCGCCTTTTCAGCTACTTCTTTTGAGAACCATAGCAGCCTCCTTTACCTTTTGCCTTTATTTACCTTTCTAACAAAAAGGTTGGTTGCCCTTAAAATATTCCCTTTAAGTTTTGCCCATTGTTTTTCTACATCCCCCACCTGTTCCCATCCCGCTAACCACTCCTTGAGGTATTGGGCCATCTTGACATAGTTAGTTTTCCTAAAGTCTAAGACCCTTGCTTTTGAATGGATTTTATTATCCCTAGTCCATCTGGTGATCACTGGATGCGAGATGATCTCCTACGATAACATCAGAAACACTTTTCCCATTGGTAAGCACCAAGTCCAGTATGGCCCCTTCATGTGTGGGTTCTGTTACCAGTAGCCTGAATAGTTCTTCCTGTAAAGAATCCAGGATCTGCTTATTTCTAGATGATACTGCAGCCAGAATGTGCCAATCAACATCTGGCATATTGAAATCCCCTATCTGTAGGACTTTCCCTTTCCTGGCAATGCTGCGTATATCTTCTATTAAATCTCCATCCACTTCTTCTCCCTGTGAGGGAGATCTGTATATTATGCCAATGCAAATGGATTTCTCTTTCCCTCTTTCTAGTGTAACCCACAGTGCCTCCTCTCTCCCTTTTAAGCCCCGTATTTCCCTAGCTTTAATATTTTTTTATAGTGCCACTCCTCCTCCCCTTCTTCTTACCCTGACCTTTCTGAATAAAGTATAGCCTGGTATGGTTATATCGCAGTCATGGTTGTCCGTGAACCATGTCTCTGTTGCTGCCACTAAATTCAATTCAGCCTCTCCCATTAAAGCCTCGACATCTGGGATCTTATTTCCCATGCTAGGGGCATTTATACACATTGCTTTCTATATGTTGCCCCTTTTACCCATTTCCATAAAGGTATTTAATGTTTCACTTATCTGGGGGCTTTCTTCATCTGTACCCAACGAATCTAGTTTAAAGCCCTCTTCAGTAGGTTAGCCATTCTACTGTTTCCACCTTGCTAGGCAGACTAGATGGGCCATACTGGTCTTTATCTGCCATCATATACTATGGGGTCTATTCTCAACCACAAATAGCAGAGATTTATGCCCTGTCTGGATGTACATCCCTGCTATTCATCCCCCTTGTCATCCCCATGCAAGGCTCCCTGGAAAACACAGGCCAGCAGTAAGTATCTATCCTATTGCATAGTAAATGCAGGACAGATTCTGGATATGCCCTCCTGGATTTACCACAGTCTATGCATTTACCATACCTTAATTTTGCAGTTAAGGTGCGGTATGTCAAGTACAAATTGCACTTCAGCAAACATGCCCCTCAGTCATTATGAGCACAATTGTCATCTTACCTGCATAGCTCCACATCACTTTATTTTCCTGTTGTTGATACTCCCTAATCTTCTCCCCTTATTCCAAAAATTTTATGCTCCCATTCCTTACCATCCCCCTTACCATCTTCACCTCTCCTGCGATCTTCTAATTTACCTTGTTGTGTGCTCTTCAGCTTCACAATTGTCTTTCTCTCATTCAGCCATCTCCCCATTATCTGAAAGAACCTCATTCTCATTATCGTTATGCCCTCTTCTCTCCCCCACACTCTCCTGCTCCTTCTCCTTCTGTCAACTGGGAATATCAATCCCAACCCTATCCCCCTAGTCTTTTTTCACACTTTCAGCACAGATCCATACACAGCCTCTCAAATCTTATTCCTATCCCTCTCCTTTCCATGTACTCTCTCCCTTTCTCATGTACCTTGTGGAATGCACACTATCTATAATAAGCTTGCCTTCATTCACAACCTCTTTATCTCTAATACTCTGCATCTTCTTGTTCTAACTGAGACATGGCTTCTCCCCAAAGACTCTACTTCAGCAGCTGCCCTCTGTCACTGGGGCTACCAGTTCTCCCATATTCCTCACTCTGTTGGTTGTGGCGGTGGTGCTGGGTTTCTACTCTCTCATTCCTGAGAAATTTCAACTGTTCGTTCTGCCTCAGTCTCACTCCTTTCCTTCCTTTGAAGTCCATGCCATCCGCCTCTTTACTATCTCTCCAGATTTCTGTCATTTATTGACCCCCTGATAAGTCCACCTCTATCTCTCTCACTGACTTTGACTCATGGCTTTCACTTTTTCTGGATACATCTTCTCCCTCACTTATTCTTGGAGATGTTAACATTCATGTTGATAATCCCTTTGACTCTCAAGCCTTAAAGCTTCACTTCCTTGCCACCTCATTCAATCTCCAGCTATGCTCTACTGCCTCTACTCACCGGCTAGGCCACTGCTGTAACCTTATCTTCTTCTCTAACTGCTTGCCCTCAAATTTCTGTACCTTATCTGATCATCAACTGCTAAGTTTCACTCTTTATCACCCCCCACCTCACTCTTGCCCAATCTCCTCCAACATCTTTAAGAATCTCCACGCTATCTCACCACCTTTCTTTCACTATATCAACTAAGTCTGATCATGAGGCAGTATCTTCCTATAACACTGTAATCTCTGGATGTTCATGCTCCTCCCATGTCACGTCCTGTGAGGCGTATTGTACCTCAGCCCTGGCTGTGCTCTAATACCTGCTACCTACATTCCTGTGCCTGCTCAGATGAGCATCTTTGGCTCAAATTCCTATATTTAAAATTCATGCTAGCTTCTTTCCAGTCTGCCATAGCACGCACCATCTGACTATGTCCATCTGACTAACTCTTGCCTCTGACCCTTGCCATCTTTTTACAACTCTCAACTCTCTCCTCAAAGCACCTCTGCCTCCAACCCTTCCTTCCCTTTCTGTCCAGACTTTGGCTGACTACTTCCATGACACGATCCACAAAATTACTCTTGAGTTCTCACTGGGGATCATCTCCATCCCCCCTTCATTCCTTAATCCTTTCCCCAACCTTTGTTGCCCTTTCCTCCTTTCCAAAGATCAATGAGGAAGAAACCACACATCTCTCCTTCTCTAAACTTACTACCTGCTCCTCTGATCCCAACCCACTCATCTACTAAACTGCATCTCCTCCACTGTTGTCCCTTCCCTCTGTCATATCCACAACCTATAACTTTCTACTGCAACTGTTCCTGCAGTCTTCAAGTATGCTGTGGTCACTCCTCTCCTCAAGAAACCATCCCTTGATCCTACCTGTCCTTACAATTATTGATCCATCCCTCTCCTCCCATTTATCTCTAAACTTTTTATATGTGCAGTTCACTGCCATTGTCTTGACTTTCTCTCCTCTCAGTTCCTTCTGCTTCCACTGAAATCTGGCTTTCACCCTCTACATTCAACTGAGACAGCTTTTGCCAAAGTCTCCAATGGCTTGTTCCTTGCCAAATCCAAGGGTCTTTACTCAATCCTAATCCTTGACCTTTCTGCTGTTTTTAATACTGTTGATCACCACCCTCTCCTCGATACCCTGTCCCTGCTTGGATTTAGGAGTTCAGTCTTGCCCTGGTTTATTTCCTATCTCTCTTACTATTTTTTTTTTGTATGTTCTGGTGGATCCTGCTATCCCCTTTTCAATCGATGTACCCTAGGGCTGTGTCTTGGGACCTCTCCTTTTCTCTCTCTATGCTTAGTCACTTGGTGCACCCATCTCCTCCCATGGTTTTCAGTACCATCTCTACGCATCCAGTTCAAACTTTTACTATTGACCTATAAGCGTTTTCATTTGGATGCTTCTCACTATCTTTCCTCTCTTACCTCTCCCTACACCTCTCCTCATGAACACTGCTCTTCTGGCAGACCCCTTCTACCTGTGTCCTTCTCTTCCACTGCCAACCCCAGACTTTGATCTTGCTGCTCCTTATGTCTGGAACAAGCTACCTGAGTCAGTATGCCAGGCGCCATCTGTGGCCCTGTACAAATCAATGCAAAAATGTCACTTCTTTGAGACTGCTTTTGGTTCCTGATCCTCCGAGTCTCCTGTTCACCTCCTATGTGTTTCCTTACCATTCCTCTAGATATATCCTAGTTCCCAGTTCTGTTGTTTATCTTGACTGTTGTGTTGTCTGCCTTGACTAGATTGTAATCTCTTATGAACAGGGAACATGTCTCTGTACAGCGCCGCGTATGCCTTGTAGTGCTATACAAATAATAAGCAGTAAGTATTAGTAGTAATAGCTGCAAAGTCCACAGGTACTTTTTAACAAAAGACTACACAACAGTTTTCAATGTGAAAGTGCACACACATTTTTCATTTGAAAATTGTTGAAAGAAAATGTAGCCACTAACACTTGCATCTCGATTATCTGTGAATACTTTTTCCATCTACAACAATGCAAGCGCTTTTGGAAAGAAAAAAGCAGGTGGATTTTTTCAATCCCTGCCTTGACCCTGCCCCTAGGAATGACTGAGCTGAATGCCGGAAAAGTGTGCATGTTTGTATAATAATATGCATTCTTTTGCCCCCTCTCAGAATGGGCAATCTTCAAATAGCCCCTTTCCATTCTTATATTTAGGGCCCAATATTCAAAGGCATTTACATAGTTTGCAGGTCTGCACAAGAAAGATTGTCCTATCTTTTGCTGCTAACTGGGCAGTGGCTGAATATCGCTGTTGCCTGGTTAGCTTTCTGCTTCGCTGGCTGACCTAGATATTCAATGCTGGTGGTCAGATATTGCCCTGCATTGAAAATCCAGGTTTAGCATTCAGCGGCAATGGCTAGTCATTGTAATCACACTAGCTGCCATTGCTGAATATCGGGCTCTTAATTCCTATAGTCTTTCAATAGCTCCTGAAAAGGTTTGCTCTAATTCCACATTGCTAACCTCCTGAAGTGAACTTTTTTTACAGTACAATTTATCGTGTATTCTCGTCGTATTCTTCATAATGGTAAAGGTCCATGTCTAAATATCAAGAAGGATCCTCACTGGATTTGTCAATTTAAAATCAGGGTAGCATCTGAAAAAGATTACATATTAGAGAATTATAGAGATAAATGTACCATTCTGTCTACGCAACTGCCTGAAGTCCTCTGAATTTACAAGAATGAATCAAAGTTAGTAAAATTCTGTCTCTCGGGATAAGGCAAGTGAACATGTAATATCCACAAGAAGAGTAAAGAAGGTATTTGTGCAAAATAACCTTGGGGTCACAATTTTGTGTCAATTTATTTTGTTTCAGTCTATACAAGGGCTATTTTAAATTCACTAGAAATGACATATAAAATAAGAAGCCAATTTATGGTCCTTGACAAGCCTAAAAAACAAATTTAGCACAGTTCACAAACTACTAAATCACATTGTCAGTATTTTCCTATGGAAAATGTTGAAAGTTGTCTGTATCTACGAGCATGGGCCTTGATAGATTCATGATGAATGACTGGAATATAAACAGGATCAACGTGTTTGCATTAAAGTTTGAAAAGAAAGTTTGTTATTAAACTAGTCCTTGGGAGAGAACTGACATCATTGTCAAGGTCCCGATTTTCTTTATATTAGAATCTACAGTCAATGAAGCAGATGGTACGCTTTCTAATGCTTCTGCAAGACCTTTAAATAAACAAGGAAACTTTCTAGCATCCAGTCCCTCTGAATATAGTATCAGCCATGGAATTTTCACAAGAGGAAATGTTAAAATTCTGCTCCTGGCTTTGTTTGTAAATTATGGCCTCCTTGCCATTAAACATTGTGTGTACTGCCGATCTTTAAGAACAGAAAGTGAAGTCAAAATTCTGTCTCTGAAAGAGATATACAAATACCTAAAGGTATTAATACCACACAAAAAGTAAACCCGGTTCAGTGCTAGAGGTCATGATATAAAATTCTAAGAAAATCAACTCAGGAACATCAGGAAATAAGGTCAAGAAATATATTTAGAAAAATAGAAACATGACAGCAGAAACATACCACATGGCTAGTCCAATTAAAAAGTGTGACAGCATATTTTAAATAGGATGTGGAGAGGAGAATTCATATGTAGATTATTCCCTTCCCATCGTATTTTACAAGAGCCTCTGCCAAACCTAGAACCTCTTGTAAAAAAGGTGCAGGACATCATGAGTATGGCTCTCCACGTCCAGTGGGAGCAATGAATTTAAGAAGCTGCATGTAGGGAATAAAAACATAAAAATACCCTCCATATGTACGTCAGGAGCAGCTTCTTAAAATTGCTGCTCCTTCTTTGCACATGCATCCACTTCATCACAATTGGTATCTCCTCCCCCATCACCCACAAACCTTGATCTGCCCCTACCAACCACCCTTGACCTCGATCCTAAGCCTATGCCCCCTCCAGCAATCCTATATCTCCCCCACCATATTCAATCCCCCTACACTCCTCCCAAAACAGCCATTGCTCTTGAAAAGGAATCTCCCCCTGGCATGATCTTCCCCTACCTGACCCCCCCCCCCCCAATAAAAAACAACTTCCCCTCCAGGCCCCAACCAGCAGTGCCCTCCCAATCCCAATTACATTCCTCAGCTCTACCAGGATTGCTGGTGTCTAGTGGGAACAGAAGCAATACCCACTTGCTCTGGCTCTTACTGTATCGGGATCCAAAATGGTCCCAATGACCTCTAGCAGTAATCTCCCAGTACCTCTAAGGGTCATTGGTGCCATTTTGGATCTGAGTACAGTAAGAGCTGGAGCGACTGGGCATTACTCCTGCTCCCACTAGATACCAGGGAAGGAAACAGGATTGGGGAGTGAGGGGCACTGCTGGTGGGGGTTGCTGTTCCTGGGAGGGGGGATTGTACTGGGGAGGGAAAATTCCTTTTCAAAAGCATCAGGGAAGGCTGTAGGGGGATCGTTTGCTTTGGGGAGGGGTGAATCAGATATGGTGGGATCGAGGTCAGGGGTTGCTGGGGGGCAGATCAAGATCAGGGGACTGATGGCGGGGGGTGGCCGAGACCTCGACATTGACAGCTACCCCTGCTAGCAGACACTTCTACCTGCATGGAGGAAGCAATAAATGCTGACATCTAGGATTTCCCTTGTACACTTGGAGTCCATGTATGAAATGTGGAATCCACAGCTTTGTTGTAGGCTTACTCAAACTACTCCCTCTCCCACCCCCACAATGCCTCCAGGATTTTTAGATGTGGTAAGCATCCCCACATCTAAAAGGTCCCTGTTCTAAAATACTATTTACACATGTATGCCAATCTACACTTTTAAATGCTGCTTTTTAATTGTGGGGTTGCTTCTAAAATACAAACAAAACATATGAGATGATGGGGGTTGGTTGTTCATCTTTATTTTTATAGAGGAAACATTGCTTCACAGAAAAGGTAATGGATGTTTAGGACATCCTCTGAAGCAGGTTGTGGGGGATAAAATGATGGACAGAGGCTGAGCTGAGCCCGATGTGAATAGATGAATCTTGAGGCTTCCACTTGCTTCATGGAAGAGATGTGAAAATTATTTGTTTTAATTTAATTTAAGAGAGATCTTTGAGTTTAGTATTAAATACCAGTGCTTTCTGTCCTGGGATAGCAGATGCTTTCTAAGACAGTTTTTGAAAATAAATTGAAATTTCTTAAAGTTGAAAGTTTGGGTCAAATGTGTTTCTTTAATAAAGAATCTGCAATATAAAGGCATTTATTCTAAGCAATATAAAGGCATTTATTCTAAGCTACCTGGCAGCCTCTCTTTTGGCCATAAACTTGCTGGGTTTAGCGGAAAGACAGACCTAAACCTGAGAAAGCCCTAGGGACTGTCACTTGCCAGTGAGCCATAACAATTAGGACAAATACAGTTGAGATGTTTTCAGTTTATTTATGCTACTATTATATGTTTTTAGCACTTGATGTCAGCAAAGAAGCAAGATTGTTTAACTGCTGATGATAGTTACTTAGGAAAGACTTTCTAACTGATGCTGTCTATACATACTTACCCTGACCTCTGCTAAGGCTCCTTGCATGGCTGTTTAAGAGAAATTGTAGTCTGGGATAGAAGGGGAAGCCAAGTCTCATCACCTGAAGATGCATCTAGCCAGCTGAGATGTAACAGTGGGTGGATATAAGGGAGGCCAGACCCATCACTCAAATATGCAGAAGCCCAGCTGAATTTGGAACAACTGGGGACAACATTGGACTCCCTAAGTATCAATTATCTCAGTTACAACGGATACAGAACACTGCCGCTCGCCTTGTTTGTCACGCCTCTCTTCGGGATCACATTACACCTTTACTTTTCCACCTTCACTGGCTATCTTTTCCTTACCGTTCTCAATTCAAGTTGCTCACTTTGTTTCACAAGGCTCTCCATACTGGTACCCCTCAATATCTTGCTGACCTCCTTTCTTTTCACTCCCCCCGGTATACTCCACGGTCTTTCCATCTCAACCGTCTCACTCTTCCTTCCCCTTCTCGTGCCCACCTTCATTCCACACGCTCCTCTGCTTTCTTCTTTATTGGTCCCGCCCTTTGGAATTCCCTACCCTCTTCCCTCCGTTTAGAGCCCCACCATTCCACCTTCAAACAACATTTGAAAACCCACCTTTTCTCCCTTGCTTTTGATGTGCCCTCCCCTTTTGTGTAACCTCCACTCCCCCACTGCCCTCTACCCTCCTTCTTGTTCCCTTTCCTATCCCTCTTCTGTCTCTCCTGTCTATACTATGGTTTTTATAAGAAATTGTAACTTATTTATTTATTTATTTTTTATTTATTTAACATCTCTTATATACCGCACTATTGTCATCAGCGCGGTTTACATGAAACCAAACATATACATACAGAAAAACTGTAGTGCATTTTACAAGTAACAGGAAATTTAGAACTTGGTAATAAAGGGAAACTATGTCAACTATATAACTATATACAATAATCTATACGCATTAGTCCAGTTGAAATTGTCTTGGCCTGAGTATGGATGTAATATTTCTCTTGTGAAAGATTAAATTGGAAAATAGCTTAAGAAGAGGTGGTGTTTGAGACTTTTTCTGAATTGTGTTAGGCTGGTTATGGCTCTCAGTTCTGGTGGGAGGGCATTCCAAGCTATTGGGGCGTGAATGCTGAAGGCTCTTTTAGATGTTTCCCTAGTGTATCTGACTGATTGTCTTGGGATTGTTAATGTATTTATAGCAGCTGATCTTCTGGATCTATTGAGGGTCTGCGTGTGTAAAAGGTTGGCGACCGTTGAGGGTGCTTGATTGTTTAAGGCTTTGAAAGTAGTGATTAGTATCTTGTAGTGGATTCTTGCATTGGTTGGTAACCAGTGGAGTCTTTTTAAAATTGGAGTTATGTGGTCTGTCTTTGATATTCCTTCGAGTACTCTGGCAGCGGTGTTCATCGCCAGTTGGAGAGGATTTAAAGTTGATTGCGGGAGACCATATAGAATTGCATTTGCGAAGTCGAGATGAGGCATCACCAAGGCTTGGTAGACGGTTCTGAAGTCTGTGGGTTCCAGTAAAGGTCGTAAGTGGCATAGTGTGCGTATCTTGTGATATATTAGTTTTGTTATGTTTTTTATGTGGGTTTTCATATTGAGACGCTGGTCAAGGGTGATACCTAGGTATCGTATCGTAGGTTTTACTGTCAATTCCTTGTCCTTTATCTTTAAGGTAGTGGGAGGTGTGAAGTTTTGGTCCTTTGTGATAAACATAACATCGGTCTTGCTGTGGTTGATTCTTAGGTTCTGTGAGAGGAGCCAGTCTTCTACTGATTCGAAGCATTTTATCAATGGTGTAAAATCAGGATGGTTGATGGAGAATGGCATGTATAGGAGAATGTCGTCTGCATATGCTAGGCAGGTAACATTAAAGGAACGGATGAGGTCACAGATAGGTTGCATGTATATGTTAAACATTAGTGCTGAAAGAGAGGATCCTTGTGGTACCCCTTGATCTTGCAGAAATGGTTCTGATGTTCTTTCCTCAATTCTTATTTGTTGCCAACGGTTAGTTAGGTAGGATATACACCAGTCGAGTGCGGCTCCAAGAATTCCTTTTTCCTTAAGGCGATCGATAAGTATTTGATGGCTTACTGAGTCAAACGCAGCTGAGATGTCCATGAATATAAGGATAAATCCTTGGTGGATATTATCTATTCCTGTGATTAATGTATTGAATAAGGTGATGAGGAGGGTCTCCACTCCGTGGGCTTCTCTAAAGCCGTGTTGTGCAGGGTCAAGTGGGGCTTCAGTGTCTATGTGTTGTTGTATTTGACGTTGAACCACTTTCTCAATTATTTTCGCTAGCAGAGGGATGCTGGATATTGGCCTGTAGGATTCTACTTTTAGGGGGTCTAATTTGTTATTTTTCAGTAATGGTCTAATTGAGGTTTGTTTAAGGCACTGAGGAAAGGTTCCGGTTGAGAAAGATTGTTCAAGGATATTATGTATGAAGAAGCTTACTTCATATCTAAGGTCTTTTATCCAGGCTGCTGGACATGGATCATTTGCTGCGGTGGTAGCATTTATTGATGCAATGGTGTTTTCAATTTCTTTGGTTGATAATGTATTAAACTTGGTTAATGTGGTTGACTGTGATAGCTTGTCTATATTTGTTGGTCCAGTGATGCAGATGTTGGTTGTTTTCTTCATTTTTGATTTTAAATAGTTAGCATAATCTTGTGGATGTATCGTTAGAGTGTGTTGGGGGGTTGGTTCCTTTGCCATTGTCCTTACAATGTTGAAGAGATCATGATGTTTATTTAATGATTGCTTTAGGAGATTAGTATGGAATTGTTTCCTTCGATCTGCTATTTCCTGGCGATGCTTTTTTAGGTACTTGCAGTAGGCTGTGTAGGCTTCGGTAGAGCGGGATCGTCTCCAGCGTTTTTCAAGTCTACGAAGATGAAGGAGGGATGTTCTTAGCTCATTAGAATACCAAGCTACATGTGTCCGATGGTTGGGCTTTCTTGTCATATTTGCTGGTTGGGAATTGGCTCTGAGAGTGTGATCCCAGGTGTCGATTAGGCTATCCAAATCAGGTTTAGAAGTGTGTAGTATTGGGAGAATATTCCTGAGTACTTCCTCTTTGTCAAAGGGGCGGAACCTCCTAGTTGTTGGTTTGGCGAGGGTGGATTTGGAGTTAATGGCATTGGAGGAGTTGGGAATTTGGAATAAAATGAGGCTGTGGTCAGACCATGGTACTGGTATTATGGAAAGATCATAACTGTGGTCGGTTTCTGTGGTGGCTTGTGGAACGAATATCAGGTCGAGGGTATTTCCCATAGTATGAGTGGGTTCTTTGACTATCTGGTTGTATCCAAGGTTGTCAATCGCTTCTGTAAATGCTGCGATTTGAGTGTCATGTAGAGAGGGGAGGTTGAAATCTCCTAATATCCAATTAGATAATCGTGGTTTTTCCGTGTTGCAGGCCCGGTCAACTATCGTTGGCAGATCATCAGCTGAGGTTGTTGGAGCTCTATAGACTAGGTTGATTGAATGCTCGTTGTTTGATATGTTTAGTATGTTTAGGTGGGTTGTGCTAATACTGTTGTCTATCTGAAATTGTAGCTGGCTTTTAGAGATGATGAGTACTCCACCTCCTCTTTGTTTGTTCCTGTGACACGTGTAGATTGAGAAGCCTGGGGGTAGCATCTGGTTGAGAATGATATTATCAGAGTCAGATAGCCACGTTTCTGTGATCATCAAAATGTCAAGGTCGTGCGTTGTTATGAGATCAGGTATCAAAGGCCACTTTGTGCGGATGGATCTAATATTGATAAGGGCGCAATGCAGTGGCGGTTGGTATTGTTGTTTAGGTTGAGATTTTTTGGTGAGCTGAAGGGCAATGTGGATTAAATGGGAGTGGTGGGTATGAGTAGGGTTTGGGTTTGTTTGTGTCTTGTTTGACCATCTCTTCCAATTATTTCTTAATATTGGTATAGAGTTTTGGTCACCATTAAAGGCGTTTGAGTGGCCAGCTAGTGCAGTGAGGAGGTAAGTAATGGTGAAGGTCACCAGTGTATGCATCTTTAATGAGGGCATTGTGTATTAAGGGAGAAGGTAGAGTTGCTAGCTGCAAATGTCGGGGGTTGGTGTTCTGTTGACTAACTTTAGTAGGTGGGTTTTTTGTAGGTGAGCAGTGAAAGAACCGTATATGTGGTGATAAGAGCAGTGTATATGGCTACTGGTACTTGCAGTTATTGATTACTGACAACAGTATATCTAGCTACTGGGAGACAGCACTTGCAGTTATTGATTACTGACAACAGTATATCTAGCTACTGGGAGACAGTACTTGCAGTTATTGATTACTGACAACAGTATATCTAGCTACTGGGAGAAATTACTTGCAGTTATTGATTACTGACAACAGTATATCTAGCTACTGGGAGACAGTACTTGCAGTTATTGATTACTGACAACAGTATATCTAGCTACTGGGAGACAGTACTTGCAGTTATTGATTACTGACAACAGTATATCTAGCTACTGGGAGACAGTACTTGCAGGTTATTGATTACTGACAACAGTATATATAGCGTTATGAACGAATGTGCAAGAATTTCAGGTATAGAATAGTTCATTTAGGTGTAGTATACTTGCTGTGATCAGGGTCTCCGTTGAGGGTGGGAGCGAACTCAACCTTAGAGGAGCTCAAGCTGCTTAGATTCATGGGAGTTTGCAAATGGCGATTCATGTGGGAGTGAGTCTGTTTGTTGGACGGCTGGTCGTTGGCAGTAACTGCTGTTCAAGTTGTTTGTAGATTTTGGTATTTTGTATGCTGCTTAATCGCTAGGTTACAGTTCGTTTTTTTTGCCTGTCGTGCCCCGCCTAAGGGCCACGCCAAAGGGCCCTCTTGCGAGGCCCTCAGGCGCGGGCCCGCAAGGCGCGGGCGCGCCTGCCGGCGGCGCTTTTAAAAACTAGCGCTGGGTCCTCCCACAGCCCCGATAGGGCTGGAGTGCAGGAGCGGGAAACTACTTCGATCCTTGTGCTCAACCCCGACTGGGGAGCCTCCGAATATGGCCGCAGCTGGTGAAGAGGGCTGCTTCCTGCCGGCGGCGCTTTTGAAAACTAGCGCTGGGTCCTCCCACAGCCCCGATAGGGCTGGAGTGCAGGAGCGGGAAACTGCTTCGATCCTTGTGCTCAACCCCGACTGGGGAGCCTCCGAATATGGCCGCAGCTGGTGAAGAGGGCTGCTTCCTGCCGGCGGCGCTTTTGAAAACTAGCGCTGGGTCCTCCCACAGCCCCGATAGGGCTGGAGTGCAGGAGCAGAAAACTGCTTCGATCCTTGTGCTCAACCCCGACTGGGGAGCCTCCGAATATGGCCGCAGCTGGTGAAGAGGGCTGCTTCCTGCCGGCGGCGCTTTTGAAAACTAGCGCTGGGTCCTCCCACAGCCCCGATAGGGCTGGAGTGCAGGAGCGGGAAACTGCTTCGATCCTTGTGCTCAACCCCGACTGGGGAGCCTCTGAATATGGCCGCAGCTGGTGAAGAGGGCTGCTTCCTGCCGGCGGCGCTTTTGAAAACTAGCGCTGGGTCCTCCCACAGCCCCGATAGGGCTGGAGTGCAGGACGGGAAACTGCTTCGATCCTTGTGCTCAACCCCGACTGGGGAGCCTCTGAATATGGCCGCAGCTGGTGAAGAGGGCTGCTTCCTGCCGGCGGCGCTTTTGAAAACTAGCACTGGGTCCTCCCACAGCCCCGATAGGGCTGGAGTGCAGGAGCCTTTTCCTTTCTATGGCCTCGGCCTTTTTTTAATATTGATTTTTAATTGTACATCGCTCTGATTTTTGGAGAAGGGTGATTTTATCAAGAAAGAATAAACATAAACATAAACAAGAAGGCAAGCCCTGCCACTTGAAGATGTAGTGGTATGGTGATAGCTGAAGCCTCCCTCCACCCTGCCAACAGAGGCCCTAGGATAAATGCTTGCTGTCCAAAGTGAATCCCTGATCTTTGCCAATAGCACTAATTAGGCCAGGAGCAGAAGGGGCTAGATGGAGTCACGAGCAGACAATAAAACAACTAATTATTCTGGGGATAGGAGGAAAATATGGATTTGTGGAGTCTATGAGGTTCGCTCTTGTCATCAGTTTTATTTATTGAATTTTTACTGCCAGTAGGGAAGATCATTAGGGCACAGAGATTCACCCTTTTTTTGCCTGTGGTTGATCCAAGAAGGCCAAAGCTTTAGATGTAGAATGCATCAATAATAACTCTGTCATGAGATCCCCAAGACATTTCAGGAGTGTCAGACATCTGCTAACTGATGTCTCATCATAGTTAAGCCATGTGAAGATCACATAAGAACAATATGTATTAACATCTGTGTCCAGATATGGCCACAAAGCATGACGTATTCTTAGAACGCACTATGGTCGCTAGCCTGACAAAGGACCATATCCAGTTAAAAATGTTGCATGTTGCCTTCTTGTCAGCACTAGGTATTCAGAGCCAGCAATTTTTATATTCAAAAGTCTAGGCAAATAGAGAGTAATTTTATAAGGTGGTGCTTAGTGTAAGTGTGACTTTATAAAATATTAGTTTAAGTGGCGGATCTTGTGTTTACATTGGAGGTGTTGACATTGACACCGGATTTGGAGCTCATGATTTTATGTATGATTTTCTGTTCTCCCCTTCTTTTGTGGTCCTCCAGTAAGGAGAATATATCACATACTGCCTATGAAGGATGCACTTCTGCAGTGAGTGGAGGAGCCCTTTTCTCAGCTGCTTGTTACCACCAAAGGCATTTAGTTGCTGCTTTCCATTTTATTTTATTTTTTTGGCTCTGCAACAGAGGATGTTCTGGTATGAGAGGAAAAAGAGGACAAAGGTAATCCTAGAGGAATCAGAGAAGATTGGCATCAATGCTTTTACTTACTTTCATGCCCTCATAAACTAAAGGCACATCCCTTGGGTTATGTATGACCCTCCTGCTCTCCTGTATCATTCAAGTGAGACTCACCATTGGCAGATGCTGATGTAGGCTGGCATCTGGATTGAACAAAAAAGCAAGTGCTGCTGTGTGCTCTTGATGCTATGTAACTTTGGTGGTTAAATATTCCTGTGTTAATGGCGTGTTATACAGGGGGCACATGGCTGGTACCTGTTAGAAATTTATCATATTAATCTACTGAAAAAGTAGACTCCAGTGATGGCTGTAGTGGTACAGGAGGACTTTGGATTGTAAATTTCAGCTCTGTCTGATCCAACTCAAGTCTCGAATGGAGACCAGCTCCCCACAGCCCAGAGGAGAGGCCTAGAGGGTCTGATCCACCGTAACATCGATGTGTTCTCCACCCGCCTGGGATGAACCCACCTCATATATCACAATATCATTACTGACCTTGGGGTGGTTATCCAACAATGAACCTATCAAATTCTGGAGGCCTGGAGACAGGCTATTGCCAAGGAACTTGAGGACATGCTTAACCTGGGAGTTATAGAAGAGTCTATGAGTGACTGATCATCCCCCATCATCTTGGTTCCCAAATCAGATGGGAGCATCAGATTTTCCATTGACTTCTGGAAGATCAATGCCATTTCTAAAGTGGAATCACATCCAATGCCTTGAGTAGATGAGGTAATCGAGCAACTCAATGAAGCAAGCTTTATCTCGACCCTGGACTTGACCAAGGGATACTGGCAGATATCCTTGACTCCAGCTGCCAAGGAGAAAACTGCCTTTTTGACACCACAAGGCTGGTTCCAGTTTACTGTACTGCCATTTGGATTATATGGTGCTCTAGCCACATTTCAACACCTAGCTGACCGTCTGCTGAGGCCACACAAGGAGTATCGTCATCTTCAGCAAAGACTAGCCCCCCCCCATCTAACCCAAATACAAGCTGTGTTGACCAGTCTATGAAAAGCCGGGTTGACGGCTAATCCTAGGAAATGCTTCCTGGGAGGTTAGGATATCCAATACCTGGGCTACTTAATTGAGAATGGGCAGATACAACCTCAACTATGGAAGGTGGATAATGCTGTCCAGGCCCCCACCTTGAAGTCAAAGAAAGATGTTCAGGCCTTTCTTGGAATGGTTGGCTGTTACTGGGGATTTATGCCTAATTTTGAAGAGATTGTGGAGCCATTAACTAATGTCCTCTGGAAGATAGCTCCCAAGCAACCTCAATGGTCACCAGACCTGGACAGGGCCTTCCAGCATCTCAAGGAGGCTGTGTGCTCAACACCTGTCATGATTAGCCCTGATTTCTCTCTATCATTTATTGTACAAACAAATGCCTTGGAAGTGGGCCTGGGAGTCGTTCTGGTCCAGGATATCAGAGGTGAAGAATATCCAGTGGAATTTATCAGTAGGAAGCTTCTCCCTTGAGAGAAACATTATGCTGTGATCAAGAAGGAAGCCCTAACCATCAAGTGGCCACTTGAAATCTTCAAGTACTACCTGCTGGGCCATCCATTTACACTAGTTAGGGGTATCAACTCCTCAAATAGCTGACTTAACATAAAGAGTCCAACGGCCATATTCTGCAGTGTTTTTTAAGTCTCCAGCCCTACCAGTATCTGATCCGTCACAGGGTGGGTGGGCTCACCTGAATGCTGACTTCCTTTCCTGGGTGGGAGTCCTGGGTGCGGCAGGCACTCAACAGGGCATGGTTGAGCAGAGGGGAATGGTATGTGATGGGCTATAAAGGAAGTTACTTGTCCTTCTCCAAAGAGTCTATAGCTCAGGGTTGGGAGGGCATGACTCGGAGACGCTAAGAAGTCAGCAGTGTGCACAAGGGAGAGAGAGGCCCAAGGAGGCAGAAAGCTCCTTCCAAGAAGGGCTGGGAGAGGAGTCCAACTGTAAGGTAGGTGAGTTAGGAGGTAGAAACTATATTTACAGACACTGAAGGCAAAGTGACTGACTAGACTTTGTGATGAGCTTAAAATTCTGAGCTTTAAGTTGTGGGTCAGGGAAAGTGCACTGAGAACTAGCCTTGTGAAGGTAACAAGCTGGGGAGTGTTTGCTGGATAACTGAAGGGCAATAAAGTGGTTTTTGTTTGGCCCTGAACTGTTTGGCTGATATTTTAAAAGTCCCTTGTCACTGCACACCATGCTATACCACATTAGGGTTTATTAGGTCAGTGTGAGGGTTGGTAGGTCAGTTGAGAAGGGGTAGTTTTTGGGAGTGGGGCAATTGTGGGGCATTAGTTTTTTGAAAGAACAGTTTTTGGGGTGACAGAACACATGCAAGAGGCAGATAGTGAGGTGGGGAGACAGTTGCAGTAGGGTATTTTTTGGATGTGGAGCATTTAGTGAATGGTGAAGCCATAGTGGTATCATTCTCTAGGAGTGATACAGTTTCAGAGATTGTAGGGCAATTACAAGAGAGTGTTTTTTTAGGGGTGGGGCAGTGTGCAATTTGGTAGGGCAGTTGCAGCCTGGTAGTTATTGGGAGTGGGGCTGCTGGCAGGGTGGTGGGGCAGTTGTGAGGGACATTTTTAGGGATGGGATAGTTTGTGGAGTGGTAGGGAAGTTGTGCGGGGTATTTTTTTGAGGTACATTAGTTTGCAAAGTGGTGGAGCAGTTGTGGGAGATCTGTCTTTGGGGTGGGGACAGTTATCAGTGTGGTAAGGCAGTTGTGGGAGTGTAGCTTTTGAGGATGGAGTAGTTTGTTGTGTGTGAGGCAGTTGTGGTTTTATCCATCGTGGCCGCATTTGGTGTATTGGTAGGGCAGTTGCAAGGGTGTATTTTTTGGGAGTGTGGGCAGTGTGTGAAGTAGTGGGGCAGTTGTGGAGGTAGAATTTTTTTGTTGGTGGGGCAGTTTGAGGGGTTGGGAGAGTATAGAACAGAGAGATGAGATTTAAAAGGAACAATTCCCCAATTGCTGTGTTTCACTGTATATAAGTTTCTAGGCTACAGACACTGGAACTCCTCCCATAGAAATACATTGGGCTAGTTTTTGACAGGGCTTATTTCTCTGAAAATGCCAGTCCAATTTAGCTCATTTTTTAACACAATGGGGCTTGTTTACAAAGCCGCGGTAGTGGTTCGCGATCGCGATCGCAGCCGCGGCCCCATTGAAATCAATGGGGCTGCGGCTCCGATTACGATCGCAAACCGCTACTGCGGCTTTGTAAACAAGCCCCAATGTGTCTTTTTACCAGTTTTTCCCACATGTCAGCTTTTATTCTGTTCCATTAAATATATTTTGCACCTAGACAGATGGACAAACAGACAGACAGAGATTCTCAACCCCTTTTATATTGGGTTGGAAAGAGTAAAAAAGGTTGGATGAGGGCATAGAAAGGGTTGGAAAAAATTATCCAGACAGTGGTGATATTGACCCGGAGAAAAGTGGTATATAAACCCAGCTAAATAAATATATGTTTAATTTGGTGCTACTAAATAGCAGGCCTAAGGCTGCCATGCTGACTGCAGTATGAAGGTCATTTTAGAAGCGCTATTCATGGTTTCCACATCTGAAATACCTATTCAGACATGGAGATTACATGGATTATCCCAGAGAAAATTTAGAAAGCCCTGAATCTACACATGTCTGGCGCAATCACATCCAAGTCTGTCTGGGGTGGCCAAAAAGGATACATGTGTGCATCTTATTTTAGACTAGCACTGCATTCCTCAAATCATAGTCGGAGACTTCCATGGCAATACCTGTTCCAGGGCATGACTAGGACTGAGAAAAAAGTTCATTTTGGCAATTCAACAACTGTAAGAAGAAGAGGGGAATGCCCCTCATTCCCCTGATATTTTTCACTCCTTCAAAAAATCATGGCAGTAAATCAAAAAGCATTTGTCCTAGCTCCAGCACAGCTGCACATCCCTGTTTTCAAGATGGCATATCAGGACTTGTATGTCGTGAGAGATATATGGCCTCATTCTGAAATATGGCTGTTGGCTTGTCTATGTTCCTGGAATGGCAGATGTCCATATCTGACATATACAGGTTTCTAAAATCAGGTAGAAACCTGCACATGCTGGACACTGCATCTCTCATGGGCACGTGCATCATTCACCATGAGGAACGGGCAATTTTACAAGGCAGGCACACATGCCCACCTTCTCTACTGCCCTTCTCTTCATTTTCAGACATTTTGACTTGGACGTCCCAGATTTCACCTGCACGGCCTTTCTAAAATGTGCCTTCACATGTATATTTAATACTGCTACCTATATGGATAGTGGCACTAAATATATAAAGGCACATTTTACAAAGAGCGTCCAAGTGCAATCTGGGATATCCATGCCAGAATGGCTTAAAAAAAGGCAGGCATGCCCAAGTTCAGGCACGATCCCACAAACGTGGACATGCCTTCTAGTGACATCTATGATGTTGTCTACATAGATGTCCATGCAATAGCTCCCCAGAATGGAGGCATCTAATATCCTGATGTTTAGAGCAGTGGGCCAGAATCAGGGCAACCAAAGTTCAAATCCCACTGCTGCTCCTTGTGATCTGGGGCATATCACTAAACTTTCCATCTTATTTACACCCTCTGGATGGTTTAATGCTAAAAAAACCCCAAACATTTTCCCAATAGCTATTAAGGCTTGGAGCAGATCTAAACTTGGACAGGGTCACAGACATCACTGACCTTTCTGAAATCCAGCAGGGGCCTCTAAGTCCATTGCAACACACCCCTGCTATGCCCCATGCCTACATGGATGTCTCCGCACCCCCCAAATCACGACTAAGGCTTTTGAAATAACCACTATAATTTGTTAAACACTGACACTAATTTAATCCAGTTAGGGGGTATTTTTTTATAACTGGTTGCCTATGTGTGAAGGTCATTTAAGCATTTATTTCTAGCTTATTTTATAAAAACACATAGGTGACTATATCTCTTTATAACATATGAGCAGAGAACAAGCAAAAACAGTGGCTAGATGGAAGCCATGAACATCTTGGAGAGGGTGTAAATGTTAGTATGTAAATCGTGACTCCATCCACATTCTGCCCAAACTCTTCCTCTGCAGTGGTTCCCAACCGAGTCCTCGGATAGCCCCAGGTCAGTCAGGTTTTCAGGGTATCCACAATGAATATGCATGAGATAGATCTGCATACAATGGAAGCAGTGCATGTAGATCTATCTCATGCATATTCATTGTGGATATCCTGAAAACCTGACTGGCTCATGAATACCCGAGGACTGGGTTGGGAACCACTGCTCTAAGGTTCTCTACCTGTACAAGTATGTGCCAAATTGCACTGCATGTGCTTTATAAATTACCATATGTAATTTTTATAAGAGGCCTATTATGCAAGTATATTGGTATATACTGCACACACAAACATTCTTCATAAAATTGCCTCATCATTGTGCCTGAATTGCCTGAACGTGTAACTGTAGTTATATGACTAGATGCATCTAATCTGCTCTGTTTTTGTCAAAATATTGATTTTGTAAGCTGAAAAATAAATTTTGATGGATACCCTGTATCAAAATTATACCTACCATTAGTTGTATCTAACTATTTTTGTCTTTTTACTAAGACATTGGGATAAGCGTTCATCCAGGGTTTCAGGCACTATGTAGCAGAAAATCTTTAGATAATTGAGTTAGCAATTAAACACAACCAGTACAATCCCCCTTGTTCATTTAATTCCAGGGGAAATGTTAATGTTTTTTAAAGCTCCTACTCTGTGACTATTCCAACCTCAAGTATCTAAGCAAACAGAAACAGAAAAATGACGGCAGATAAAGACCATATGGCCTATCCAGTCTGCCCTTCTATGCCAACTACTAAGCTTTACAGTCACATTTTTCCCCTTATAGATCTAAAGACAAAATGACAGCAGAGAAAAACCATACAGCTTAGCCAGGGTGTTGCTGTGCTGATTCTCAACACCAGGTGTATATAAATAGATTGATGTAAATCGCAAAAGGTAAGGCTCAGGCAAGGAAATTTTTCAAAAAATAAATCTTTGTTTAAAAAAATCTCTCCCCCCCCGACCACATATGTTTTATCTGACCATATTTTCTGAAGGTTGCACTTGAGGGGTTCAGAAATATGTTTGTAGTTTAGATAGTGCTGATATGCAGACATATCTAGTTGACTATCCAGTTAAAGTCATTCAGACAACTTTACTCAATTGCACCATATATCATTTATTTAACATTTTTTATATACCGCTTTTCAGTATTATCAAAGTGGTTTACACGGAACAGTAGAAACAAAATTATTTACATTCAACAACTGGTAATTCTTTACAACATTGTATAGCTATTTACAGTGGGTTGGAGCCTTGCTTAGTGAAGCAACTTGTTGTGTGGAGGTGGGATTTATTGGTGAGTTTGCATGATTTCTATGGAGTCAAAGTGTCCTGTGAATAGATGGGTTTTTAAGTATTTTCTGAAGTCGGCAATATCTGTGGTTGCTCTCAGGTGGTGCAGGACAGAGTTCCATATTGATGGGGCATAGAATTCAAAAACTCTGTGTAGTGTAGATTGGGAGGTGTATGTAGTGATATTAGCTGTCGAGAAAGTGTTCAAGTGTTGCATCCTCCTTGAGTGGGTGTCTGGAACTCTTGATTAATCCAGTCAGACATCCGGCTGACTGGTTGTGTAGTATCTTGAATACCAGCATTATGGTCTTGTATTTTATTTGTGATTGGATGGGGAGCCAGTAGAAAGATTTTAGGATAGGGGTGATGTGGTCATGTTTGTTCGTACCTGTGATTAGTCTGGTTGCCATGTTCTGTGCCAGTTGAAGGGCTTGGGTTGCACATTTAGGCAGGCCTTGAAGGATGTGGTTGCAGTAATCCAGCTGCGGGGTGATTAATGCCTGGCAGGTAGAGTGGAAATGGTTCTGATTGATTAAGGGCTGTAGGTTTTGCAGGATCTTGATTTTGTAATAGGCTTTGGAGACAGTCTTGTTGATGTGGGACTGGAAATTGAGCCTTTGGTCTATATGTATTCTGAGGTATTTTATTTCAGTCTTGATCGGAATTGATCAGTTTCCTATTATTAGATTATGGAGGGGGGCAAATTCCGTGTTTCTTGTGATTATGAGGGCTTTGGATTTGCTATAATTGATTATTAGGTTGCGTTGTGCAAGCCATTCTGTGACAGCTGTCATACAGGATGAAATATTTGACTAGTCAGGGTTTTTAATGTCGAGAGTGGAGTATATCATTAGGTCATCTGCATATAAGTGGTAATGTATGTTGTGCTCCTGGATTAATTTGCAAACTGGCTGTATGTAGATGTTGAATAGGAGCGCGGAAAGAGCAGAGCCTTGAGGAACTCCTTGATTTAGTGAGAAGGGTCTTGAGGTGTTGCTTTTGATTCTGACCTGGGTCTTTCTGTCGGAGAGATATGAATGAAACCGTTAGCAGGGTGTCACCTATTCTCATTTCCATCAGCCTGTCTAGGAGTATGGAGTGTATTATTGAGTCAAATGTGGATGTTGTGTCTATGAATAGGAGTATGAAGCTTTGTTTGATGTTTTTGATTCCTTCGAAGACTGTGTTTAGTAGGGATGTTAGTAGGGTTTCTACTCTGTGGAACTCTCGGAATTCATGTTGTTGATGGTCGAGTGGAAAAGTGTTTTTTATGGTTTAGAATTCGTTTGCTGTATTATCTTTGCTTTTTCATGTACTCCTGTCGGTCTGATTGGTTCTTGGATCTTCTCCATTGTCTTTCTAGTCTCCTTAATGAGGTCTTTGCATGCTTTATATAGGATGAATACCAGGGAGCTTTGTTTTCACTCTTGGAGGTTCTTGGTTTGGGTGGTGCAAGGGCAGCTGGTGAAATAGTCATTCCAGTTCTCCATTAGGGAAGAGAGGTCGGTAGAGCTGGTGTCAAGCTTGGGTAATATTTGATTAAGCAATGAGTCCTTATCAAATTCTTTGAAGTGACGGTTAGAGTCAAAGCAGTGTTGTTGAGGCTGAGGGGGGTTGATGGGAAGGTTAAAGGAAATCATGTGATAGTCTGACCAGGGTACCAGGGTTTCTTGATAGGTGATGTGTGAATCAGGTGAGTTGAGAGGTTGGAAGTTGAGGGGTACAAATATCAAATCTAGAGTGTGTCCCCTGGTGTGTGTTGGAGTTTCAATGACTTGGGAGAGAACCAGGGAGTTCGGAGCATCAAGGAATGCTGTGGCTGTGGTTGAGGGTAATGAATTCAAGTTGAAGTTCCCTAGGATTGCAGGTTGTTTGCCTTTGTTGGAGTGATTGGCGACAACTCAATTATAGATGATAGGTCATCAGGGGATGAGGAAGGAGCTCTGTATACTAGGCATATTATTAGGTCTTTCTTTTCTATGGTGTTTAGAGTGGAGGTTGCTATGGTGCTTACAGTTCTCAAGTTTAAATGCTTGCTTGATAGGATAAGTGTTTCTCCGCCTTTGCGTCTTGATCTTGGGCAATGGTGGGCTTCCATGGTTGCTGGGGTGAGCTGGTTTAGTAAGACATTGTCTGCGTCAGTAAGCCATGATTCGGTTATACACATGATTTCCACTTTATGGTCCTGAATGTGATCTGCTATGGTTTGAATTTTGATACGAATGAAGCAAGCATTTATTAGAGAACATTTGATTGTTTGGATCTTTTGTGTGGCTGTTGGGAGTGTCTGAATGGTTTCATTGGCGTGTATATGAATGAGGCGGTGCGGTCTTTTGTGAGGATGGGTATAGAAGGGTTGGGCTGTTAGCTGATGTCTGGGTTTGTAGAGAACGAGTATTGAGTTGTTCCAGAGATAGGCTGCTGTGGCTGGTCTTCTTAGTAGTGTTGATAGGAGGGAGAAGGTATGATACCTTATATCCATTTCATTTCTGCTGGTGTGGTGAAGAGTCTACTCAGTGGTAGTCCGTGTGTCAGAGTTGTGGCTAGAATTGTGGTAGCTTAGTGTTTATAGCGATAACATCGTCATGTGTAAGTGCGGCTTATGGGGTGATAAGTTGGGAGTGCTGTGATGAATCTGGTGAAGACTTAGAGCATGAATATGAATCCTGCTTGGCATTCAGTGAAAGAAAGGGGGTAAGTGGGGGAAAGATGTAGCAGAGATCGGGGTGGAGTGTCACGAAGTTCTTCTAAACGTACCATCAAACAGTTGAGGTCAGTTAATGTAGCATGTTGTAAACAAAGGGAGCTTAGGGAGGTAGTGTTTAATGGATATCTGGGGGGGGGGTGATTAAGATATGTTGTTCTGAGAAAAGCTTCATAGTTATAATTAATACATACAGTTTGGAAGAGGATGTAGACCTCAGGCACCTAATCTCCATGCCTAAGGGCCACGCCAAAGGGCCCTCTAATGAGGCCACCAGGCACGGGCGCGCCTTTCTGCATGCTGGTTTAAAGTCCCGCAGGTCGGCTCTGATTGGCCTTCGGTTCAGGGAGCGGGAGGTGTCTCCTTTCCGCTCCCTGTACTAGATGCTGATCGGGAGCTGGGTTCGGTGGCTGGATGCTTTTCAAGCCTTTCTGCATGCTGGTTTAAAGTCTTGTAGGTTGGCCCTGATTGGCCTTCAGTGCAGGAAGCAGGAGGGGTCTCTTTTCCGCTCCCTGTGCTGAACGCCGATTGGGATCTGGGTTCAGTGACTGGATGATTTTCGCGCCTTTCTGCACGCTGGCTTAAAGTCCTGCCATTATTTGTCCTCTCCTATTCACTACTCATTCAAAGAAGAACACTTCCATCCTCAGAGTGGCGTGGCACATTATCAAGTCCATCCCTGCATTTGCATTCCAGGAACTCACGGTAGCCTACAAGAGAAACCACAATCTTGCCAACATACTTGTGTCATCAGCTTTGCCGGTTCCCCAAAGAAAACTGAAGACTATCGGACACCAGATGCGGTTCTTGTTCCATCTGTTCCCATGCTCTCATAACTAAGGACTCTTTATTCATCCTATGACAGATCGATTGTTTACACCATCAAAATGTAGAAAGACTAGGGGGCATGCAATGAAGCTACAAGTAACCTATTTAAGACTAATAAGAGAAAATATTTTTTCACTCAACGTGTAATCAAACTCTGGAATTTGCTACCGGAGGATGTAGTAAAAGCTGTTAGTGTAGCCGGTTTTAAAAAAGGTTTGGACAAGTTCCTGAAGGAAAGGTCCATAAACCATTATTAAAGTGGACCCAGAATATCCACTGCTTGCCCCAATACAAGCACTGTGGAATCTGTGTCTTTTGGGGAAACTGCTAGGAACTTGTGACCTAGATTGGCCACTGTTAGAAACAGGATACTGGGCTTGATGGAACTTGGTCTGACCCAGAATGTTTTATTTATTTATTTATTTATTTAACTTTTTTTTTATATATACCGCCTTTCATAATCTCAAGGTGGTTTACATAAAACAAAACTTTGTTTACATAGAACGTTTTCAAAACTATATACAGGTTTACAACGAACAGTAATTGGTTTACATAGAACTTTTCAAACTAAAAATAGCAGCGTTTACTGTAATTACATTTAACTATTTAACTATTTACATAAGCTTGTGCTTGCTTTGTGCCTGGGATTCGGTCTGAGAGGTAGAAGGCAGTCCATTATGAGGATGGTGTGCTGTAGAAGTATTCAGTAAATAGGTGTGTTTTCAAAAGCTTCCTGAAGATAGAAACGTCTGTGGTGGGAGGGAATTCCAGAGTGAGGGGGTGTATAGTTCGAAGGCTCTCTTTAGAGTATTCTGGGATATTCCTGTGTGGGATGTGGAGTTTGTGAGTGAGCTTTGATGCTCTGATCTTCGTGATCTGTTGTCTGGAGTTTTTCGGATTAGTTCATTTAGGCAGCCAGCAGATTGGTTATTTTGAATTTTGAATGCTAGCATTATGTTTTATATTTTACTCTGGAGGTGATGGGGAGCCAATAGAGGGATTCGAGGATTGGGGTGATGTGGTCATGTTTGCTGGATCTTGTGTTTAGGCGAGCTGTTACATTCTGGACTAGCTGTAGGGCGTGGATTGAGATCTTTGGAAGGCAATGTAGGATTAGGTTATAGTAATCGAGGAGTGGTGTGATGAGCGCTTGACACACAGTTCGGAAATGGTTCTGCTCAAGCAAGGGACGTAGGTTTTGCAAGTATTTCATCTTGTAGTATATTTTGGAGGTGGTCTTGCTGATGTGGACCTGACGATTGAGTCTTTGGTCGAGGTGGATTCCTAGGTATTTTACTTCATTTTTTACAGGGATTGATCTGGTTTCAATTGTTATGCTGTCTGGGGGTTTCAGTGAGGAGTTCTTTGTGATGATAAGGGCTTCCGATTTTTTGTAGTTGATCTCAAGGTTCCTTACAGTTAACCAATCGGTTATTGCTGTCATGCAGAAAGAGATGGTGGAGTAGTCAGGGCTCTTTGTGTCTAGAGTAGTGTAGACCATTAGATCATCCACATATAGGTGGTAGTGAATGTTACATGTTTGTAGTATTTTGCAAACTGGTTGTAGGTACAGGTTAAAGAGTAAAGCTCAGAGGGATGATCCTTGTGGAAGGCCTTGATTTGGAGAGAAGGATCTCGATACGTTGTGATTTATCTTGACTCGGGATTGTCTGTCTGTGAGGTAAGAGCAGAACCAAGCCAGGGGTATGCCATTTACTCCTATTTCGGTTAGCTTATCTAGTAGTGTATGGTGATTTATTGAGTCGAAGGCAGCTGTTATGTCGATAAAGATGAGGACAAAGCCTATATCTTATATTCTTATGTTCTTATGACATTATCACGCTATCAGCTCAATGGTTTTACTAACTGTAATTCTGACAATGTAATCTCCAAAATAATCTGCATTAGAATGAAAAGGAAAGGCATCATAAGAAAAAGATATGAAAAAAGAAGTAACAAAGATAACGAAAAACAAGGGCCCGATTTTCAAAAAGGCCAATATTCAAATGCCATAGCAATCAGCCATGGCACCTAAATATTGGCAGGATATTCAGCGACTATGTTGCCAGTTTCTGAGGGCAAGACATATTTGCTTGGACCAACATTGCTTTGAGAAAAATACCCATGTTCTACACACCCACTTTACTGAAAAAGGATATCCCACCAGACATGTCCATAAAGCATATCAGAGGGCCTTGGAATCAGATTGAGAAGGTTTATTACAAAAGAAGAACAGGCCTAGTTATGACCGTATGATTTGTCCCCTCCTATTCGCTACTCATTCTAAGAAGAATACCTCCATCCTCAGAGAGAAGTGGTACATTATCCAGTCCATCCCTGCATTTGCATCCCAGGAACTCATGGTAGCCTACAAGAGAAACCCCAACCTTGCCAACATACTTGTGCCATCAGCCTTGCCGGTTCCACAAAGAAAACTGAAGACTATCGGACACTACAGATGCGACTCTTGTTCCATCTGCTCCCATGCTATCATAACTAAGGACTCTTTATTCATCCTAAGACATTATGACGCTATCAGCTCAATGGTTTTACTAACTGCAACTCTGACAATGTAATTTATCTAATCCAGTGCCCTTGTGACCTCCTGTACATTGGGAAAACATGCCGGAGTGTAAGGCCGAAGAATATTGAACATCGGAGTGCTATTCGATGCTCCTCTCTCCAGAAACCATTGGTTGGACATTGGTTGGAGATGTCCCATTTAATTTCAGATTTGAGATTCCTGATCCTAAAACAAGTACGTCCTCACTGGCGAGGGGATGTGAATAAAATTCTCCTCTGGTTATAACAAAAATTGATTTATAATATGGGCACGCTCCATCCTGAAGACCTTAACCAAGAGTCTGATCTGTCTGTCTTTTTATGAAGACTACTCCCAAGAATAACCTCATGATACCTCTAGATGTAACTCTCAGACCCTTGGTTTTTACATACGAGAGTGCCTCCCTTCTTTTATACAGTTTACTATTTATTTATTGTTTTTTAAGCATCTTATGGTTATCTTTTTGCATTCATAATTGGTTTTTATGTTTATTATTTTTTATACCCCCCCCCTTTTTAAAATAAATATGCCATGACATTGTGTACTTTTTACTTTTTTTCACTGGTCGTAACCTATTTATTATTGTTTAATGTGCCTTTTTAAATGGTTGTAACCTATTTATTTATTTATCAATTTATTTATTTTTTTATTCATACCCCATTTTTATCAGCTTCTTTTAACCTTTATACTTTTGGCCTTGCAGCCAGGTAGAGATACCTTTTGTCTTTTAGGCCTCCTATCAATTTTTATATTATGTATGCTCCCATCCCTCTCTCCCTCCCTTCCTCCCCCACCCCTTTTCTCCCTTCTTCCCCCTTCCCCTTCCTCTCCTTCCCCCTCCCCTCCCCTCTCCCCCTCCCCCCCTTTCCCCCAGTTTTTATGAGGCGGTTTTCACATGGTTTAGTATGTTGGGTCATTTTAGATTGTGTACATCTGATAATGCAGTTTACAGGTGACACTGACCCAGTAACTCACAACTGATAGAAATGTATTCACCCCTTTCCTCTCTTGATCATCACTGTCATTCCTTTTTCAGATACATTTGGAAACCACAGTCAAGTACTCCCAAGAAGTATCAGTATAATAAATCTTTTGGGATGATTATATGACAGCTGTTTTGTTCGCTTTTGAAGATGGCCATATGCGACCAAGTTATCTAACAATGAGTTATGGTTGCCGGTAGTGCTGTCATTTGTAGAATTGTTTTTTGTACCAGTTGTTGCTCTTATGCATTAGCACATACTAATGGTATGTGAATCGGACATTCACTTTTACTGGCTCTACCGTCTACCTCGCTGCTCCCCTTTGCGACATTGGTCTATGTTGCCTACTAGGATATTGAATACTTCGGGTGCTTTTTTAGACTTATACAATACAGTGTATCCTTGGTTCATCATACATGGATTTTCTTTACCTTTTTTGTTTGCAAAGTGTTACACCAGAAGCATTTAATAGAACAGCGGTTGGCTTCTGTTAGACAGTGACATCAGCATGATGTCATCACTACCCCCATTTTTTTGGCATCAATGCACAGCGGTCCCTTTACTATGCTGAAGCTAGATAACAAGAAGGCAGGGACCTCTGCATTGTTCACTGCTGTTCTTGTTTTTGATTTTACTGTTATTTAAATGACAGCTGATGTGCAGAGATCCAGTGATCAGATAGTTTTGAGACTATGGTTAGATGTGATTAAATGCCTATTCATTGCATGTATGCTAATTCGTTTAAGAATGACACGATAAGACACACTACTCTTAACTGGTACACCGCTAGAAATGATTGCTCCAGACAAACTAAGATTGCTTGCAAGATGGGACTATTTATGTGGTCTATCATGTGCTTTGACTACTGTCATGCCCTAGCCCTCCGCCTCAGGCTAAGAGGGGTTAGGGTTGCCATTATGTTCTCCTTATAGAAGGTGGGATAAACTATTTTTGCTCCAGCTAAGACTGCTGGGAGTGGTAGTTCTTTTGCCTTCTAAGAAGAAATAGTCGTGAAACCAGTAGTAAAGTCAAAGATGACAAAATTTATTCCCCAAACAAAAGATTCTATGCAGGTTGCATCAGGATAATTCTTCAGTTGTTCGCTCAAGGTTATTTACACAAGTATGCTGGCTGAGCTTCACACTCTTTACTCAAAAGTGCAACTGCTTAACAAATAAAGAAAGACATTCTCATTACAGTCCACTTGCATTTCCTCCAACTCCTGAGCTGCAGTGTTTTGCTTCAGGCTACTATCATACGTCTTAGGGTAACTCCTCCCTAAGGGGTTCTGTGTCTCCTTTGAGCACAGCTCTATGTGATAGGGATTACAGGTACCTGAGGTTGTGGAGACTCCTCTCTGGCTCTGTTCAGCAATCTCTCTCCAGATATGGGGAAGCAGTCTCTTCCATGTAGACTTTGACGAGTTTTCAAAGAATGTGTAAAATTTTGCTTTGTAATTACCCAGGGAACGTATGCATTTATTCGTATATATTTATGTTTATTTTGAATTTGATTTACTGCTATTTGTACCAAATCCAAGAGATTTACAATTGCGAATAAAAGAGCGAAAGAAGAAAAAAATACACACTTCAATCGGCAACCGATCTGCCCTAGCAGATTTAGTCACAATAAAAAAAAAAAATAGGCTTTTAAACCTATGGTGTGAGGTTTCAAATCTAAAGTAACATGGGAGGGAATTCCACAAAAACAGAGCAAGAATAAAAAACTACTGCCTTACGTGCATATTCAAAACAAGCAGGAGGAGGAATGACCAGTAGTTTGTCCTCTTGGGAAGATAGCACTCATGTAGGGGTCTAAAGGAAAAGAAAGCTTGCTAATCATTCTGGCTGGCCTGTAGTGAAAACCTCAAAGGTCAGGTTAAGAATTACCATGCATTACCATTTATAACTGTTAACCGGTCCATGTAAATCTGTTTCATGTAATGTTTGCTTATCTTCCCTGTAAACCGCACCGATCTTCAGAAATGTGGTATATAAATATGACTAAATAAATAAATAAAGAGAGGTATAACATAAATCAGATACCTTAGCAGAGTGAACTAAGCCAATTGCAATATTTTGCACAATCTCCAATCTCTTTAAGGATGACAAGGGAGTCCATGATAAATACCATTATAATAATCCAGCTGGATCAGAATCAGAATGTGTTAGGATAAGTAGAGCATCACCATCTAACAACAATCTTATAGAATGAATGTGACACAAGCTGACAAAGCAGAATTTTAAAACGGAGGAAACGAAAGCCTCAAAACAGAGTTCAGCATCCAAAATGATTCCTAGAACCCATAAAATACTAGAAAAAATGAGTTACTGTCCTTCTAGAATAGAAGAGATGCTTCTGGCCTGGTGCTAGCCTGTAATCCACATAGGGGTAGATTCTGACCCGTGTTTAGCAAGGATATATGTCTGGGGCAGACGTATATGCCCCGCTAAATGTCCAGGTCCGATTCCCACCAAGGAGCTCCCCTTACATACAGCAGAGATGTACAGGGAGCTCTGTACCAGGGCAGGAGGGGGCGTTCCGGAGGAGGACCGAGGGCGGGCCAGAGGTGTGACCCTCAACCTGGAAATACAGGGCCAATTCCGGTGATGGCCCTGTACATCCAGCCTGGGTTACTTACGCCAGCGGCCATCCAGCCTGAGACCACCAGAAGAGGTGAGAGGGCCAGGGGGTTCCCTGCAGCCCGATCCTAGTCCTGATCACCCCCACTGGCAGCAGAGTCCATTTTCCCCGGGGGTCAGGCATTGGAGAAAATGGACTTTGCTGCCAGTGGGGATGAAAGGGGCTCCTGCATGGAGCCACAGTGTCAAGGTAATGAGACGCCGGTGCACCACTGCTCCATGCAGAAGCCCAGGCTGAGCTAGCCGAGGAAATACGTGGATGTGCTGCAGGCCAGAATCGGGGCACGTCCTGCCTGTCCAGACCCGTTGCACCCGATTCTGATCCCACATGGATGTCTAGCCCCCGTAGGATCAGAATCGGGTGCAAATCCAGCCTTTCCAGATTTTGGACGTACGGACGTGCCCTGATAGGAATTGTCCTTATAACCGATGATCTCATAGGATTAATTTAAGCTTAAAACGGTTATTCCTCAGCCATTCAGATACCTCTTTAAGATATGCAGGAGATTAAGAGGACTCAAATCAGGGGAGGTAGAATAAATGTAATGAATAATCTGCATATCATTGGCAAACAGAAATGGACTCAAACCTAGAAAGGAAAGACTGAAATCATTTATGGACAATGCTGTAAACTCCAGGATTACAGAGATGGAAGAAGATGAGTTTATGGTCAACCAGGTCAAAGGCTGCTACTAAATCAAAGGAGACAATTACAGACAGACACTTTCCCTACCTCAAAGAATTCCCTGATTTCACTTAGAAGAGTGAGCAAGCAGGCCTTTGTACTATGGACATAGTGTGAACGTAATTATCTAAGTAGCTGTGTGGCTGGTATAAGAGTGCTTGAAATGGAATAATAATTGTCTGGGTGAGAGGCATCAAGATATTAATTTTTTAAATTTCTTTATTTATATTTTCCAACAAAATACAAACAAAAGAGAAAACCAAATTACAGTAAATTAAAATACACAATTCTTCTCTGTAACATGAGATCATCAGAGGCCATATAAAAGAAACATAAAACATCTGCAAGACCACAAGGCCTGCAAGGGCTATAGAAGGGCAAGCACTCCACCACAGAGGAAATAAGGAGATTTGTCTAATAACCCCTTACTGTATCTCATACCGTGCTTTAAAGGTACAATTCTATAGGAGTTTCCACTTAAGCAAAGAGGAGGATGCATGGGAACTACCACACTATGGTATTTGCGCATATAGGCAGCATAGGCACAAATGTGCCACCAGGCGCATCAACCAAGCTCTGCAGTATGTTTCCAGTTGGAAACGAATTGGATGTCCACATGCATGTTTTTGGATGTCCAAAACACAACTAAGGCTTTTAAAATGACCAGTTTAGGTTAAGAGGCTGTCTTCATTGCAGTGTCATACCTCACTGTTTTCTCCAGGAATGTGTACATCGAGCATCTCTGCTTTCTAATCAACATGAGCTTTCGATATGCCATTTTAGTGTTTATAGCAAGGCACAAATGAATGCTTTTTAATCTAGTGCAGTAGTCCATCTGATCACGCCACAGTTATAAAGCATCTTTTTGTATCTGGATTTGTTTTTCTGGTAGCCCCATTACAATGTTTTTATACTAATCTCGGATTGTCCCATTTTGGAGGTATGTGTGAAAAATGTATCTCCATCTAAGTACAATTAGGGGGGCCTTTTACGAAAGGGCGGTAAGGTGTTGCGCAGCATAGAAACTATAGCATGTTAGTTGCAACACCACTGCATTAACTGTCAAGGGTGTAGAAAGCACTTCCCCAGCAGTTAACGTGGAGCCCTTTCCTCTAACATGGACCGCATTAGCGTGGGTGTTCTTAATGCCACCTACTGAAGTGGCATTAGGTGAATCTGCACTAAGGAGTTAGCAAATGGTGTGAAGCCAATGCTAACTGTGCTGAGCTCACCATGTCCACTTTCCACTCTTAACCCAGCAGATCTTAACATGGGTTGCACAGTTAAGGGGTCATTCTGAATCATGAATAAGCTGGTTAGACGTGCAGGATAGATGTTTTTATGTGAATATGTCTAGAACCGTATTCAGTACAAGCATTGTGGAACCTGTGTCCCTTGTCCCTTGGGGAAACTGCTAGGTACGTATGACCTAGATTGGCCACTGTTGGAAACAGAATGCTGGGCTTGATGGACCTTGGTCTGACCCAGTATGGCATATCTTATGATCTTATGTTCTTATGTTCTTATGTTCAGAGAACATGCCTATCTGCACATACATGACTCTAGCACGGAGATCTCTGAATGTGGGTGGGAGGTGGCAGAATGGGGGCATGGCCAGCCACCGAGACATATAAAGCATTTTCAGTAGAGGCCCGTGTGTGTCTTCACTTTTACTCGCGGACATCCAGGTTATACCTGCAGAAACATGGAATATGGCCAGGACTTAGAAATATTCTGCTCTCATCCCCAACGCATCCCATAGAGATGAACGGCTGTGACACGCCTGTACTGTACAGGTATGTTTGCTGTCTGGGAGTGCACAAGATGCAGTTGTACAGAATGGAATGCACAGGTGAGGGACGTCTGTTAGGTAAAGGAACAATAACAAACACCCCTACAGAAATATAAAGCACTGCAATAGACTTTATTCTGGCTATGCTGACATTTGCTGCTTGTGCCAAAGCTATTCACGGATTCTCTAACAATTCCAGTGTCCAGAACAATGTGAATATAGATGTAGGGATGGTATGGGAGGCTGTAGGGAGCAGAATCGTGTTTGCCTGAGACATGCAGAACAGCTGTGGTGTCCTGAGATGCCACGCCATCATGGTGACACAGCATGTGTGTATGGGTTAAGGGCATGGTTTTGGCAGAGGATGGTACTTGTAACTGCAAGTGAGGGTATGTGTGTGTGTATATGTGTGTGGTCTGAGTGTTGCACAGGAGGATCAGTTGTGCTCATCTGCTAATCTGAGGGGAAACGAATGCCTGACTGATACCTGGACCGTAGGGATGACCACAGTGTCACCAGGTGCCAGTGTGATCAGGGAGGTTAAATCAGAAGAGGTTCTCTATAGCAAAATGTCACAACATATCCCTGTCACTAATAAGGGCCCCTCAGAATGAAAGCAGTCAACAGTGCAAACAGCACTATGACATGCCCAGGGGCACCATCATAGGTCTCTAGAAATGTGCACAATTGTAAAGAACGATGATGGTGCTTTTGGTCATTTATTAGCGCTGTTTGCACCATTGAATAGTCCCACTCTGTGCGTCCCCTCATCAGTGACAGGGATATGTTGTGATGTTCTGATTTTTTCTGGACCATGCTGAGCATTGCACAGACTGTTTACAGAGATGACCAATGCAAGCATAACTAAAGATGTTTTCCACTGCCTTGTATGTTGTGATGCGAGGTATGTCATGTCAATCAAATCACTTTCTACCTGCTTTCAAACTATGGCAGAGTACATTTAGCTATCAGTGAAGTGTTATGGGCTTGCAACAGACTGGTATAGATAGTCTAGTTTGCATCACCATTTCTGTATCATCGGTATTCATGAGTGGTTTGCATCCACACAGCACTGTCAGTGAGTGGAGCAGCTTAGGAGATGCACGTTTTACATGGAGGTATGGCTGTTCGCGGATCTATAGCGGAGATGGGCAGGTTGTGAAGTCTAACCGTTCAGAATACAGTGAGCATGGGGACATACAAAGTTGTTTGCTGCGTATAGCTGTGTCCCGTACTCTACAGTGCTTTGTTCGTGCAGCACCAACAACGTGTATGTCCCTATTCCGAAACCGCCTGTGCGTCTAATGCGGAATCCTGTTTAAATCGGGCATGCCCGAGGCCAAGATGTGCATGTAATGGAATTGGCCCCTTAGTGTGGGAATCATCCCGCACTATCATGACCCCGTGCTATCTGGCAACGCATATCCCAGAGCACATGCTGCCAGCCGGTGCCCTTTACTACATGACCCCCTAGTGTTAAGCTGCATACAGAATAGATTTATTTGGAGTCCAGAAATCTCTATTGAAAATCATAAGAAAAGTTAAAATTAACTTCAGTTTCCCACATGGTTATTCTGATTTCTAATTCAGAGATGCCAAGTCTCACTCCTTAGGATTATGTTGCGCTCATTTGAAGGCTTTCTCTCTCTCTCTCACACTCATTGAGTCTCTTATCTCATGCATTGGGGCCTCAGTGGCAGTGCACTGAGAGATGAGCCTGAGAGAAGAAAAATCAAGTGCCCCTGCCAATAGGAAGAAATCTGCTCACCTTCCTGTATACTGCCTCCATTATTCCTAGTACAGGTTCTGTGAAACCTATGCACACGCTGTTAGTAACTGAGTGGAGAGCTTTTTTCAGGCCAGAGAATTTACCCATTTCCTCCACTCCTTATCCTTTCAGAGGCTCCATAGAAATGCAAATATTTTATGCTACGTTTTTCATTAGCATAGCAATACAATGTTTAAATCTTTCTAGATTTATACCCTGAATGCACCATGTGAAAAAAATCTCATTCTCTGGACTTCAATATCATTCACTGGGGCACTAAATCTTACTCTGTGGGATGGTTCATCCTTGGCATCTCTGCTACATGAGATCATGATATGACAAAAAAATCAGACTTCTGCCTTCAACAAATTAATCACTGGGATGCTGAAAAACAGTTGTGTACTCACAATTTGTGGAGACTACTGAGGCCTACAAACATTTCTGGAAACAAACACCCAATTCTGTTCTCTGAAAGATCTCTGAAAATAGATAAAAATAAAATACATGATCTATAAATAATCATGTTCATCCTGGTCATCTGTTCTACACTGGAAAGCAGTGAAAGAACTAAGCACATCACACAAATCTATAAAAAATAGAAGGACTTGCAAGCTGTAATCAGGACTGACCCAGTCATTAGGCAAACTAGGCAGTTACCTAGGGCAGCAGCTTGTTGGGGGGAGAAGGGAAAAAAGCAGGACATTCAAAACTAAACATTAGATTCTGATAGCCAGGGGAGCATAAGGCTTAAAGTTTGTATGGGGTGCCAACACCTTGTACCAGCTCTGGGACCAGCCATCTTTCAGATATGACTTTGTAATCTGCTGAGAATGTTCAGATGAGCAGACTATAAATGTTATAAATAAAATAAATAAATACACTTACATATGGAACCCTGATGAAGGTTTTAAATGTATAACATTGGTAGTGTAAAGACCTTTTACATTTTTTAGATGCAAGTGGAACATGTGGTTATGATTTGATGTTTATTGTACTGTTTAGCATTTTGAGTGTTGAGGAAGAATTACTGTTGAGATTTAGAACTAGATTTTGTGTTCTCTAGTCAAAGTTATCGAAAGTGCATAATTTGAAGATTGACACGTTTTTCCCAAAAATATTAATAGCATTACATTCACTCTGCTGTGAAACACGCTTCTTACATGCAATGGATAAGACCTTATGAATTTACATTTTTTTAACATATTTCTATGTTTTGTGAGTATTTCTTTGAATTGGTTTAAAAGATGCTTTGGGGGTAATTTTATAAAGAGCAGTAAAAGTTATACATCATCAGTGTACATAAATCATGGTATTTTAGTGATTTACATGTATAAATGGGCTTTCATGTGCGTACTTTAGCCAGTAGCAATTCTTTGACACAGACACTGAGGACCGATAGTGCACGCTTTCACTGAGGGCATGCACATGAATGGAGTTTGGGCAGAAGGCAGAAATACATGCATAAATGATAAAATACTGTAGTCTAGGTAGAAGCATTTATCCCAACCATAGGGCTGGTATAAGTGATCATGCCCATTATTTTTCAATTTATGTATACTTACATACTGCATATTCAAATTGCATCCAGCAGCATACAAAGACAAAATCACACTTTAAAACACAAGTAAACCTAAACTCATCTCATATAAAATAGTATAGCAGGAACAAATATCACCCCAGAATTCCCACTAAATGCCTCCACAAATAAATTCATCTTCAGTTTGGCCATAAAACTTTTAAAATCAGTCTCTCTATGCATCTGATCTGGACGGAATTCTACAAAGCAGAGGCTTGTACCCAAAGAGACCATGCACAGAACTGCTCCTGTTTAACCTCCCAAACACCAGAAACTACCATCAACCTCTCCTCCCTAGACCTAAATGTATGGCCTGGCACATAACACTGTAGTCTCATAATTGCGTTTTCGATCATTTACGTCCCTATTATTAAGTCAAGTAAGCATGTGCATGCTAAATATTTTTGGGCTCATTTTTGTTCATCAGGATACATCAGTTTAATTAGGGCCCGATTCGGTCCTGGACGTAGATCTCCTTTGTACGTCCGGGCTGAGCTGATTCTAATCCTGCAGGGCGTCTAGCCTTGTGGGATCAGAATCGCGAACAGGCACGTACGTGCAGGCTGGGACTGTGATTCAGTCCTGACCTGCACATACATGCCTGCCCGACTAACTCAATCAGGGCATTTAAATGGAGCCGCTGCCATGGCACCGGGGCTCTATTTAAAAGCCGTGATGCTGGCTGCCTGCAAAAGGCCAGGGTTGGGCTGCAGAGAATTAACTCTGGCCCCCCTCCAGCCCCATCTGTGCCCCGATGATGGCAACAAACGACGTCCAGGGAAGTTTTTCCACCCAGGCGGTGAAATAACTTCCCCAGCCAATTTGCCGGCCCTGGACATACAGGGCCAACATTAGAATTGGCCCTGTATGTCCAGGGCCGGCGACCGCCCACTGCCCATCCACTCTCCACCCTCAGGTCACTTCTTCCCCGCCCCTGACTATCTTCCCTGCACAACCGGCGGGGAAGTTAGTAGGGGCCTGCAGCCGCCACAAATAGTGGGGATGGACATCCATCCCCGCTATTCGTGATTCAGAATGACCCTGTTAATCTTTTGGAACCAAACCGTTCATGTATTCGCTCCATTCGACCCCATTAAAATCTATGGGGGAAGCTAGTTTGCAATGAAACAATCAGGTTTGCCATTTATTTTCAATCAAATCTGCTTGAAGTTTGATGGCAGGCATCTGTAACAGCACTACAAACCATCAGGAGTGTTACAAGCTTCCAGGGGCACCAGAAAATGAGCAAAGAGCATATACAGTGGCAGGATATGTACCAGAAACACCATCAGAAGGGCAAGCAGTGCAAAGAGCATAGTGAGCACCTCAGCTAGGAGACGAGGGCAAAGCAGCACCACAATTGGTACAAACACACCAAGGCACTTTGAGAGGAGTAAAATGGCAAGCAGATCAACACAGCACCCAGATCAGCTGCAAGATACTAAATTATGCCAGAAGGATCAGCACAAGTCCACCGAAATTATATATGAAACCCCTACTATGTTCTTATCATTCTTTTTGTCGAAGCGAGCCGGAGGAGGGCCAGTATTGAAACTCGACCCACACCAGGCGGCCAGCTGCTTTTTAATCAGTTAAGGTTCGCCACCCAAATTCAAAAATTACTACACTTATCTTTCCGTTGAAAAGTATACCCAGAAAGTCCACATCCTGTACGTTGCTCACAAGAAGGCAGCTCGGCACGACGTGCACGTTTCGGGCAACAGCCCTGTATCAAGTGCTTCTCTCTAATCTCAGCAATGTGGCAACAATGTTGAAAACGCCGTCAACGCGGCTCAGGTCACAACATTTTTCTCAGACTGAATGGATGCATTTAAAAGGAGAAGCCCAACCAATAGGAACAGGGGAATCCCCACCAACAGGGAAATCCCTGCCCTGATTGGATAACCTAATATAACAGCGTCACAACACACTCTGCCAATCAATCTCACGATTGAGCCCATGTGGCTCAACCATATCCATAGAAAAAATCCATTTCTGTTCTAACCATTGCAGTCTTCTCTCTCTGTCACCACCACGTGGGTTCAAAGGTACATGGTCCAAAATAGTCCAACGAAGATCCTCAAAAACATGATGAAAGGCAATACAGTGGGTCATTAACGGTGCCGATTCTATTCGCTGGCGTAACTGAGAGGCATGCTCCGCCAACCTCTTTTTTTTCTGGCGAATAGTCCTGCCTACATAGACCAAACCAACATCACGTGTTTCTGGGAAGGATAGGGTTGAAATCATTACAATTCAGTTTAATAATTAAAATCTTGGTGGGGAAGAGTGCTAGCTTTCTAAAAGCTAATTGCAAGGGAGCACATAGCTGAAACTTTGCCTAGAGTGCCTACTCTTGTACTGGCTCTGACTGTCAGGATCTCGTTTTACATCCTCACCAGTTGGCATGCTAACAGCAACCTGTTCAACAGCCTCTTCGGCCAATGCATTTTCAATATCTGATTCAGATGTAAATCCCACCCATGTGAATCACTCATGTTCCATATCTGCCAAGACCATCTATACATATTTTTCAGCAGGGAATGCAGTGCACTTGCTGTGAGGCTGATTTGCCACCATCTGCTGTTTCTCTTATGTCTCCCTACCCTGTACAATTTCAATTTCCTCTTTGCTCCTAAGTGGAGATGACACTGGATAGTGGATCTTCCATAAGTGCAATGGAAACTTCAGCTTTTTCTACTCTCCTTGTAAAAACATCCCTCTTTAGCTTGGATGGTGGATTTTAAAAGCCCATATCCATACCCTCTCTTTCTGTTCACTTATGTCAGTCCTGCTTTTACCTTTCCTCTCTACTTTCTTTCTGTTGTTAAGTGATCCTGAGTTAACGTTGACTCATGGTGACCCTGTGGATAGTTATCCTTGACTGTGTTCGGTCTTCAGTCAGGCAGCTAATTGTTGATAGAATAGCATCCATAACAGTTGTTATTGCATTGATCCATTGCATTGCTAGTTTTTCTCTTTTGCATTGATCTTTAACCTTGCCAAGCATGATGTTTCTCTAATGATCTTTCTCTTGAGCTTCTAAGGAAAGGTTAGGTTTGATCTCCTCTAGTACTGATTGATTTGTTTTTTGGGTCGTTTTCTAGTCCCACAGGTGCTCCTTATGGTCTTGGGCAAGCCACTTAACCCTCCATAGCCCATGTTCCCTGTAAAATAGTTATCTCCAAGTTATAATGCCCTGTTCAATGTAATTTCAGTTTGTTCAATGTAAACCGCACTGATGCAGAATAGCGCGGTATATAAGAGAATGTAAATAAAATAAAAAATAAATAAATTATGGTATTTCTTTCTATGACCATTTAATTTTGCAGACATATACTTCAGAAGCATTATGATATGTCTTGCCTTTGCCTTGCAGTGCAGGGCCCAACAATGTTCCAATAGAACTGCACTCCTAGGGAGTGTGTCTGTATTGCAGCTTTTTACTTTCAAAGTTTTATTTATCTTTTACTATTCTATAAACAATAGAAGGTTCCCTGTCCTCTCCCAACTTCACAACTGCTATCAAAGACAATACATGAAAAAGATTATTGCAAGAAATATTGCTGTATCTTATGATTCTGTAATGGAATACCTAGATTGATATTGTAACTTCTGCCACTGACCTTTATCAAAGTGCAAATGTGTTCCTTGTCCTACCCAAAGCCAAACTCCTCTCCCTCTCTTAGGATCCTAAAGTCACACCAGTACTGCTTCCTGACCCTCTGAAAATCAGGGCCAAAACTGTTACCTACAGTTTGTATTCGCTGTCTATTTTAGCAGCCGTGAACACTTTTCAGAAAAAAAAACAGCTTGAACCTCTTTGGCTTATTTTTATGTTTAGATATAGCAAGGCAAAGAGAACCCAGGCCCAAGTCAGGCTTGATGTTATGTTTTGTTTTTGCTTTAAAGTCCTCCTTTGTCACGGGCCTAGCCACTAGTCAAATTGGTACTGTATGTTTTGTTTTCTTCTTTGGAGCCACAGCCAAACTCCTATCTCTCTCTCTTGGAATCCTAAAGCCCACATCAGCAGTCCTCTCTCGTCATTTAAAAATCAGAGCCAAAATGGTCAACTCTTTCTCAGCATGCTCCTTTTCTCAAATACTTGACAAGCAGCCAGAGAAAGCCGTTCCTGTGACTGACTTCTGCAAATGCCATGGCTGATGACATCACAGCAGGGCTACAAACATACAGCCTGCACAAGCAGCAGAACCAGTCACAGGAACAGCTTTCTCTGGCTGCTTGTCAAGCATCTGAGAAAAGGAGCATGCTGAGAAAAAGAGTTGACCGCCATGTTCAAAAGTATATGCTAGTAGTGGAATGAAGCAGTGGATGATTTTTGGTTGCAAACTTTGAGGAAAGGTTTGGACCGAGGCGTAGAACCCAACTGATGTGAAGAGGGCTTTGAAACATGGTACTGCATCGGTTGGATTATAATGAATGCTGAACTCTCAATAGCTGCTCTTCAGAAAGCTACCGGTTGTTGAATGAAAGCTCTATATAATGAAATATTCTATATAACATAGAAACATTACGGGAGAAAAAGACTACCTGGCCTATCTAGTCTGCCCTTCCATATCAACTACAATAGTCACCTTTTTACCTTTAGAGATCCTCTGTATTTCTTCCATGCTCTTTTGAATTTAGATACTGTCCTCGTCTCTCCCACATCTACTGGGAGACTTTTCACGCATCTACCACTCTTTCCGTAAAGAAATATTTCTGCCTATTACTTCTGAGTCTATCCCCTTTAACCCTCATCCTATGTCCTGTCATAGCACAGCTTGCTTTCAATCGAAAAAGACTCTCCTCCTGTGCCACAGAGGTATTTAAATATCTCTATCATATCTCCTCTATCCCGCCTTTCCTCTAAAGTATACATATTAAGATCCTTAAGTTGTCCTTATATGCTTTATAACAAAGACCGCTAACCATTTTAGTAGCCACCCTCTGCACTCACACCAACCTGTTTATATTTTATTTATTTATTTAAACATTTTTATATGCTGCCCCTTCCAGTGGTCAGGGGCGGTTTACATTGAGCAGAACTCATTTACAAAAAACATAGAACATATCAAACTATATTATAAGGTACTATTTACAAATCAGCTGTTCACATATACAGCAGAATAGTGGATGCTGAGGCAGAGCTACTTACAGTGTGGGGTGGGATAAGGGAGAAATATATTAAATGGAGGTTTAGGGGGGGGAGAAGAATAATTATCTAATTAAGCTATATCAAGTGAGAAAGAGGTTCAGGAGGGTATGTATTTATTGTATTTGTATTTCTCCAGCATATAGCAAAGAGAAATAGGAAGGATCATGGTGTTCGAGGGGGAGGAATAGAGGTGTTGAGGTTAAAGTTTTGAATGAAGAGGAATGTTTTAAGCTCTTTTCTAAAAGTCTGTAGATCTTTGATAAGTCTTAGGTTGTCTGGGAGAGCATTCCAGAGAGTAGGGGCTACAAACAAGAATGCTCTTGAACTTGTAGTTTTGATTTTGTTATGAAAATGGGCTGGAATTGAGAGGGTGCATGTTCTTCTGGATCTAATGGAGTCACTAGGGGTAATAAGAGAGGTAAGGCATGAGGGAGCAATTTTATTGTATAATTTGAACGTTAACAGTAGATATTTGTATTTGAAACGTGAGCCAGTGGAGGGTCTGGAGTAGTGGTGTGATGTGGTCGTATCGGTGAGCATTGTGAATTATATGGGCAGCAAGGTTCTGTACCATTTGAAGTTGATGTGTGTGTTTTTTTGGGTAGACCTTGAAGTATGCTGTTACAATAATCGAGGTGAGGCATAATGAGGGCCTGTAGGACTGAGCAGAAGTCACTATTATCCAGAAGGTGTCTTAGTGGTTGAATTGTTTTTAGTATAAAGTAAATTGTCTTAGTTACAGCTTTTATATATAAGGACATGGATAGTGACTGTTCGAGAATGATATCTAAGTATTTGACTTCCTGTTTAACTTCTATGGCAACTTCATTTATGTAAATTTTAGCGGGTGGTGAAAAGCTCTGGTCCCGGGTTATGTATAGAATTTCTATTTTATTGAAATTGATACATACTTAGGTTGTGTGCAGAGAGCCAATTGGTAATGTCCTTGAGACACTCTTGAATTTGGGGGCAAAGGGGGGTTGGAGATATCTATTGGGTGAAAGGACATGATATCATCTGCGTATAGATGATAATGTACTTTATGTTTCCTGAGGATGTTGCAAATGGGTTGCATATAAAAGTTAAAAAGGAGGACAGAGAGGGAGGAGCCTTGAGGAACACCCTAGGTCTGGTTGAAGATAGAGGAGGTTGCTGAACCAATCAGGACCTGTTGTGTGCGATCTGTGAGATAAGATTTAAACCAATGTAATACAGTAACTCGTAGGCCAATTTGTTGAAATGAGAGCTTTGTGGCAGACGCTGTCAAAGGCAGTGGATGATTTTTGGTTGCAAACTCTGAGGAAAGGTTTGGACTCTGGTGTAGAACCCAACTGATGTGAAGAAGGCTTTGAAACATGGTACTGCGTCGGTTGGATTATGAATGCTGAACTCTCAATAGCTGCTCTTTAGAAAGCTAAGTATACCGGTTGTTGAATGAAAGCTCTATACAATGGAATATTCTATATAACATAGGAACATGATGGGAGAAAAAGACTACCTGGCTGTGGTTTCCAGATTTGCACACAATACTCCAAATGAGGTCACTCCAGAGATTTATGCAGTGGCACTATCATCTCCTTTTTTCTGCTGGCCATTCCTCTCCCTATGCACCCAAGCATCCTTCTGGCTTTCACCATTGCCTTTTCTACCTGTTTAGCTACTTTAAGATTATCAGGCATAATCACATCCTGGTCCCACTCTTCTTTTATGGACAGAAGTACTTCATCTCCTACACGGTACTGCTCCCTTGGATATTCAGGGCCCAAATGCATGACCCTGCAGTTTTTAGCATTAAATTTCAGATGCAAATTCTACACACATTCTTCAAGCTTAGTTAGATCCCTCCTCATGTTTTACTCCTTCCTGTGTGTCTACTCTAGATTTGGTATCATCCGCAAACAGACAAACCTTATCCTACAGCCCTTCTGCAATATCTCTAACAAAGACGTTAAAAAGAATTGGACCAAGGGCAGATCACTGCAGCACACTACTGGTAATCTCCTTTTCCTCAGAGTGAGCTCCATTTACCTGTAACCTTTGCTGTCCCCTGCTCAACCAATGTTTAACACTATCAGTAACTTTAGGGTCCATCCCTAGGGTGCTCAGTTTGTTTATAAGTCGCCTGTGCGGAACAGTGTCAAAGGCTTTACTGAAATCTAAGTACACCACATCTAGGGCTCTCCCTTGGATTGTTGGACTATTATTAGGACTTGTTTAGACTATTTTTAGAAGTGACAAACTACAGGCCAGTAAGCCTTACCTCTGTGGTGAGAAATGTAATGGAGGCGCTCCTGAGGGTGCGAATAGTGGACTTTCTCGAAACCAACATGTTGCATGATCCAAGGCAAAATGGTTTTACCAAAGGATGATCTTTCCAAACAAATCTGATTGAGTTCTTTGACTGGGTGGCCAGAGAACTAGATCAAGGGCATTCGATGGATGTGATCTACCTAGATTTCAGCAAAGCCTTTGATACTGTTCCTCATAGGAGGTTTATCAATAAACTCAACAGCTTGGGGATGGGTCCCAAGATGGTGAACTGGATCAGAAATTGGTTGACTGACAGAGGACAGAAAGTGATGGTAAACAGAACTTACTCAGATGAAAGGAAGGTGATTAGCAATGTGTCCCAGGGTTTGGAACTGGGACCGGTACTGTTCAATGTACTTGTGAGTGATATTGCTGAAGGACTGAATGGAAAAGTCTGTCTCTTTGGACAATTTGCAACAGAGTGGACTCCCCTGATGGAGTGGATAACATGAGGAAAGACCTACAGTACAAAAGCTGGAAGAATGGTCTAATGCTTGGCAGTTAAGATTCAATGTGAAGAAGTGCAGTGTTATGCACTTTGGAAGCAAAAATCCAAGGGAACTGTATCCGTTGGGGGGCGAGAGGTTGGTGTGCATGGACCAGGAAAAGGATTTCAGAGTGATTATTTCTGAGGATCTCAAGGTGGTGAAACAATGTGACAAGACAGTATCAAAAGCCAGAAGGATGCTGGGTTGCATACAGAGAGGAATTACCAAAGGAAGAGGTACTAATGCCACTCTACAAGTCGCTGGTGATATTGTGTTCACTTCTGGAGACCATATCTCACAAAGGATATAAAAAGACTGGAAACACTTCAGAGGAAGGCGACCAAAATGGTTTGGAGCCTGCTTCAGAAAACATATGAGAAGAGACTTGAAGACCCAAATATGTATACTCTGGAAGAGAGGAGGGACAGAGGAGATTATTATGATTCAGATCTTTAAATACTTATAGTATTAATGAAGAAACAAACCTCTTCCAAAGACGGGGAAGCTGTAAAACCAGAGGGTATAATGTGAAGCTGCAAGGGGGTAAACTGAAAGGGAACACTGGGAAATAATTTTTCACTGAAAGGATGTTGGATTCTTGGAATGCCCTCCCGATGGAAGTGGTGGGGCAAATACAGTGACAGAATACAAAATGGCAATGGACAGACACAGTGGATCCCTTTATAGCAACAGGATAAAATAAAAATAAACATAACTCTCTCTTATATCTCAACAAATAGGGATGACTTACACGGAGCAGTGGGTACACCCCTAAACAAAGGCATGGGGAGGGGTCACCTGTATGGAGCGGCAGATGCACCTACTCTTACCGCCTCCCTGGGCAGACTAGATGGACCATTCTGGTCTTTATCTGCCATCATTTACTATGTTACTATGTAAATTAAAAGGACTAGATTGTCTACTGAGGGATGAATGTGAATACCCTGATGACAACGGTGTCCAACAAAAAATTTATTTATATAAATGAGTGGAGCTTCAATACACTGAGTTTGATTTTTTTGAGATTTAGATATTGTTATTGACCAACCCATTTTGGGGGGATTGTATAGTATTTGTTTCAAGCATTTGAAGCGGGATTGGCTGAAGTGCCTCGTGCTAGCTTCTAGTGACTATTTCTCCCTCTTCCAGATTGGCTCCAGTGCACTTGGAGGCAAGTACATGATGAAAATAACTTCTCCAGTGGCAATTCGTGAAAATTTTCTGAGCATATTCACTCTGTAAATTGTTGTGGGAAGAACCGAAAATCATAAGAACATAAGAACATAAGATATGCCATACTGGGTCAGACCAAGGTCCATCAAGCCCAGTATCCTGTTTCCAACAGTGGCCAATCTAGGTCATACGTACCTGGCAGGTTCCCCAAAAGACACAGGTTCCGCAATGCTTGTACTGGGTCAAGCATTGATATCCTGGGACCCTTCTTCATAATGGTTTATGGACCTTTCCTCCAGGAACTTGTACAAACCTTTTTTAAACCCAGCTACACTAACAGCCTTTACTACATCCTCCGGTAACAAATTCCAGAGTTTGATTACACATTGAGTGAAAAAATATTTTCTTTTATAAGTCTTAAATAGTTTACTCTGTAGCTTCATTGCATGTCCCCTAGTCTTTCTATATTCTGAAAACGTAAACAATCGATCTAAGTTTACCCGTTCCACTCCGTTCATTAATTTATAGACTTCTATCATATCTCCCCTCAGCTGTCTCTTTTCCAGATTAAAGAGGCCTAACCTTTTTAGCCTTTCTTCATAGGAGTATCCTTCCATCCCCTTTACCATTTTGGTGGCTCTTCTCTGAACCTTTTCTAATAACGCTATATCCTTTTTAAGATACAGCGACCAGAATTGCACACAATATTCAAGGTGCGGTCTCACCATGGAACGGTATAGAGGCATTATAATATCTTTTGTTTCATTTTCCATTCCTTTCCTTATGATACCTAGCATTCTATTTGCTCTCTTGGCTGCCGCTACACACTGGGCCGAGGGTTTTAACATGGTATCCACAATGACGACTAAATCTTTTTCCTGGGTGGTGGTTCCTAATGTGGAACCTTGCATTGTGCAACCATAGTTTGGGTTGTTCTTCCCTAGGTGCATAACTTTGCACTTATCCACATTAAATTTCATCTGCCATTTTGATGCCCAGTCTTCCAATTTATCAAGATCCTCTTGCAATTTTCCACAATCCTCTTGGGTTTTAACAACTTTAAATAGTTTTGTGTCATCTGCAAATTTGATAACCTCCCTCGTTATTCCACTTTCCAGGTCATTAAAGAATATGTCAGAAAGCAGCGGACCCAGCACAGATCCCTGGGGTACACCACTATTCACCTTTCTCCATTGGGAAAATTGGCAATTTAGCCCAACCCTCTGCTTTCTATCTTTTAACCAGTTCCTGATCCACAGTAGTACACTGCCTCCTATCCCATGACTCTTTAGTTTTGCCAAAAGTCTCTGATGAGGGACTTTGTCAAAGGCTTTCTGAAAGTCCAGATACACTATATCAACCGACTCACCTTTGTCCACCTGTTTATTCACACTTTCAAAAAAAACATAACAGATTAGTAAGACAAGATCTTCCTTGTCTAAAGCCATGTTGGCTGTCTCCCATTAGGCCATGACTATCTACATGCTGAGTAATTTTATTCTTTATGATGGTTTCTACCATTTTTCCCAGTACTGACGTGAGGTTCACCGGTCTGTACTTTCCCGGATCGCCCCTGGAACCCTTTTTAAAAATTGGTGTTACATTGGCGATCTGCCAATCTTCAGGTATTAGAGATGATTTTAATGATAGTTCACAGATTATTAATAGCAGGTCTGCAATCTCATATTTCAGTTCTTTCAACACCCTTGGATGTATACCATCCAGCCTAGGTGATTTGCTACTCTTCAGTTTATCTAATAGTTGTAATATATCTTCCCGATGTATCGATATTTCCTTCAATTCTTCCGCACTTTTAAATACCACTTCAGTCATGGGTAACATCCCTACATCTTCCTCAGTAAAGACCAAAGCAAAGAATTCATTCAGTCTCTCCACTATTGCCTTGTCGCCTCTTAGTGCCCCTTTAACTCCTCTATCATCTAATGGTCCAACTGACTCTCTCACAGGTTTTTTGCTACGAATGTACTTGAAAAAATCTTTATTTCACGTTTTGCTCCCACAGCAAGCTTCTTCTCAAATTCTCCCTTTGCCTTCTTTATCAATGCCTTGCATTTGACCTGCCAGTGCTTGTGCTGTTTCCAGGTTTCATCGTTTGGCTCTTTTTTCCATTTCCTGAAAGATGCTTTTTTGGCAACAACAGCTTCTCTGACCTCACCTTTGAACCATGCTGGCAGTTTTTTGGACTTCCTTCCACTTTTCTTAAAGCGTGGAATAGAGCTTGTCTGGGCTTCCAAGATAGTATTTTTCAACAACACCCAAGCTTGATGTAAGCTTTAACCTTTGCAACTGCTCCTTTTAGTATTTTCTTAACTATTTTCCTCATTTTATCATAGTCTCCCTTTCGAAAGTTAAAAGGTAGTACTGTGGATTTCCTTACTATCCCTCCTCCACTAATTAAATCAAAGGTGATCATGCTATGATCACTATTGCCAAGTGGCCCCAACACCCTTATCTCTTGCATTAGATCTGGTGTTCCACTAAGGACTAGGTCTAATACGGCTTCCCCTCTGGTCGGTTCATGAACCAGCTGCTCCAAGAAGCAGTCATTTATGTCATCTAGGAACTTTATCTCCCTAGCATGTCCTGCCGTGACACTGACCCAGTCGATACCGGGGTAATTGAAATCACCCATTATTATTACTGCGCTGTAACTTTTGTTAGCTTCCTTGATTTCTTTGAGCATTTCATCATCCATTTGTTCATTCTGGCCAGACGGTCGATAGTACACCCCCACCGCCATCGCCTTCCCCTTTTTACATGGAATTTCAATCCATAGAGATTCTACAGCAAATTTTGTTTCCTGCAAAACTTTAATCCTTTCTGACTCAATGCCCTCTCTAACATAGAGCGCAACCCCTCTACCAATTTGATCAGCTCTATCATTACGATATAGTTTGTACCCAGGTATCACAGTGTCCCACTGGTTGTCCTCCTTCCACCATATCTCTGATATTCCAATCACATCTAACCTCTCATTTAGTGCTATATATTCTAACTCTCCCATCTTATTTTTTAGACTTCTAGAATTTGCATACAAGCATTTTAGAGACTGTATTTTATTCATATTAATTTGGCTATTAGTAGACATGGGTAATTTGGGATCTTTAAGATGTGTCTGCTCCATACTCAAGGGCATTTGGGCTACTTTACTCTTTTTTGGAACCTCTCTGCTTTTGGTAGTATCCTTCAAGGATACATTCTTCCGAACCATCCGCTCTTGGGCGACTGTCGGCTTTCCCCTATTATCTATGAAGTGGAGGAGTGGCCTAGTGGTTGGGGCAAGGTACTTCAGTCCAGAAGGTCGGGGGTTGAAATCCCACGAGAGGACAGCAACCTTGGGCCGGAAGAACTGGGGTTTCTAGTCCCACAAGTGCTCCTTGTGGTCTTGGGCAAGCCACTTAACCCTCCATAGCCCATGTTCCCTGTAAAATATTTATCTCCAAGTTATAATGCCCTGTTCAATGTAATTTCAGTTTGTTCAATGTAAACCACACTGATGCAGAATAGCACGGTATATAAGAGAATATAATAAATAAATAAATCTAATTTAAAAGCTGCTCTATCTCCTTTTTAAAGGTTAATGCCAGCAGCCTGGTTCCATCCCAGTTAAGGTGAAGCCCATCCCTTCGGAAGAGCCCCTCATTTCCCCAGAATGTTCCCCAGTTCCTAACAAATCCTAACCCCTCATGATTTTCCATTCCGATGAAAACAAATGCATATACCTACAGTGAAATACGTGTGTTGGTCTATCCTTTTTTTCTGCTGGCTATTCCTCTCCCTATGCACCCAAGCATCCTTCTGGATTTCATTGTCGTCTTTTCTACCTGTTTAGCTACTTTAAGATCATCAGACACAATCACACCCAGGTCCCGCTCTTCTTTTGTGGACAGAAGTACTTCATCCCCTATACTATACCGCTCTTTATAAAATAGCCCTGAAATATGTGCAGGATCATGCACGTTAACTACACAGGTCTTTATAAAATTACCCTCCACATGTGCCCTATCACTGAGGAGTTATTGCCAGCTTACAGGTTGAAATTGCATCAAACTTTTCTTTGTTCTTCTGAATGCTCTAGAATCCATATTAGGAATCCTCTACCAGTGAACAAAGTGCTTCACATATGTCAACAATCTTTTTCTTGAGTTTTTCTTTCAGAATAGAAGTTGCGTTTACAATTGTTATTGACACACTCTATTACTTCTCAGTAAGAAGGAAGCATATTTTGTCTCAGAAAACTGCATTATGAGGATATTTTAATATAGCAGAGATGAAATATCTTAAGTATCCTATAAATCTTAGGGCTTAATATTCAGCAGTGGCGGCTAATCCTTCTAAAGCAACTGAATCTAAGACCCAGAAATTCAATGGCGGGGTCATATCCAGCCAGTGGCATTGAATATCCAGGTTGGCCAGATAGGAGAGAAGTTAACTGGGCAGCTGCGATAGTCAGCTGCTGCCCAGTTATCGTTGGGTGCCGCCTTCTCTCTGTCGCCAGAATTCCCAGATGTTAGCCAGATAACATCAGGGAGTTCAGTGGTGGCACTCGGAAATATTCAGCGGCATTAACCACATTAGTGCTGCTGAATTGCCCAATCACAATAATTAATGTGTTTAGCAAGTCTGCTAACTACATTAATTGCTTTCAATATATAAGGCCCTTAGTGTCTCCTTGAGTCAGTAATCTAACACAGGGGTTTTCAACCCAGTCCTCAGGACACTTAGCCTGTCGGGTTTTCAGGATAACTACAATGAATATGCATGAGGGAGATCTGCATGCACTGTCTCCAATGAATGTAAATCTCTCTCATGCATATTCATTGTGGTTAACCTGAAAACCTGACTGGCTAGGTGTGTCCTGAGGACTGGGTGGAGAACCCATCTTTAACAAGAGAAATTCATTCATTCATGTAATGAATTTTTAGCCTGTCTATCAAATTCTTCTTGGCAGATAACAGAACACACTTAACACATAATGAACAAAAATTAGATAAACAAATATTACATCATTACAACTAAATTAAAGCAGACTGAATCTATGTTTTTTGTTTCTTTCCAAAGTGTAAATAATCTCTAAATGGATTTCGGCAGGGAGTATGTCCCATTGTTGAGCACCAGCACTTGATAAAACATGGGACCTTATAACAACTTTGGGAGTTTTTTTATACTAACGGGCACTAAAGGCGCAAACAGATGGGAATTGTCAACTAGCACAGGGCCATGATAGTGCAGGATGATTCCCACGTTACCTGTGCAAAGGAGAAGAGTGGGCATGGTGATCTTGGCAAAGTTAGTGCCATGTTCACACTGTACACTAACTGCATTAGCGTGAGTTCACCTAACGTCATCTGTGCTAATGCTGCACGCACTATGGGACAGGAAGCTGCATTAACTTACAGGTAAATGCTTTCCATGCCCCCAACAGTTAACGTGGATGAGTTGCACCTAATGCACCATGGTTTCAGCACAATTGGCACATTAGGTGCAACACCTTTAGCCCATTAGTAAAAGACCCCTTTGAGTGTCGACAATTCTTTTTTACATGAATGTAGTAAGCAAGATGTTTCATAACATTGTATCAAAGAACATAACTCCGTTTTTACTTTACCATGTAACACAGTAACATAGTATATGATGGCAGATAAAGACCATGGAACCAGTCAGGAGACGTGGCAGAGGGGTCCAAAATGGCCTTTATTATTCCACGGATCAAGCGTGCCAATAAACCCGACACTGGCCGTGTTTCGTGCAAAACCTCTTCAGGGGTATATGGCTCACGCTGTGTTCAGCCCGTCTATGATGAAAATCTCCTAACCTAGCAGGGACAGGAGACGCTGCTGCATTTCACTCGACTCGGGATACCTTTCTTAGAGGCAATCTGCAAAGATTCCGGTGGCGAGCGATATCCAAAGTGACTTTTCTGCCACGTCTCCTGACTGGATCTTGGGTTGCCCACGTGGCAGTGTGCTGCTTTTTGGTGGACCTAGATAAAGACCATGGTCCATCTAGTCTGCCCAGTAAGGTGGCAAGAGTAGGTGCACCTGTCGCTACGTGTAGGTCACCCCTCCCCATGCCTTTGTTTAGGGGTGTACCCACTGCTCCATTTAGGTCACCCCTATTTGTTGAGATAGCAGAGACATACATAAAAGGGGGGGATATTCAAAGGCATTTACCCAGTTAGTGCTGCTGAATATCCCCATTTTGGGCAGCTAAATGCCTTGATGTGAAGAAGGGTAGCATTTTGGGTTAACCGGTCAGCGACGATATTCAACCACTGCCCGGTTAACTGGCTGATTGGCTGTCCTAACTTTAGCTGTTTTATCAATCTGGCCAGCAGCTGAATATCGCTGCTGAATGGATTGCAAATCACAATCCAGGCAATCCAGATATTCAATGTTGGAGCCACGATATGGCCCTGGCCTTGCATATGGTTTATGGTTTATTAAAAGACTTGATATACCGCTCTTCAACAGTGTATCAGGGTGGTTTACAATAAAAACAATAGAAATAGAAAATAACGCCAATTAAAAAATAGAATAGAGAGAGAGAGAGATGTTTTAAGAAGGGAAAAAAGGGGATGGGATACAGAGCTTTCAAGTGTTCCAGATGTGCAGTTTGCTGGGATACCCTGAGTCCTTATGTTCTAAGTCATATCAGGAGTTATATTAAAAGCCTGTTGAAAAAGGTGTGTTTTGAGCGTTGTTTTGAATTTTGGAAAAGATGATTTAAGACGTAAAACTTCTGGAAGCGAATTTCACAGTGATGGACCTAGAAAGAAGAAGGTAGAGTTGAGAGTACTATCCAGATGGGCATTTGATGGGGGTGGCAGATAAAGACGGTGCAATGCATGGAATGGAGCGAACGGGTAAGTGCATATGGAATAATATGGGAGGATAGATAGGCAGGGATGCTAGGGTTAAGAATTTTGTGAATTATAATGAAAAGTTTGTATTGAATGTGGTATGGTAGAGGAAGCCAATGAGACTTAATGAATAATGGGGTAACATGATCAAAATGGGAGGAATAGTGAAGCAAACGGCAGTGTTTTGAACTAACTGTAAACACTTCAGCTGATATTGAGGGAGTCCAGAATAGATGGTGTTGCAGTAATTCAATTTTAAAATAACTAAAGAGAGAGCGTAGTTACTCACCTGTAACAGGTGTTCTCCAGGAGCAGCAGGAATCAGTCCTCACTTATGGGTGACGTCGGCGCCGACGGAGCCCTCGCGGAGCAATTTTCCCCAGCTTTCAAAGAAAGCCTTTGGGAATTGCAGCGCGCATGCGCGGTCGTCTTCCCGCCCGAAGGTGCCATCTTAGCCAGTCAGATGACATAGCTAAAAAGACAGCATAAAAATTTGCAAAAAGAACATAAGCAGACGATTGCAACTCCAAGGGGAGGAGGGAGGGTAGTGAGGACTGATTCCTGCTGCTCCTGGAGAACACCTGTTACAGGTGAGTAACTACGCTTTCTCCAGGACCAAGCAGGAAGTCAGTCCTCACTTATGGGACTCCCAAGCTCAAGGCTACCGGAGACCCTAAGCACAAAAATGAGCTCCCTCTAGCTCAGCAGCACAGAAGGATAGAATCTTCGCTGAAGTATCACCCACCGGTAGCCCACATCCGGGATGGAGGGTAGGAGTTGCTCAGACCTCAAAGAGATTACGGAGGACTGCCTGTCCGAAAGCACTGTCCCTACGGGACTCCCTCTCGAGACAGTAATGGACCGCAAAAGTCTGGCTCGAAGACCAAGTAGCGGCCCGGCAGATGTCTGCCAGCGGAACAGAGTGGAGGTAAGCCACTGACGTGGCCTTTGCCCGAACGCAATGAGCCGTGACTCTACTTTCTAAGGAGAGTCCGGCCGCCCCATAAGCCCAAGAGATACAGTCCGCAACCCAGATGGACAGAGTACGCTTGGAGACCGGGAGCCCCAATCTATTGGGGTCAAAAGACACAAAAAGCTGAGCAGCTTTACGGTGCTCCCGCGTACGGTCAAGGTAGAAGTTCAATGCCCTTCTACAGTCCAGGGTATGGAGGACCGTCTCAGCTCGGCTGGAGTGTGGTCTGGGAAAGAAGGTTGGAAGTACCACCTCCTGATTCATGTGAAAAGGGGAGACCACTTTAGGCAGAAACTTTGGGTGAGTCCGTAGGACTACCCTATTCTTGTAGAATCGAGTGTAGGGGGGATCAGACACGAGGGCCTGCAATTCACTTACGCGCCTAGCGGAAGTGAGGGCTATCAAGAACAGTGTTTTCCAAGATAGAAAACGGAGAGAACATGTAGCCATAGGTTCAAAAGGCGGACAGGTGATCCGCTGCAAAACCACATTCAGGTCCCAGTCCGGCGCTGGCGGGCGCAGAGGTGGTTTAAGTAGAAGGAGACCTCGGAGAAACCTCGCTACGAGAGGGTCGTTGGAGAGAGGTCTGCCGCCCACCGGCACATGATGTGCTGAAAGAGCACTGAAGTGAACTTTGACGGAGTTGGACTTAAGTCCCAGATTAGAGAGGTGTAGCAAGTATTGTAGGATCACCGACACCGGGCAGGAGAAGGGATCCTGAGACTGTTGGGAACACCAGATTGCAAAGCGACGCCATTTAAGGGCGTAGCATTTGCGGGTAGAAGGCCGTCGCGAAGCCAAGACGACCTCCTCCACCTCCGCCGGCAAGAGAAGAGGAGCAAGGACTACCCTTTCAGCAGCCAGGCCATGAGGTTGAGAGACCTGAGGTTGGGGTGCAGTAGGGACCCCTGATCCTGAGTGAGGAGATCCGGTTGTACCCCCAGAGGGATTGGATCCTCCACCGCCAGTTGCAGCAGGAGCGGAAACCACGGCTGCCTGGGCCAGCGAGGGGCCACCAGGATCATGAAGGCTTTGTCTCGGAGAACCTTGAAAAGAGTCCGAGAGACTAACGGAATGGCAGGGAAAGCGTACAGAAGGCTCCCCGACCATGAGATCAGAAAGGCGTCCGCCGCAACCCGAAGGGGGTGTGGCTGACGAGAGCAGAAGCGAGGAAGCTGCCGGTTGTGAGGACTGGCAAAGAGATCCACCGTGGGGAGGCCCCACCTGAGGAAGAGCTTCTGAACGATCAAGGGATCCAGACGCCACTCGTGCGGCTGGAGGACCCTGCTGAGCTTGTCCGCCAGGCAATTTTCTTGGCCCGGGAGATAAACTGCCTTGAGGAGAATGCCGTGACTGACGGCCCAAGAGCAGAGCTTCTGTGCCTCCCGGCAGAGGAGGAAGGAGCCCGTGCCCCCCTGCTTGTTCACGTAGAACATGGCAACTTGATTGTCCGTCTGGACAAGGACGGACTGTTGGGAGGTCAGGTGGGAGAAGGCCTTGAGAGCTAGGCGGATCGCCCTGAGCTCCAGGAAGTTGATCTGCTGAGCAGACTCCCACTTGGTCCAGAGGCCCTGAGTACGTGCCTCTTGGCAATGTGCTCCCCAGCCCAGGAGGGATGCATCGGTGGTCAGCACCCGGGTCGGCTGAGGTGACTGGAAAGGCATTCCTAATATCAGGTTCGGCTGCCGGAGCCACCACCGGATAGACGAGACCAGCGGCTCGGAGACGCGCACTAGGTCTGCTAGGCCGCCTGTGGCTTGTCGCCACTGCCGGCGGAGACACCATTGAGCAGACCGCATATTCAGGCGGGCATTGGGGGTCACATGGACGGTGGAAGCCATATGGCCGAGCAGTCTCAGGAAGCGCCTGGCGGAGACCAGGGGCTGGCTGCGAAAGCGGTCGGCTAGGTCCATGAGCCGCTGAGCCCTGTCGAGCGGTAGGTACGCTCGCACCTGAGGAGTGTGCAGCCTTGCGCCGATGAACTCGAGATCCTGTGAGGGGAGCAAAGTGGACTTTGCGAAGTTTATGACAAAGCCCAAGTGCTGCAGCAGAGTCACCGTGCGGCACGTGGCGTTGGTGACCTCCTGAGCGGACGCTGCTCTGATGAGCCAGTCGTCGAGGTATGGAAAGACATAGAGGCCGTGAAGCCGGAGATGGGCCGCCACGACCGCGAGACATTTTGTGAAGACTCGCGGTGCGGAGGACAGGCCAAAGGGGAGTACTCTGTACTGGTAATGATTTCCTGCCACCACAAACCTGAGGTATTGGCGGTGGCTTGGGTGGATGAGGATGTGCGTGTAGGCATCCTTTAGATCCAAGGAGCATAGCCAATCTCCCTGCTGGAGGTAGGGCAGAAGGATTCCAAGGGTAAGCATTTTGAACTTCTCCCGCACAAGGAACTTGTTGAGGTTGCGCAAGTCCAGGATGGGTCTGAGGCCTCCTGTTCTCTTTGGTATCAGAAAATACCTTGAATAGAAGCCTTGACCTCTCAGGTGGTGTGGCACCGGTTTCCACCGCCTGTTCCTGCAGAAGACCTGCTAACTCCTGAAGGAGCAACTCCCTGTGCAGAGGGGGGCGCGGAGGCTCTCCCGGAAAATAGGAGGGAGGGACCTGATGGAAGTGGAGAAGGTAGCCCTCTCGCACGACCTGAAGCACCCAGGCATCTGCGGTGATGCTGGACCACCTGTGGGCGAAGTGAACCAGCCGGCCTCCGGTGCTGGGGGGAACCAGCGGGGGGGGGGAGAGGCTATGCTGAGCGAGTCAAAAACCCCCACCCTGCTGAGCAGGGGCTGGTGGTGCAGGCTTGGGGGCTTGCTGCCTACGGGACCCGTTACCCCGTCCCTTGGCCTGCTGGCCCTGTTGGGGAGCTGCAGGGGCCTGATAATGGGGGTATTGTTTGTAGGCAGCTGCCTTCCTCGGGTAAAAGGACTTTTTTCCCGAGCCCTTCTTTTTCTGGGAAGGGGCGGAGGTCTTCCTAGAAAGCCTGGTCCTGGTGAGAGTCTCAGTCTCAATTTGTGCAGCCTTTTCCGCCATGGGCTTGCCAAAGAGGTTTTCGCCTCGGCAGGGGACATCGACCAACTTGTCCTGTACCCAGGGCTCAAGGTCGGACGACTGAAGCCAAGCCTGTCGGCGGGCACCGATGCCGGCTGCGGCTACGCGAGCCGAGGCTTCAAAGCCATCATAGGCTGCTCGGGACATGAACTTTGAGCATTCCCGAATACCCGTGGACAAGGCAAGGAACCTCCGCAAGGGCTCCTCGGAGAGACCAGCGGAGAATCCGGCTAGCTCTTTAGCCAGATCCCTGAGATACATGCCCATGTATAGCTGGTAAGTCTGGACACGACAGGCGAGCATAGAGCCCTGGAAGCACTTCTTGCCAAGGCCATCCAGGTTACGGGCCTCCCTTCCAGGAGGCACCGAGGAGTGCATCTTCTGGCTCTTAAGACGATGCATGGCCGATTCCACTACCATGGAATGGTGTGGCAGCTGTGCCTTTTGAAAGCCAGGGCTCTTGCGGACTCGATAGATAGAATCGACCCGCTTGCTCAGGACCGGCGAGGAGGCCGGACTCTCCCACATGCGGAAGAGTAGACGTTCCAGCATAGGAGGAACCGGCACAGTAAAGTGTTCCCTCGCGGGAGAGTCATACTGGAGGGCGTCGAGCTCTTCGGCTCGAGGCTCCTCCTCGGGATCCGCAGGGAAGGCCAAAGCCTTGGCCATATCCCTAACGAAGTCTGAGAACCGGGCATCCTCCGGGGGGGACTGCTTCCGAGGCTCGGACTCCGGAGAGTCCGATGGGACACACCGAGTCCGGAAAGAATCAGGTGACTCTTCCTCCTCAGACTCCCAGACCGACTCCGACGAGGACTCGGTGGGGTCGGCCCGGGCAGGGTGCGGCGCCAGCCGCCCCGACGCCGAGGGAGTCGGCGTCGGCGACCTCGGTCCCGAACGGGAGGCCGAGGGCGACCTCGACCGAGGATCGACTCGAGTTCTCATCGACTCGAGGATCGGCTCGGTCTCCGGGGTCGACTTGGACGTCGACGTCCCGGCGGTCGGGGCAGCGACGCCAGCGAAGCCAGCGAGCAGTGCCCGCTGCTGGTCCATGAAGGCAGACAGTCTGCTCTCCAAGGCCGTCAACCTGAGTCCGAGCTCAGGTGACCCAGCAGCCCCCGACTCGGGCCCCGACGGCGTCGGGCCCGATGTCGGCTGTCGCGGAGGCGAGTCCAGAAGGACTACAGGACTTACCCGGGCAGGCATCTCCGACTCCAGGCGAGGTCGCTTCGGGAGGTGTTCCTTCTCCAAGGACCCGGGGCGGCTGTCGGGGCTATGCGACCTGGCCCTCGCGGAGCCAGGAGCGTCCACCGACGCCGCCCTCGCGGGTTTTTCCTTCCGACGATGGTCCCCGGAGGGAGAACCCCGGTCGGAGGAGCTCCGGCGACGGTCCGAGCTGGAGCCTTTCGACACGGAGGCCTCCGACGAGGTCCGGGTACGGCTGGGGTCAGCGAAGATTCTCTCACGCTGATGCCGCCGACTTCTCAACGCCTTCGAGGACAGTTTGCTGCAGGGCCCACAGATCAGTTCCTCATGATCCGGGCCCAGGCAGCGGAGGCAAAAGTCGTGTGTGTGTTGGTTAGTGACATATTTCGGTCACACCGACCACACCGCTTAAAGCCACTGGCAGCCATCGGGGGAAAAAGGGCCCCTGCAAGGTCAAAGGACCAGGCTGCCAGGGAAAACGAAAACGAAAGCTGACTAAGTCAGAAAAACCGAAAAAAAGTAAGAGGACTCGAGACCGGCGTCGCGAGTCCGGGCGGGAAAACGATCGGCGTCGAACCGAAAGAAAAAAGTATAAAATAAAGAGGAAAATCAACTTTTTCGCGGGGACAAGACGGGGACGTCTGTAGGGCTCCGCGGAAAAAAGAAGACTGGCTAAGATGGCACCTTCGGGCGGGAAGACGACCGCGCATGCGCGCTGCAATTCCCAAAGGCTTTCTTTGAAAGCTGGGGAAAATTGCTCCGCGAGGGCTCCGTCGGCGCCGACGTCACCCATAAGTGAGGACTGACTTCCTGCTTGGTCCTGGAGAACAGTAGGGTGACAATAGCAGTTGTTGGAAGAAAAAGAACGAATAGCACAAACTTGGCAAAGGGAGAAAAAGCAATGATAGGTGATAATATTAATATGAAATTGAAAGGTGAGAGTAGAGTCAAGGGTGACTCCTAGGTATCTGAGAGTTTGCCTGTGGGTATGATGGTTCCTTCAAGAGATGGAGACACAGATGGGGGTGTGAGTGAACCAGATAACCATAAGGCTGAGGTATTTGCTGGATTGAGTTTCAAATTATTCGTTTTCAGCCAGGAGGCCACCAAGATGGGACAGGAGTTGACTGAGGAAAGATCAGGAAATGTAGGATGGGTGTAAAAAAACAGCAGAAGAATATGCAGATACACCCTTCTGCTGGATAAGTAAGGCAAGTGGAGGAAGAAAGGTGTTAAATAGCAGAGGGGGCAGCACCGACCCCTGTGGAACACCACACGGGGGAGAGAAATGGGTAGCGGAGGCAGATTGGAAAGAGGTGTACTAGGCCCAAGTAGAGAGAAAGGAGTGAAACCAGTGAAAGACAATTGATCTTAGGCCAGCAGAGGAGAGTCATAACAGAAGGAGAGAGTGGTGGACTTCCAGAAAGCTTTTGACAAGGTCCCCCATCAGAGACTTTTGGCAAAGCTAAAAAGTCATGGGATAGGAGGCAGTGTACTATTGTGGATCGGGAACTGGTTAAAAGATAGAAAGCAGAGGGTAGGGCTAAATGGCCAATATTCCCAATGGAAAAAAGTGAATAGTGGAGTACCCCAGGGATCTGTACTGGGTCCGCTACTTTTTGACATATTCATAAATGACCTGGAAAAGGGAATAACTAGTCAGGTTATCAAATTTGCAGATGACACAAAACTGTTTAAAGTTGTTAAAACCCAAGAGGATTGTGGAAAACTGCAGGAGGATCTGGATAAATTGGAAGACTGGGCATCCAAATGGCAGATGAAATTTAATGTGGACAAATGCAAAGTTATGCACCTAGGAAAGAACAACCCACACTACAGTTACACGATGCAAGGCTCCACATTAGAAACCACCACCCAGGAAAAGGACTTAGGAGTCATCGTGGATAACATGTTAAAACCCTCTGCCCAGTGTGCAGCGGCAGCCAAGAAAGCAAATAGAATGCTAGGTATCATAAAGAAAGGGATGGAGAATAAAACAAAGGATATTATTATGCCTCTGTATCGCTCCATGGTACGACCGCACCTTGAATATTGTGTGCAATTCTGGTCACCGTATCTTAAAAAGGACATAGCGTTATTAGAAAAAGTACAGAGAAGAGCCACCAAATTGGTGAAGGGGATGGAAGGCTACTCCTATGAAGAGAGGCTAAAAAGGTTAGGGCTCTTTAACCTGGAAAAGAGACGGCTGAGGGGAGATATGATAGAGGTCTATAAATTAATGAATGGAGTGGAACGGATAAACGTGGATCAATTGTTTACGCTATCAGAATATAGAAAGACTAGGGGACATGTAATGAAGCTACAGGGTAAACTATTTAAGACAAATAAGAGAAAATATTTTTTCACTCAACGTGTAATCAAACTCTGGAATCTGTTACCGGAGGATGTAGTAAGGGCTGTTAGTATAGCTGGGTTTAAAAAAGGTTTGGACAAGTTCCTGGAGGAAAGGTCCATAAACCACTATTAAAAAGGGACCCAGGATATCAATGCTTGACCCAGTACAAGCATTGTGGAACCTGTGTCTTTTGGGGATATTGCTAGGTACGTAGGACCTAGATTGGCCACTGTTGGAAACAGGATACTGGGCTTGATGGACCTCGGTCTGACCCAGTATGGCATGTCTTATGTTCTTATGTTCTTATGACTAGGTCAAAAGCACTGAAGAAGTCGAATGATACTGCCAATGAGATGTTGCCCTTCTCCCACAACATGCAGATTTCATTTAAGACTGATATCAGAACGGTTTCTGTGCTGTGGCCCAGTGAAAACCTGATTGACACGGGTGAAAAAAGTTTGTATTTTCAAGGTGATGTAAAAGTTGTGCGAAGACAAGTTTTTCCAGAAGTTTAGATAGGAATGAAAGATTAGAAACCGGGCGACAGCAATCTTCCAGGATAATGGGAAAATGCCAGGTGAGAGACTCTTGTTAAAAAAGATTTTGAATATATGGGAGAAGAGCCAGAGAAGATTCAGAGATCCAGGTAGAAGGGATAGGATCTAGAGCACAGATTGTTGGAGAGGAAAAAGAAATGATCTTCTTCAAAACAGACATGGAAATTGGATGACAGCATGACCAGAAATGTGGGTGAATAAAGTCAGATTGAAGGATAAGGTGGTATAGAAAACCTGTTAAAAAATAAATAAATAAATAAATATAATGTATCTGAGGTTCCAGAGGGAAGTGAATCATCTGTTATGGGGGGAGAATGAGGTGGGCCTTGAAGGAGAAAAGTTTTGCCACAGGGAAGAGACCTTGTCTGAAAAATATTGGGCTAGTTGCTCGGCTGAGGAGGCAGTTGATATTGGAAGACGTGATGATGATCGAAAGAGACACAAAACTATGGAATATAGTTGCTTAGGCTTATTAGTAGCTCTGATAATGAGCTTATCATAGTATCATTTCTTTGCTATTATAATAGTCTCACGATAGCCAGTGTTAGTATTCCGGAAAGTAGCCAAAAAGGAGGGAGTGTGGTCATGCCGCCATCGCCATTCCACTCTGCGCAGGTGACAACGAAAGGTGCGCAGTCCACTATGATACCAGGGGTTGTAACGGATGGAGCTTGGATTGGAAGAGTTGTGTAAGGGAACCAGTTTATCAATAGTTGTCTTTAGAGTCTGATCCCAGGTAGAGGCCTGAGTATTCGGAGAAAGTAAAAGAAAGTCTGATGGAAAAATGGTATCCGTGGAGGGAAAATCCGGAAGAAGCGATGTGGGAATGAACTGAAATGAGCAGTGCAGGAAGCAGAGAGGAGCTGAAGCAGGGGAAGATATAGAAAGCAAGAGAGGGAAAAAATATAGTAATGGTCAGTCCAGAGCAAGACAATGCTATGAAGATCAGTGAGATTTGCCTTAGAATCAGAAGAAGTCAGGAGAAGATCCAGTGTATGTCCTGCAACAAAGGTAGGGAACCGAATATGCTGAGTTAAGCCTAAGTCCGATATGAGGGCTAAGAAATGTTTATCTCATGCATGGATTGTGTGATCTATATGAAAATTAAAATCCTCTAAAATAAGAAGATCTGAGTTTGGTGTAACTGTTTTCAATAACATAGTAGCAAGACAGTCCCATAAAGAGGAGGACAGTGAAGGAGGGACATAAACTAGAAGGATGTGACTCATGAAAGGAGGGGGTATGCAAAGCAGAAGTGCCTCAGAGTAGTGTAGGGTAGTAGAGGCAATCTCGTTTATAGCCAGAGAGTCATGAAAGATGGCTGCTATCCCACCTCCTGTCCTAGAAGAGCGAAATGTTAACAGTGCAGAAAAGTCAGGTGGGAGACACTGATATAAAATAGGCTCCATCTTTAAGCCACATCTCTGTGAGCAAGAAAATATCTAATTTGTGTTGGAGCAGAATATCATGGATGAGGGATGCTTTGCCACAAACAGTTTAGCAGTGCAGGGAATAGTTAGGGATGGCTGCATGTAAAGAAGTGAGTGGGTAGAGCAGGGCCGGTGCTAGGGTTCCTGGGGCCCCTACAACCTTTAGATCGGTGCCCCCTCCCTCATTATTATTGTTTCACCTCAATGGGTGGCATTAGCTGCACCTGTGGCATTTTGCCACATTGAAGAGTGGTAACTGCAGGGAAATGTATCTGCCTTTCTACAGTTAGCCTACAGCCCAATGGTGGTAATGCAACCCACATGTCTTACTAGCATGAATCTTAGGAAACATGCTGCTAATTATGCCGAATAAAAGGGTCTCAATAGCACTGACACAACAATTTCCACTTCCACAAAGCAACTCAGAGGCCCCAACACAACACACCTACACAAAAACAAGAGAGACTTTCTGACCCCAACACAACACCTTCCACTCCAACATAAACACCAAGAGGAACTTTGCAATCCTAACGCAACTCCTGAAACCGCATACTGGACCAGCATGATGTTAGTGTAAATATATATGCTGCAAAAATCAAAGGAATTAAAAGAAAAAGCAAGAACCACACAGATTATAACACCAAATTATAAAATTATAACTCATTTTATTTGCTATAAACTGTGTTAGGGTTCTCGTTTTTTCTTTTTGAACATATATTCTGCATCCACAGAAACCCCTCCCTTGACAATGGGTGCAGAGCAGAACTAGAACATTCACCCCAAAACTCAGTATATAAAAAAAGCTCTGATTCTGGTCATCTCAATAACGACAACACAAACATTCTCCAGTACCAGGCATATTATGAACTAACATAAAACCCTACAAAAGTCAATGAGGATCTACAGAGCAAATCTACCATACTATACTAACACCAGCTTCCAAAGCTCATATAAAAAGGAGCTTATGCAGAGAAAACGTAGCACTGTAAATATTGCAGTGAACCCTAGAACATCCTTACACCTATTTGAAAAGTGGAACAAGTCAGATTACTACAGTATAGGTCCCTACGTACAAACTCTATGTTAACACTTGGTCTCGATTACACACTCAGAGCACAGACCCCCACCAAGTACAGAATAAGTGACCAAAACTAAAATAAAAATAAAAATATGTAGTTCAAATGAAACTAAAACCCTAAGAAACCAGACTCTGCATGCAGTGCATCAGAGAAACAGATGCCTTTGCGCTATCTTTATATTTTGCACAGTATGGAGAATGTCCAAACACTAAATTGAAAATAAAATTGTTTTTCTACCTTTGTTGTCTGACCATTTTATTCTGTGATCATGCTGGTCCCAATCTGAAGTCTTTGCTTTCCTCTGTCTTCTCTAAGCTCTCCTTCTACGGTCTCTAGGCCATCTACCATTTCTTATCTTCCCTTTTGCTTTCTTCACTTCCTTCCATCTTGGATAGCAATCTTTTCCTTTCAACTTTCTTCTATTTATTTTTTTCTCTCTCTCCACTCAGATTTTATTACTACTTCTTACTATCCAGTCCTCAATCCCCTCCTTTTTATTCTATCTACCTACCACTTTTAAACCCTCACCCCAGTCCTCCTAGTCCCCACCTCTTCTTCCCCGATCCATTCTTTCCCAGTCTTTCACTTACTCTCTCTCTTCCTCCATGTCTAATATCCCTCCCCCCACCCACTCCCAGTGTCTCTATCTCTCTCACATTTTCTTTCCCTCCATCCAATATCTATCCAGAGGGTTGCCATGAGTCTACACTGACTCGACAGCACTTAACAAAAAAAAGTATCTTCGCTCTTCCTATCCTTCTGTGCTCCCCTTCTCAGTTCCTATCCCATGTCCATCATCTCTCCCTCTCCATTCCTATCACCCCATGCCCATCATCTCCTTCCATCTCCATATCCCCTTATCAAACATCTCCACATTTTGCTTCCATTCCAGCCATCCCTATTACTCCCATGACTAGAATCTCTCTCTTTCTTGACCTATTCATCCCATGTCCATATTCTCCCCTCTCTCTTCCTATTACCCATGCCCTTCATTCTCCTCCATTACCCTCATGTCCAGCATCTCCCCTCTGTCTCCCTCTGTTCTACGCCCTATGCCCAACACCTCCTCAGTCTTCCTATAACCCTGTGTTCAGCATCTACACTCCATCTCAAAAATCTCCCCTTATTGCTCTTCCTATGCCTTCCCAAGTCCAGTATCTTGCTTCATCTCTTTAGCCCCTCCCCTCCCCGTGTTCTAGCATGCTTCCTCAGGCTCTGTATTACCCCCTTCCCCCATATCCCCTCTGTCTCCCTGTGCCCTTCCACGTCCAGCATCACCCCTTCACTTCCTAATGTCGCCCCACCCCCCCATGTCTGGCATGACGTGTGACATTGCAGCATGTTTTTTGTTCAATTGTAAACCGCACTGATTTTAATAGCATGGTATATAAGAGAAGTAAATAAATAAATAAAATAAATAAATAATCTCTCCCATTTTCCTGTATTCCCCTCCCCCTTGTTTAACATCTGCCATGGGCAGGGCCGGATTTACCTTGAGTGAGGCCCTACGCCAACAAAAATTGTGGGCCCCCAGCAGGGGCGGCCCAAGGGGGGTGCGGGCCTCATTTGCATAAGGGGCCTCATTTGCATAAATATTTGCATAATATTACCATATACTAACTTTTAGTAAACGTGCCTCTTAATGAGTGTATGGATAAAGAAAGACTAAAAGATTTCTACATTACTATAATCCAGTGCCAACTGCCAGACACATTAGGAACTACTACAAACACTGCCCATAGTAAACCCGCCGTATCCTAACAGCACTACCAGGACTCACAAAGCACCATACTCTACCAATCAAAAGGCAACACTGCAAATATTAAACCAATACATTTCAGAGAACAACAATACATGACCTACTGGGGAAAGAGAACAAGTGGCAATGTCAAATAGGAATTATATAAACAGAACACCTCAGCTCAGTTACACATGCAGAACATAGACCATCACCAAACAAGTAATCACAACGTGTAACTAAACGTGTACATAGTTAACACAACTATGTAACTAAACGTGTACATAGTTAACACAAGTTCCATGTAAAATATACAGAAGTATATTGATTTTTGTTCGATGTGAACCGCCCCTGATCTCTGGAAGGGGCGGTATATAAGAAACTGTTAAATAAATAAATAAATAAATAAATAAAAATCACAATTTAGAAATAGGAAGACAATAATTAAACTGGGAATCCCAAAAGCCAAACTTGGAATGTACAACACTGTAGAAATAAAACTATACATTAATTTGCTCTTGTACTAAACAAAGCGCAGATGTTAATGATGCACATTTACCAGAGCTGACATATTCCAATTAATAAATTCAAAATAAAGAGATATTTTTCTACCTTTTGTGCATTTTTTTCAGCTGCAATTGCTCCAGCCACTTTCTTCTGGTTTCTTCGTGTCTTCTGCTAACTCTCCATCGTCTGCTGTCCATTTGTCCTTTCTTCTCTCTTCTAGATTTTTTTCCATTCTCTCTCTACATCTGCTTTAACATACTAATCTTTCTCCTTTTGCTCTTTCCTCATTCCTATTTCATCCACTCAAATTTTACCCCTCCATCCTCAATCCCCACTTACTCTCCCAATACCCGGCCAATTGTAGATTTTTTATCCCTCCCACACAAAATATTTTTCCCTTCTCCATTTTACTCTTCCAGCACCATCCCATTCTAATCCTCCCCCAACATCAGCTCCCTTCTAGTTCCAGCCTCACCCAGCATCCATTCCCTTCTAGTCCCTGCATCAGCCCATTTCCAGTCCTAGCCATCCATCAGCCCATTTCCAGTCCTAGCAACCCCCCAACCCAATACCAGTCCTAGCCCCCCCATCACCCCACTTACAGTCCTTAACCCCCCATCACCCCATTTTCAGTTTAAGCCCCCCCTATAACCCATTACCAGTCCTAACCCCCCATCAGCCCACTTCCAGTCCTAACCCCATCAACCCATTTCCAGTCAGCCCCCATAGCCCATTGCCAGTCCTACCCCCCCCCATCAGCCCACAGCCCATTACCAGTCCTAACCCCATCATCCCACCTCCAGTTTTAACCCCCCAGCCCATTTCCAGTCCTAGCCCTCCATAGCCCATTACCAGACAACCCCCATCAGCCCACAGCCCATTACCAGTCTTAACCCCCCCAAAGCCCATTACCATTTCTAACCCCCCCCCAACAGCCCATTACCAGTCCTAACCCCATCAGCCCACCTCCAGTCTTAACCCCCCAGCCCATTTCCAGTCCTAGCCCCCCCCCATAGCCCATTACCAGACAGCCCCCATCAGCCCACAGCCCATTACCAGTCTTAACCCCCCCCAAAGCCCATTGCCAGTTCTAAGCCCCCCCCAACAGCCCACAGTCCATTACCAGTCCTAACCCCATCAGCCCACCTCTAGCCTTAACCCCCCCCAGCCCAGCGCAGCCCAGCCCAGCCCATTTCCAGCCCCAGCCCCCCAATAGCCCATTACCAGTCCTACCCCCCCATAGCCCCTTACCAGCCGCATCCCCCCCAATAGCCCATTACCAGTCCAACCCCCCCCATAGCCCCTTACCAGTCCTACCCCCCCCCCCAAAGTAAAATTTAATTAAAAAAAAAACCTGGTGGCTGCCGCCGCGGGGCCCCCTCTGCTGCCCCGGGGGCCCCGTCTACAAGCTGACGCCGTCGGGTCGGGTCGGGTCGGGTCGGGTCGGGTCTCTCTCCCTCCCTCCCTCGCTGCAGGCTGCAGGAGACGCGAAGGGAGAGCGTCTCCTCGCGTCTGTGTTAAGCCCGCAGGGGCTGATGGGAAATCCCATCAGCCCCTGCGGGCTTAACACAGACGCGAGGAGACGCTCTATCTTCGCGTCTCTCGCAGCCTGCAGCGAGGGAGGGAGGGAGAGACCCGACCCGACGCGACCCGACGCGACGGCTTCAGCTTGTAGACGGGGCCCCCGCGGCAGCAGAGGGGGCCCCGCGGCGGCAGCCACCAGGTTTTTTTTTTTAATTGTGTGTGTTTAAAAAAAAATACCTGGTTCTTTTTTTGTGGGCCCCTGCCGGCTGTGGGCCCTACGCCATGGCGTACATGGCGTATGGGTAAATCCGGCCCTGGCCATGGGCAGAAGGCAGCAGTCGCAGCCCAGAGAGGTTAATCCTGTTTGCGGGACATGCTGCTCCTGCAGGCAGGATCTGCTTCTTTGGGCCTCAATTTGTGCTGCTTTCTGTCAGGAGTCATCTCTCTGGGCCACAATAGCAAACATTTTACTCCCAGCTGTGAACCTGGAAGTACCCGCGTTTGCAAAATCGTGCATGTGCAGAGAACTCCAGGGGAGGGGTTCCGCAGGAGAGAGAACAGCCTGAGAAGGGAAAACAACTTCAAATAAATGTAAACTGAAAGACAGAAAAGGGTGAGAAAGACCCGAATCGGGTCAGGAACGGGAATGGAACCTCCTAAAGAGCAAAATGAAAGTAAAAGCAATTAAAACAAAAATCAATAAAAACAGAGTGACAGAAACAGAAAATTACAGAAAAAGTACCAGAACAAGAGCAATGGTGCCCCTCTGACCTTGGCACCCCCCTTCCGCTCTTACCGGGCTTACCATCTAGGGCCTGCCCTGGGGTAGGGTATAGTAAGGAAGTGGCTGTTGTTGGGCAGGGAAGTAAATTATCAAAAGAGCAGAATTGTCACTGTCGGGTAAGGGGAGATGGATGATGCCCCCAAAACACCGGAATGGAAGATAACATGAGAAGAACAAAGTCACCAGTGTTAACCGAAGGATACACTGGCTGGGGTTTAGTTGAGTACACAGCTTGCCCAACATATACATGTGGCCCCAGGATGAACCCCAAGGAGCATGCCCAAGGAGCAGGGGAAGCAGCTGATGTGCTCTTTATTTTGTTGGTGCTCGGTCACATGATGGATCACGATGACGTAGCACAGCCAGAAACAGCAATGCAACTGGGGTCATGTGAGGTCTTGTGATAATGTAGCACAGCCTAGAACAGGAATGTAACTCTAAAGGAAAAGAACAAGAGGTACAATAAAGCAGGAACAAGTACAGTGCACACAGCACTGCATTGTGAAGTGTGCTGGCTGCCATCGCTGAAAATCCCCCCCAAAGTTTTAAATTGTGATCAATATTTCATCAGTAACCAATGAAATTCGAGTCATTTTGTAGAGATCTGATTCATCTTTTCAAACTTTAAATGACATGAGCCTTTCAGCTACCTTTTGAAGTAATTAAAAGGACTGAAGTAACGTATTGGAAAAGAATAAATATATAATATTACAATAGTCAAAATAAGATAGAATTTAAAGATTGTACTACCATTCAGAAGTCCTCGAAAAGTAGATACTATTTCAGTCCTTGAATCATTCTTAGAAAAATGCAATACATATTATTTTTAGAATTTGTGGGTGCCTGGATGAATCAGTATCTACAGTGATCCCTAAGCACTGCACTTCAATAAGCAATGCTTCTAACTTTACAGCTTTCTAACTGTGGTATCAGACAAGTTATTTTACCTCCCCTTTCCTCTGAAGCATGCTCTGACTGTGGGCATTTTGGAAGGGGATTGAATTTATCTTTTTCAAAGAGCTTAAGAAGATATGATGGCAAATTTCAGAGTATGCGCTGGAAAGGTTTGTCTTCAGGGAGGACTTGAGAATGGAAAGATAATGATCTCATGGAGAGAAAAGGAAAGGGAGTTTCAGAGACAAGGGAGAGCAGGGAAAAAGACGAACTGGGAGGTGAGAGTATCCTATAGAGATAAAAGGAGCAGAAAGAAGAGACGGCTACGTTGATCATAAACCAGAAGCAGGTGGGAAGGGCACTCCAAGGTGCTGTTCATAATGCCATACTCTTCAGATGCTTCAAAACTGAATCCTTCCAACCATAAGTAGTCATTTCTATAACAATATTACAAAATAAAAAATAGCTTTAATTTCCTAGTACTACTACTGTTTTCAAGCATAATTTCAAAATCAATTGCATCAGATTGTGCGCTCTCCAGGATTGTAGGTGGGGCAGTCTACTGCTGTCTAGTGCTGAAGTACTGCTGAGTTTTGCAAAGAACCAAATATGTTAAAACATCACTTATCCAGGAACTGGGTCTGTAATGCAGTAGTGTGACACTCTGCTGATTTTATGTATTTAATTTTATTCACATGCTGAGATATGAGATGGAAAAAGAATGTGACATGCTCCAAGATACTGATTGTACCAGCTAGGAAGGTATTCACCTTTAATATTGAATATAAGCAGCAGCCGCCTGCATTAGACAGAAAGACAGTGGGCAAGAGGCTGATAAAACCTTCTCTGTACACCTGCCAAACACTGCAGCATGTTACCAATTCAGAGGAGTAATAAAAACAGGCGCTAAATATGCCAAACAAACAGTTATTAAAGGAGCACCTGTCTGCGCAGGGTGTTGGCAGGCAAGTCAGTGAAAGAAGGAAATAGTACAAAATAAATTTTTATTCCCGGGGCATACAAGATGTTCCAATTATGTGCAATTTGTGAAATGCAAATACAGGCCTGTGATCAACCCATTTAGAAGAATACTGTGTACTCATGTTCCTGGAAATCCATAGAGAGAATGAAACCCCCTCTCCTCCATAATTTCCACAAGGGATGCATGGTCCACTGGCTATCAGCTTTACTGTGCCCTTTTTTAATATAGATATTTTAATTCTTTAATTGCCTGTGTGAAAAAAAATTGCAAAGCTCAACTTGTGTATGCCAGTATTAGGTCCTTAGATACTTACATCTGGGATGTCTTTTCCTCTGACAATCAGATTACACTACGTTAACCAGCCACATACTGCATTTAATAACATAGGAAATGACAGTGGAAAAGATCAACCAGACCTTGTAGTTTGCCCAGTTATTCTGTCTCCACTGATAAAGCTATCTCTCAGCTGCCAGCCACAGATGGTGACCACCTGCAGTCTTTTGTCTTCCTCCTTTGCATTCCACCATCCTGGGTAGAAGAGCATAAGGGAAATGGATTGACTTTCTCACAGTTGAAGGTATCTTCCTATCCCCAGAGGGCTTACAGTCTAAGATTGTACTTTATAGCACCAAAGGTTGCCTTAAGGAGCAAGATAGCCATGGCTAGAACCTTCCTCTGCCCAGGGCAAAAAGAGGATGGGGCCCTTACCTGAAGCTAGAAGAACCCCCAGGTTGGAGGAAAGCCAGTACCCACAGTCCCTTGAAGCAGGAAAAATCCTCTGCATAGAATCAAGGGCAGGAGAATTCCTGTAGTCTGGGAGATCGGGGGACGGGAAGAGGACCTGCAGTTTCCCTGTGAGCACAATCAGTATGTGTTCCCTAGCGTTGCCAACCTTTTGAAAGAGAAAAACCTCTCCACCTGTGGCTAGCCATGCTCCACCCATGCCCACCCCTGTCCACCTCTGCCCTGCCCCTGCCCCCAAAAAATAATTGCAGAGAGGTCAATGTGCAAACTGAACAAGCAAGACTGCTACACATTCTTAAACAGAAATTCCATACTAACAGAATACTGAGCATTGGTTGTACACACACACACACACACACACACACACACACACACACACACACACACTACAGATAGGCCTTCATCAATAAATGAGCACAAAACGAAAAGAGAAATATATAGACAAAAATTAAACTAAAACCTCAGAAAGCCAGACGCTCTATGTAGTGCAACACAAGAGAAATAGAAATGAAATTTTCCTGGTACTGTACAAAATAAAAGTCAGCTGATGCAAGGATTGGCATTAGGAGGGATGCAACCTGACAATTGCCCTGGTCCCACAAGCCAGAGAGGGCCACAGATCTGTCTGAGACTGAAGAAGGCACAGCTTGCTAGTGGGCTTTAGGCAATGCAATGTGTGTCTGAGTCAATGACCACTCCTGGCAACTCATCAGCTTCTGGGTTTTCTTGGCAGTGTGACTGGAAGTAGATTGCCAGGCCTTTCTTCTGAGACAATGGAGAGTTAAGTAATTGTCTCAAGGCTACAACAAGTGTTACTGGGAAATGAACTGGTCTCTTAGTTACCAAGTCAGTGCTCTAACCACTAGGCTACTTCTCTAGTTCCAGCCCTCTCCTAGCATCATCTCCCTTCCAGTCCAAGCACCAACCAGCATGAGCTCCCTTCTAGACCCAGTCCCTACCAACAGCAGCTCCCTTTCAGTCCCTGTCCCTCCCAGCATCATCACTTCTAGTTCCAGCCCCTCCCTTTCAGCATCAGTCCTCCTCCAGTATCATCTCCCTTCCTGTCCACCCCATCCTCCAGCATCAACCCATTTCCAGTTCTATTCCAATGCTAATGTAACCCATGGTGTAAAAAAAAAAAATTAAACAAGTACTGTATTTACCAGGGTTCTGTGGCATCAGCAGAAGAGGGAGAACAGGCAGCATCTGGACCATGCTGGAGAGCCACTGCAGAGTTGTTCTTTTTTTTAAAGAAAATGCAGCTGTGGATTTTCACGGATGTTGTGGCAGGACAGCAGGACAGCTTTGGGCTACAACTGGGGCTGTCAGCAGCCATGGTGGGCCCGGGTCAGCCTTGGGCAGCGACAGGAGAATTTAAAAAGAAAAGTGAAGCTGCATGATGGTGGCTGAGTGGAACCGTGGGGCTGGGCTCAAGCAGCATATGGAGTCATGCAGACATCAGCGAGAGCCACGATCACCATGGCTGTTCCCGTTTAAGGCCCGCAGGACTGCCTGAGTCCAGCCCCATGGCTTCACTTTTCATTTTAAATTCTGCCTCTGCTGTCCTGGGTTGACTCAGACCCACCATGGCCGCTGACAGCCCCGATCGCAGCCTGAAAATGTCCTGCTGCATGCATTAGGCCGGCCCTGGCACTCCCTTGCAACCTATAAATCGGAGTCCCTCGCTCATTATTTTTAATGTTGGCTACACCCCACCGTCCTTTTTCCAAAACTCCTTTATGAACTCTTTTCACGACATTAGTATTTCTTCTTCAAATCCAATGTTGTAAGAAAATTTCAGTGAAAGGACAAATGCATAGCCAGAATAAAAATAACTACTTACCAGTAAATACTTAGCATCATTCAAACAGGCTGTGATAGTCCAAAAAAAATCTGATTCTGGTCATCTCACTTACAACAACATAAATATTCTCCAATACCAGGCATATAGGTGAACTAATATAAAACCCTACAAAAGTCACCGAAGATCTATAAGGCCAAATCTAGCATACCATACCAGCATAAACTTCCAAAACTCATACTACAAGGAGCCTACCCAGAAAAAAGCAGCACTATAAATACTGCAGGGTGCCCTAAAACATTCAGATATGTTAGTGAGAAGAGGAAGGCAAAAGTGGTATTGTCCGACTCAAGGGTGAAGGGGAGGAATATGTAGAAGCTGATGAGGATAAAGCGGAATTGCTTAACAAATATTTCTGTTCTGTGTTCACAGATGAAGAACTAGGAGCAGGACCTCAGAAAACACCCACAAACAGGAACAGAAGTGAGGGGCATCTTGAACAATTTTCAGAAGACTGTATTTGTGAGAAATTAGCTAAACTTAAAGTAGACAAAGCGATGGGACCAGATGGGATACACCCTAGAATACTGAGGGAACTTGGGGACATTCTAGCAGCTCCACTGACTGACCTTTTCAATGCCTTGTTGGAGTCAGGATTGGTGCCAAAGGACTGGAGAGAGGCCCATGTGGTCCCTTTAAACAAAAGCGGAAATAAGGATGTGGTTGAAAACTACAGGCCGGTTAGTTTAACTTCGGTGGTGAGTAAATTATTGGAAGCGCTGCTGAAAGAGAAAATAGTGAGGTTTCTGGAATCCAGTGGATTACAGGATCTGAGGCAGCATGGATTCACCAGAGGCAGGTCTTGTCAGACAAATCTGGGTGACCAGGGAGTTGGACTGAGGGAGAGCCCTAGATGTGATGTATTTGGATTTCAGTAAAGTCTTTGACATCTTTCCTCACAAGCGGTCTTATAAACAAACTGAGCACCCTAGGGATGGACCCTAAAATTACTGCTTGGATTAGAAATTGGTTGAGTGGGAGGCGACAAAGGGAACAGGTAAATGGAGCTCACTCTGAGGAGGAGGTGGTTACCAGTTTATTTATTTATTTGGTTTTTCTATACCGCCCCTTCCAGAGATCAGGGGTGGTTTACAATTAACAGAATGGAAACAGTAACCAGTGGTGTGCCCCAGGGATCTGTCCTTGGTCCGATTCTCTCTAACATCTTTGTTAGTGATATAGTGGAAGGGCTGCCGGGTAAGGTTTGCCTCTTTGTGCATGATATCAAATTTTGCAAGAGCAGACACCCAGAAAGGTATAGATAACATGAGGAGGGATCTAGCTAAGCTTGAAGCATGGTGTAGAATTTGGCGGCTGAGATCTAATGTTAAAAAAAATGCAAGGTCATGCATTTGGGCTGCAGCAATCCAAGGGAGCAATATAGTATAGGGAGTGAAGTACTTTTATCCTCTAAAGAAGAGCGGGACCTAGGTGTGATTGTGTCTTATGATCTTAAAATAGATAAACAGGTTGAAAAGGCAACAGCAAAATCTAGAAGGATGCTTGGGTGCATAGGGAGAGGAATGGCCAGCAGAAAAAAGAGGTGATAGTGCCTCTGTATAAGTCTTTGGTGCGACCTCATTTGGAGTACTGTGTGCAATTCTGGAGACCGCACCTTCAAAAGGATATAAACATGGTTAGTGGTCTTACTTATAAAGTATATGAGGACAGATTTAAAGATCTTAATATGTATTCTTTAGAGGAAAGGCGGGATAGAGGTGATATGATTGAGACGTTTAAATACCTCCATGGTGTAAATGCACAGAAGGAGGGCCTCTTTCAATTGAAAACAAGCTCTGCTACAAGGGGCGTGGGATGAGTTTGAAAGGCGATAGATTCAGGAGTGATATGCAGAAATATTTCTTTACGGAAAAAGTGGTGGATCCGTGGAATAGTCTCCCAGTGGAGGTGGTAGAGATGAAGATAGTATCTGAATTCAAAGAGCATGGGACAAACACAGAGGATCTCTAAAAGAAAAAAAGGGGACCGTTGTTGTGGTTGATATGGAAGGACAGACTAGATAGGCCATGTGATCTTTTTCTGTCGTCATGTTTCTTTGTTTCTATATACCTCTTTGAAAAGCTGAACAATCAAATTACTTAAGTATAGTATAGATCCCTACGTACAAACTCCATGTTAATAGAACACCTGGCCTCAGTCACACAATCAGAACATAGACCCTCACCAAGTACGGAATTAATAACTACAACCTAAAGTAAAAATAAAAATATGTAGACAAAAATTAAACTGAAACCCCAAGAAGCCAGACTCCACATTTGGTGCAATATCAAACAAATAAGAGATGCAGTTCCCCATACTGTGCAAAATATAAAGATAGCACAAAGTCCAATCACTAAATTGAAAATAAAATGCCAATGTAATTGATATAGAATAGGTGTTATATGTTCAATGGTGCGTACATTCATTTGATCTTGCAGCCCCATTTTGAGCAAATTGCAGCCTTCTGAGGGCCTGTTTGGAGGCTCCACGGAGTTGGCAAAATCAATGTGAGGTGTAATAATTGCTTGTATTACAGATCTGTAGTCTTGGGTGTGAATCAAAGGACGGAGCTGTTTTAAAAGTTTAAGTTTATAGTGAATTTTTTTGGCAGTATTCTTTATGTGGGATTCCATACAGAGGGCCTGGTCTAGAATAACCCCTAGATATTTTACTTCACTCTTTATTGAAATGGTAGAGTCTTGGAGCTGAATTTCAGATGGCGGTACGAAACTTTGGTTTCTGGTGACAAATAATGCCTCCGTTTTTGTAAAATTGATTAGTAGGTTATGTTTTTTTAGCCAGAGTGAGATGTCTTTAAAGCAATTTGAGATCCATTGAATCGGAGGGTTTGGTAATTTGAATGGAAAATAAAGCATGATATCATCCGCATAAATATGGCAATTTACACAGTGGTTTTTAAGAATAGAGCAAATAGGCTGCAGATAGATATTAAATAAGAGGGCTGATAGGGCAGACCCCTGGGGGAGGCCTAGATCTTGATGGAAAGGTGAGGAAGTTTATTGATTAATTCTAACTTCTTGTGTTCTATCCTTTTAATATGATTCAAACCATTTATACACTGTTTCAGTTAGCCCAATCTGCCTGAGTCTGGTAAGCATAAGATGGTGAATTACACTATCAAAAGCTGCTTTGATATCACGGAATAGTAGAAAGAAGGCTTGCTTTGAGTCATCAGTTCCACGTAAAATCGCATAAATCAGTACTATAAGAAGTGTTTCCACTCCATGGGAAGGGTGAAATCCACACTGCTGTGCATCGAGTGGGGCAGATGTATCAATGTAGTCTTGAAGTTGTATCTGTACAACTTTTTCAGTTAGTTTTGCCAAGAAAGGAATGCTTGATATGGGTCGGTATGACAAAGGGGAGGTTTTGTCTAGTTTGTTACTTTTTATTATTGGCCGGATTTGAGCAAGTTTAAGTTTTGGTGGCAAGTAACCTTTGTTGAGTGAGAGGTTGATCATAGGAAGGATAAAAGGTAAAAGTTCAGGTAATGAAGCTTTAAGCCAATGTATAGGACACGGATCTAGGTGAGAAGTAGTAGGATTGAGTTTAGCTATAATATTCCTGAGAGCATCTACTGAGTGTTTGCTGAGGATGGGGGGTGGGAGGTGGAATAAGCCCCTAGACTGAACTTTCTTGGTTTTCTTTTGAACAAACTGAACTGTGAGATAGGAGACATAAGCAACCATATTTCTCCTTCCCCTGTGAATCCTTCAGTTTGGGGCAGGCCCACAGCTGGGACTTCACACTGGCTTACTAACATGGCCGGACTTAAACTTTTGGCTCCTTTAGGCACACAATTTAGAAGTGTGCTCTCTGTTAGGGGGAGGGGAAAGGGCAGAATCCCCTCTAGAGGTTGTCTTCCCCATGGCCTCAAAACACTCTTTTTCCTCAGACCAAACTTCTCCCTCCCCCCAGCATCCTGCTTAGTCCATTTTGTCCTCCCCCAGGGCCCCAAATCAATCTTTCCTTGCACCCCTCCCCCACTTACCTTTCATTTTTTTGTTTCAGTGATGTCCATGTCTGCACATGGCCTGGGCTTCCACAGCATAGCCAGGAAGGTAAAACCCTTAATCACTCCTTAGTCACTTCCAGTCTTAACTACTGCAACCTTCTCCTTGCTAGTCTTCCTCAGTGTCAGCTCTTTCCTCTTCAGTCTGTCCAGAACTCTGCTATATGGCTTATCTTCCACCAGCCATGTTACACTCATGTAACCTCTCTTTTTAGAGCAGGGACCATCTTCTTATATGTCTGTACAGTGCTGTGTATACTCTTTAGCACTTAATAAATGTTTATTTATCTTACATTCTCTTATATACCACACTATTCTGCATCAGTGCAGTTTACATTGAACAAACCAAAATTACATTGAACAGGGCATTATAACTTGGAGATAACTATTTTACAGGGAACATGGGCTATGGAGGGTTAAGTGGCTTGCCCAAGACCACAAGGAGCACCTGTGGGACTAGAAACCCCAGTCCTTCCAGCCCAAGGTTGCTGTCCTCTAGTGGGATTTGAACCCCTGACCTTCCAGCCTGAAATACCTTACCCCAACCACTAGGCCACTCCTCCACTCCAATAATAATAGTAATAATAATAATAATGTTTATATTCAGGGACTCTGACTTGTCACCTCTAATTACCGTATTTTTCGCACCATAAGACGCACCCGACCATAAGACGCACCTGGTTTTTAGAGGAGAAAAATAGGAAAAAAATATTCTGAACCAAATAGTGTAATAAAATATTTAATAAAGTATAACAGAATAATATTTGAACCATATAAACTGAACAGCAGTCAACAGTGGCATTAAGAACCATTATCACTGTCATTAACACATAAAGACAAAGGTTTGAGTACTCTAGTCTTCGGAAAACCCCAAGAACTCTTCTTCGCTAGAGTCAGAATTCATGAAGCTCATTTGGTCACAATCACTGACATCACTTTCTTCTTCGCTGTCTTCGTATAAAATACAGTCTTCACTTCCATCTAAGGCAATTAAACTGGGAACCCCAAAAGCCAAACTTAGAATGTACAACACTGTAGAAATAAAACTATAAATTGATTTCCTCTTGTATTAAATAAAGTGCAGACGTTAAAGATGCACATTTCCAAGAGCTGACATATTTCAGTTAATAAATTCAAAATAAAGAGATATTTTTCTACCTTTTGTGCATTTTTTTTTCAGTTGCAATTGTTCCAGCCACTTTCTTCTGGTTTCTTTGTGTCTTCTGCTAACGCTCCATTGTCTGCTGTCCATTTGTCCTTTCTTCTTTCCTAGTTTTTCCCCATTCTCTCTACATCTGCTTTAACATACTAATCATTCTCCTTTTGCTCTTTCCTCATTCCTATTTCATCCACTCAAATTTTACCCCTCCATCCTCAATCCCCACTTACTCTCCCAATACCCGGCCAATTGTAGATTTTTCTTCCCTCCCACACAAAATATACCGTATTTCCCCTCTCCATTTCACTCTCCCAGCCCCATCCCATTCTAATCGTCCCCAACATCAACTCCCTTCTAGCTCCTGCCCCACCCAGCATCCGCTCCCTTCTAGTCCCCGCATCATCAGCCCATTTCCAGTCTTAGCTCCCTCCCCTCACAGCCCATTTCCTTTCCAATCCCCCTCCCCATCAGCCCATTTCCATTCCAAGCCCCCTTCCACTCAGCCCATTTCCATTCCAAGACCCTGTCCCCATCAGCTATTTGCAGTTCAAGCTCCCCCTTCTACTCGGCCCATTTCCAGTAGTAGCCCCCCCCCCCCTCATCAGCCCATTTCCATTCCAAGCCCCCTTCCACTCAGCCCATTTCCATTCCAAAACCCTGTCCCCATCAGCTATTTGCAGTTCAAGCTCCCCCTTCTACTTGGCCCATTTCCAGTCCTAGCACCCCCCCCCAGTCCATTACCAGTTCTAGCCCCACCCATAGCCCATTATCAGTCCTAAGCCCCCAACAGCCCACTTCCAGTCCTAACCCTTCCATCGCCCCATCTTCATTCTTAGCCCCCCCATAACCCCATTTTCAGTCTTAGCCCCCCAATCAGACCACCTGCAGTCCTAACCCCCATCACCCCATTTTCAGTACTATCCCCCCATCACCCCATTTTCAGTCCTAACCCCCCCCCCCCATTACTAGTCCTAACCCCCTCCCCCCATCAGCCCAAGTAAATTTAAAAATGAAAAACAAACCCTGGGCTTCTGCTGCTGCCGCTGCCGCTGCCGTGGCAGCGGCAGAATCAACTGTCCCGCGGCCCCTTCCCATCTGCCCGGCAAAGCATCTTCTGAGCTCCATCAGCGGCAGCTTTCAGGGCCGCGAAGAGAAGAGTGGTTTCCCTCTCGCGGCTCTGTTAGCCTGCCGGGGCTGATGGGAATTCCCATCAGCCCCGGCAGGCTTAACAGAGCCGCGAGAGGGAAATACTACTCTCTTCGCGGCCCTGAAAGCTGCCGCTGATGGAGCTCAGAAGATGCTTTGCCAGGCAGATGGGAAGGGGCCACGGGACAGTTGATTCTGCCGCTGCCACGCAGCGGCAGCAGCAGCAGAAGCCGGGGGGGGGGAGGGATGATGCAGTCCCCAGGGACACGGAAGGTCCCGGGGGACCCGCTGCCGCTCTGCAACTTCTTCTATTCGCACCATAAGACGCAGGCACTTTTCCTCCCACTTTTTGGTGAAGAAAAAGTGCGTCTTATGGTCCGAAAAATATGGTAGTTCCCTAATTCATTGTTTCATACTACCAGCAGCTATAGAAGAAGGGGGTCTTTATTTGCAGTCTTAGTCTGTGCTTCTCTTGTCTGTGGATCACAAAATACAAAACAAATAAAAAATTGAGTCTTAAAACTCAAATTTCAATTTTTATGTTTTATTCAGTTTTAATATACCGCCCTTTGTGGGTCATACAGAGCAGTTTACAAAATAAAATGGCTTACTTAAGTGCTGTATTTCCCTACCTGCCAGGAAAATACGGAGCTGAAAAGTATTAGAAGTATAAAGTCAAATCAAATTATGAACCCATCCAACACAGTTTATAGCAGCTCTCATTAGAGTAGGGTAGCGGAAGTCTCCTGGGCTTAAGCCAGGGCTGTATCTTCCCTTTTCTGGGGACTAAATCTCAGCCCTCACCCTGCCCTGCCCTGCCCCAGCTGCTCATCCTTCCCCATCCTGCAGTGCGAGCACTGATCCAGAGTCCAGGCAGGAAGATCATGAAAAAGCTGTCACCAGTGGCTTCATGCAAAGACAGAATTAAGTATCCCAGAAGTCATACTCTGACTCATCACGTTTTTCCCCAGGGTAAAGTTTTCAGATCAGACTAATACATTTGAGGAGAAGGGAGGGTAATAAAGAAATGCGTGAGAGCAGAGCTCCGGAAGTTTGAAGTGCATGGTGAAAGCCAGGGCCGGCCCGTCCATTGAGCAAGAATGTTTTTTGCACAGGGCCCCGCGCTTCGGGGGGCCCCGCGCAAAGAACATTCTGCTTTTTCTTAATTTAATTTTAAAAAAAAAAAGCTGGCCGCTGCGGCATGGAGTGTCCCGCGGGGCTCCCTCTGCCCAGCGGAACTCTCCCGGCGCGGCTGAGCCCCTCTCTGCTGGCTTGCAGATACGCGAAGGGAGAGAGTCTCCCTCGCATCTTTGTTAAGCCCGCAGGGGCAGATGGGAAATTTCCCATCAGCCCCTGCTTCCCATCAGCCCCTGCGGGCTTAACAGAGACGCGAGGGAGACTCTCTCCCTGCGCGTATCTGCAAGCCGGCAGAGAGGGGCTCAGCCGCGCCGGGAGAGTTCCGCCGGGCCGAGGGAGCCCCGCGGGACACTCCATGCCGCAGCTGCCAGCTTTTTTTTTTTTTTTTAATTGCCATGAGCCGAGGGGGGGCGGGTAGGACTGTCAATGGGCGAGGGCGGGAGGGAGGGGGGTAAGACGGGCAAGGGGGTAGGGAGGGAGGGGGGTTGAGTCTGGCAAGGGGCTCGGGAGGGGGTTAAGACTGGCAGTGGGCTATGGGGGGGGTTAAGACTGGCAGTGGGCTAGGGAGGGGGGGATAAGACGGGCAATGGGCTGGGGAGGGGGGTTAAGACTGGCAGTGGGCTATGGGGGGGTTGAGACTGGCAATGGGCTAGGGAGGAGGGAGGGGGGTTGAGACTGGCAATGGGCTATGGGAGGGAGGGGGTTGAGACTGGCAATGGGCTAGGGAGGGAGGTTAAGACTGGCAATGGGCTGGGGAGGGGGGTTAAGATTGGCAATGGGCTGGGTGGGTTAAGACTGGCAATGGGCTAGGGAGGGGGGTTTAAGACTGGCAATGGGCTGGGGAGGGGGTTAAGATTGGCAATGGGCTGGGTGGGTTAAGACTGGCAATGGGCTAGGGGGGGTTGAGACTGGCAATGGGCTGGGGAGGGGGGGTTAAGACTGGCAATGGGCTGGGAGGGGGGTTAAGATTGGCAATGGGCTGGGGGGGTTAAGACTGGCAATGGGCTGGGGAGGGGGGTTAAGACTGGCAATGGGCTGGGGGGGTTAAGACTGGCCCGGGGCTGGGGAGGGGGGTTAAGACTGGCAATGGGCTATGGGGGGGGTTAAGACTGGCAGTGGGCTAGGGAGGGCGTTAAAACTGGCAATTGGCTAGGGAGGGAGGGAGGGAGGGGGGTTAAGACTGGCAATGGGCTAGGGAGGGAGGGAGGGGGTTAAGACTGGCAATGGGCTGGGGAGGGGGGGTTAAGACTGGCAATGGGCTAGGGAGGGGGTTAAAACTGGCAATGGACTAGGGAGGGAGGGGGTTAAGACTGGCAATGGGCTAGGGAGGGAGGGAGGGAGGGGGTTAAGACTGGCAATGGGCTAGGGAGGGAGGGAGGGAGGGGGGTTGAGACTGGCAATGGGCTAGGGAGGGAGGGAGGGAGGGGGGTTGAGACTGGCAATGGGCTAGGGAGGGAGGGAGGGAGGGGGTTAAGACTGGCAATGGGCTAGGGAGGGAGGGAGGGAGGGGGTTAAGACTGGCAATGGGCTAGGGAGGGAGGGAGGGTGGGGGTTAAGACTGGCAATGGGCTAGGGAGGGAGGGAGGGAGGGGGGTTGAGACTGGCAATGGGCTAGGGAGGGAGGGAGGGGGTTGAGACTGGCAATGGGCTAGGGAGGGAGGGGGGTTGAGACTGGCAATGGGCTATGGGAGGGAGGGGGGTTGAGACTGGCAATGGGCTAGGGAGGGGGGTTAAGACTGGCAATGGGCTGGGGAGGGGGGTTAAGATTGGCAATGGGCTGGGTGGGTTAAGACTGGCAATGGGCTAGGGAGGGGGGTTAAGACTGGCAATGGGCTGGGGAGGGGGGTTAAGATTGGCAATGGGCTGGGTGGGTTAAGACTGGCAATGGGCTGGGGGGGGGGTTGAGACTGGCAATGGGCTAGGGAGGGGGTTAAGACTGGCAATGGGCTAGGGAGGGGGGGTTAAGTGGCAATGGGCTAGGGAGGGAGGGGGGTTAAGACTGGCAATGGGCTGGGGAGGGGGGTTAAGACTGGCAGTGGGCTATGGGGGGGTTAAGACTGGCAATGAGTTATGGGGGGGTTAAGACTGGCAGTGGGCTATGGGGGGTTAAGACTAGCAATGGGCAGTGGGCTGATGAGGGCACGCAATCGGCTATGGGGGGGGGTTAAGACTGGTAAGGGGCTATGGGGGGGTTAAGACTGGTAGTGGGCTGATGGGGGGGTTAGGACTGGTAATGGGTGATGGGGAGGTTAGGACTGGTAATGGGCTATGGGGGGGGGTTAAGACTGGTAGTGGGCTGATGGGGGGGTAGGACTGATAATGGGTTATGGGGGGGCTAGGACAGGAAATGGGCTGATGGGGAGGGGTTAGGACTTGAGGTGGGCTGATGTGGTTAGGACTGGTAATGGGCTGTGGGCTGATGGGGGGGGTTAGGACTGGCAATGGGCTATGGGGGGCTGACTGGAAATGGGCTGATGGGGGGTTAGGACTGGTAATGGGTTATAGGGGGGGCTTAAACTGAAAATGGGGTGATGGGGGTTAGGACTGGAAGTTGATTGACGGGGGGCTAGGACTGGTAATGGGTTGGGGGGTTGCTAGAACTGGAAATGGGCTGAGTGGAAGGGGAGACGTGAACTTCAAATAGCTGATGGGGAGGGGGCTTGGAATGGAAATGGGCTGTGAGGGAAGGGAGCTAGGACTGAAAATGGGCTGATGGAACAGCTAGGATAGGACTGGAAATGGGCTGTTGGGGGGAGCTAAGATTGGAAATGGGCTGTGGTGGGGGCTTGAATTGAAATGGACTCATGGAGGGGCTAGAACTGGAAGTAGGCTCATGGGGGGGCTTGGACTGGAATTGGGCTGAGTGGAGGGGAGCTATGATTTGACATGGGCTGATGGTGGGGCTAGGAAATGACTAGAAATGGGCTGATGGGGGGGCTAGGATTGGAAATGAGCTGATGAAGGGACTTGGACTGGAAATGGATGGTGGAGCTAGGACTGGAAATGGGCTGATGCAGGGACTAGAAGGGAATGGATGCTGGGTGAGACTGGAACTAGAAGGGAGCTGATGTTGGGGGAGGATTAGAATGGGATGGGGCTGGGAGATTAAAATGGAGAGGGGAAAAATATTTTGTGTAGGAGGGATGAAAAATCTACAATTGGCCAGGTATTGGGAGAGTAATTGGGGATTGAGGATGGAGGGGTAAAATTTGTGTGGATGAAATAGGAATGAGGAAAGAGCAAAAGGAGAAAGATTAGTATGTTAAAGCAGATGTAGAGAGAGAGAGAATGGAAAAAAAAACTAGAAGAGAGAAGAAAGGACAAATGGACAGCAGACGATGGAGAGTTAGCAGAAAACATGAAGAAACCAGAAGAAAGTGGCTGGACCAATTGCAACTGAAAAAAAATGCACAAAAGGTAGAAAGATATCTCTTTATTTTGAATTTATTAACTGGAATATGTCAGCTCTGAGAAATGTGCATCATTAACATCTGTGCTTTGTTTGGTACAAGGGGAAATTAATTTATAGTTTTATTTCTACAGTGTTGTTGTACATTCCAAGTTTGGCTTTTGGGGTTCCCAGTTTAATTATTGCCTTCCTGTTTCTAAATTGTGATTCCTTGTTTGGTGATGGTCTATGTTCTGCATGTGTAACTGAGCTGAGGTTTTCTGTTTATGTAATTCCTATTTGACGTTGCCACTTGTTCTCTTTCCCCAGTATTCTCTGAAATGTATTGGTTTAATATTTGCAGTGTTGCCTTTTGATAGGTAGGGTATGGTGCTTTGTGAGTCCTGGTAGTGCTGTTAGGATACGGTGGGTTTGCTATGGGTTCTAAATGGGCAGCGTTTGTAGTAGTTCCTAATGTGCCTGGCGGTTGGCACTGGATTATAGTAATGTAGAAATATATTTTAGTCTTTCTTTATCCATACACTCATTAAGAGACATGTTTACTAAAAGTTAGTGAATGGTAACATTATGCAAATATTTATGCAAATAAGACCACTTATGCAAATGAGGCCCCGCACCGAGTCTCCGCACATGGCCCCGCACCCCCCTTGGGCCGCCCCTGGTGAAAGCCTATTCTCATGTTCTTCTGGGTTCCACATCTCTATGAGAGAGAGAGAGTGTGTATAGTGGCACAGCATTGCTAGGAGAGGTTCTGCCTGCCCCTGGGGAGCCGATCCCCAGCTCAGATAGAAAACTTCCTACTTCTTCCAGGAGAGGATGGTAATCCGAACAAACAGCAAGGTAGAGCCGGGACTTCCTCATATAGGAATTAACTTCACAAAATGATAATCATCTCCCCATGCATGCAGGGAAACAGTCTGCTTCATACTGTGGGGTGCTCAAGCACACAAAGAGATGGCACTGGGCAGCCTGTGATGCAACCTGTAAAGAATGAATCTGTAATGCAAATATATTCAGTGCACTCAGGGGCGGCCCAAAGGGGGTGCGGGGCCATGTGCGGAGACTCAGTGCGGGGCCTCATTTGCATAAGTGGCCTTATTTGCATAAATATTTGCATAACAGTACCATACACTAACCTTTAGTAAACATGTCTCTTAATGAGTGTATGGATAAAGAAAGACTAAAAGATTTCTACATTACTATAATCCAGTGCCAACCGCCAGGCACATAAGGAACTACTACAAACGCTGCCCATTTAGAACCCATAGCAAACCCGCCGTATCCTGACAGCATTACCAGGACTCACAAAGCACCCATACCCTACCTATCAAAAGGCAACACTGCAAATATTAAACCAATACATTTCAGAGAATACTGGGGAAAGAGAACAAGTGGCAATGTCAAATAGGAATTACATAAATAGAATACCTCAGCTCAGTTACACATGCAGAACATAGACCATCACCAAACAAGGAATCACAATTTAGAAACAGGAAGGCAATAATTAAACTGGGAACCCCAAAAGCCAAACTTGGAATGTACAACAACACTGTAGAAATACAACTATAAATTAATTTCCTCTTGTACCAAACAAAGCGCAGACGTTAATAATGCACATTTCCCAGAGCTTTCATATTCCAGCTAATAAATTCAAAATAAAGAGATATCTTACTACCTTTTGTGCATTTTTTTCAGTTGCAATTGCTCCAGCCACTTTCTTCTGGTTTCTTCATGTTTTCTGCTAACTGTCCATCGTCTGCTGTCCATTTGTTCTTTCTTCTCTCTTCTAGTTTTTTTTTTCCATTCTCTCTCTCTACATCTGCTTTGACATACTAATCTTTCTCCATTTGCTCTTTCCTCATTCCTATTTCATCCACACAAATTTTACCCCTCCATCCTCAATCCCCACTTACTCTCCCAATACCCGGCCAATTGTAGCTTTTTCATCCCTCCCACACACAAAATATTTTTCCCCTCTCCATTTTACTCTCCCAGCCCCATCCCATTCTAATCTTCCCCCAACATCAGCTCCCTTCTAGTTCCAGTCTCACCCAGCATCCATTCCCTTCTAGTCTCTGCATCAGCCCATTTCCAGTCCTAGCTCCCCCACCCATTTTCAGTCTGAGTCCCTTCATCAGCTCATTTCCAATCCTAGCCCCCATCAGCCCATTTCTAGTCATTTCCTAGCCCCACCATCAGCCCATGTCAAATCCTAGCTCCCCTCCACTCAGCCCAATTCCAGTCCAAGCCCCCCATGAGCCTACTTCCAGTTCTAGCCCCTCCATGAGTCCATTTCAATTCAAGCCCCCACCACAGCCCATTTCCAATCTTAGCTCCCCCAACAGCCCATTTCCAGTCCTATCCTAGCTGCTCCATCAGCCCATTTTCAGTCCTAGCTCCCTTCCCTCACAGCCCATTTCCATTCCAAGCTCCCTCCCCATCAGTTATTTGCAGTTCAAGCCTCCCCTTCCACGCAGCCCATTTCCAGTCATAGCAACCCCCCAACCCATTACCAGTCCTAGCCCCCCCATCAACCCACTTCCAGTCCTAACCCATCACCTCATTTTCAGTTTAAGCCCCCCCTATAACCCATTACCAGTCCTAACCCCCCATCAGCCCACTTCCAGTCTTAACCCCATCAGCCCATTTCCAGTCAGCCCCCATAGCTCATTGCTAGTCCTAACCCCCCCCCATCAGCCCACAGCCCATTACCAGTCCTAACCACATCAGCCCTCCTCAAGTCCTAACCCCTCCCCATCAGCCCATTTCCTGTCCTAGCCCCCCATAGCCCATTATCAGTCCTAACCCCCCCATAGCCCATTAGCAGTCCTAACTCCCCATCACCTCATTTCCAGACAGCCCCCATCAGCCCACAGCCCATTACCAGTCTTAACCCCCCAACAGCCCACAACCCATTACCAGTCCTAACCCCTCCCCATCAGCCCATTTCCTGTCCTAGCCCCCCCATAGCCCACTCTCAGTCCTAACCCCCCACCCCCCCCCCCCATTGCCCATTACCAGTCCTAACCCCCCATCGCCCCATTTCCAGATAGCCCCCATAAGCCCACCGCCCATTGCCAGTCTTAACCCCCCCCCCCCCGCCCATTACCAGTCCTAACCCCCCCCCCCCCATCGGCTTATGGCAAAATTTAAAAAAAAAAAAAAGCTGGCTCTGGCTGCTGCCGCAAGTGTCCCGCGGGGCCTCCTCTGCTCGCTGAGCCACTCTGCAAGGGCTTTCAGATTCGCGAAGGGAGAATGTCTCCCTCGCGTCTCTGTTAAGCCCGCAGGGGCTAATGGGAAATTTCCCATCTGCCCCTTTAGACGCGAGGGGCTGATGGGAAATTTCCCATTAGCCCCTGCGGGCTTAACAGAGTCGCGAGGGAGACACTCTCCCTTCGCGAATCTGAAAGCCCTTGCAGAGGGGCTCAGCGAGCAGAAGAGGCCCCGCGGGACACTTCATTCTGCCGCTGCTGCGGTGGCAGCGGCAGCAGCCAGAGCCAGCTTTTTTTTTTAAATGTAATTTAAAAAAAAAGCAGAATGTTCTTTGCGCGGGGCCCCCTGAAATGCGGGGCCCTGTGCAAAAAACATTCTTGCTCAATGGACAGGCCGGCCCTGAGTGCACTCACCCAGCTTTGTCGCTGCCTACACACATACAAGCAGCAGGCAGAAGCCGGGACCCTCTGGACCCCAGGCAGGTAATAAATCCTAACCAAAGGTGGACATGACTCCACCAGGAAACCCAAAATATCAGTAAGATAACTTCTAAACATTTCTTTTGTGGAAATATTTGGAGAACAGAGGAAATTGATTAAACATAAATTAGTTAATCTACTGTTGTCCAGTTGCTCTAAAAGAGCCTTCATCATATTAGCATCCTTAATAAATGCATCTGAACAAAAGTCCAAATGATCAGTTTGTTGAATCAACTCTTCAACAGAGGTTTTAAACATTCCAATAATTTCAGAGTTTTTAGTAGAAACCTCAGAAGTATGCTGTACCTGTACTTGCAACTCCTTCACTTGTGGAATAAGGGCCTATCCAAGCTGCTTAATAGCAGTCCAAATGGACTCCAATGTGAATTGTTCCAGAATATGGAGTGCGAATGAAAAATCAGTAGGACTCTTAAGCGTCCATAGCTTCAACTGCACCAGCAAAGACCATTGGAGGGGAAACAGTGACTGTTCCTGTCACCACAGGGGAATTTATACTCCCAGAAGACAGTCCAGGCGAAGAAGGTCGCCGCGAGGTTGCATGATATTAAAAAAAACTGTTAAATAAAGGATTATATCATAAGAGGGACTGTAAAAAATTGCTTGTTTGAGAACATGGGAGAGGGGCATGGGTATGACTGGAGGATAAGGACAGGGAAAGGGTCTGTATGGGGATAGTTAAGACTTATCTCTGTAACTAAGCAAGAAAATGTCTATAAAGAGTTAGTGAGGTGGTAGTCCTCCCTGGAAAGGTTGCACAAAATGTTTCCTAATGTATCAGATTGATGTTGGAGAGGGTGCGGAACTCTGGGTACAATGCTACATATATGGTGGACTTGTCTTATACTGGTTTACTGTGAGCAACTCCGGGAAAAGATTCATAACATTGTTGGGTTGGATATGGGCATGCATCCACAATTCTATTTGTTGCTGAGAAGGAGTCCAGCAGAAGTGGAAAAGCCGATAAGGGCCTGTGAGACTGTGGCGGGCTGTGTATAGCGCCAGACTGGAAGAAGCCAGTACAATGGTGGATGGAGACAGCAGATGAGGAGAGTGGTTCTGATGGAGTGTTTGACTGCCTTCCAACAAAGTTGTGGTGATCAGTTTGAGAATTGTTGGATGCATTATTGTACAATTTGTGGAAAGGCTAATACTTACTTTTTTTTGGTGGGGGGGGGGGGAGGGGGGGAATACATGCTGTAATGGCTGTTTTTGTTTGATACCCACAGGGTTGAGCAGGCTTCTGCTGTATGAAAAATTGGTGATAAAAAGAAAAATTGCAGGAGGACCTTAACAAATTGGGAGACTGGGCATCAAAATGGCTGATGAAATTTAATGTGGACAAGTGCAAACTATAGCTACACAATGGAAGGTTGCACATAACCGCCCAGGAAAAGGATGTAGGCATCATTGTGGATAACATGTTGAAATGCTCTGCTCAGTGTGCAGTTAATAGAATACAAGAAATTATAAGGAAAGGCATCCAGAATAAACAAAGGATTTCATAATGCAGGGCTCAACAAATCCCAAGCTCCATGTTGTCATAGCACCTATAAAATGCAATATGGCACTCAGGATTTCATACTCTCCAAATATTTTTTTGGAGCAAGCGAAGAAAACATACTTGCTACTCTTCCACTGCGATCCAGTTCTTTGCTAGTTTGAATCGCACAATGGAGGACATTCAGGCTGAAACTTCAAGACCTGTCCAAACATCCTCCACTGTGCAGTTCAAATTTGCAGAGAGCTGGATCACGGTGGAGCAGTAACAAGCACACTTTCTTCAGCAGCTGCAAATGCAAAGGCCATTGGTGGCAGCCTATGAAGCCCATTCAAGAGAGAGAGACAGACTGGGTGAAGGCTGGAAAGGGGACAAGTTCATACTGATATGTGAAGCAAAGAGGCAATTGTTTCTTTGCTTCACCAAACAAGTGGCTGTCACACAGCTGATAGCATGCTTAGGGAAAGAACATTGCTGGCTTTTGACAGTGATGTTCAGAGGCACCTTAAGAGACTTACTAACTTTTTTTGCTGAGATAAGAATAGGGAAAGAATCTTAGTAAATCAATTTCTAAAAGAGCTGTGACTTATCTTGGAGGGGATTCGCTCTCCCCACTCAAATTTCACTGAGGACAGTGTTGATAGTGGTCACAGGTGCTGGCTTCTATGTTTTGGGCTGGCTCCTAGATTCTACAAGAATTTGTGGAGGCCTGTCATAATGCCTCTGTATTGTTCCTTGGTGTGACTGCATCTTAAGTATTACATACAGTTCTGTTCACCACATCGAAAAAAAAGATATAATAGAATCAGAAAAGATTCAGAGAAGAGTGATCAAAATGATAAAGAGGATGGAAGGATAGTACGTCTACTACTACTACTGATCATTTGTGCAGGGCTACAAGGCATATGCAGCGCTGTACAGACACATGTAAAAGATGGTTCCTGCTCATTAGAGCTTACAATCTAGTCAGAAGAGACAACACAACAGCTGGGGACAAGAATATGTCTAGATGAATGTAAGGAAACACATAGTTGGAGAGCAGGAGACAACGTGGATCAGGATCCAAAAGCAGTCTCGAAGAAGTGAGCTTTCAGCTTAGATTTGAAAAAAGCCAGTGATGAAACCTGATGTACAGACTCAGGTAGTTCGTTCCAGGCATAAGGAGCAAAAAGGTGGAAGAATCAAAGTCTGTAACTGGCAGTAGAAGAGACGAGCACAGATAGAAGTGATCTGCCAGAAGAATGCTATTCCTGAGGAGGGTGTAGGAAGAGATAAAAGAGAAAAGAGAATATTCATCCAATTTTTTGTTATAATCTCCAATAAGTCTATCAAAATGTCTGTCTTCAGACCTAAGAGATTCCATTTTTTCTCTGCTTCGGTTTTGATCTTTTCCGCCTTTTTCTTCGCAGTTTCAGCCAAGAGAACCATGAGGTCAAGGAGCAAGAAACGTATCAGAAGTGAATCAGAAGAACTTTTCACATCCTCTGTCTCTACTCCACTACCCATTTCTCCCGGCACATCACAAGATTTTTTGTTCGAGAATCTTTGGGAAAAGGAATCAGCACGGTGCCCCCCCCCCCCCCCCCACCAAGAAATCCTTTCCTCAAAATTTAGAGTTCAGAGGGAGAGGAAGAGGCAGAGGCAAGACATATCGGCCCTTCCAAAACCGCTCCCATGATCCGTATTAGCTTGTGGTTCTGATATCACACACCTAAGCCAATCCTCACAATTTGATCTCCCTGTTCATAATTTATCTTCAATTGACATTACAAAATCTGAAATTGATCTTTTACAGAAAGGTCTTTCCTTTGCTACAACTGCTCGATACTATGCTTTTCAAACTAGGATTGACCTTCATAAATTGTCCCGTAAACTACAGATTAAGAAGTTTTCTTCAGACAAACCTAGTGAATCCACAGATCCATCAGTACTACGTAATAAGTCTCATTGGTATCCACCTGGACCAACAGATCCTGCCATACAATCTTTTAAGGATTGCGTTCTACGAGATGTGCAACTAGTAGGGAACAAATCTAGATGTAGATATAATAATCTCTCACGCGACAAAAGATTAGCGTTACATACCCTCAGTAAATGGTCAGACATTATTATCAAACCCGCAGACAAAGGCAGTGGTATTGTGATTTTAGATCACTCTTATTATATACATGAGCTTTCAAGCCAGCTTAATGATAAAAATTTCTACCATGTTTTACCATGTAACCCCACATCAGCTATAAAACAAGATATTGATTCATTATTGCTTTATGGGTATAATGCAGTCTTTTTGACACAACGTGAATACTCATTTCTACAAGTTTCACATCCCGTCATTCCAACTATATATACTATCCCTAAAATTCATAAATCACTTTCCTCTCCTCCTGGTAGACCTATAGCTTCTGGCATAGGGTCTGTTCCTGAGCCTCTTTCCCAATTCATTGATGTTTTTTACGACCTTTTGTACCTCACATTGCCACATACAATAGAGATTCAGCAGACGTCATTACATTTTTAGACGGCTTTAGTGGAAATCTTTCAGATGTCATTTTGGTGTCACTTGACATAGAATCACTCTATACCAATATCCCACAAGAAGGTGCTCTCGCTGTTATCACCAAATATTTGAACCAGCATAGCTCGCCTATTCGCATATCTATTTTCTGCGGAAAGCCACCTTCTCTTGTTTCCTTGGTTTTCTTTTTAAAGATAACCATGGCCTACACCCAATGGGACAACATCTTCAGTTATTCAGAAGATCATCTCAATCATCTCCTACAAGAGCCACCTTTAATTGAAGATGAACCTGAAGACGGCGGTTTTGCTGACCGGTGGATAGACATGATCCGCACCAGAAAGGCAAATTGCATTATGCAAGTTTATTACAATATTGTAGGTTTAAAAGGATCCCGAGAGGTCTGAGAATGACTAGAGAACCCAATATGTTTTGGGACGATAAATCCTTTATTGATAGATGGTGTGCCATCCTCAACAAATGTTCTCTTGACCTCATGGTTCTCTTGGCTGAAACTGTGAAGAAAAAAACAGAAAAGATCAAAACCGAAGCAGAGAAAAAATGGAATCTCTTAGGTCTGAAGACAGAAATTTTGATAGACTTATTGGAGATTATAACAAAAAATTAGATGAATATCGTAAAGAAGTTAAGAAAGGAAAATTGGTTCTTCAATCAAGTTGGTTTGATTATTCATCATCTGGTTGGCCGTGGTTTCTGCCCTCCACTGTACTTTTAATTTATTTTCTGCAGAAGGCCACCTTCTCTTGTTTCCTTGGTTTTCTTTTTGAAGATAACCATAGCTTACACCCAATGGGACAATATCTTCAGTTATTCAGAAGATCATCTCAATCATCTCCTACAAGAGCCACCTTTAGTTGAAGATGAACCTGAAGATGTCAGTTTTGCTGATCGGTGGATAGACATGATCCACACCAGAAAGGCGGCTATAAGATATGAATTACATTATGCAAGTTTATTACAATATTGTAGGGTTAAAAGGATCCCGAGAAGTCTGAGAATGACTAGAGAAGCCAATATGTTTCGGGATGATAAATCCTTTATTGATAGATGGTGTGCCATCCTCAACAAATGTTCTCTTGACCTCATGGCTCTCTTGGCTGAAACTGCGAAGAAAAAGGCGGAAAAGATCAAAATCGAAGCAGAGAAAAAAATTGAATCTCTTAGGTCTGAAGACAGACATTGTGATAGACTTATTGGAGATTATAACAAAAAATTGGATGAATATTGAAAAGAAGTTAAGAAAGGCAAATTGGGTCTTCAATAAAGTTGGTTTGATTATTCATCGTCTGGTTGGCTGTGGTTTCTGCCCTCCGCTGTACTTTTAATTTATTTTCTGTGGAAGGCCACCTTCTCTTGTTTCCTTGGTTTTCTTTTTGAAGATAACCATGGCCTGCACCCAGTGGGACAACATCTTCAGTTATTCAGAAGATCATCTCAATCATCTCCTACAAGAGCCACCTTTAGTTAAAGATGAACCTGGATGACCATGGTTTATGCCCTCCGCTGTACTTTTAATTAATAATAGCTTCCATAAGTGAACCACATGGTGGATGTTTTTTTAAGGTTAAGGTGAAACAATTTGTGGCTAACCAGTCAGCAACCGAGGAGAGGCAAATGTTGAGGGAAGAGAGCTCTGGCTGTAGTGGATTGATGTGGTACAGAAGAAGAATGTCATCAGTGTAGTTAGAAGCAGAAATTCCAGCTTGTTGAACAAGGAGGGCGAGTGGTGCAAGAAAGATGTTGAACAAAAGAGATGCCAGAACAGAGCCCTGGGGAACATCACAAAGAAGGTGAAAGGAGTCAGAAGAGGCGGAATTGAAGGTTACTGTGCAGGAGCGGGAAATAAGGAAAGAGTGAAACCACTGAAACACAGTGCTCCAAAGGCCCGCGTCACGTAGGCGAGAGAGTAAGATTGAGTGGTCATCAAGAACGAAAGCTGCTGAGATGTCAAGGGAGATGGTCACGGAGATATCACCATGATCATGTGAGATTTAAAGTTCATTAAGAAAAGCAAGTAGAATAGTCTTGACATTGTGACCAGAGGGAAAGCTGGACTGATGAGGGTGAAGTAAGTGAGTGGAATCCAGGTGGTGCGAGAGTCGGGAAAATATGGCTTTTTCGAGAATCTTAGAGAAAAAAGGGAGATTGGATACCGGACAATAATGAGCTGCGTTGAGGAAGTCGAGGGATAGCTTTTTCAGGATGGGGCGGACTAGAGCATGTTTCCACAGGTTGGGAAAGGAACCCAAGGAAAGACTAGTATTTATCATAGTGAGGATGAAGAGAAGGAAAGCGAGGGAAAGTTTGAGGAGCCAGGAGGAGGGAATAAGATCGAGGGTACAAATTGTCTTATGCGAGGAGGAGACAGATTTGATGAGTTCTGTGGTAGTGAGTGGATGGAAAGATGCCCAAATGTGGGAAAGTGGAGAAGAGGGGGGAAGAGGACGGAGGAGGAGAGGGCAGTGGAGGTGGACAAGATGACAGCGAAACTCAAAGATCAGTGATTTTGGTGGCGAAGAAGGAGGCCAGCTGAAAAAGGCTGGGAATGGAGGGAGAGGACAATGGGAGGGATTGGGACTGGAGTGCCGTGAGAGATCTGAGAACCAAATAAAGTTGGTGGGTATGGTTAGGGGCCGAGGATATAGCTGTGGAGAAATACACCTTGAACTTGAGCACGGTAATAGGAGTGATGTTCCTTAAAGAGATGCAGTGCATGGAGGAAGGGGGACTTTCTCCAAAGACGCTCAGCAAATCGGAGCTGGGAGCATAAAAGGCGGAGGCTGGAGTGATGCCAAGACTGCGAGGGACGATGGCGCACAGGCGGGGATCGCAGGGGAGCTAGTTGATCAAGAGCAGAGGAGAGGTTGACATTCCAATGTGCAACCTGCGAGTCTAGAGAAAGTGAGGAAAAATCTGCAGGGATAAGTTGCTCAGCAGCTGGAAAAAGCTGGAGGGTAAGAGGGGTAATGCGGCGAGAGCGACAAGAGGAAGCCTGAGGGGGGTTAGCGAGGGAACAGGAGGTGATGGCATTCCCAGATGGCGAGAGTGGTAAGAGGAAAAGTAAGCAGGTATGGTCAGTCCATGGTAGGGGCCTGGAGCACAGATTCTTAGGTGAGAATGAGGAACTTGCAGGGGTGATCACCAGATCAAGATTGTGACCTGCAGCATGTGGGTATGGTTACATGTTGATGGAGGGCCAGATCCTGAATAAAGGCTATGAAGGACTGCTCTCTAGAGGAGGAGGGGGCCTCAAAGTGGACATTGAAATCCCCTAAGATTACGAGGTGAGGATACTGGAGAGAGATGTCAGAAATGGTTAGAAGAAGAGAGTCCCAAAGATAAGGCTGGAGGGACGGTGGGTAATAAACAATGAGGAAATAGATTGCTGGGGAGAACTGCAGGCACAAGATGCCTTAGGGTAATGTAACGCAGGGGAAAAGACCTGAACAAATGGGAGGGAGGAGTGGTGGAGGGCAGCCACGCTCCCACCAGTGAGACCTTTACGAGGAACAGAGATGGCAGAGTAGTTTGGAGGGAGGCAGTGAGCAAGGAGTGGTTCCTCACCATCCCTGAGCCATGTTTCTGAGAGAAGAAGGAGATCTAGAGACTCCTGGGAGATCAGGTCCTGAAGCAAGAGGGTCTTTTCCCGGAGAGAACGACAATTCACTAATTCCAACTTGATGGAATGGGGTGTGGGAAAATGGGGGCAAGGGGAGGGGGCAGATGGTCAGTGGAAAGACAAGAGATGAGATTCGCAGGATTGTGTGACATAGGAATGTGGGCAGTAGGGTGAGGACGGTTGCCCCAAAGAACAGGGATGGTGGCCATCAGAAAGCAACTAGAAAGGGTCTTTATCTTTATTGCCAATTAATATACCGCCCTAGGCAGAAAGGCATCAGAGCGGTTTACAAAAATCTAAATTAAAAATAAGGAAAAGGAAAAGAACGCAAATCACATAAAGGACAAGATAAAAAAGAAAGAGAATGAAGAAGAGAGCAATGGGCCGATGGGGAGGAGAAGAGAAGAACTTAGACTAAGGTGTGGGAGTGGGCCACCATGTCCAGTGAACAGGGATAGGAGCATGGTCCACAGGGCTGAGAGTGGAGAGTCAGAGGAGAACTCCCCAACTGCAATAGGAAGGGGGCAAAGGAAGAGGCTGAGAGTTAAGAGGAGGAGGACAAGGAACAGAGAGGGTCGAAATAGCTGAGGGGAAGCAGGAGGTATACTGCGGGTATACAGTGGTCGTGCTGAACCTCAGGGCTGGACCCCACTTGCCGTCCCCGCCTAAGGGCCATGCCAAAGGGCCCTCTGGCGAGGCCCTTAGGTAAGGGCGTGCCCAGCCACACCTGTGCTTTAAAGAATGCAGGTGGATTTCCTTGTCTCTGATGTAGATATCTACTTTATAGGTTATGATTAACCCTTCGACAACATTCTACATTCTCATTAGATGTTTCCATACTAACAGACTGGTAATAAAGGCTTTTTTCTCTGGATATGTATTTTTACGGATACAATAGGCAATGTTTGTTTATGGGGTTTTTTTGTGGGATACTTTATAAGATGCTTTTGTTGTAAGTGTGTCTCCATATTTATATGCGTTTTTAAACATGCTTTTTTATAGATCCTTGATGCAGGCCTGAGTGCCAAAACTTGGCCAAGTCAGATCACCAAATAAAACTACTTGTGTGAAGATTAATTTGTTGTGGCTATGGCTTTCCTCCGCTTTATGTTTGGCAAATTCCACAGGTAGCCAAGAATCACTGCTCCCTCCTTGTCTGCACCTGTTGCTAGGTTCCATAAAACAGATCACTTAAAACGAGAAAGAGAATAAGCAATCCTATTCACAACCAGTGACATGCTTGGTGCTAGCAAAAATGTTCAGCTGTAGGAAACAAACATCACAAATTTTTGTAACAATGATGTGACCATCAGGCATTTCACTGCCTGTCGGTTAATCACTTCCATCACCCTTTGGTTGTCGCATCAATACATAATATTTCTGTCTCGGAGCTGGACCTGGCCATGATGTATTTTGTTATCCTCAAGGAGACCCATGCCGGTATGTTGCACACCCTTACAAGAAAGACCAAACCTGATTTCCACAGCTTCATCAGAAAACATCTCTAAATCTCTGTTCATGATGGACTCAGACTGCTATACCATCATGCCATTGACATTGCACACAAAGGATTCCCATAATCTCAGGTCCTCTCGAACTACTGATGTCACCCATATGAAGTGATGCGCTTTTTTTAATATTCCGGACATAGACACAGACAGCCATGCAATGAAGGACCGACCCATAGGCAAAGTTCAAGCGCCTAACAAAGGACTGCACTGTATGCAATATAACCTTGGCTTTCCTTACCATTTCTACCAGCAATTTTCTCCTCTGGTAACTTGGATGTCATGAGTCACCATATGCAATTGAATACTCAAAAGGTAAGCATCTTGACTGTCCCTTCAGACTTCTTCTAGACCAATAGAATCCCAAATCACCTGACCACTTACAGAAATTCCTTGTCTCAAAGAACTTGCACTATCAAAGTATGCATACAGCATGTGCACAGCACGCTTGTTAAGAAAGCGTAGTTACTCACCTGTAACAGGTGTTCTCCAGGGACAGCAGGAATCAGTCCTCACATATGGGTGACATTGGCGCTGACGGAGCCCTCATGCGGAGCAATTCCCCAGCTTTCAAAGAAAGCCTTTGGGATTGCATCGCACATGTGCGGTCCCCTTCCCGCCCAAGAGTGCCACCTTGTTCAGTCAGCTGACATGGCTAAAAAAGACGGCAAAAATGAGAAAAAATTAATCAAAGGACTGCAACTCCAGGGGAGGAGGGAGGGTCGTGAGAACTGATTCCTGCTGTCCCTGGAGAACACCTGTTACAGGTGAGTAACTACGCTTTCTCCAGGAACAAGCAGGAAGTCAGTCCTCACATATGGGACTCCCTAGCTATAGGCAACCGAGAACCCATAGCTGAAAATGGCTCCCTCTAGAAGAGCCACAGCAGCAGTGATAGGATTTTTCTCCGAGAACACAACCCCCACGGTAGCCTGACATCAAAGGGTCGGAGGGTAGGAGTTGACTAAACCTCGAATAGGTTACGGAGTCCTGCCTGACCGAAAACACTGTCCCACCGAGACTCTCTCTCCAGGCAGTAGTGTGCCGCAAAAGTCTGTCTTGAAGACCAAGTTGCGGTCCGGCAGATGTCTGCCAACGGAACAGAACGGTGGTTAGCCATTGATGCGGCCTTAGCCCTGACAGAGTGGGCCGTGATTCGGCCCTGCAGCTGGAGGTCAGATGCCCTATATGCCCAGGCTATGCAGTCTGCTACCCAGGTGGATAACGTGCGCTTGGAGACAGGTAGACCCAGTTTACTAGGGTCATAAGAGATGAAGAGCTGGGAAGCTCTCCGATGTCCCCGCATACGCTCCAGATAAAAGGCGAGCACCCTCTTACAGTCCAGGGTATGCAGAACCGCTTCTGCCCTGCTGGTATGTGGCCTGGGGAAGAAGGTTGGAAGAACCACCTCTTGGTTAAGGTGAAACGAGGAAACCACTTTTGGGAGGAACTTGGGGTGAGTACGTAGGACCACTCTGTTTTTGTAAAACCGTGTATACGGTCTATCCGATACTAAAGCTTGCAGCTCGCTCACACGTCGAGCAGATGTGAGCACCACCAGAAAGAGTGCTTTCCAGGAAAGGAAGCGAAGAGGACAGGTGGACATTGGTTCAAAAGGTGGGCAAGTAAGCCGCTGCAAGACCACATTTAAGTCCCACTCTGTAGCCGGTGGGCGAATTGCGGCTTCAAGAGGAGGAGGCCTCTGAGGAATTCGGATACCAAAGGGTGAGCTGAAAGAGGTTGCCCGTCCACTGGAGAGTGGTGAGCTGATAGCGCACTCAGGTGGACCCTGACAGAGTTAGACTTGAGGCCTAACTCCGAGAGGTGGAGCAAATACTGCAATACCCGAGGTACTTGACAAGTGAACGTGTTCTCCTTATTCTGAGCACACCACCCTTCAAATCTACGCCATTTGAACGCGTAGGATTTTCTAGTGGATTGCCTCCTAGAGGCCAGCAACACCTCTTCAACCTCATTAGGAAGGAGCAAGTACTACCCTCTCAGCAGCCAGGCCATTTAGTTGAGGGATCTGAGATTGGGGTGTAGCAAGGAACCCTGTTCCTGGGTCAAGAGGTCGGACTGCACCCCCAGTGGGAGAGGAGTTTCGACAGCCAGTTGAAGGAGAAGAGGGAACCAAGGCTGTCTGGGCCACCTGGGTGCTACCAGGATGACCGAGGCCTTGTTCCGAAGAATCTTGAACAGAGTGCATGCCACCAGGGGTGTGGGTGGGAACGCATAGAGAAGGCCCTGCGCCCTTGAGATCAGGAAAGCATCCACCGCCATGCTCAGCGGATGTGGCTGTGGCTGCCTCGAGCAGAACTGGGGCAACTGATGGTTTTGCGGACTAGCAAAGAGATCCATGGATGGGAGACCCCAACAGTTGAAGATCCTCTGGGCTACATGCCGGTTCAGTTGCCATTCGTGAGGCTGAAGAATCCTGCTCAACTTGTCGGCCCTGAGATTCTCCTGACCGGGCAGATAAACTGCCCTTAGGGACATGTGATGTGCCACTGCAAAAGAGCAGAGGTCCAGAGTTTCCATGACAGGATGCGAGATCCCGTGCACCCCTGTTTGTTGATGTAGAAAATCGCTACATGATTGTCTGTCTGTATCAGCACCGACTGATGTGCAAGAAGATGACAGAAGGCTTGAAGAGCTAGGTGGATGGCTCGAAGCTCTAGAAGATTGATCTGAAGTGCGGCCTCTCGCGAGGACCACAGACCCTGAGTGCATGAACCCTGGCAATGGGCACCCCAGCCCAGCAAGGAGGCATCTGTCGTCAGCACTCTGGTGTGAGAGGGAGGTTGGAATGGTACTCCCTGAAGCAAGTTGGGGGTGAAGCCACCATTGCAAGGCCGTCACCAGTAGCTTGGAAATCGCTACTCTGTCTCTGAGGCGGCCAGTGGCTTGTGTCCACTGGTCTATGACGCTCCATTGAGCTGTGCACATGTGGAATCAAGCATATGGAGTCACATGCACTGTGGAGGCCATGTGGCCCAGGAGGCGGAGGAAGACCCTTGTGAAGACTTGAGGACAGTGCTGGACCTGCTGGACCAAGTCCAGCAACCGCCTTGACCTATCCAGCAGTAGGTAAGCCCTTGCCTGAAGTGTGTCCAGTCTTGCCCCTATGAACTCCAAGTTCTGAGTGGGGAGTAAAGTGGACTTTTCGTGATTTATCACAAACCCTAGGTGCTGGAACAGGGTGACTGTGCGAGCAGTGGCCTGCTGCGCCTCCTGTGCCGATTGGCCCCTGATGGGCCAGTCGTCCAGGTATGGGAAGACAAAGATTCCCTGGCTTCTGAGGAAGGCTGCCACCACCGCTAGGCATTTGGTAAATACTCTGGGAGCAGAAGCTAGGCCAAAGGGAAGCACCTTGTACTGGAAGTGGTTTCCTCTGACCACAAACCTGAGGTATTGTCTGTGGTCTGGGTGTATGAGGATGTGAGTATAAGCATCCTTTAAATCTAAGGAGCATAGCCAGTCTCCCTGGTGGAGGTAAGGCAGTAGGATCCCAAGGGAAAGCACCTGAACTTTTCCCTCACCAGAAACTTGTTCAGATTCTGCAAGTCCAGGATGGACGTAGGCCTCCTTTTCTTTCTGGTATGAGGAAATATCTGGAGTAGAAGCCTTGCACTTGCAGGTGGTGGGGCACCGGTTCCACCGCCTGATCCTTTAGCAGATCTGTCAACTCCTGCAGGAGGAGGTTTCTGTGAAGAGGGGGCCTGAGAGGCTCTCCTGGGAAAAAGGAGGAGGGCACCTGGTTGAAATGAAGGAAATAGCTTTGCTGGACTACTTTCAAAACCCAGGTGTCGGTAGTAATGGCTCGCCACTTCTGAGCGTACAGGGTCAGCTTTCCTCCTGTGCAGGGCCAAACCACTGGTGGAAGAGGAGCTATGCACTGGGAGTCAAAAAACCCCTCCCGGCTGGGTAGGAGCCGGAGCTGGAGGCTTGGGGGTCTTTGGCTTACGTGGGCCATGCCCCGTCCCCTGGCCTGCTTCCCCTTTTGGGGAGCTGGGGTGGCCAGGTAAATGGGGTAGTTTCTGTAAGCCGTACCCTTCCTCAGGAAAAAGGGCTTTTTCCCCGAGGCCTTCTTCTTGTGAGAAGGTGCAGATGTCTTCTTCGACAACCTTGTCCGGGTCAAGTACTCGGACTCGATTTCTGCAGCTTTTTTAGTCATGGGCTTGCTGAAGAGGTTGTCTCCTCGGCACGGGACATCGACCAACTTGTCCTGAACCCATGGCTCCAGGTCTGACGACATGAGCCAGACCTGACGGCGTGCACCGATGCCAGCCACGGCAACTCAGGCTGAAGCCTCGAAGCCGTCGTAAGCTGCTCGAGACATGAACTTTGAGCACTCTCGGATCCCAATGGACAAGGCTTTGAAGCACTGCAAGGGTTCCTTGGATAGGCCAGCCGAGAACCCAGTAATCTCCTTTGCCAGGTCCCGCAAGTACATGCCCATGTATAGCTGGTAAGTTTGGACATGGCATGACAGCATCGAGCCCTCGTAGCACTTTCTGCTGAGGGCATCCAGGTTCCGGGCCTCCCAGCCGGGAGGCACCAAGGAGTGTGTCTTTTGGTTTTTCAGCCGTTGCATGGCCAATTCCACAACCATGGAATTGTGCGGCAGCTGCACTTTCTGGAACCCAGGACTCTTGCAGACTCGATAGATGGAATCGATCCCCTTGCTGAGCACCGGTATCAAGTCCGGGGACTCCCACATGCGGGGCATCAGCCGTTCCAACATCGGAGGCACCAGTACAGTAAGGGCCTCCTTCAGGGGAGAGTCATACTGGAGGGCATCGAGCTCCTCGGCTTGAGGCTCCTCCTCGGCATCCGCAGGGAATGCCAAAGCCTTGGCCATGTCCCTGACGAAGTCCGAGAACCAAGTGTCCTCCGGAGGGGACCTATTTCGAGGCTCTGAACCCAGAGAGTTTGATGGGATACACCGGGTTCGGTAAGTGTCTGGGGAGTCTTCTTCCTCCGTCTCCCACGCCGAGTCCTCCGAGGAAGACTCGATGGGCTCCGGCCTCGAGGGCTTCGAGACCGACTGCCCCGATGCTGAGGGCACCGGCATCAACGACCTCGGTCCCGAATGGGAGGTCGAGGGGGCCCTTGGCCGAGGATCGACTCGAGACCTGATCGACTCGAGGATCGGCTTGGCCTCCGGTGTCGACTTCGACGTCGAAGTCCCGGTGGTCGAGGCGGATGGACCGGTGAGACCGGCCATCAGCACCCGCTGCTGCTCCATGAAGGCAGCCATGCTGCTCTCCAGGGCTGCCAACCTGAGACCGAGCTCAGAAGGCTGTGCAGCTCCCGGCTCAGGTCCCAACGACACCGGCTCTCCCGGAGGAGAGTCCACGAGGACAACAGAAGTTACCTTTTCTGACGTCTCTGGCTCCTTGTGAGGTTGTTTAGGGTGGCGGTCTGGGCTCTGCGGCCTGGAACCCGAGGGCTCAAGCCGATCAGAGGCATACTGCGATGCTGCCCTCATGAGTTTCTTCTTCCTCCGGTGTTCCCTGGAGGGAGACCCCTGCTCAGAAGACCCATGACGGTGCTCGAGATGTTGAGGCTTCTGACGAGGTCTGGACCCGGGCGGATGCGGACTCAGGAAAAATCCTGTCACGCTGATGCTGCCTGCTCTTCAAAGATTTTGAAGACATCTTACCACACGGCCCACAGACCATCGGGTCATGGTCAGGGCCGAGGCATCGGAGGCAGCAGTCGTGTGTGTCAGTGAGAGACATCAACTTCTTACACTGATCACACTTTTTAAACCCGCTGGCAGCCCCCCCACCCCTCCCCCCCCCAGTGCTCAGCAAGTGGGTCGATGCCATCTATCGAGTCTGCAAGAGTTCCTGGGTTCCAGAAAGCGCAGCTGCCGCACAACTCCATGGTTGTGGAATCGGAGGAAAAAGGGCCCCTGTGAGGTCAAACAACCGGGCTGCCAGTGAAAAATAAAAAGAACATGAACACTAGTCACGAAGGACAAAAATGAAAATATGACCGGACTCGATACCGGTGTACCGAGCCGGAGGCGGGAAGGGGAACCGGTGTCGAACCGGGAAGCTGAAAAAAATAAATCAACTTTTCTACTTTTTCCATGGTGAAAACAGGACCACATCCATTGGGCTCCGCGGAAAAAAGAAGACTGAGCAAGATGGCACCCTTGGGCGGGAAGTGGACCACGCATGAGCGATGCAATCCCAAAGGCTTTCTTTGAAAGCTGGGGAATTGCTACGCACGAGGGCTCCATCGGTGCCGACATCACCCATATGTGAGGACTGACTTCCTGCTTGTTCCTGGAGAAAGTGATTGACGGATCTCCCTGCTACTACTACTACTACTGATCATCTGTATAGCACTATAAGGCATATGCAGCACTAAAGGGAGACATGTAAGAGATGGCCCTTGCTCATAGGAGCTTACAATCTAGTCGAGACAGACCACACAACAGCTAGAGATTAGGATATATCTAGGGGAATCGTAAGGAAACACATCGTTGGAGAGCAGGAGCCTAAGAAGATCAGGATCCAGAAGCAGCCTCAAAGAGGTGAGTTTTTAGCCTGGATTTGAAAACGGCCAGAGATGAAGCTTGACATACTGACTCAGGTAGTTTGTTCGAAGCATAAGGAGCAACAAGGTGGAAAGATCGAAGTGTGGATTTGGCAGTGGAAGGGTACAGATAGAAGCGATCTGCCAGAAGAGCAGTGATCCCAAAAAGGGGTGTAGGGAGAGAGAAGAGAGGAAAGGTAATGAGGAGCAGCAGAATGAATGCACTTATAGGTCAGTACAAAAAGTTTAAACTGGATACAAAAATGGATAGGAAGCCAATGAAGCAACTTGAGAAGAGGGGTTATATGAGCATAGCAAGACTGGCAGAAGATTATCCGTGCAGCTGAACCTAGAACAGATTGAAGGAGAGAGAGATGATTCAGAGGGAGACCAACAAGGAGGAGATTGCAATAGTCTCAACAGGAGGTGACTAAAGATTGGTAAGTTTCTTAGTAGTGTGTTCAGAAAGAAAGGGGCAAATTTTGCTGATATTAAAGAGAAAGAAATGACAGGTTTTAGCTATCAGTTGGATGTGTGTGGAGAAAGAGAGGTCAAAGATGACCCCAAGATTGCAGGCCGAGGAAACAGGGAGGAGTAGAGTGGCTAGCCACAGAAATAGAAAAAGGAGTAAGAGGGCAGGTGGGTTTAGTGGGAAAGATCAGAAGCTCAGTTTTGTCCAAGTTCAACAAATGGCGGTAAAACATATAGGCAGCAATGTCAGATAGGCAGGCAGAGATAGGGGCCTGGATTCCCAGAGATATTTCAGATGCAGAGTTAGATCTGAGAGTCATCAGCATAAAGATTGTACTGAAAACCATGGGAGGAGATGAATGCACCAATGGACTGAGTATAGAGAGAAAACAGAAGTGGTCCCAAAGCAGATCCTTGGGATATACCAATTGAGAGCAGGAAAGCAGCAGAGGAGGATCCACCAGAACAACATTAAAAGTGTGGTGGGAGAGATAAGAAAAGAATCAGGATAGAACAGAGCCCTTAAAACCAAGCGAGGAGAAGATATCAAAAAGATACCTGGTAAGATAGATCGTGAACCAGTCTAGACTTACCTGACTCTTATTGAGATCCCTGCCCAAATTGGCAAAAATGTCCAAGGGAAAAGAGGGCCCTCAAATGTTCCCATAAAGTGGGACATCAAATGTTCCCTCCCCAAGTTCACCTCTGCTCTCAACAATTGAACTACCAACCCCTGTGACTGCTGCATTAACACTGAATTAGCACCCCACAAAAAGGAATCCAAAAAGACTCAAAGCAATTGAACAGTATATGTAACACTTTCTTCTCATTCAACTCCATCGACAGTCATATCTCCAATACTCATAACAGCCATGACAGCCTGACTGGATATCTTTTCATTTCTCTTGTCTGCCACCAGAGGCATGAACCTTCTTTCCACATTTAGTGGCTGGGTAAGGTAAGGTGTCTGAACTTGCAGTTTGTGAAACTATAGAACACATGATTGTACTTCCAACATACATCTAGAATTCCTCTTGTTCATTTATAGCAGTGGTTCTGAACCTTTTTTGTACTGTGACCCCTTTTACCATTGGTCAACTTGTGATGACCCCAATGATAAAATCAAATACGTCTCTCTTCCTTTACCGTTAATGCATTGTCGCTGTAATCATTTATTGAATTATTAATATATTATAGGCCTTTGCAATATGTTTTTAATTATAAAATTTACTTATTTAAACCACAATAATTAATCACAACAAGTAACAATATTTGATTTAAAAATTATGATTTTGTAGTCAAATCACTAATATGAAATAAAATTATTTTTTCTACCTTTGTTGTCTGACCAATTTATTCTGTGATCATGCTGGTCCCGATCTGAGGCTTCTGCTTTCCTGTCTTCTCTTAGCTCTCTTTCTGTGGTCTATAGTCCATCTGCCATTTCTTATCTTTTCTTTTGTTTTCTTCACTTCTGTCCATCAGCCTATTTCCAGTCCCAGTAACCCTCCCCAGTATCAGTCCCTTTCCAGTCCTCACTCCCAGTATCTTCCAATGTCAACTTTCATTCCCATGACTGCCACTGGTGTCCTTTCCCTTCCAGTCCCCCTCCTTCCCCACTGACCAGTCCCTTCTAGTACAAATACCATGGAAGCCCCTCTCAGATCCACTCCCTTCCAGTTCCATTCTCTCATCCCCTCGTATCATCCCATTTGTAGCCTTAGCCCCCAGTTTTCTTCCAGGACCAGCAGCTCTATCCGCCCCTCCCCACCATCAGCCCATTCACAGTCGAAACCCCCCAATCAGCTCACTTCCAGTGCTAGTCCCCCCTCAACCCCATTACCAGTGCTAGCTTCCCCTAATCAGCCCAATACCAGTCCTGCCCCCCATCAGCTCATTACCAGTCCTAGCCTCCACTAATCAGCCCATTTCCAGTCATAGCCACCCCCCCGATCATCTCATTTCCAATGCTAGCCTCCCATCAGTCCATTACCAGTCCTACCCCACCCCATCAGTCCATTACCCGTCCTAGCCTCCCCTAATCAGCCCATTTCCAGTCATAGCCACCCCCCCCCGATCATCTCATTTCCAATGCTAGCCTCCCATCAGTCCATTACCAGTCCTACCCCACCCCATCAGCCCATTACCCGTCCTAGCCTCCCCTAATCAGCTCATTTCCAGTGCTAGTCCCCCCTCAATCCCATTACCAGTACTAGGCTCCCCTAATCAGCCCAGTACCAGTCCTACCCCCCCCATCAGCCCATTACCAGTCCCCGCCCCCCCGATCCCCTCATTTCCACTGCTAGCCCCCCATCAGTCCATGACCAGTCCTACCCCCCATCAGCCCATTACCAGTCCCAACCCCCCCTTGATCAGTCCATTCCCAGTCCTAGCCTTCCCTAATCAACCCATTACCAGTCCTAGCCCCCCATCTGCCCATTATAATCCTAACCCGCACTGTCTCTCCCCTCTGTCCAGCATTTATCCCCTGTCTGTCCAGTACACGGCCTTTGTCAGGGGTTTTGGCCTAAAACAGGGATACATATAAAACAAAAAATTAAAATTAGAATCAGTACAAACTTCAAAAAATAATAAAACAGATCAATAAATAATATCCATAAGAGAATGCCATGCCTTAAAAACAGAACATATAAACAAATTATAAATATAAAAGGAGCTCCTAAAATGATTAAAACATAGATATACATTGGATGGAGACGTGAATACATAATAAAAGACTCATATAGTAATGTAATGGAAACACTGCAACACGTATATTCACTCATTCCTCATGGTGCAATCATGTCACCCCTCTTCTCATTCACTTTCACTGGCTCCCTCTCAAATATCATGTTGATTACAAAATTCTTAGCCTTGTTCACAAAACTGTCTACACTGGCACCCCACAGTATCTCTCAAACCTGCTCCGTTGCCACACCCCTCACCTTCTCCTCAGAGCAATTCATGTCAACTGTCTTGTTCTTCCAGCAGTCACTCAAGCACATTTGGAACAAACTCGGAAATCTGCGCTCTTCTATTTGGGCCCCGCACTGAGGAACTCTCTGCCTCCCTCCCTGCACTCCGAAACCTCATTCTCCAAGTTTAAAGCATTGTTAAAAACTCACATTTTCCATCTTGCTTTTCATCTCCCTCCCTCCAGCTCTCAGCAGGACACCTTTAGACCTTCCCTCCTTTCCTAGACCTGATGTATCCCTCCCATGCTCCCACTGTCCACTTCCAGTTCTTTCTCCCGCTGTCTCCTTTTCTACAATGTCTTGTCAAAATTTTGGTGTTTCTTTCACCTTTTCCTACAGCTACCAGTTTTATTATTGTACAATGCTCTGATGCCAGGGCTGCATGGGCGGTATATCAAATGTCTAATAAAGATAAATATAACAATGCATAAAAACGGCTTATACGGAATTACTGTGAAAACATATCACACTAATCAAAGTGTTGTATCATATGACAGAAGAAAGAAGCACATGTGAACAGTGAATGAAATGAAAAAAGTGAATGAAAAAATGAACCAGATGGTTTTGGTTCACCGCTATATCTAAAAAAGAAACCAACTGTATATATAGTTAAAGTTAAAGACCTCTATATATATATAATAAGATAAAGGGGTGGGTAGGGAGTGGGGGTGTTCATGGACATTTAAACATAGAAACAGAAACATGAGGGCAGAAAAAGATCACATGGCCTATCTAGTCTGCCCTCCCATATCAACTACTACAGTAGTCCCTTTTTTCCTTTAGAGATCCTCTGTGTTTGTCCCATGCTTTTTTGAATTCAGATACTGTCCTCATCTCTACCACCTCCACTGAGAGACTATTCGACACATCTATCACTCTTTCTGTAAAGAAATATTTCTGCATATTACTCCTGAATCTATCCCCTTTCACCCTCATCCTATGTCCCCTCATAGCAGAGCTCGCTTTCAATCGAAAGAGGCTTTCCTCCTGTGCATTTATGCAATAGAGGTATTTAAATCTCTCTATCATATCACCTCTATCCCGCCTTTCCTCTAACGCAGTGGTTCTCAACCTTCTTTGTACCGCGATCCCTTTTACCATTGGTCAACTTGTGATGAACCCCAATGATAAAATCAAATGTGTCTCTCTTCCTTTACCGTTAACGCATTGACGCTGTAATCATTTGTTTAATTATTCATATATTTTAGGCCTTTGCAATATGTTTTTATTTATAAAATGTACTTATTTAAGCCACAATAATTAATCACAATAACAACAATATTTGATTTCAAAATTACGATGATTTTTTAGTCAAATCACTAATATGAAATAAAATTATTTTTTCTACCTTTGTTGTCTGACCAATTTATTCTCTGATCATGCTGGTCCCGATCTAAGGCTTCTGCTTTCCTGTCTTCTCTTAGCTCTCTTTCTGTGGTCTATGGTCTATCTGCCATTTCTTATCTCTTCTTTTGTTTTCTTCACTTCTTTCCATCAGCCTATTTCCAGTCCCCTTCTAGTTCAAATACTATGGCAGCCCCTCTCAGCATCCACTCCCTTCTAGTCCCATTCTCCCATCCACTCACATCAGCCCATTTGTAGCCCTAGCCCCCAGTTTTCTTCCAAGGCCAGCAGCTCTATCCTCCCCTCCCCACCATCAGCCCATTTCCAGTTGAAGCACCCCCAATCAGCTCACTTCCAGTGCTAGTCTCCCCTCAACCCCATTACCAGTGCTAGGCTCCCCTAATCAGCCCATTACCAGTCCTACCCCCCCATCAGCCCATTTCCAGTTGAAGCCCCCCCAATCAGCTCACTTCTAGTACTAGTCCCCCCTCAACACCATGACCAGTGCTAGGCTCCCCTAATCAGCCCATTACTAGTCCTACCCCCCCCCCCCATCAGTCCATTACCAGTCCTATCCTCCTCTAATCAGCCCATTTCCATTCCTAACCTCCCCGATCAGCTCATTTCCACTGCTAGCCCCCCATCAGTCCATTACCAGTCCTACCCCCCTATTGGGCCATTACTAGTCCCAATCCCCCCATTGATCAGTCCATTCCCAGTCCTAGCCTTCCCTAATCAACCCTTTACCAGTCCTAGCCCCCCCTCCCCGATCTGCCCATTACCAATGCTAGCCCCCCATCAGCCCATTATAATCCTAACCCGCACTGTCTCTCCCCTCTGTCCAGCATTTATCCCGTCTGTCCAGTATGTCTCCCTGTATCTCTCCTTTGTTCATGTCAGCCTCCCTCCCTCCATGTCAGCCCCCCTCTGTCCATGTCAGCCCCCCCTATCCATGTCATCCCCCTCCCTCCATCCCCATCCCTGTCAGACCCCTCTGTCCATGTCAGCCCTTCCTCCCTCCATCCTTCCCTCAATGTCAGCCCTCTATGTCAGCCTCGTTGCAGGTTCCCTGCCCTCTCCCTATGTCTGCCTGCTACTGCCCTGTTCTTCTGCAGCCGCGGTTCCCTGTCTCTTAGGGAACCGCGGCTGTGCCGGTAAAGCTGTTGTGGAGCCTTCCTGTCTGTCGACGGGCTCCGTGCAGCATTGTCCCGCCTCCAAAGGAACTTGTTTACCACTTCCCTTGGAGGCGGGACAATGCTGCGTGGAGCCCATTGAGAGGCGGGAAGGCTCTGCAACATTTTCACAGGCACAGCCACGGTTCCCTAAAAGGCAGGGAGCCGCGGCTGCAGAAGAAGGGAGGCAGTGAGTTTGCCGCTGCCGAGAAGCGGACTCGGCAGCGGCATCAACTTGTGCGATCTTTTTATTTTTTTTAAACTGGAGTGCGGCAACTCCTGCTAAATCCTGTGGTGACCCCCATGGGGGTCGCGACCCACAGGTTGAGAACCACTGCTCTAACATATACATATTAAGATCCTTAAATCTATCCTCATATGTTTTATAACGAAAACCACTAACCATTTTAGTAGCCATACTCTGCACTGACTCCAACCTGTTTATATCCTTTTGAAGGTGTGGTCTCCAGAATTGCACACAATACTCCAAATGAGGTCGCACCGAAGACTTATACAGAGGCACTATCACCTCTTTTTTCTGCTGGCCATTCCTCTCTCTATACACCCAAGCATCCTTCTAGCTTTTGTTTTTGCATTTTCTACCTGTTTAGTTTAATTCATAGACCAAAAAGAAATTTCTTTTGATATTATATTAGTATAGCAGCCAAACATAGATGGAACATTTATAAATAATATTATTGGATATATTAAGTGTTCATCCTTTTTTTTTAAAACTGGGGCACTAAGAAACGCTACTATTTTTTGGATTTAATTCAGAAGTGTGGGTGTAACTTATAATTTAGAACTGAAAACCAAGCAATGAAGTTCTAAGTTAGTCGGAGAGAAACCAGTGCACTTTGAGCTAAAACTGTGGAATGTACAAATAAAAGTTGCTTACAGATTGAAAATCCTTAAAATCATGTGTACTGAACTTATTTAAGATCATGTGTATTAAAAAGACTGAACTGCTTAAAGTGAATCTGTACATGCCATATCCCTGTCTTGTGAGAATTAGCATAGCATCTCACTGGCGTATTTAAAACGCTCTTTTGGCGCAAAAAGGGGGATCTGTGTCGTCATGGCTACCAATGCACAGTCATTTGATCAAGACAGGCTGACCTCCGTAAATGCTAAACATCAAAATTGTTTAACAATTGCCCTCTTCCGTGAAAGCTCTTAAAAACATGCAAAATTAAACAGGGGGGAATCAGATCGAATGTGAAGGAAGAGCCAGACCCAAGAAAACTAAAATGAATAGATAATTTAACCAGACTTACGAAGCTGATAAAAGTCAAAGTGAAAGCAACCAAGAAAGGACATTTTTTGGCAACTGAACGTCCAGTCATTCCCACAATATATATTCTGCCTAAGATCCGTAAGTCATTGGAAAATCCCCCAGGATGATCAATAATATCAGCTATTGGTTCACCATTGGAATCAATTTCACAATTTTTAGATGTTTTACACCGACCATTTTTATCCCCAGCACCCTCGTACATGAGGGATTCTACATACATAATCCAAGTTCTTGAATCCTTTTAAGGATACCATGAAGGTCTTATTCATATAACGATGGACATCATATTCCTCTAAACAAATGTTCCACAGATGGAGGCTTTGGACATTATACAAGATGTTTTGTTAGAGAGGAAAGAACATAAGAGAATACCCACAACATTTCTGATACAATTGGCTCGACTGGCACTGACAGAAAATTACTTTTGTTTTATGGATATTTTTTACAAACAGATTAAGGGTATGGCCATGGGGTCCTCAAAATGGATTGGTCACTCATCGACATCTGGTACTGTAGATTCTAATTCAATGAATTCACCCACTGAAAGGACTCATCAAGCGATGTTCTATCTCCTTCCCATATCACCAAAACATCGTCAATATAATATCTCCATAACTTGTTATGGTTTTTAAAGGGTTGATATTTAAACATTTGAGGACTCCAGATATTGTCAACCTATGTCACCCATTTTAAAAGACAATTTTTAAATATCAACCCTTTAAAAACCACACGTTCAATTGCCAGCAAATCTCCTTTCTTGGTTATATATCCCACTTCGAAACCTAGTGCTATCAAATTGTCTACGCATTTTTTGAGAGACTGTGTCGGGCCATCATTAAAGCGTAGATAAAAAGTAAGATGCCTTTTCCCAGCACTTCCTCCTCCTTTCTCTTATCTTTTCCATAGCCCTTCTTATACTTATTTTCTAGGAAGTGGAATATGTCTATAGAATGCCTTCTCTTGATTTTTTTCCACAATGCCCTTGGCACAGTCTTCCAATATTTAGTTAGAGCAATAAGTGATCCCTTTGTCCCCTACCTCCATCTTGTAATTCATATTTCTATGACAGATGTTCTACTACCCAATGAAGATGAGCTGCTAGACTCAGAAAAAGAAGGCAAGTTAAAGCTGTCCCTCTTAGATGCCTACTTTCTTCTTCGGTTCTCAGCATTTGTGTCTCCCCTTGCTCTCCACTCTGCCCCTCTGTCCACTGCTCTTCTTGCTCTGTTGTACCTGAAACACACTAATCTATACCTCTCGCCAGTCAACCAATTGCTGCTGGGTGTCCATTGGTATGGCCACCCATCCTTCCACTTCCTTATCTAAGGACACAGCTATCACAGAATTCACACGAATGGCTGGCCCTGTAGGAGCACTACTGTCTATTGATGTGGGAGATTCCATGCTGACAACATTTTGTCTCCTCGCAACAAGGATGAATCATCTGAAAAAACAGAAATCTCTGTCCTTGCATACTCCAGCTGTGCCCCCCCCCCCCACACACTCCTCTACCTTGTCTCATTCCTTGTCCTGTGAAGTATGAGCTATATTGCAGTAGCCTGGACCACATCACCCTATTCCTCTCTGCCACCTCTTAGCTCACTGGGAGGATAATCCCATCACATCTCCCTACCAATATACTCTGGAACACAGCCCTGGAGCTGTGGCAGACCTACAAGTCCCTGACTCCATTCCCAATTCATATAAGGCCCAGAAATCAGGCCCTTCATCACACAACAACACTTTCCACCCTAACCCCTATCTACCCTTTCCAAGTGTTCAACCATTCTACTACCTTCCTCCAGTAGGTGCTGTTTAACCCTTTGCAAGAATGCTTCGACCCCTTAAGAGACTCAATAATTCTCCTCCTGAGAATAAGGGCTAAGAGGTCCTGCCCCCTGTTGCCAACCTACTCTGCTGAGCCCTCTATGCAACCATTTGTCATTCTTTAGCTTCCCAAGCCTTCATCAATGAAGTACCCAATTCATCAGGTCCAAGTTCCCCTACCTTAGTCCATGCAGATACATAGGCCCCTGCTTCCTCCTCTGTGCAGTATAGTGGATTCCCTGCCACTGAAACCTATGTTAGGCTGCTCCCCACTTGTCCCTCCCTCATTAAGACAACAATGATGGAAGCAGCCCCTAGGGATCCTTCAAGCCTCTTGGCCCTTGCTGTCCTAGTTTCCTGGCACGCTTCCTGCACCTGGCCATGACTCACTGCTAATGGCACTTTCCTGGTGCTGTCCTTCCTATTTTCTTCCCCATTTGCTGGTTCAGTTTTGCTTCTCCACTGATTTCATACCCTAGGTCCTAGCTCAATCCTCTCTTCGCCTCCTCCCCCCACCCTGGGTGGACCTGCCTTCACTTCTTTGAACTGCAGCACTGCTCAGAGACGCATCTCTTTTTAAATCCCCATTTAATGCTTCCGCTTATGCACCTAGGAAAGAACCACCCAAACTATGGTTACATGATGCAGGGCTGGTCCAAGGGTTTCCGCCGACCTGGGCAAAAGCCATGGCCGTGTTGTCCCCCCCCCCCCCTGCTGTGCCACACCCTCCGTGCAAGGGGGTGGGGGGAAAAGCTCAACTCGGCGGCAGGCCATGTGCTTCTGACCCCCCTCTGAGGAAAGGCTTACAAGGTTAGGGCTTTTCAACCTGGAAAATAGACAGCTGAGGAGAGATACAATAGAGGTCTATAAATTAATGAATGGAGTGGAATGGATAAACGTAGATCAATTCTTTATGCCATCAAAAAGCAGAAAGACTAGGGGACAAGTAATGAAGCTATAATATAACCCATTTAAGACTATTAAGAGAAAACGCATAATCAAACTCTGGAATTTGTTACCAGAGGATGTAGTAAAAGCTGTTAGTGTAGATGAGTATAAAAAAGGTTTGGACAAGTTCTATTACTACTACTGAACATTTGTATAGTGCTACAAGGCGTACGCAGCACTGCACAGACAAATATAAAAGACGGTCCCAGCTCATTGGAGCTTACAATCTAGTTGAGACAAACAACACAGTAGCTATAGTTTGGAGTGGAGGAATAGCCTAGTGGTTAGAACACTGGCTTGGTAACCAAGCAAACAGGATTCAATTCCCACTAGCACTCCTTGTGGCATTGGGCAAGTCACTTAACCCTCCATTGCCTCAGAAGAAAGGCCTGGCAATCTACTTTCAGTGACACTGCCAAGAAAACCCAGGAGCTTCTGGGTCGCCAGGAGTCAGGACTGACTCAAAGGCACACATTGCATTTTTTTACACCAGGGGGACTGGTAAGGAAACACAAAGGACGTCGGATGAGTCAAGATCTGAAAGCAGCAGTGAAGAGGTGAATTTTCAGCCTGGATTTGAAAAGGGTCAGTGAAGGCACCTGACCTACAGACTCAGGTAGTTTGTTCCAGGCATAAGGAGCAGCAAGGTGAAAGGAGCAAAGTCTGGAGTTAGCAACAGACGAGAAGGGCACAGATAGAAGGACAAGTTCCTGGAGGAAAGGTCCATAAACCATTATTAGAGGACCCAGGAAATTCACTGCTTGCCCCAAGACAAGCATTGTGGAACCTGTATGTCTTTTTAGGAATCTGCTAGGTATTTTCAACTTGGCTTGGCCACTGCTGGAAAAAGGATACTGGGTTTGATGGGTCTTGGTCTGACCCAGTATGGCATATCTTATGTTCACTCACCTGGAAACTTAATCTCAGTTGGACCTGAGCCTGCTGCACACTGTGAGCTCAGCTATTGTCTCTAGGACTAGCCTTATGGTTAGAGTCATGGGGTAGGGTTCAAATCTCGCTACTGCTATCATTGAAATTGTGCTGAGTACTGGGGATGATGGAATGCTTTCTTTGGGAGCAATGGCACATTGGTCCAGGGGTATGATTTTTTTTTTTAGTTTTGGTGTGAGAAGTCATGGGTTCAAATCCCAGAGGAGCCACATCCCTTTCCTACATTTGTAGCAAAAAAACTGTGAGACAATCTGTTGGACCATTAGATAACAGAGGGCTAAAAGGGGCACTAAGGGAGGACAAGGCCATAGTAGAGAAACTGAATGAATTCTTTGCTTTGATCTTTACTGAAGAAGATGTAGGAAAGTTATCCATGCCTAAAATGGTATTTAAAGGTGATGTAGCAAAGGCACTGAAACAAATCTCTAAAAATTTGGAAGATGTAATAGTTATTTGATAAACTAAAGAGCAGCAAATCACATGGACCAGATGGTATACATCCCAGGGTGCTAATAGAACTGAAATGTGAGATTGCAGACCTACTATTAGTAATATGTGAACTATCATTAAAATCATCTGTGGCACCTGAAAACTGGAGAGTGGCCAATGTAACTCCAATTTTTGAAAAAGGTTCCAGGGGTGATCCAGGAAACTAAAGACCAGTGAGCCTGACCTCAGTACCAGGCACAATGCTAAAAAGATTATAAAGAATACAATTAGAGGCCAATTCCGCACAGGGCACAGTCGGACTGTCCAGACGTCCAAAATCTGGACAGCCTAGATATGCATCCAATTCTGCTCTTGCAAGAGCAGAATCGGGGCACAGGGCCTGGATGTTCTGGATGTGCCCCAATTCAGGCTCGCTGGACATCCAAGATCCTCCCTGGTTAGCCCAGCTTAGGCTCCTGCATGGAGACGCGGTGCCATGGTGTCCCATTGCCATGGCACTGGGACGCTATGCAGGAGCCCCGATCAGCCACAACTGTTTTAGGGTACAATTCCCTGCTGCCCGATCCCCAATTGGGCCTTCCAAGGCCAGAATTGGGCTGCGGGGTACCCCTCCCCTGCCCACCTCTTCCTGGTGGCCCAGGCTGGATGTTCCCCATCCAAATCATCAGGCACCCCTGTACGTCTGGGGTCAGGGTCCCGCCTCCACTCCACCCTGTCTCCTCTTCCAGCCCGCCCCCTCCTGCCCCCATACAGAGCTCCCCGCACATCTCCGCTGTATGTGCATTGTGCAGGGAGCTTTGGCTGGGGAATTGGCCCCGAGCATTTAGCGGAGGATATGCATCCAGGTCGGACGTATATCCCCGCTAAATGCAGCGCAGAATAACCCCCTTACTGAATATATAGATAGTCATGGTTTAATGGGAGAAAGCCAACATGGATGCAGTCAAGGAAAGTCTTCTCTCACTAATCTGTTATGTTTTTTTGAAGGTGTGAATAAACAGGTAGATAAAGGTGAGTCAGTTGATATAGTGAATCTGGAGTTTCAGAAAGCCTTTGACAAGGTCCCTCATGAGAGACTCTTGTAAAAATTAAAAAGTCAGGGGATAGTAGGTAGTGTAATATTGTAGATAGGACTGGTTAAAAGTTAGAAAACAAAAAGAGTAGGGCTAAATGGACAATTTTCTCAATGGAGAAAGAAGAATAATGGAGAACCCCAGGGATCTGTGTTGGGCTCACTGCTTTTTAACATATTCATACATGACCTGGAAATTGGAATAATGAGTGAGGTGATCAACTTTGCAGATGACACAAAAATTTTCAAACTTGTTAAAACATGAGGATTGTGAAAAATTGCAAGAGGACTTTGATTAATTGGAAGACTGGACATCCAAATGGCAGATGAAATTTAATATGGGCAAATTGAAAGTTATGGACTTAGGGAAGAACAAGTGAAACTATGGTTACATGATGCAAGGTTCCACATTTGGAACCATCACCCAACAAAAGGAATTAAGGGGTATGTTTACTAAACTGCGGTAATGTAGCAGCGGCTTTGTTAATGCGCGTTAAGTAACGTTAACATGCGTTAACGTTACCTAACATGCGTTAACGTCACCGTCCACGGTAAGTCCCGCAGAGGCTGGAGAGAGGGCGGCGAGAAGGGGTCAATGAGCAGGGAGAGGCTCCTGCTACACTAACGTGGGGAACTGAAGGGCTGAACATTACCGGGACTGAAAACCTGTCGATAGATGCTTATTTGCAGGAGGGTGAAACCATTTCAGCGTCAGCAATGTACAACATAGGCAGGAAGCCCAAGAAAGTGATAGTAGTGCTGCATTTGCAGCAACAGCATAGTACCCAAGTATGGAAAGCCACTATGGCGATGGTGCAAATGGGGCATAGGGGCTGCAGGAGGGACATGTAGTGGGGGCAGCTGGGGCACAGAGTGGACTAGGCTGTCGCCTAGGTGCACATAGGAACATAGAAACTGGAAATCAGCAAGACAGCAGCAGACCAAGGCCAAACATGCCCAGTAGTCGGTGTTCCACAGTGTCCCATCCAGGGGACATAACCCAGCAAGTACCCCAAAGGTCACACGGGTACCACTATGACTGTAATAGGACAATCAATGCACATCTGGGGACCACTCTAACAAGGGTCCACAGACATTACCGAGGATGCATCCCAAATAGTTCGTAAACCCAGCTAACTGAACACCCTCTACTGCAGCCCCTAGTACGGCATTGCAGGGTGTGACCACACATTGTCTGAAACATATATACACCCAGTAGGCCAAACTGGATACACCGTACCTGAGGTGCATGTCCTAGCCTGTCGACAGTCGGCTGTCACAACATAATCTACCTACATCTACCTGGTCCACCCTAGCCAATAGTTGCTAGAGCACTGACCTGACATCCCCCCAGCCATCTCTCCCCCATGTGGAAGGGACATAACATTGGTAGGCAATGATAGGGGGTAAACATACCCCTAAGTGTTTTCATAGAAATATGTTGAATCCTTCTGTCCAGTGTGCAGCCACGAACAAAAAAGCAAATAGAATGCTAGGAATCATAAGGAAAGGAATGGAGAATAAAAAGAAGAATATTATAATGTCTCTGTATCATTCGATGGTGCGACCGCACCTTGAATATTGTATGCAGTTCTGGTCAGCATATCTTAAAAAGGATATAGCAGAATTAGAACAGGTACAGAAAAGAGCCACCAAAATAGTACAGGGGATGGAAGGATACCTCTACAAGGAAAGACTTAAAAGGTTAGGACTCTTTAACTTGGAAAAATAAACAGCTGAGGGGAAATATGATGGAGGTTTATAAAATAATGGGTGGAGTGGAACAGGTAAACATACAGCAGATTGGTTGTTTACTCTTTCAAAAAGTAGAAAGACTAGAGGACATACAATGAAGTTAAAATGTAGCACATTTAAGACTAATTAAAGAAAATATTTTTTTCATTCAACATGTAATCAAACTCTGAAATTTTGTTACCGGAAGATGTAGTAGAAGCTGTTAGTGTAACTGGGTTTGAAAGAAGTTTGCACAAGTTCCTGGAGGAAAAGTCATTACTACAGAGGTCAGTGAAATCCACTGCTTACCCATGGGATAAGCAGAATGGAATCAGTGTACCTTTTTGGGAGCCTAACAGGTACTTGTGACCTGGAGTGTCTACTGTTGGAAACAGGATACTGGGCTTAATGGACCTTTGGTCTGACCTAGTATGGCATATGACAGCATAAGATATGCCATACTGGGTTCGGCCACATTCTACAGCATATTTTGTTTCCTGCAAAACTTTTATCCTGTTCGACTCAATGCCTTCTCTAACATAGAGCGCAACCCCTCCATCAATTTGATCTACTCTGTCATTGTGATATAGTTTGTATCCAGGTATCACGACCTCTCATTGGTTGTCCTCCTTCCACCAGATCTCTGAGATGCCAATTATATCTAACCTTTCATTTAGTGCTATATATTCTAACTCTTCCATTTTATTTTTAGACTTCTAGTATTTGCATGCAGGTATTTCAGAGGTTATATTTTGTTCATATTAACAATATGGCTCTATTTGCTCTTCACTTAAAGGTATCTAGGTTACTTGTACCTTTATTGGAACCTCTCTATCGGGATGCCATAACTTCTCTCTTTTGCTAGTATTCTTCTCTCTTTTGCTAGTATTCATCATTCGAACCATACACTCTTGGGTGACTGTCAGTTTTCCCCCATTATCTAGTTTAAAAGCTGTTCTATACCCTTTTTAAAGGTTAATGCCTACAGCCTGTTTCCACCCTAGTTAAGGTGGAACCCATCCTTTCAGAAAAGCCCCCCCCCTTCCCCAGAATGTTGCCCAGGTTCTAATAAATCCAGAACTCTTTCTTGCACCATCATCTCATCCACGTATTGAGATTCCAGAGCTCTGCCTGCCTTTTGGGTCCTGTGCGTGGAAAGGGAAGAATTTCTGAGAATGCTACCCTGAAAGCTCTGTATTTCAACCTCCTACCTAATTTGGCTTCTAGGACCTCCCTCCCACACTTTTCTATGTCATTAGTACCAACATGTACCAAGACAGCAGGCTTCTCCCCAGAACTATCTAAAACCTTGTCTAGGTGGCACCAGGCTGGCATGTTACCAGGCAATCTTCATGCCCACCAGCCACCCAGCTATCTATAAGCCTAATGATCAAATTGCCAGTTATAATGGCTGTCCTAACCCTTCCCTTCTGGGCACATGGCTCTGGAGAAACCTCCTCGGTGTGAGAGGGTTTCACCTGAAGGACAGGATCACTTTCTGCACACCAAGGTGATGCTCTCCTTTCATATAACTTTTCTCCTGTACCCATATGTCTTCATCGATCCCACTGCCATCACTCCATCCTGCTACCATACTCCTTCACAGCTCTTCTTTCCGAACCACTTCCTCAGGTCACCAAGCCTCAAATTAAAGTCTACAACTGCTCCTCAGACCCAGGATGGGAGTTCCCACTGCCCTGGAGAGCCATCTCTCTTTTTCCCTTTCCCCCATTACATCCCCTTTGCTATACCAATCCCTGCTTAACATCAGCCTGCTTTACCCTTTTCGAATGCAAAGTGCCTCCATGGGGCCAATTCACCCATAGCGTATTTCACACATCAGCTCCCCAACCTATACCGACCCCACTCCTCCTCCCACCTGGATAGCCTATTGCCCCAAAACCTCTCCTACCCTTTGCTTCATGCCTTGTAGCCATCCCCAGTTCCAGTTTTTCTCAGTGGCTTTTACTTTGGCCTGGACACCTCTTCATTTCTACTAGGACTCCTAATTATCAAACTTGGATCCAGAGAGACTCAGCTGATAGTTTGATTCTAACATCTCCAAATAATCTGAAGCTACCATTGATAGGAAGCCTCCTAGGTCCCATGTGTAGCCTGCTAGACAAAAACACCTATATGAATGCCTGCAATTCCTATCAGATTTTCACTTCTAGAACTTGCAGCCTATCAAGCAGACCTGACTAGGTGAATGCGTTTCTGCTAGAACTTCTAATTAATTATAGTGCTTGCAGCCTCCCTGACAGATTCAGCTGTCAGTTGATTATACTGTCACAAACTGTCGGGTAATCTGCCAACTAGATAGATGCCTGTGTTATCTCCTAGGCCTACTAACCTTCATATTTAGATCTTTACTTTATGCTCTTCGTACTTTTAACAGCTAAGGATCCTTGTTGCTTATAACCTCTTAAATTCTGCTATAGTTTTAACCACCGCCACCCAACCTAGGAAGTCTTTTCATGCTTCTGCCGACCTTTCTGTGAGAAAATATTTCCTGATGTTTCCTCTCAGTCTGAGCGCATGCTTTTAAGTTGAAAAGCTGCATTTCACAAATTGTGAATTAATTGGGAGATTTGGATCACCTATGCCTTCGCAGAACTTTAAATCAAATGAAATAATTTGAAGTTCTCATTTATTATTCAACTGCCACCGCTTGTTAGCAATTTAGTCTCTGCTGCTCATCTGCTTCATCACTTTTTACTGAATGTTATTCTGCTAATGTTTCTCACTGAAGTGACAAGCCCTCATTCTGAAAACAGCTGGATCAGCGTAAACATGTCATTACTGCCACCGGTTGAAGTCATTTCAAGTTCCAAATAACAAAACATTCCCAGATTCCAAACAGCTGCTATTTAAATGCAATATATAAGAATTATACACACACACATACACACACACACACACACACACAGAAGCATAATTATAAAGCTTTAGGGTCATGCTAATGTCAGGACAGAGTTCATGACTTTTCCTGTTGACAATGTTTAACACTTCTAGTAGCTAGAACAGAATATGTTAAAATTAAAAACAGAAATGCTTTAAAAATACAAAGGCTAGAAATTTGCGTAATGGTACACAGTCTAAGAAAACATAGGACTCTATTCTAATCTTCTGAAGGTTCAGTACACTTATAACCCAAGTTTGGATTGCAAACATGAGCCAGACAGACAGTGGGCGCGGAAGGGAAGAAAAGGTTTTAACATGCAATACCCCTATTGCCCCTTCTTAACTTCTGTCTCCCACTCTGTCCTCTAGGGATGTGCATTTTGAGCTTATTTGGGCAACTGAAAATTGAAAGTGCATGCAAATCACTTGTGTGACGCCTACAAATTAATGCACATACAATAGATTTATACACAGAAAAAAAGCTATAGCACACATAGAAGGCATGTAATTAAGACAAATATGTGCTAAAAAAACAAAAACAAACCCCACATGAAAGTTGCTAAGACTAACCAAAAATTCTTTAGCCCTGCACATCTCTACTATGCTCCCTTGAAGCCTTCATCATCTCCTCTGGCCCATCTCAAATCTCCATTTCACTTTCTTATCCATCTCCCTGTTTGCCCTGTCTTCTTTCCATCCTTACCAGCTTCAGTGGTTTATGCTCACCCCATCTTTGGAAGGGCCACTACAGTGCATGCCACAGGGGTCAGAGTATTAATGCGATGTCCCTGCTCAGATACCAAATTACACCTTCAAAGAAATTGCCCTCTGCTGTTCCAATGCTAGACAGACCTGACAGCCTCAGAAAGGCTTAAAACAGGTCAAAGTAGCAAAAGAAAAGTAAAGGCGATGCAAAAAGGTGCCCTGTTTCTTCATACTTGCAATGCCATGGAACACATTAGAAAAAGCAGTACCTCAAAAAGAGGAAAATAAAACATAGCCACATCGGGTCAATAAAACAGACACACATTTAACATCCTTACCATCTACAACATGACACCCCTTAAACATCTAGCACCCTCATGCACGCTTACCTTCACACCTGCCTGAAAGCACAGCGGACGTTTTAGTATTAGATGATACACTGGAGTCTTATCCTTCAACCATCCTCAGTTTTGTTGTTCTAGATCTCTTAGGTGCCTCTAATCAGTGTCGCTTGGCCCAAGTGTTAGCAGAAGCAAGCAGAAGAAAACTTTCTTTGGGATCCAAAATGTAAAACTGGCTTTTCAGCAGCATCAACGTGTTCTATGATAGCCCTGGTCAAGCAATGGACATAGCTGTGTATTTCTTCAGAGGCAGAGGAAGGATGAAGGTATGAAGCTAGCAGTCAAGCCAACAGAGAGCAACCCAGATCATCTTCAAAAAGGAAGGGCTGCGCCATGAAATACTCAAATATGATGAAGACATTTGTTGTGCCATTGAAGTGCTCATTGGTTCCAGCACTTATTTATTTATTTATTTATTTAACTATTTCTTTTATACCGCCCCTTCAAGAGATCAAGGGCGGTTTACATATAACAGATTAACAGTCTTGTACACAATTTGTATACATTTTACATAGAACAGTAGAAATCAACTATTTACATTGAACAGTAAATATAAACTTTGTAGGTATTGTAACAAAAACAACTTGAAGGTATTAAAGCAAAATCTTTGTAGGTATTAAAGCAAACATATCAAACTTTGTACAAAAGTATATTTACATCGTGTAGTGTGTGTGGTGTATGGGGTAGAAATTGGCGTAGGTGCTGGAATTTAGTTCCTTTTATTTTTGTCATCTTTGGGGCGTGTGTGGGGGGGACAGGCTTGTGGTTACATTGTTGGGGTTAAGGGAGTTTGTGCATGGGTGCCCACATTTGTAGTAGAGCTGGCTTTGGGGGAGTAGGGGATTTCGAAGTGTTCAGTGAACAGGTAGGTCTTTAATTCTTTTCTGAATTGGATGAGGTCTCTTATGGTGCGAAGTTCAATAGGGAGGTCGTTCCAGAGTTACCCAGTTCAGCTCTGTCTCCAAGTTCTAGACCACATATGCAGTCATGAAGAGGGTTCTGCCTTAATACTGGACCTCATGACATGAACCAGCAAACCTGGCTCCCATTTTTGTCAACATCTAAGCTCCCAATCTCTTAATACGCTCTTTAGCACTCATCCATTCCCCTTGAACTTTCTCCATCCATTCCCCTGAGCTACCCTTCACTCTGAATGACACCCTCTGTTATGTCAATTGTAAATAAGTTAAATCTACATAATTATGTACATTTTTGATGTTCTTTTTCACCACCAGTTATATTGTTATAATGTTTAATGTATCTGCTGTTAGAAATGTAAACCGCTATGATTATCCAAAATAGTAGTATACAAAATACACAAATAAATAATTATAATAATAATAATAATAACAATAAGTGATGGTCACAGGGTCACAGTGCATTAAGTTCTTGTGTACATGCATACGTCTGTTACCCTTATATTTCGAAGTTCCTTGGAGGAATCAAAACTAAATGAGTGAAATTAACAGCTACTGTCATATCAGGAAAATGAGCTCTCTCATAGAAATCACTTTTTATCTCATTCCTGTCCTGCTCAATATAAAGGTATCAGATGTAGTCAGACATGTAAACAAACATGACTTCCAGAAAAAAGAAAACAATTTTAGAGACTGGAGATCAGGCTAGTGATATTCGCCATTGCCCTCAGGAAGGAGCTATTAGCAAGATAATACAGACCTGTCATCATTTTCACCTTAACAAACCAGCAGTGAGGTTAGTCTATATGGCATTCCAGCTCTCAATTATATTTACTTTTATATTTATGTAACCCCACCTTGCTCTAGGATGGCAGGTTGGTCTCACAGGGCAGGACACAAACTAATTTTTATCCCAGGATCTCGTCCTCTCCTTTCACTCAACTAGCACCTACTCTGGTGAAGGGAGGGGGGGGGGGGGTAGGAAGAGGAAGGAAAATCCTTCAAGGCCCTTAGCACATGGAATTAAAGAGGCTTGGACTGAGGATTAGGCACTCCAGTTCCTTTATTGTAACCAAACTTTGTCCAATTCCATAACAAACAAATTTCTTGTTCAACAAATAACAGTCCTTGTTAACACTGGTTGGGTTCTTTCCTAAGTTATTTGTGTTGTGATCCCAGTTTAAATATTTAACCTTTTCTGCTACTAATAGCAGGATTCTGGGTTAGAGATTCCCTTGTAATCAGCAGAAAAAATAGTCCTTACTCTGTCTTCAATAGGATCCTTTTTTCCCAGGGCTTAATTTGTAGACAGAAAACAAGTGGATCTGTGGGTGGAACCAGGGCCGGAAGTGACCCGTGGGGGCAGGGCCAGGACCAGACCGGAAGTTTTTACTTTTTGTTCCCGGTTTTTCATTTTGATGTTTTATATTGCATCAGCTGAACTATGTTACCCCTGATGCAGGCACAGTTGCTGAAACCTGGCCAAGTCAGGTTTTCAATAAAGTGTGGCCATGGTCTCTCCCTGCTCCTTCCTTTGGCATTTAACAACTTAAACATTCCAATATCATTCTCTATATTTTTTGAAAATACACACAGCCTAATTATGTGTTTGCTAATGAATGCATAATTGCTTTTGAATGAATTATTCATTCATATGGGACAAAACTCTACAAATGCATGCTCAACACCAGAACCAAGTCGAAGAGCTCAACCTGTACCAGCCCTATCTATGAAAATTTAACACTAAAAATATTCCTAAACACCAGCAAACTGCAGTTGGAAAAAGATAAGAAGCTGAACTACTATAGATTCCTATACAGAACCAATATGTTAACAGAATCCCTCACGTTAGCTGCATGTGGAAAACACAGACCATCACCTAGTAAAGTACAAAACTACAAATTTGAAAAAATATGCAGACAAAAATTGAAATGAAAAACCCCTAAAGCAGATAATGAGCTGTGGAACACTGAAGAAAGAAACAAAAACGCATTTCTTCCTCTACCGAGCTATAAGAAATGCACATTTTCAAAACTGACATTTCATTTTCTAAAAACTGCCATTCTTTTGTACCTTTGTTGTGATCATTTTATTTTTCTAGTTGGGCTGGTCCTGGTCTTTTTTCCACTTCTTCTTGTTAGTCTTCTTCTAAGTTATTTTCCAGGATCTCATTTCCTTTTTCTGTTTCTTCACACTGCCTGTCTTCGTCCTTTTCTTCCTTACATATCTTTCCGACACTGATTCTTCTGTTTTATCTTTTTTTCACTCTCTCTCATCTGACCTTTTCTTAATTATAGATTCATTCCATTCCTCCCCTCTCCCTCCTTTAATCTTCAGTCTTCCTCTTTTCACCTTTCACCTTTTTACCAGTTTTCCATTCCCCAACCTTACTTCCCTAGTCCTTCTATTCCCCACCTGTCTCATTCCTTCACCAGTCTCCTATGTCCCCATCTCTCACCCACTTTCTAGTCCACATTTCCTCCTTTTGCATGCAGCTCCTCCCCAGGTTCACCTACCACCTTTAGCCTCTCTTCCCCTAGTCAGCCCCAGCTCATTTCCTAGCACATATTCTCTCTCCACTTCCAGGCCCTTTCTTATATCTTCCTCCCAATCCAGGTTTCCATTTTCACTTTTTTACTCTCTCTCATCACCTTCAAGGAAGACCTGTCTCTTCCTGTGGCTCCCACCCACTCCATAGCGATCTGTCCTTTTCAACCATCCCCAATCTCTCCCCAAGCCTGCCAAGGCCCTTCAAACCTTCTCCCCTCCCAGTATTTCTGCACTTGGTTTCACATCCCTACTGATACCCCTCGCCCAATCACCTTTTCCCCACTGCCCTCTTAATTTCTGGTCAATTTCTTAGTCATCGGATTCTCAAATATCCCTCAAGATAACCACAAGTCCCCATTCTTTCACCTACCCAGTCCCCGAGTCCTTATATGCAATTTCACTCATATACACCCCATCCCCAGCCTATGTTAAGGGTCTTTCTGCTGTTTTTCCACCCAATCTTAAATTCTCCACCTAATAATATCAGATGCTGCAGAAAGGATGAGGAAAGGAAGGGTTAATGTGTATTGGAGAATGAGGTAGATGGTGGACACTAGGGACATGGAGAAGTGCAGTAGTCAGACTCTTACCATAAAACCTGGGATGTTACAGTGTAGTCCAGTGAGCCAAATGGGTACCTTAGAGTCTGACGTCCCCCTCTGGTAGGGGCTTACAGAATTCACTAACCTCATTTCATCCAGCTCCACTGTTAGGCAGAGAAAGGCTGAGAGGAAAAGAACTAATTTAGATAAGCTCCTATCAAGGTGATGTTACAATTGTTGTGATAGGGTAGATTTTTCAAGCATGGAACACAGAACACCTTATTGTCTATAAACAGAATTTTCAGATAAATGTATTAAGTTTGTATACATTGTTGAACAAGCTTAAAGATGGATTCAGAAATTTTAACAGTTAGTTAAATCAATAAGGTGTTTATATAAGGTTGCACCTTAGAACAGAAATAAATCAGCATTCAGTATTTCAGTTTTTTTTAGGATACTCTTTACAGTTTATCTCATACTATGAATATATTTCTTTGTACAGGAACTTCCACCTTTTAACAGCTAAGTTCTCTTATTACCCAGAGTATTCTATGTATTTCAATGGGTAATGTAAAGTCTGAGCTCATAAATGTACTTCTTTTAGTCTCTCAGGGTGTTTGTGCACGGTACCTATCTTCCTAGAAACGTTCTTGCAAAGGGGCCCAGTCTCTTGTCTAGACATCCCATGGTGCCCTCTTCCAGGAAATCCGGTGTCACAGGAACTCAGGATTTCTCTGGTCCAGCAATGATCCAGACTTTACGTGCTCCCTAATTTTAATAAATCAATAAAACTAATCTAAATTGAGGATGCATCCACAGACACCTGGGGTTAGAATATGGACTGGGATCTGATGTAGAATACTGTCCTTACTCCTATCCAAAAATTAAAAAAATAATTGAATGTCCCTATCTAAGCCTACACAAACACTGTCCAGTCACATCTTTCATAGTATTAAAAATGTATTTCTTTAAGAACTCAGGAATTTCTAGTTTAAATCTTAAGTAGGCAGTGTCCTTCTGTCAGAAGTCTAAAACCAGTGTCTCTGTCTCTGTCCCTCTGCACTACTTCCAATAGCATGCAGCAGTGTCACTACTCTTAGGATTCTAAACTCTCCAGACTTAGCAGAGCTATCTGGATTCCTTTACAGGATCCAACATATATATATATTGAAAACTTTTCTATAGTTTCAGCTTCCAATATGTTCAGGTTCCTTATAGGAGCTCAATACAGCTTTCCCTTTTACTTCTCAAATTGTTTCAAAGAAAGGCAGCTTCATCTTTCCCCCCTGCTCAGAGGACTTTAAACTGCCATGCCCAACAGAACTACCAGATCCTCTGCACGGGATTTAAACTATTTCTTTTCTGTAGAAGGTTTTACTGTAATCTTAGCTTCTAGAGCATTTAGTTCCTTGAAGGAGCTTAATCCAGTATTCCTTTAGCAACTTTCCAATTTATGATCGGGGACTGTGGGCGGGAGTTTCCCCTCACCTCAAACAACTGCCAATCAGCCCTGCTTAACAACTTTAAAACCGCCGCTCCGGAGGCGCACCCGCACCTTGCGGGCCCACACCTGAGGGCCTCGCAAGAGGGCCCTTTGGCGTGGCCCTTAGGCGTTGGACCAAGCGGGACCAGAGAAACGGCTGTATTTATGGTTACTTTGCTGGTATGCCTGTTTTAGGTTAAATGTTATATGATGTATGTATTCTTTCCCCTTTGTTATGTGCCCCCAGTGCTTACTGCTTGATGTAATGTAGAACCGGTGTTTGTTTCCTTTCCTTTGTATATACTTTGTCTTGTATTTTACCGCTTTGATTGAAGGAAAAGGCGGAATAAAAAACTTGTCAAATAAATAAATAAATAAGTATCTTGGCAAGACAAAGCCTGCAGCTTGGAAATCCACCTTGTGGGACAAATCATGACCAAGAACACCATTTTGAGCATCAAATCCTTCAGAGTAGTATTTTTCAATGGCTTAAAGGGCTCTGACATCAGGACCCCAAGCACTAGACACAGATCCCAAGAAGGGATCATCGACCAGAGGGAGGATGCAGATGCCGAACCCCCTGACGAAGGCACAAAATATCCGGGTGTAAGGCCAATGGTTCTGAAACAGGTCAAAGCTGCCAGAGAGCTAAGAGAAAATGCCCTTCTCTAGACCATCCTGCAGAAAAGGCCAACAGAGACAGCATCTTGGCCACCTCAGGAGCCAGCTGCTGTGTCTGCTCCAGCACTCAAGGCACCAGACCTACACTTATGCCAGGTTGTTAGACCTCCTAAAGGCTCTGAGCAGAGTGAAAAACCACTGCTGAAAGTAGCCTGTATGCACTAATCATCTCCTTACAAGAGCCAAGCCATAAGTGAGAAGAAAGCCGGGTCCTCCAGGAGAAGTGGCCTCTGATGCAATAGGCCCCGAGATGGAGGCAAACAAAGAGGTGGTGCTTGCAGGAGCCACATCAGATCTCAGAATCAATTGCCCAGCAATATGCCCTTCCTCAGAAGACTTATTATTATTTATTTATTAACATTTTTTATATACCGCACTATTCGTTATCAGCGCGGTTTACATGGAACAAGAGACCTCAGACAAGATACAAATATCTGGGTTTACAGTTAACAGGAAAATCAACTTGGATAACAGGATAACATGAGTAACTATGTACAAGACAACTATTTACATCAGGGAGTCAGGGTATAGTAAATGTGCTGTAAGACTGTTGAAGTAGTTTGATGAGCTGATGAGACATAAGGTTTACGTGTTTGGCATGTGGTTAGTTGTGTGTGAATGTGAATGTGTTTGTGCTTCTTTGTTCTCTGGGAAATATATGAGGAAAAGGTGATGTTGCTACTACCACAGGCTGGCAATCACCATCATTGGGAACGGGAGTCCAAGCTCGAACCACTGAGAACTCAGGGACCACCGAGTCAGCAAGGACCATTGGAGCAGCCACAAAAGAGCATACACCCACAGCACCATCTTGATTGTCACAGCCATCAATCCAAAGAGTTGATGATAATTCCGGACTCTTGGAGCCTGCTGTGAACAGAACAGCACTAGGCAAACCAATAGCCTTTGACTTTTTTTTTTTGACAGGAAGACACTGCACACTTGAGTATCAAAACACTCCCAGGAACTCCAGGGACTGGGAATACAACAACTCGTTCTTTCCTCAAGTGATCACCCAGTCAAGGCCTATCAGAAAGTATACCACTCGAGGAGCCACCCAAGACACTTCTGAAAGAGAATGAGCTCAGATGAGCCAGTAGTCTAGATATTGGTACACACAAATCCCTTGGCACCATAGCGCCACAGCCACTATCAAAACCATGACTTTGGAGAATGTCCTTGGGGCAGTGGAGAGTCGAATGGGAGTGAAGCGATCTATAGGTGAGAGCCAAGCATGGCAAAACACAGATACATTGCTGACTCCCTGGATCAGGATATGAAAAGACACCTCAGCCAAATCCAGAGATGCCAGGAACTCCCCTTAGAGCACCACTTCAATCATGGATCACAAAGTTTCCATCCAGAAGCACAGATGACAAAGCACTCGACACATTTGAGGTCCAGAATGGGCTGGAATGTTCTTTCCATGTAGGCACCATAAAACAGATGGAATACTTGTCCTTGCCCCAATCATCCAGGGGAATGGGCACTACTGCCTTCAGGAGAGACAACTTGTCGAAGGGGATATGCACAGTGGCACTACTCTTTGCAATCCCACAAGGAGAGATGATAAAAACAGCCAGGATTAGCTCTTGCATTCCAGGACATAGCTGTACTGAATGGGGACTATCACTCAGCGATCCTTGATGACCGGGTCCATTCCTTAAGGAAGAGATGAAGCCTGCCCCCAAAAGGAGGAACCAGGGAATGGGCCTCCAAACTGTCATTGTGCAATGTGGGAGGGTCCTCCTCTGGATGGAACTGGGTCCCTGGCCCCCAAGCGCTCCACGAAAGTACTGAGAATGAGCCCGATGTCCATGAGCAGAGGGGAAGAAAGGCTTTCCAGATCTGAGACCCCCGGGAGTCTGACCAGTGCATCCATGAGCAGCAGAAGGAGGCTGATGGAAAAGGGGCTCCTGTCTTCTTTACAGGCCCCTTAGAACTATCCTCTAGAAGGTGGTAAGATGTAATCTCACCCAGATCCTTCATCAGCTTCTTCAAATTGGACCCAAGAGAGGCATCCCTCTAAGGCCAGATGGGCAACCGGGCTTTGGAAGATGAGTCCTCTGCCCTGTATCAGAGCCAAGCTAACACCATGTGACCATTAATAGGGCATAATTCCTGTCCACTAAACATATAAGGCTATATATAGCATCAGAAAGGAAGGCTGCAGCTAACTGCAAAAGAATCATCTGGCAGACAAGACTGAATTCACTGGAGTAGGGCTCAAGATGTCAGGCCTGCACATATTGTAACTATTATTACTACTACTATTAATCATCTACGGTGTATAGCACAAGAAGGCTTATACAACACTGTACAAACATATAAAGAAGACAATCCATGCTATAAAGCTTACAATCTAATCAAGACAGACAGAACAACAGAAGAGAAACGAGGGTGTTCAAATAGGGAAGGAGACAATAGGAGAACATGGGATTAGGCCAAAAAGCAGCCTCAAAGAAGTAAGCCTTTAGCATGGATTTGAAGAGGGGAAGAAAAGAGATTTGACATAAAGATAGAGAGAGCTGGTTCCATGCATAAGGAGCAGCAAGGTGAAAAGATCGAAGTCTGGAGTTTGCAGAAGAAAAGGGCATAGAGATAAGAATCTCAGAGGAGGAGTGGAGTTCACGAGGAGGGATATAGGTAGAGAGAAGAGAGGAAAAGCAATGCGGGGCAGTAGAGTGAATGCATTTACTGTATATGTTAGAAGGATAAGTTTGAATTGGATATGGAAACAGAAGGGGAGCCAGTGAAGTGATTTTAGAAGAGGGGTTATATGAGTGTATTGGGGCTGGTGGAAGATTAGCTACACAGAAGAATTCTGGATAGACTGAAGATGAGAGAGATGACACTGAGGGAGACCAACAAGGAGGAGGTTGGAATAGTCAAGATGGGAGGTGACCAAAGATTGGACAAGAAACTTAGTAGTGTGTTCACAGAGGAAGGGATGGATTTTGTTAATGTAGAGAAAGAAAAGACAGGTTTTAGCTATATGTTGAATATGTGTGGAGAAGGAAAGGGAGGAGTCAAAGATGACTCCACGGTTGTGGGTCAAAGAAATAGGAAGAAGAAGAGTGTTGTTAACAGTGATAGAGAAAGGAGGAAGGGGGGAGGAGGGTTTAGGGGGTTTAGGAGTGCAGGAGTGGCCTAGTGGTTGGGGCAAGGTACTTCAGGTTGGAAGGTCGGGGGTTCAAATCCCACTAGAGGACAGCAACCTTGGGCCGGAAGGACTGGGGTTTCTAGTCCCACAGGTGCTTCTTGTGGTCTTGGGCAAGCCACTTAACCCTCCATAGCCCGTGTTCCCTGTAAAATAGTTATCTCCAAGTTATAATGCCCTTTTCTATGTAATTTCAGATGTCAGATGTAGATAGATTTGAGAGTCATCAGCATAAAAATGATACTTAAATCCATGGGAACAGATAAGGGCACGAAGGGACTGGGTGCAGAGAGAGAAAAGGAGAGGGTCCAGAATAGACCTTTGGGGTACACCAACTGAGAGAGGGATGGTAGTAGAGGAGGAACCTCCAGAACAAACAATGAGTGATTGGATAGATAAGAAGAGAACCAAACTGTACAAGGCCTCTAAAACCAAGAGAGGATAAAGTGTCAAGGAAGAGGAGGGGTCATCAGTATCAAAAGCAGCAGAAAGACCAAGAAGAATGAGAGCTGAGTAAAGGCCTTTGGACTTAGCAAAGAACAGATCACTGGAGACTTTGGCAAGAACCATTTCAGTAGAATGAAATGGACAAAAACTAGATTGAAGTGGATCAAGGAGAGCCTGAGAGGAGAGAAATGCGAGACAGTGGCGGAGAACTGCACATTCAAGAATTTTGGAAATGAATGGGAGAAGGGAGATGGGTCGATAATTGGAAGGACAAGTAGGGTCAAGTGAGGGTTTTTTGAGGAGAGAAGTGATTACAACATGCTTGAAGGCTGCAGGGAAGGTTGCAGTGGAAAGTGAAAGGTTGAGAATATGTGAAATGAAAGGAATGATGGAGGAGGAGATGGAATTGAGGAGATGGGTGGGGATAGGATTAGAAGAATAGGTAGTGAGTTTAGAAGAGGAAAGAAGAGAGGTTTCCTCAACAGAGATTTTAGAAAAGGATGAAAGGGTGATAGAGGTTGAGAGGAAAAATTATAATGGAGAAGGGGAAGAGGGGGTAAAGAAGATTTAGTGGGGAATTGAAGAGAAACTGAAGAATAGTAGCCACCACAGCAATGTAGTTCTTCAACACAAATCCACCTTTCAGTCCAGAATGGTGGTCCAACTGGTGAACGCCATGACCTGTGCATCCACCTTGGAAAAATCAAACCACACAACGCACTCCTTCTGTGAGAGGGCATTCATCTTATACACCTTTAGTCCCTTAGACAGGGAATTGGGGGAATCCCACTCTGACCGGAACAGGCCCTTGAGCACATCCAGGAACGAGAAGACAGTAGTGGATTTCTGCATCCCTTGCAGGAGTGAATGCATATTTGGCTTCTGCTCCATGCCTGGAGCATCTGCCAAGCTCAAGGTGGATAAGACCCTGGGAATCAATGCTTCCCGTTCCTCCTTATGGAACAGGTGGACAATATCAGCCTCCTCACAATCCTCTGAAGGCGAGAGAACTTCTTCATCCACAAAAGACATTTGAATTCAAGCCACAGTCCAAATCTCAGACAGATCCTAGCTAATCCCTATCTCCAGAGGGAATCCTTTGCTGTAGACTCTTAGCCATAGGCAAACAGAGCTTCCACTCTCAGCCTGCCCCTCATGAGACTGCTCTTGGGGGCACCCAGAGGCCACAGGGTCTGAATTTCCAAGCCAGAACAACCAGGCCTATTGTAAAAAGAAAATCAGGACTCCAGAAGCTCTCCCTGCAGAAATTAGCCCCATACACCTTAGGACATAGTCACCGTTGATCCCCTAAAGTTCAGGGAGCGGAGCACAGCATGGTCACTGGAACTTCTAGCCAACTGGTTATCCTTACCCACCGCACCATCTGCCACCTCCTGCCCTTAGGCAGGCAAGGCCGGACTAACTGCATCCCCTGGTATAGAGAGGGGGGCTATGTTAAGAACCCATTATAAAAGGGAAAAAGACCCTATCATCAACTTTCTCTTGGCTCTTGTGAAGATGACCAGAAGGCGCCATTTGGATGGGAAGACATCCCTGGTCTTTGGACTCTTGCTCTGGGCAATGGTGCACTCCTGCCTTTGAGCAAAGCACTTGGTCACAAAATCTACAGAATAGGTGGATGCCCTCACCATCCAATGTGATCTTATTTCCTCCTCCCCCTCTTGATTTGTATTTATGTGAAGTGGGATTTTAGAAGAGATGTCTAGGAAGAATCTGTGATGTCCAGAGCACAACGTCCAGAAATTCAGGAGAATGGGAGCAGGGAAGGGAGGCACGTATAAGTGCCTTACTGAAAATGCTTTGTCTCCGCTCCAAAACACGAATGTCCCAGTAACCGGTTCTGGCAATGGGCCTGGACACATTGCAAGGCTGGGTAAGTGCATGGGTGTCGGGTATTTCATAAATGTGGACATCCTCGAATTGCACGGCTGTAGAACCAGATACTTGGAAGTGCCAGCAGGGGTATTTCAGAAGAGGGGGCAACTATGTTATGAATCTTGCAAGTTCTGGCCAGGAATTTCAGTTAATCAATGCTTGGAGTATCGATCTACTTGTAGGTTTCTTTGGCCAGGAAATACTAACTGTGGCAATGAAAGCATATTTTGCTCTTCCCCCGTGTCTGTAAAATGAACATTTTTTGGCACCTTATTCATGGTCAGGAGTAGGTATAGGCATAGATACCTCAATAACTAGGGTCAGACGTGTTTGTGCGGTTTTGAAATCGCACTGTGACATGCATTCCTGTTGCTCCAACCAGCCCATGCCTCTACCATGCTCTCATGTTACATGGTCATGCTCGCGCTGGGGAGGCCTATATACCGAGCTTTCTAAAATGGGTCCGGGGACATCTCTGTGATTAGGATGTCTGAATGCCCATTTTCAGACATCCAACTCATGAACAAAGCTTCAAAAATACACCCCCCCCCCCAATATGTTATTCTCCCATTGACTGTATTAGGATTTTTAGTCATATAATAGCTGTTTTTATGTTTGACTCTTTATTTAGGATAATTCTTTTTAGTTCTCCTTTAAAAAGAGAACTGTTTGTACTCAGCACTAGTCTGACCACAAACAGATCATTTCATATCTGTATACAATAAACCTATCATAGAAGCCAACAGCAATTCAACTTCAGTTTTTCCCTGATTTTTTGTAGTGACCAAGTAACTATATACCTCAGCTGACATCACTGCTTGGAGAAATGAAATTACAGAAAGACTGGGAAGGGAGTAGAGAGTGGGAACAGAGGAATATCTGGGGATAAGGACAAAAACTAAATCATGTCTAGAAAGGTGGTAGAAGCTCGATGATACCTGGGATGTAGTACAACTGTTAACAGTAACTATGAGGGGAAAGGGAAGAAAAGAAACTGAGGAATTGCTGGGTAGATGCATGAGAACTAAGGGGCATATTTATACCATGCGGTTAGTACAGAATTTAGTGTGCAGTAAGCATGTCATGCTGAAAGTTAAAAAGAGGCAGAGCACTAAATATCCTGCCCTTACTAGTTAGCACATGTTTGGGCAGAGATAGGGTGAGTTGGGGCGGAACGGGCATTGATGGCACATCGCGGTAAGCACAAGTGTTATGGCTACACTCTAATCATGCTTACTGCCATTAGCACGAGTGCACTTAATGCCACTTCAATGGGTGGTGTTAGGTGCATCTACATGCCAAGTTCCACAGTGCTGCGCTTTAGCAATGCACCAACTGCAGAGGGACGGATGCACACATCTCCGGAAGTTGGTGTTCGCCTCCACACTGGTTTCAAGGCCCAACCAGCATGCTTTTTAAGAAACATGCTTCTAAAAGTACTTAGGGAGATTGGAACTGAGGGTTAACCAGGAGATGGGTGAGGAGAGGTGAGGAAAAAAATAGGAGAATGAAATTTGAAGAAGACGTACAAATTTAAGGCAAATTTGGAAGGGAAAGATACCCAGTGAGGAGGAATAGGAATGGAGATTAGCTTATTGGAAGTATAAAAGGAACGTATGGCAGATCAAGATGGGAAGAGGGGAGGAGAAAAGGTGAGTGTGGGCCTGCATGTATATGCAGCAAAGATTTTATACAGTGGTGGTCCACATTATTGGCACCCTTGCAATTCAACCGCTTAATGTCCAATATCTCCTAAAACAAAGTTGCCAGTGAAATGGCTTTGGACTATATATGCACACACATTTGACACATAAAAGAATCACATCAAGACCAATTTAAAAAGGAAATAATATAAAAATTGGGACATTGCCAAGACATGATTCTCTGACCCTGAAAAGTATCTCTTTGCTTTCGCTTTAGTTTCTTAACTCACCAGATCTCCTTTGTGTTTCCTTATCTTTCCCCCTAGCTGTATCCCATGTCTGCAACTACTGTGTTGCTTGTCTTGACAAGATTGTAAGCTCTGATGAGCAGGGACCATCTTTTACATGTGTCTGTGCAGCGCTGCGTATATCTTGTAGCGCTATACAAATATTCAGGAGTAGTAGTAGCAGCAGTAATGATTGACACCCTTATAAACAATTCAAATCAGTGTGAACAGAAGAACCACATTCCCATTGTAGTAAAATTAGACACACCTGTGATCAATAGTGAGTATTTACATGACTTCAACCAACCAATGATAGCTCTAATGTTTAAAATGGCCACATTCACTCCCTGTTCCATTTTCAGAGTGGTGAAGACAAGAGAGCTGTCTGAGACCATCAAAAAAGCCATTATTACCAAACATCAATCTTCAAAGGGGTACAAAGCCAACTTCAAAGACCTCGAGATTCCTGTGTCTACAGTTCGCAATGTTATTAAGAAGTTTTCTGCTCATGGAACTGTCAAGAACCTCCCAGAACATGGTGGGAGGAGGAAAATTAATCCGTCTTCAAAGGTTAATGCAAATTGTTGGAAAAACACCACATACAACATCCAAAGAGCTTAAGGCTGACCTGGAGCAATCTGGAATGGTGGTTTAAACCCACATTATATGCCATGCACTAAACAAAGAAGGACTTCATGGGAGAAGGCCAAGGAGGACCCCACTGCTCAAAGACAGACATAAAAAGGAACACTTGATCTTTGTCCAAACTCACCCTGAGAAACCATAATCCTTCTTATAAATAGTGTTCTGTGGAGAGAAGAAACCAAACATGCTCTTTGGCAATGTCGACCTGCAATACATTTACAGGCAAAGAAATGAAGCTTATAAGGAAAAAGACATCCTTGGTTTGATTCCCACTAGCATTCCTTATGGCCTTGGGCAAGTCTCTTTACCCTCCATTGCCTCAGAAAAATACAAGTTATCAATGCCCCTGTTTAATGTACATTACCAAGTTTAATTTACAATATAAACCGCTTTGATTGAAATGTATTTATTTAAAAATTTTATATACCGCCTTTCTACAATTCAAGGCAGTTTACATATAACTCAACATAACAGTGTGGTTACAACTGTTGTACATAGAACAATAATTTGTAGCAGAAATCTTATCTATAGTTAACAAGTAACTGGTATATTGCCAGAAAGACAACTATGTACATTTCAAAGAATAAAGGGGGAGAGTTAAGAGGGTAAAATGGAGGGGGGGGGCAGGAGTGCATAAGGAGGAGAATTTATAGAAGTGGGAGAGTGAAGCAAGTTACATTGGATCTGGGTTATCATGGGGAATGGAGTCAAAATATTCTTGGAAAAGGAGTGTGTTTAGGGTTTTTTTTGGAACTTTGTGTGGTCGAAGCAACCTCGTAGGTCAGGTATAAAGTGGTATTAAAAAAACTGTTAAATAAATATGGTGTAAATTCCATAATGCTATGGTGCTGTTTTGCTGCCTCAGAAAATGGAGGCCTGGAATGTATTAAAGGAATCATGAAGTAAGAGGACCACCGTGGTATTTTGGAGTGAAATGCGCTACCTAGAGTCAGAAAGGCTAGGACTGGGTGGAAAGTCATGGGTCTTTCAGTAGGACAGTGACCCAAAACATACATGCATAAGTACAAAAGAATGTTTAAAAAGGAACAAATGGACTGTTTTAAACTGGCCAGTAATGAGTCCTGATTTCAATTCAATCGAGAACCTTTTGAAAGAGCTGAAATCTTCCATTGCTTAAAGGAATCCTGGAAACATTTATGAGCTGGAACAAATCACAGGAAGAGTGGGAAAAACTACCAGCAGGCAGATGCACAAAACCTATAGATGACCACAAGAAACATTTGGTTGCTGTCATCACTGCCAAGTGTTGTGCAACCAAATTTTGGTGAAGGGTGCCATTAATCCTGTCCATGTCATATTTTTTTTCTCAGAAATTATTATGTCTAAGTTGCACAGACATCTTTTTTTGTTGCATACCTTTGAAGATACTATTAAAATATGATGACATACAGTTGGAATATTTACAATTATTTCTCAAGATTTTGTACACAACATACCTAAAATGCAAGGGTGCCAATAATGTTGACCACAACTGTAAACCAGTGTTGGATAGGGGGAAATGGATTTAGCTCACATTTTATCTCAGCAATTCCAGGTGAGTTACATTCAGGAAGTTGTAACTAGCGAACACTGCAAGAGCAATCTACCACAAAACCTGCACACTACAACACCTCTGCCCCCTCCTCATCCCCTGACTTCCGATCAGTCCTACAAACCCTCACAACACCCCACACCAGCTACTGCATCTCAATATACCATGGACTCCCCAAGTCAACGCTCCACCCCCTACAAATGGTATTACACACTGCAGCAAGAACCAACACACATACATCCAAATATGAGCACATCACCCCATCCTCAAACACCTCCACTGGCTCCCACTTCAAAGCAGAATACTCTACAAGATCCTGCTAATGACACACAAAGTCCTTTTCCATCACCCTTCCACTAACCTCAGCACTCTCATCACCCTCCAACACTCACACAGACACCAGAGAACCTCCATCATGAATACACTAACTACCCCCCAATCCATAACAAAGAGTACCCAAAAAACATCGGCCAGAACCTTCGAGCTCTATGCCCAACCACCTGGAACTCCCTCCCAGACAACATAAGAAACACCACAGACCTCCTAACTTTCCGCAAACTCCTCAAGATCCACCTCTTCACCCTCCACGTCACTACCCCCCCCCCCAACAATCCTACAACTAAACACCCCTCACAACCTGCTCCCAAAACCCAACCACACAAACACACACGTAACAGACATATCAGCCACTACAAGGATGCACAATCAACTTGCATACCTGTGTATAATTAACCTTACATAGTTGTCCTAATTGCTTTACCCTTGTCCATTGTTCAAAGTTATCTGTTCTAATGTAAATGTTCCCTGTATTACCTCTAGTTCGCTGTAAACCGCTGTGGCCACCGTGAAAAGCGGTATATAAACCTAGCCAAATAAATAAATTCAGGAAGAGTAGGTATTTTCCTGTCCCCAGAGTGCTTACAATCTAAGTTTACACTTTAGAGTTAAATGACTTGTACAAGATCACAGGAAACAACCATGGGATTCAAACCCTAGCTTCCCGATCACTGCCTTAACCATTAGGCTACTCTTTCACTGCGAGCATTGCTTGAGTACGCAGTGTATGTGAAAAAAACCTATGTGGGCTTTCCTTCTGCTTCTCGGGGGGGGGGGGGGAGAGGGAAACTTGCAGTTGGTCATGTGCTTGTATGTGACTATGTCAGTTGTATGAAATTATGCATCTGACACATTTTGCTGACTCTGCTTCTGCTACAAAATTAATGGTCACTGTGAATCTGGGCACAACTCAGAGGCTGTGATTGATGCAGATGTCTTGTACAGAGAATTATGTACAACTCCCTTTAATGCAGTTCTGTGAACATGCACTGATATACTTTCTTTTAAAATGAAACAGAAAATGTCACCAACACTTCCTATGTCATTTTGTTTCATTTTGTAAACAAAAAATTAGAAAAATGAACAAAATGTTTGCTTTCCCTTTCTTTAAATCTTTTGTTACTGTACCACCCCTAGTAAACTGAAATTACATCTAAAACTTCTAACAAAGGCCACCTGGCTTTCTCTGTGTCCCTCTCAGACTCCCTTCACTTACGCCATCACTGGGATCCAAATGATATCTTGCCATACTTCGAAATAGCACTAGCCAATGGATGATGACATTTTAGAGCTTGCCACCAGCAGAGCAGGAGCAAATGGGTATCTCTCCTGCTCCATTTTGATCCAAGGAATATTCCAGACTATGGGGGGAAGTGGGTGATTGCTGAGGAGATATGAGGTTGGTAATGTTCTCTATTTCTCTCAATTTTTTTCCAGGGCATCACCAAGTGTACCTTACATTTGAGCCCATCATTTTTCTATGTGAGTGGTGCCAATAACAGTAGGGGTGCTAATGCCCTTAGCATCCTCTCCTCTGCCTCTTAACCTCCTATCCCCCAGCACTGGCTCCACCTCCTTACCTCAATTATCAACCATTGAGCCCTGATTCCTTCCCCCCAGAACAGCCAAAGTGTAGCAATTTTAAGTATGATATTCAGGGCCAATCTCTACCCTGCTTCTGCCCGTTGCTTCTTCTTTCCTTTTGCCCCTGCCATTTTTGTCTCCTATTGTTTCCCATGCATTCTGTGGCTATAGCTGTGCTGCAGTCTCTACTGTTTCTCACTGACCCAGCTAACAACCGGAAAATTCATGCAGGGTACTTCCTTTAGACTGCTCTTGTAATACACGAGAGTTCTGCCACTGCTGCTGCTCCTACCATTCAGACTGCTTACTCCTACCAAGGAGGAGGAAGTCTGTACAACTGCACAGTGTAGAATTTGTGCAAAATTACCTACCTGAGCAGAATCCTGCACTTGCTATGGAGAATTATTTGCAGGCTCTAGCATCAGCAAGCAGTGAGGCAGGTTCAGAGTGCACAAGCTTTAAGGGTGCTTGAGCCTGCCTCATTGTTCACTGCAGTACTGCCACGGGAGCGTTTCCCTTCACTCCCATGGCTCTGCTCCACTTCTGATGCCGGCATTGCTGTTTTAAAAAGGTCAACAGAAGCACTTCCTGCCCCTAGCAAGAAACAGGAAGTGCTTCTGTTAACCTTTATGAAACGTGGTGATGCCAGCTCGGAAGTGTAGCACATCCACGGGAGCAAAGGGAAAAGCTCCCAAGGCTGTGTTTAGAATGCCATAAGTGTGCAGCGAAGATGAGTGACAGGGGCTGGGGGCTGAGAAGGACTGATAGTGAGTCTGGGGGCAACCAGGGGCTGGAGAGAACTGATGGTGAGTTGAGGGGTAATTGGGGGTTGGAGAGGATTGATGGTGAGTCGGGGGTAACTAGGGGCTGGAGAGGAACTGATGGTGATCCAGGGGGTGACTGGGAGCTGGTGAGGCTTGATGGCATGTTAGGGGGTGACTAGGGCTGGATGGGGACTGATGGTGAGTTGGGGGAGTGACTAGGGGCTGGAAGGTGAGTCAGCATCTTCCTAGAAGTTAGAAGGAGAGAGAAGGGGAGGGCAGGGAAGGCTTAGGTATTGGAGAGACCTGTGATTTACATCAGGGGGGATTCTGTGCAAAAATGTACTAATATAACATGCAGAATTTTTAAATACTGTGCATGGAATTTTCTAAATTTTTGCGCAGAATTAAAAAAAAAATTTGTGCAGAGTAACAGAGTCCTCCCAGGTGTATGAGTTGGATTCATTGCTCGGTGTATGCTCTCCCTGTCTCATTTGACCAGAAGATGATAAAGAGGATTGAAAGTCTCAAAGGAGATGCTTTAGGATGGAGAAGAGGAGAAGGTCTTGTGTGCAATGTGGGAGTCAGTGTGCATCTTGGCTGCCAGTGCCCTGCGCTGTAAGACTTAAGCTGAAGCTAGAGAGGAGAGTCATGTAGGACTATACATGCAGGGCCAGTGCAAGGATATTAGATACTCTAGGCCTAGGCAAACCTTAAGCCTTGTGCCCTCTCACAATTGGCTTTTCGATCTGTAGCAACGCACTCTCAACCCACCCCCGTTTTTGATAATTAAACACACTCATAATCATCTCAACACCATCCCTCCCAGAAAGTCCTATTAAAAACGCATATTTGGACATCACACTTAAAAAAAATATATAAATAATGAGGGAGAGTTCCAAAAACCACTTACAAAGACAAATGGACTGTTTGCAAATTGCCTATTCTTCCTGTGGGTAAAAGCAAACTTTGAGTCTTTGAGTTTGTCTGGATATCATGATCCATTGTTTAGCTTTGACTGCAGCTGCTCTTTGCTGACCCCTCCCCCAAAAGCTACTGCGCTAGGTGACCGCCTAGTTTGCCTAATGGTTGGGCCGGCCCTGTACACATGTGTTCGGAAAAGAATTGCTACAAGTCTGAGAGCGATCATCAGTATTTTCTTTTGGACTGAGAAGCTGAGAACAGACCTAAGTATCAGCTGTGGGACAAAGGATGCCATAGATTGGTAAGTGGAATAAGTTGTTAAATACTACTACTACTACTTATCATTTGTATAGCGCTACAAGACATACACAGCGCTGTACTGACCAAAGTTACTTAAGTTTTATAAAGAAGTTGACAATATTCATTTTTAGTCATGTTTTTGATGAAGATGGCATTACGAACAGGGTCTCCATTGCAGGCAAGGTAATTGTTTATTTTTCCAGCTTTCCATTCAGAGCAAGCTCTTTGAAGCCACTGACCTCATCAGGTGTTAGTGATCTTTGATCAGCTTGCAAAGCAGCTGGGCAGCTGAGTACTGTATAAAGATCTACAGTGCCCTGCAAGTACTGGCATTCCTAACAGGCTCTCCATTGCAGACAAGGTAATACTGTGTGGCTTTTAAATACAAGCTCTCTGCCTGAGAGCTCTTAAAGGTGTTTTGGTCTTCATTTTTAAAAGCTACTACCTTCGCGCCAAGCAGACATGTTACCAGGCGATCCTCACGTCCACCAGCCACCCAGCTATCTACATGCCTAATGATTGAATCACCAACTATAACGGCTGTCCTAACCCTTCCCTCATGGGCACATGGCCCTGGAGAAACGTCCTCAGTGTGAGAGGGTTTTACATCACCTGGAGGACAGGTCCTAGTTACAGGATCACTTCCTGCCACACCAGGGTGATGCTCTCCTGTCACGTGACCTCTCTCCTCCATAGCAACAAGGATGCTGCCAGACTGGAGTGGGACTTCAGGACTATATCCCTGTAGGTCTCGTCTATGTACTGTCTTTCTTATTTCTTCCAAGTCTGCTACTCTAGCCTCTAGAGAACGGACTCGTTCCCTGAGAGCAAAGAGCTCCTTGCACCTAGTGCACACGTAAGACCTCTCACCAACTGGGAGAAAATCATACATGTGACACTCAATGCAAAAGACTGGAAAGCCCCCATCTCGCTGCTGGACTGCTGTCTGCATCTTAGTTTTAAGCTTGTGTTTAGATCGTTAAGTTGTTTACTTACTAAGGGTTGCTGTGGATACTTATACTAATAAACGTGTACCTAATATGTTTAATATACCTTGTTCACCTGAAGCTTAATTAATCTCAGGTCCTTAATGTATGACTGATTTGGATAAAGAGCTGCACCTGAGAGCAGCTCCTTTCTAAGATGTGTAAGTACCTATAAAGCTACGATTATCACAGGGGTGGGTGGGTGTTGGGGAGGGAGGGAGGGAAATAAGACTTATTAAAAGAGGGCTGCTGCACAGTACCCTGTGCTGTGCTTCTAAGGTAAGCTGTGACCAACTTCCTGGGTGAATAACAGTCCTTGCTTGGATAGAAGGAGTCTTTCAAAATGACCTTTTGACCTGCCACCTGGCTTTAACACCTATTGAAAAAGTTTCACAGGTCTCTTGCTCCCTAGGTAGAAGGCCTCTTTGTAAAGGTCTCTAGAAGACTTTATTTATTGCTCAAGAATACTGACCCAGTTTTGCCTTTTATGCTGTTATATTCTGATTTGATTTAAATTAAAGCTCTTTGCTGCTGCTAGGCTCTGACTTATTTATTTATTTATTTAACTGTATTTATATCCCGCTTTTCACCGGGTCAAAGCGGCGTAACAAAGGGGGGGGGGTTATCGGTCATAGGGATAGGGCCATCACCAGGAGGGCAACATTGATGATTTTGACAGAGGATAGACATAGACATGGACAAGGTAACATAGTTTTTGATCATGGGTTCTTGAGGGTCGCCTAGAGGGGTTGGTGTAGTTATTTGTGGGAGGGTGTTTCTGTTTTGAGATATTCTTGGAATAGGATGGTTTTTAGCTGTTTTTTGAATGACAAGATATCGTTGTTGTTCCTGAGGTGGCTCGGTAGAGAATTCCAGAGGGATGGGGCATAAAGTTCAAAGGCTCTGTTGCAGGTCCGTTGTGTGCATTTGGTATGAAATTTAAACTAGAAGCTCTCTACTGGGTTCTAAATTTAACTAGAAAGCTCTCTTCTGTGTTTTAAATTTAAACTTAAACTGCTGCTACTAGGCCCTGACTGATTTAACAAATACACTGTGTTCACAGAGTAATCAGCTTGTAAACGGGGTGCTTGTTGTGAAAGTTCCACAATCTTGGCAAAGACAGGAATTTACTTGACTTGCAAAGGATTGTGGGTGTTGTAGTTTAATCACACAAAACTAGCCGTTTAACAAGAAAAAAAGAATTGTAGTTGCTCGAGTGTAAAGCAGAAAACAGATTTTATTTATGGGGAGTTATTCCCTCGCACAGATATGCTTGGTAACATCAACAGGATAATTTCTTCAGGAATTGTATTCAGGAAACAAAACAAATAAGGCAACTGAATTACTTATGCAACAACTTAGTAAAAACCTTGATGGAACAGAAAAGGTCTTTCTTCTAGCCCCTGCTGATAAACTTTCTTAGCAGTGCTGGAATGAAAAATAAACCCAAAAAGAAAATTCTCTTTATCAAAAAAAACAACTTTCTTCCTTTCACACAGTGAAGACGTTTTCTTTCCAAAGTCCCACGTGCACTTGTGCCTTGCTCTAATTACAGGTGCTTAACCAGCTGCAAACTATTGCTGGTCCACTCTCCACGTGGCTCTAACTTTCCCCAAAGCTTTCTCTCAAAGAAACTTTTCTGGGAAGCTAAAAAAAACAGTACAGTTCCTTTTGGTGTTTGATGCTTAACTAAGGATTACTTTAGAACAGCAGCCTAGAAAGAGAGCAATCCATGCATTCCACTTTCTCATTTGATATTTCCCCTTGCTCTTGAAATATCATAGGATCACTTTCATACACTGGCTCAGAGGAATTCTCTAACTGATCTCTACCAGGATAGAAACTGTTTCCCTGCTGTCTTCCTTGTGCAAAGCTAGGGAACAGATCAAAGTTCATACCTGAGATCACGTTGTCATTAGGTTTCCTCTCTGGGTATTTTGGCCAGTAGGTAGCAAAGCTTCTGTGCCCAGCTCTCCAGTCAGAATCTCTGGACTTTAGGTCTCTTTTCCCATACCTCCTTAAATAGGTATTAGAGCTCCTTCTTTCTGTAGATGCAGCCATCTCCTTTACAGGTACTGTCTGGGGGTTCCTGGCTGTATATCTCCAAGCCTCTGGTTTCTTCCAGTCCAATGCAGAATGCTTTCCCCAGGAATCTCTCCCAGCATACGTACTGCCTTGGGATCCTTTCCTAGACCTCCTGGACGTCTTGCTGTTCCTCCTTCTGTTCAGGCTCCGTCTCTCCTCCTCTTGTCATCTTTGCCACCATTTCTCTCTGTGTTCTCTTTTCTGTCTGTCTGAAGAATTTCTTCTAGCTTTAAAGTGCCTAGATGGACACTCCACCCTAGCACAGTCCAGGTGTTCTGAATCAAGCCCTGCCCTAGGAGATGGGTGATTAGGGATTACATCATTGCTTCTCTGATTAGGCACATGTTTCCCTATTCCAGCTCTCCTAGAAGCTTTCTGTAAACCAGTGCATTCTGGGTCTGGTAGTCTTTTAGGTAAACTCTGTTTTAGTGCTTTTACCAGCCAGCACAGGTTGCTTATTCAGAACCAATTCACCTCTTGTATTATTTCTTCCTGAACTATCATAATCTTCCTTATCACAAGCTTTAATCCAAAGAATTTCCTTCAGAAAAATTCCCAGAAGTATATACTCACTATTTCAGATCTCTCTCCAGAAGTAGCAGTCCCCTTTTGTAGTCCTTCCAGACTACATAAACTTAACATTTGAACATATTTGAAACTAAGCTTAAAAGGAGACTGTTAAGTCGAGAGCAAACTATGTACATTAGATTAGAGGGGGATTGAGCAAGGGTAGAAAGTCGGCAGGTCTAGGTGAGACTATTTTGGGTGGAGGTATGGGGGGGGGTTGATACCAAGGTATTCCTGGAAAAGGAATGTTTTTAGTTTTTTGTGAAAGTCTGTATGATCAGGGCAGTTCCTAAGTTCTGGTGGGAGAGCATTCCAATTGTTTGGGGCATAGAGGGAGAATGTCCGGTTGCATGTGGTTTGGGTGCTTTATAATTTTTGGGCTGGGATGTGTAGGAGGTTAGTTGAGTTAGATCTCCGGGATCTAAGGCTGGTGGGCTTGGTTAGGAGTGAGTGGAGGCAGGAAGCGGATTCCTGATAGATATTCATAAGGTTAAGTGTGAGGGTTTTGAATTTTATTCTAGAGAGGATCGGGAGCCATTGCAGGAGTTGGAGTATGGGGGTGATGTTGGTTTATGTTCTTCTGGGGGTATTGGAAATTAGGCATGTTATTGTGATTTGTGCTAATTGGAGGGGGTAGAGGGTGTGTTTTGAGAGACCATGGTATATGTGGTTATATTAGTCGAGGGTGGGGGTAGTGAGAGCTTGGCAAACAGTATGGAAGAAGTCGGGGTTTAATAAGGGTCAGAGGTTTTTCAGGGTTTGTATCTTGGAGTATATGGAATGGGTGGCTTTTTTGTATGTGTTTTTGGAAGGTGAGGTTCTGATCTAGTATCTTCCGAGGTATTTAACTTTGGTTTTTTACAGTGATCGGGTAGTCATCAATGACCAGTGAGGAGAGGGGGGAGGGATTGTAAGAAGTCTCAGTGAATTGGTGGAGAGCTTCGGTTTTGTTAAGATTATGTTGATGCAGCCAGTGTCTAATTTCCTATTTAAGGTTTTCTTTCGTTTTATTGAACTTCAATTTGGTTTTTATTTTAATTTATTTAATTTTTAATGTAGCTATATATAGTGCTTTATGTACTCCACTGAAACTGCGTGCAAAATAGATTTGTATTAAATAAATAAATGCATAAACAAACAAGCAAATAGATTAGCCTATGGCATTTTGACATTGGTGGCATAGCAGAGACTGTGATTTATTGCTGCCACGAATACCTGATGTCGGCTCTTCGGGTAAAAAGGGAGGGTTTTGGAGATGAAGTAAGAACATGGGTGTAAGGAGGCTTTGTGGGGTTGCTCGGGGTCAGTCATAAAGATACAAATAGATGGAAGAGTTTTATCACAAGGATAGCATCTATACGTGTGTGTGTGTTTGGTGGACTTGCATGGGGATAATCAGATTAATACTTGGGGCTAACTGTCCTATTATAGACCACAGGCTAGGGGAGCTAGTAGTGCATAGCTTACTGCCTCTAGTAATGTCTGTGATCCATGCTGAGCTCATGTTTTTAGAGTATGGTGAAATTAAATTAAATGTTGCTTTTTCCCAGCCACAATAACATACCCTATTAATGCCTATGCAGAATTTACAAAAAGTTTAATGTAGAGCCGGCTGAAGTCTATCTGTCGCTCTAGGCAGACTTTCAGGATGTGACCCCTCCCCTCCCCCCTTGGCAGTTCCTTCTTTCTCTCTCGTCCCCCCTCCCCCCATCCTTAGTCTGCCCCTTCAACCTTCAGTGCGACTTAGTTCTTTTCTTCCTGGCCTGATGGAAAGCCAGTGCTGAAAACGAAAATGAAGTCATCATGGAGATTCATGTTGATGCGAACTTGAAACCTCTATTGGAACTACCCCCAGCGGCAGCAGGAAGTGCACGTCAGAGGAGGTGGGACCGACAGAGGGCTTCAGCATGCTTCAGCATGAAGATCCATGATGATTTCATTTTGTTTTTCAGCACTGACTTTTCATAAAGTAGAAAAAAAGGAACTGTGCCTCTCTTTAGGTTTGAGAAAGGAAGAGGCACATTTGAGGGGGGTGGCAGTTGAGTTTGCTGCCACCGCTTCTTTAATGCTACCCTGCAGTTGCTGCCCCTAAAATTGTGCCACCCTAAGTGATTGCCTAACTAATTTTTGCCGCTGAGGGATAACCAGAGAATGGCTGAATATCACTGCTGACCAGTTATCCCTTGGTACCGCCCCCGGAACGCCCCAATGGTCACTGTATTGCATCGGGATTATAGCAGCGGTACCCAGGGATATTCAGATGAATATCCTGCTTAGGGGCATTTACGCAGTTTACAGGTCTGTAAACCATGTAAAGGCCTTTGAATATTGGGCCTGACATCTTTTTAAAGGCTATGGGGTTTACTTTGGAAGTTTTATTCGCATGTTTCATGTGCATGTGCTGGTAAATGCATATGTAAATGTCATCTATGGGTTCAGTTTACACGCCGATGTCCCAACCAAGTGTAACTGACATGGGGTAGGATTAGAATTACACACTTCACGGCCTTGATGTCTCAGTTCAACTTCCATGTCTTTTCTACAAAGTGCCTTTATGTGTTTCTGGCAGATATGCAGGTGTCACATAGAAGGGCTTTATCTCAGATAGGCTATAATAGTGCCTTTATCTATATATACAGTATACAGTGCATAGATATGACAGTATAAAGTCACTGTTATTATCATTATATAGATATACTTTTCAGAACTAATATGCGTTAATATATATGCTGTTAACTTGAAATGTTTCATTTTTCATGATTTTATTTTATTAATTTATTACAATTTTAACATCATGTGCTAACCACTAAAATATTTTCTTGAAAACAGGTGTGATGAAAACAGGAAACTGAGGGGGCCCATTTACTAAGGCCCACTAAGATTTTATACTTAACGTTAAGCGCAAAGCTGCTGCATTAGCTGTCAGGAGGGTGACCAGTATGTTCCTAGCAGCTAATTCGCGATTGAGTACCTTTAGGTGCAGTGCACTCAACACAGGTACATTTAATGACACCCATAGAGGTGTCATTAGTTACACAGAAACATGACAGCAGAAAAAAAACATGTGACCTATCCAGTCTAAACTTCCTTATCAACTACTATATTCCCTTTTTTCCTTTAGAGATTCTTTGTGTTTGTTCCATGTTTTCTTGAATTCAGATAATGTCCTGGTCTCTACTACCTCCACTGGGAGACTGTTCCATGCATCTACCACTCTTTCTGTAAAGAAATATTTCTGCATATTACTCCTGAGTCGATCCCCTTTCCCCTTCATCCTATGCCCCATATTGCAGAGCTTTCTTTCAATTAAAAGAAGCTTTTCTGCTTTGCATTTTTGCTACAGATGTATTTAAACGTCTCTATCATATCTCCTTTCTCCCGCATTTCCTCCAAAGTATACATACTGAGATCTTTAAATCTGTTGCCATATGATTTATACCGAATTTCACTGACCATTTTGGTAGCTACCCTCTGCACCTGTTTATATCCTTTTGAAGGTGCGGTCTCCAGAATTGCACACAATACTCCAAATAAGGTCTCACCAAAGACCTATACAGAGGCATTGTCATCTCCTTCTTCCTGCTGGCTATTGCTCTCCCTATGCACCCAAGCATCCTTCTGGCTTTTGCTGTTGCCTTTTCTACATGTTTAGCCACCTTAAGATCATTAGAAACAATCATGCCCAGATCCCGCTCTTCTTTTATGGACAGAACTCCTTCACCCCTATACTGTACCGCTCCCATGGATTTTTGCAGCCCAAATGCACGACCCTGCTTTTTTTAGCATTAAATCTCAACTGCCAAATTCTTGACTATTCTTCAAACTTAGCTAGGTCCCTCCTCATGATATGTATTCCCTCCTGGGTGTCTACTCTATGGGAGATTTTGGTATCATCTGCAAAGAGGCAAAACTTACCTGACAGCCGTTCTGCAATATCATTAACAAAAACGTTAAAAAGAACCACACCAAGGACAGATCCCTGCAGCACACCACTGGTAACCTCCTTCTCCTCAGAGTGCTCTCCATTTATCTGTACCCTTGGTCATCTCCCGCTCAACCAATTTCTAACCCACTTTCACAAAATGCCACATTGCCACTGAGCACACGGCAATTGCATTGTGCTAATGGCAATGTGCTCTCCATGTTCACACTCCGCCCACTCCCCACTCCATGGCACCAAGGCCATCACATTGCGCTTTAACATGCTGTTTCTGTCATGCCACCATGTTTGTTTTCCTGGCCTCCAGTTGCAGTGCGACTAAGCGCATGTTAACCGGTCGCCACGTTTTAGTAAAAGGACACCCGAATATTGAAAGAAGAGGAATGAAAATAACCTTATTATAAATGATGAGTCCTAAGACCAGTAACCAAAGACTTTATATCATCATTCTGTGATGAAATCAAAGAAGGAAAACTAAGAATAGTAAAATGGTGTGAAATCCAAATGCATTTAATACTTACAGGCGCTTCAGTTTTGAGAGTCCATGAAAGGCCCCAGGCTCAATGGTGCTAATTAAGTTATTCTTCAAGTCTCTAGAGATATAACAGCAGACGAAGCAATTAATTATCTGGTTACATATTCATGTTATAAGCAAACCACAGGACAAATAAAGAGGATTCACATTTTTTTTATTATATACTTTCTTCTCCAGCGGCACTGATAAGCCAGTCACATGAGGTGGTCAACCCTCTTACACAATGGAGATGAGACAATCCAAGTTTATTGATGTGTAGCAACTAATTATAATATGGGGTGTAGAAATTTAAGAAGAATTCAAGGTAATTCCCTGGAAAATTTAGAGAGGGCAATTTTATAATCAACTTGACTTTGTAGAATAGCATTTCGCATGCTTAAGATCACACTTATAGCATTGCCAAGAGGTATATGCACATAAATGTTGGTCTTCATAAAACATAGGGGTCAATATTCAGCCATGGCGGTCAGCATTTTTTTAAAATGTGGATCGCTGCGGCTAAAATAAATCTGAATACTAAGTACTTGTATATGGGCACTAGCTGCATCTGAACATCTGAATTTATTTGTCAGCTGCAACATTAGCGGTAATATTCAGCCACCATCCAGATAAGCAACCTACATTGTACAAAGGATTGTATGGTTTGCTGTCCTAAGTTATGCAGATTGCTATCTGGATAATGGTGCTGAAAATCACTGCAAGCTCTGTCTCAGATATACTCACAACTCACTTCTGCACTATCTGGATAGTGCCAAGGTCCTCAGAGGAAATAGTCAGCGATGATATCTAGATAATGCTACTAAATATCCCTCTCAGCAGGATGTATCTGGTTAGCAGACTCCAGTCTGCTAACAGGATGTGATGGAGTCTGTAGAATATTACCCCTCCCTCTCCAAAAGGAATATCAACTGTCCCCTTTAAGAGAGTCTGCAGCCCAGAGTTTAGTGCTGGGAGGGTATGGCTGTAGGGAGAGGTTAAGAACCCAGCAGGCTTCAGGAGAGAGTGAGAGGCCCGTGGAGTGAGAAATCCTTCTAAGGCAAGCCATGCAAAGGAGTTCTGAGGTAGGAACTTTAACTGGGGCTGAAAAAAGGGTTGAGAGAACCAGCTTGAAGAGGTTTAACAAACTGGGAAAATAAAGTAAGCTGACTATTTTCTCTGATCTGCTCTCTGTTCTGGGGTTTGCATGTGGAGGGTTAACAAGCTGAGACAGAACAAACACTGCTTTTATTTTCCCTGAACTGCTGTGTGTCCTGTGTTTTAAAGACAACTCCTTCCCACCACATGCCACATTACAACATATGGTGATAGCAAAAAAAGTCTGTGCCTGTTAGCCAGCCTTCATTCGGTGCTGGTTCCTGCTGTGACATCAGTGCTGACTCCACCCATGTGAACTGCTCAAACCTGAGGCACTCGCTGAAAAGTATGTCAGGGGACTTCTGCGCTGTGAATCCCATTGTTCTACTGAATTTTAACTGTACCCTATTGCCCTGCTCTAATCTTCGGTGTGTTTTCATTTGAGTTGCTTTTCACCCACAAAATTCTGTGCCTCTTAGCCAGCCTTTCGTTTGGTGCTGGTTCCTGCTGTGACATCAGTGTTGACTCTGCCCATGTGACCTGCTCAGACCTGAGGCGCTCGTCAGAGGCCTCCCGCACTGTGGGAGTGTGCCGCGGGTGCGCGCCCAAGGAGCGGCTCTGCTCCTTCGGCGAGCTCCTTGGGGCGACTCCAGGGTGAATGTGCATAGCGAGGGCCACACTGGCGTTCAATTGTTGCCAAACCCTAAGTCACCAGGCATCTGCATTTCTGGGGCTTCACTTAAAGTGCATTGTTTCTTGTTCCTTTGGTTTCTCATGGCACTCCTGATCCTGGTGATCTGGGTTAATTGCCTATCATTGCCTTTTCAGTATTCTTCCCCTCTGCTACAACCCCGTATGGTGGTACCATGGGTTCTGTACACTACTCACATGATTGCTCCTACAATCCTCCCTTTGGCTTTTGCCTGTTCTCTTTTAAATTGTCGTTCCTTCCATTCTAAGACTATACTTGCTCATGAATTTATCTCACAACATTTACCTATTATTTCTTACCGAGACCGTGACAGTGAGGAGGCACTGCTTTATTGCAGCCTCCCTCCAGGATACACAGCTCTCTACACCTCTCACACATTAAAGTCAGGTGACAGTGTGGCCCTTATTTATAAGGACTCTTCATATCACAGAAATCCCCTCTTCTTCAGTTTTACATTATTCAGAATGCCTGCTCTTGAAATTTCATTCACCACACCCATTTCACATTCTCCACACCCATTTCACTTCACATTCTCCACACCCATTTCACATTCTATTGGTTTGTATTCCTCCTGCAACATCCTCCAATTCATGGGAGTCTCTCTTCACCACAATCACCGAGGCCTCCACTACTTTCCCAGATCTGCTCATTCTAGGTGATTTCAGTGTTCATGCAGTTGTTCCTACTCGTCCTAAGGACAGAGCATTTCTTGCTATGATTGCCTATTTGTCTCTGCTACAACATGTCCAGTTTCCCAGACATTGTGCTGGTCACACATTAGACCTCATCATGACATCCACTGCTTCCCACCTGTCTCCAGCTTATCGAGCATGGCTCTTCCCTGGACTGATCAGCATGCTGTCTACTTTCAATTATCCTGTTCTCTCTCCTCTCTTTCTGGTACTCCAAATGCTGGATCTGTTCTCTATTCTAGGCAGCATATCTCTGCAGATATGTTTACAGGCTTTTTCCTCTTCCAATCAGTTATTCCCTCCACTTTTTGACGTCTTATCGGTGGATAAGCAAACGTCCACTTGGAGCACTGCTCTCAGAATGGCATTTGACTCACTAGCGCCTCTATGCCCTACTCAAACTCCCCGTAAACCCCATAGACAGTCCTGGTTTCATTCTGGTCTCTTTGCTTTCAGACATCAGATGCATAGGGCAGAACCGATCTGGCATCACCGGCATATTCAGTCATCTTCTATTTCATTCAGACAAGCTCATAATACTTATAGGCATGCTATTCTTACTGCCAAAAAGAAACACTATGATGCTCTTATAAACCATGCTAGTAATCAACCACAGCAACTTTTTTTCTGTGGTATCCTCTTCCAGACCTACATCTGGCTTCTTATTTCTCTGACAAGGCATCTGATCTTCAGGCTCAGTTTTGCTTACCTCAATCAGAATCTTCAAAATGCTCCTCTGGGGAGTCTTCTACCCTTTCCTCTGTCACAGCACCATGCATGTAAAACTTCTCCAATGTCTGGTCACATTTTAGTCCCATTACTCTTTCTACTCTTTCTAAAGCTGTTACTGCATCACACAAGACTATGTGTTCCTTGGATTCCACACCTTCTACCTGGATTTCTGAACCTTCCTCTGTCTCTCTTACCTGTCATACTCCTCATTTTTAACAATAGTCTTAATACAGGAATCTTTCCTTAATGCTGGAAACATGCCATTATCCGTTGTCTTTTAAGGAATTCTTCCCTTGACCCTTCCCTTCCTTCAAACATTTGCCCCATCTCCAATTTACCCTTTCTTTCAAAACTTCTTGAACGACATGTATTTGAACAACTCTCAACATATCTCTCCCAGACTAATGTCTTACATCCCCACCAATCTAGCTTTAGAGTTGGTCACAGCACTGACATTATTCTTCTGTCTGTTTTCAATGAGGTTCATACTGCACTAGATAAGGGTGATGACACATTGGCTGTCTCCTTAGTTCTGTCCTCGGCGTTTGATCTTTTAGACCACTCTCTTCTACTTGCTAGTCTTGGGAGACACTGTACTTCGCTGGTTTCATTCTTTTCTCTCTTCTAGGTCTTTTCATGTTTCCTATCAGGGTTCTGATTCTTCCTATCATACTCTTCATTCTGGTGTACCTCAAGGAGTAGTCCTTGCCCCTTTACTCTTCAAAGTTTGTCTTTCACCTCTTGCTACCCTGATAAAGCAACAGGGTGTTTCAATGTATTTTCATGCAGATGACATATTGCTGCTGTTTCCTATGAATTCTGGTTCTCACCTGCTTGGCATATGTTACATCTTGGCTCACTATCAATCACTTGAAATTGAACCCTACCAAAACCTCTGCAATGCAGCTCTCCGGTCCATTCTCTCCATACTCTATTGGTCTTTCTCTTAATGGGCTTCACATCCCAATTGTCACACAACTTAGGTACTTTGCTGTTGTCCTAGATTCAGCTTCCAGTTCCATATTAGCTGAGTAATGAAATGATGTTTCTATACTCTATGACAGATCCATGCTATTTGATCTTTTCTCTCTCCGTCATCTATCACAACACTTCTGCTTACTATTGTCGATGCCAAGCTTTATTACTGCAACATCGTGTATCTTGGCCTTCTTCATTATCAAATTAAATGTCTTTAGTCTGTTCAGAATACAGACCTATGGTTACTTCATCATGCATCCAGATTCGATCATCATACCACAGTCTTCATACTATTGCACTGGCTTCCACTTTCCTACCGTTCCCAATACAAGCTGCTTATGATAATTCATAAAGTCCCGCACTCCAGGGTCCCTTTATACCTCTTTTCCTTTTTGGTACCATATGCTCATCTTCAAGTCCTTAGGTTTGCACATGAGAATAGGTTACATCTATCTTCTCCCGAGCAGGCTCGGTTAGAAAGGACATAGTAATCCGCTTTTTTCTTTTTAGGTCCAGCTTTATCGAGATCTTTTCCATCCAATCTTATTTGTGAAATTTAAGGCTTCTTTGAAGACACACTTATTTTCCACTGCCTTTGATATTCCTATTGCTACTTAATCTCTTTTGGCTTCTTTTCTCTTTAATTCTTCCAACTCTCTCTTTTCCAATGCTTTTCTATCAGTTTTATGGTATTCCTTTTAAATAATAATTTTATTGTACACTGCTTTGATGTTACTGAAAGTCAATATGTCAGATTTTTAATAAACCATAGCGGTGGGATTTCCTCTAACCACGTGACTGAGGGCAAATCCAAATCCCTCCAGGCTAGGTCTCTATAGCTGTTTAGGAGAAGGGGAAGAAGTCACCTGTCAGCCCAGGAGGGCAGAAGAGGAAGCCGGAACGGATGTTGACTCCCATGTTCTGACCCCAAAGTCATCTCCTAGGTGAGGGCATGCCCCCAGCCACTACCCTTTCACCTGCTTTAGGTGTGGAGCCTGAGGACACTTTGCTTGGGAGACAGAAGAACCCATGGATGTCAGCCTAATCACCCCTCACACTTGCGCTTTTGTGGACACTTCCTACCCCAGGGCACAGAACTTTGTGATTCCAGTGAAGCTAGAGGGAACCCATCTTCAGGCCTTGATAGACGCCGGGAGTATGTAGATCTTCATTTGCTGGGAAACCGTAACCCAATTTCAAATTGACTATGCAAAGACAGTAACACTGGCCTGTGTACATGGCGAGCAAAGATAGTATCCAATGTCACAAGTTTCACTTAAGACTCCAGCTAACGGCTCAACTAAGTCGGACCAGGAAGATTTCCAAGAGACTTTCCACCTTGAAGACTCAAATCTATATGTCGAGAATCTCAAGCCTGCTAAGTCCCGGAGTTGGCATTGCCGGGAAAAGCTACGCTACAAACAGAATCTGGGGGCGGGATCCAGGGAGGGACAGCCTAAGGACCCAAATACAATTGTTTCCTTCCCAGGGTGAGGGCTGGAGGAAAACCAAGGGAGCTTTAGGAGGGCCCAGCAAGAGGATGAGTCCCTTAAATATGGAGGTGTATGGCATTTCAGTAGGTAATGGAGAGTCACTTGCAAGAACTCTTTCCCTATTTTGTGCTAAAGGGAGATTTATTATACAAAGTGGCCGAGGGTGCCCTAGAAGGGGAAGAAGTAGAACAACTGGCTATATCATCAGCAGGTGTTATCGTTGACCCATAGCCATTTATTAGGGGGGGGCCCTGGGGTGGAGAAAATACTGGAGTGTGTTTTAGCCTTATTTTTCTGGCTTAGGGTCAGAAACAGTTGCAGTTATATTGCCAGTCATGCCCCATGTGCCAACTTCATAACTCCGCCAAAGTCCAACCTGCCCCTCTAGTGCCTATGCCAGAGGTTACCAACATCGGTCCTCGGGGAACCCCAGGCCAGTCAGGTTTTCAGAGTACCCACAATGAATATGCATGAGATAGATCTGTAGCTTCATTGCATGTCCTCTAGACTTTTTATATTCTGATGACGTAAATAATCAATCTACGTTTACCCGTTCCACTCCATTCATTAATTTATAGACCTCTATCATATCGCCTCTCAGCTGTCTCTTTTCCAGGTTGAAGAGCCCCAACCTTCTTAGCCTCTCTTCATAGGAGTATCCTTCCATCCCCTTTACCATTTTGGTGGCTCTTCTCTGCACCTTTTCTAATAATGCTATATCCTTTTTAAGATACGGCGACCAGAACTGCACACAATATTCAAGGTGCAGTCGTACCATGGAACGATACAGAGGTATTATAATATCCTTTGTTTTATTTACCATTCCTTTCCTTATGATGCCTAGCATTTTATTTGCTCTCTTTGCTGCCGCTACATACTGGGCGGAGGGTTTCAACATGTTATCCACGATGACGCCTAAATCTTTTTCCTGGGTAGTGGTTCCCAATGTGGAACTTGCATTATGTAACCATAGTTTGGCTTATTCTTTCCTAGGTGCATAACTTTGCACTTGACCACATTAAACTTCATCTACCATTTGGATGCCCAGTCTTCTAATTTATCAAGATCTTCTATCCTCTTGGGTTTTAACAACTTTAAATAGTTTTGTGTCATCTTCAAATTTGATAACTTCACTCATTATTCCCTTTTCAAGGTCATTTATGAATATGTCAAAAAGCAGCGGACACAGCACAGATACCTGGGGTACTCCACTACTCACCTTTTTCCATTGGGAAAATTGGCCACTTAGACCTACCCTCTGCTTTCTATCTTTTAACCAGTGCCTCATCCACAATAGTACATTGCCTCCTTATTCCATGACTTTTTAGTTTTGCCAAAAGTCTCTGATGAGGGACCTTGTCAAAGGCTTTCTAAAAGTCCAGATACACTATATCAACTGACTCACCTTTGTTTACCTGTTTATTCACACCTTCAAAAAAACATAACAGATTAGTAAGACAAGATCTTCCTTATCTAAAGCCATGTTGGCTGTCTCCCATTAAGCCAAGACTATCTAAATGTTCAGTAATTTTATTCTTTATAATGGTTTCTACCATTTTTCCCAGTACTGACGTCAGGCTCACCGGTCTGTAGTTTCCCGGATCACCCCTGGAATGCTTTTTAAAAATTGGCGTTACATTGGTGATCCTCCAATCTTCAGGTATTACAGATGATTTTAATGATAGTTCACAGATTACTAATAACAGGTCTGCAATCTCATATTTACATTCTTTCAGCACCCTTGGATATATACCATCCGGTCCAGGTGATTTGCTGCTCTTCAGTTTATCAAATAGTTGTAATACATCTTCCCGGTGTATCAATATTTCTTTCAATTCCTCTGCAGTATCAACTTTAAATACTTCAGTCATAGGCAACATCCCTACATCTTCCTCAGTAAAGACCAAAGCAAAGAACTCATTCAGTCTCTCCGCTATAGCCTTGTCCCCTCTTACTGCACCTATTACCCCTCTATCATTTAATGGTCCAACTGACTCTCTCGCAGGTTTTTTGCTACGAATGTACTTGAAAAAGTCTTTATTACATGTTTTTGCTTCCATAGCAAGTTTATTCTCAAATTCTCTCTTTGCCTGCTTTATCAATGCCTTGCATTTAACTTGCCAGTGCTTGTGCTTTTTCCAGTTTTCGTCATTTGGCTCTTTTTTCCATTTCCTGAAAGATGCTTTTTTGGCAACAGCTTCTCTGACCTCACCTTTAAACCATGCTGGCAGTTTTTTGGACTTCCTTCCACTTTTTTTAAAGCGTGGAATACAGCTGGTCTGGGCTTCCAACATAGTATTTTTAAACACCCAAGCTTGATATAAGTCTTTGACCTATGCAACTGCTCCTTTTAGTTTTTTCTTAACTGTTTTCCTCATTTTATCATAGTCTCCCTTTTGAAAGTTAAAAGGTAGTACTGTGGATTTCCTTACCATCCCTCCTCCATTAATTAGATCAAACGTGATCATGCTATGATCACTATTGCCATGTGGCCCCAACACCCTTATCTCTTGCACCAGATCTGGTGTTCCACTAAGGACTAGGTCCAATATGGCTTCCCCTCTGGTCAGTTCATGAACCAGCTGCTCCAAAAAGCAGTCGTTTATTTCATCTAGAAACTCTCCCCCTAGCATGTCCTGCCATGACACTGACCCAGTCAATACCAGGGTAATTGAAATCACCCATTATTATTACTGTTCTATAACTTTTGTTAGCTTCCCTGATTTCTTTGAGCATTTCATCATCCATTTGTTCATTCTGGCCAGTACAACCCTACTGCCATCGCCTTACCCTTTTTACATGGAATTTCAATCCATAGAGATTTTACAGAAAATTTGGTTTCCTGCAAAACTTTAATCCTTTATGACTCAATGCCCTCTCTGACATAGAGTGCAACCCCTCCACCAATTTGATCAGCTCTATCATTAAAATATAGTTTATACCCAGGTATCACAGTGACCCACTGGTTGTCCTCCTTCCACCATGTCTACGAGATACCAATCATAGCTAACTTCTCATTTAGTGCTATATATTCTAACTCTCCCATCTTATTTTTTAGACTTCTAGAATTTGCATACAAGCATTTTAGAGACTGTATTCTATTCATATTAATCTGGTTATTGGTAGGCAGGAGCAATTTGGAATCTTTAAGCTCTGTCTGCTCTGTCTCGAGGGCATTTGAACTACCTTCGTCTTTATTGGAAGCTCTCTGCTGATGTGCCTTATCTTCATTTTTTTTTGTAGTATCCTTCAAGGATACATTTTTCTGAACCATCGTTGAAACCCCATTTGAAAGAGTGGCTATGGATCTGGTAGGACACTTGGAGCCAACAGCCTGAGGCAACAAATATATTTTAGTCATACTGGACTATGCTATCCGATACCCAGAGGTAATTGCTCTAAGGAATATGAAGACTACTAAGATTGTGAGTGCCCTCTGGGAAGTATTCTCACATGTGGGAATATCCAATGAGATCCTCACCAATCAAGGAACACCCTTTGTATCCAAGGTGATGAAGTTGGTGAAGGTCAAGATGCTGCGAACATCAGTATAGGATAGGAGGCAGTGTACTATTGTGGATCAGGAACTGGTTAAAAGATAGAAACAGAGGGTAGGGCTAAATGGCCAATTTTCCCAATGGAGAAAGGTGAATAGTGTTGTACCCCAGGGATCTGTTCTGGGTCCATTGCTTCTTGACATATTCATAAATGACCTGGAAAGTGGAATAATGAGTGAGGTTATCAAATTTGCAGATGACACAAAACTATTTAAAGCTGTTAAAACCCAAGAGGATTGTGGAAAATTGCAAGAGGATCTTGATAAATTGGAAGACTGGGCATCAAAATGGTAGATGAAATTTAATATGGACAAGTGCAAAGTTATGCACCTAGTGAAGAACAACCCAAACTATGGTTACATGATGCAAGGTTCCGCATTAGGAACCACCACCCAGAAAAAAGATTTAGGCGTCATTGTGGATAACATATTAAAACCCTTGGCCCAGTGTGCAGCGGCGGCCAAGAGAGCAAATACAATGCTAGGTATCATAAGGAAAGGAATGGAAAATAAAAAAAAAGATATTATAATGCCTCTATATCGTTCCATGGTGAGACCGCACCTTGAATATTGTGTGCAATTCCGGTCGCCGTATCTTAAAAAGGATATAGTGTCATTAGAAAAGGTTCAGAGAAGAGCCACCAAAATGGTAAAGGGGATGGAAGGATACTCCTATGAAGAAAGGCTAAAAAGGTTAGGGCTCTTTAACCTGGAAAAGAGACGGCTGAGGGGAGATATGATGGAAGTCTATAAATTAATGAACGGAGTGGAACGGGTAAACGTAGATCGATTGTTTACATTATCAGAACATAGAAAGACTAGGGAACATGCAATGAAGCTACAGGGTAAACTATTTAAGACTAATAAAAGAAAATATTTTTTCACTCAACGTGTAATCAAACTCTGGAATTTGTTACCAGAGGATGTAGTAAAGGCTGTTAGTGTTGCTGGGTTTAAAAAAGGTTTGGACAAGTTCCTGGAGGAAAAGTCCATAACCCATTATTAAGAAGGGACCCAGGATATCAATGTGTGATCCAGTACAAGCATTGTGGAACCTGTGTCTTTTGGGGAAACTGCTAGGTACGTATGACCTAGATTGGCCACTGTTGGAAACAGGATACTGGGCTTGATAGACCTTGGTCTGACCCAGTATGGCATATCTTATGTTCTTATGTTCTTAGTATATCAACCACAGACAGATGGCCTCCTTGTGCAATTCAATAAAATTCTGAAACAGATGATTCAAAAGTTCATGCAGGAGGACAAGAATTGGGACATTCTCCTAACCTATTTGATGTTTCTATCTGCAAGGTACATCAAAGTTCCACAAGATTTTCACCTTTTGAGTTGCTCTTTGGAAGACAGTCAAGAGGCATATTACAGTTACAGTTGTGTTTATTTGCTATTCCGCCTATTATACTGGATGTCTAGGTGGTTAACAATTGAAATAAATTACAAAGTAAATGAATTAAAAGAAATAAAATAAAATAATGATAAAAGACAAGACATCAAATGGAGAGAAAGGAGAGGAGGGCCTAGGTTATAAAGTCAGCATAACTGCAATAATAAAAATAGGCACAAAAGGGGGAAAGGAAAAGTGAGAGGACAGAACAAGAGTGAGAAATAGCTACAGGGTCAGGGTGCTGAGATGCGGAAAAGAAAGGAAAATGGAGATGAGCCAAGAATCACGTGGAAGCTACAAATGGGAAAGTTTGGAGAAAGTAACATGTTTAAGAATGGATTTAAAACAAGTAAATGCAAGCTGAGAACAGAGGTCAGAAGGAAGAGAATTCCACAGAACAGGAGCAATAACCCAACAGGAGGAAGAACGAGCTGAGGAAGAATGAACCTGATGGAAAGTAGGAATGATTAGGAGATGTTGCATAGTGGAATGAAGAGCACATGCAGGTTCATAGTGAGCCAAGAATTTATGCCTCTCTGTGAATGATACCAAAATCTTCAATAAAGAAGATACCCAAAAAGGGGTAGATAACATGAGGAGGGATCTAGCTAAGCTTGAAGAATGGTCTAGAATTTGGCAGCTGAGATTTTATGTTGAAAAATGTAGGGTCATGCATTTGGGCTGCAACAATCCAAGGGAGCGGTACAGTAGAGGGGGTGATGTACTTTTGTCCACAAAAGAAGAACAGGACCCGGGCGTGATTGTCTCTGACAATCTCAAAGTAGCTAAACAGGTAGAAAAGGCAATGCAAAAGCTAGAAGGATGTTTGGGTGCATAGGGAGAGGCAACCTCATTTGGAGTATTGTGTGCAATTCTGGAGACCACACCTTCAAAAGGATATAAATAGATAGGAGTCGAAGCAGAGGGTGGCTACTAAAATGGTTAATGGTCTTCGTTATAAAGCATATGAGGATAGACTTAAGGACCTTAATATGTATACTTTAGAGGAAAGGCAGGAAAGAGGTGATATGACTGAGATATTTAAATATCTCCATGGCATAAATGCACAAGAGGAGAGCCTCTTTCAATTGAAAGCAAGCTCTGCTACGAGGGGACAGAGGATGAGCGTGAAAGGGGATAGACTCAAGACCTGCTTTAAGATAAAAGTACAGGTCATTGATGTGAACAGGCGCGAGCCGGGAAATCAAAACCCCGGAGATTGTAGCGCCTGAGTTTATCTGAGACCTGTAGTGGAGGGACTTTGAAAGAGTGGAGGAAGTTAAAAGCTAAATGGGATTTTGAGAGAGTGGTGGAAGTTAAAAGCTAAGTGTTCTCATTTTTTGCTTTAAGAGTACAGGTCTTTGTGTGAGAGCTTTTAAACAGGCACTTATGTGCTTTTTAAAAATAGCTTAAGAGGCCCTTTTCCTAAAGGCCACTATCCAGTTAAAGTGTGTTTTAACCTGTGGTAGCTGGCAGCTGAAAATGCTAGTGCAAGTGTATGCCAGCTACCAGCTGCTAAAACACGTTAAGTGGCCATCGGGCACTAGGGACCAAAGTGGGAGGGTTAGGGATGGAGTGTGGTCATAGAGAGCACATTGTAAAGTGCTCAATGGCAGTGTGGCACTTAGCACAAACACACATAACGATACCTCGCATCATGCGTTCTTGCATGCAATTGTGCGCTAACTACAAAGAACTTGCTGGACATGACCCCGATAGTGTATGCTGGTTTCTGTTACCATGTGCAAATTTTGCTACTAATTGTGTAGTAATTGCACACTTTTAGTAAATTGGCCCCCTATCTGTCTCTCCTGCCTGGGCATCCTCTTATAAAATTACCTTCATCCTGCAGGTTACCCTCCTCTGTGCCTTTGTGGAAGGTAATTTTATAAAGCAGTTGCCTTGGCAGGGAAGGCACAGTGGCGTAATTTTATAAAGTTATTCCTGTATGTAAATGACCTCTGATAAAATACCATCAAGATAAAAATACATGCTTTTGGCATCAAGATGCATACTTTGCCAGTGGACATGCACATGCATAAAGTTTGTGTGGCATGTGATTAGAACACAATAGATTATAAAATATAATTTACGTGCATGCTCTAGGGCTGGTGCTGCAATATGAGCACATTAGGTTCCTTATGCTAGTATTTTATAGACGAGTAAGTGCCTACTTGACTTTTATGATATAGGCTTAGCATTAGTGATGTGCAGGCAAAATAAAATCATTTTGTTTAGTTTTCTAAGCTGTTTGCAGGCTTTTTGGTTTTGTTTCATTTTGGTTTTACAAATTTTTATTTCAGGGTGACTTTCTTAATCAAGAGATGGATGTGGCTGCTGCCCCCCCCCCCCCCAACATCCCCCCTCCCCCACCCCAAATAACAAAAGCAACAATATTGGAAAGGTTACTAGAGCAACCTCCCTTTCTGTATGCTCCTAGCAGCTATCTCACAAGCTGCTTGGCAGACAAGGGAGCAGACCAACCAAAGAACGTTTTATAGTCTTTCATTCTTTACTGTAGGGGTTCAGTTATCAGGGTTCTTTATTTTGGGGACTGGAATACACTGGGAGACCATTGGCACTTGACACTCTCACACCTTTTCCCTTAAGAAATAAATTAGTCCAGTCCAGAGTTTGTATTCTAAGCCAATGGCTTACTTAAATTTTAGGGTCACTGCATAAACAAAAACAAGTGGCAGCAACAATGAAAAAAAAACCCCTCTATTATAGGTGGTGATTTTATCTTGCTTAGTCAAAGATGTAGTTACATGTATGTTACTCTCTCATCCCAGTTAAGTAAGTTGTAACACTCCCTTAAATTATTCTTAGATCATACCAATTGGTTACTACCACTACTATTACTTACTTATCATTTGTATAGTGCTACAAGGCTTACACAGCACTGTACATATAGATGTAAGAGAAGTCCTTGCTCATCATCTAATCAAGATGATGAGCATCACAAAACTGGGGACTAGAGTATGATAAGATACACATAAGTGGTGAACAAGAGAGTGA